>OY856409.1:1058919883-1059547383 GCA_963693085.1 Alisma plantago-aquatica | reverse complement strand
CAACTTTAGCTTCTAGATATACACATCTTTCAATGTCACACAATAAGTTGAATTTGGCTCCCATCATTGGAAATCCCACTAGTTATTTGTGAAATCAATTTAATCTGAGGCCTATATCAATATTTCATTTAGTTCCCTATTAGACATATCATACTTATAATTTAAGCTTGAGCTATTAGGGATTTCCATAACTCATACCTTCCACTTTCAAGTGTACTCTTTGGCCTCCCAAAGGGCAGGTTTGCTTATTTTCTACCTCACTTAAGTACAATCTATATCTTAAAGTTATGCTGGTTTCCAATGATGAGCTTCAAATGAGGCTTACTTATTTACTGGTTATATGCCCTGAGAGCCATCATATGATAATTGTAAAAAGGATATTTTATAATTGATATGTTTATTAATTAAAGGTAATTTTACTTATTGTTGTTGTCTCAATATTAAGATAATGAATAAACATAATAATGTGCTAATATGTTTTGACTGAGTGACATATTGTTTGAGTTAAAGACCAAAAAATAAAATCATACGTAAAATAAGAACATTCATTCTTATTAAGTCCCTATTTATTATTTTGGATAGTATAGGACAATAATATACGAGACTAGCATGTTGGTGAGTGATTTTGATGTCTCTTTAGTCATGATATTCAATATCAAGTCACATACATGGGTACTTGTCAGATAACAAGTTATACTAGACATACCTTCCTTGAGATTGACACGTCAAAGTCATGTAATGACTTGTCAGATTCATATCTTAATATGATAGTAGTGACTATGATCCTTAGACCTAAAGTCACTTCAGTAACACATGTTGCTCTATGTACTTTGTCACTAGCCCAACATGATATAACATATAAGTTGCCAAAAAGGTGATATTTGGGTGCATTATGACAATTGTGGAAAGTTGAGAGTAACATAGATGGAACTTGTCCCTCATTTGGAGTGATATTCCTGAACACTTGATAAGAAAGACTATGAAGTTCAAGGTCATGCTCATGTGAGTCAATATATGATATTAAACTCACAATATCTAAAATAGTTTTATCTAGTTCAAGGAACAATAATTGAATGTCAATAGGGTAACTTTCTAAATCTGGACATTTGTAATAAAGGGATAGCACAATCATGGTAACATTGGCCACTTTACATATTGTAGTTGTTTTCCAACTCATCTCTATTAGTTGGATGGCAATGATGTGTGGTTAGACACTAATGTTTGATTATGTTGTTTTGAACATCACCACCAACATAATTAGGAACCTACTGGGTCACACACATGAGGATGTATAAAAGAAATAAAGTTTGCAATCATACAAATGATTACTATAGTTTTGAATCATATTTAGACTATTTTTTCTATTTGTCATGCGACTAAATTGTCTGATTTTCCAATTAGATTTATTGAGTCAATGGATCAATTGATTCTCAATTAGTCAACTCTCTCCGCTGGACTGACATGATCCACTGATCGTGAAACTAGATAGAGAACTCACATTGTAACATGGAAAGTTTCAAATTGGAAAGAAATTTGGATTTGGATCTGAATTTTCCTGATCGTCTGATTAGCTAACATGATCAGCTGATCTGCTAACCTGATCGGGTGAAAAGAGTATCCAATAGGACAATGATCACATGATCATGTAACTTGATTGGACTATCAAAATCTAGTCTAATTTTTTTTAGCATTAAACTATTTTTAGGATTGTGTATCACAAAGGGTTTGTAATCAAAATTTCTAAACCCATGCCTCTCTTATATAAAGGGGGCACGTCCAAAAGAGTTAAACACACTATTTTTACAACACTTGAGAGAAATTGGAAGTCAAAATTCTCTATTGGAGAGACAAAATTACCCTAAGGATTGTTGATAAAGACAGGAGAAGAAAGGGAGTTCTAAGATGACTACACGTTGAAAACTCCTATTCTATTTTGACTTGGTGGCCAAGGTGGTACATCACATTCTCCCTCAACCATGTGGGTGAAATAGAGGATGATGCACATGTGTGAAGTCTTGGAGAAGTTGTTCCACAAGAAGACAATCATGCAACTGGTTGGTAGCCAATTCAGATCTCATATTGAGTCACCCAAATTTCTTAGTGGTTGTTCTGAATCAAGATTAGGAAGATTATGTTCTTCACATGCAAAGTATATGTCTAGTTGTTGGACAACCAGTGTTTGCAAAAATATGACCTTCTCCCTTATGTTTTTTGTTCACTGATATTTTATAGCTATGACGAATTTGATGGTTAGGGTATAAATGGAATATTATTTTTTGTTATGTCACACCCTTTTCTGAAAATATAAAAATAGTATCAAAACCAACATCATATGCTTTTTATTCCAATTTGATTTTTGAACCTCAATCGATTCATTGGATGAATTATTTGCAAATTTGCATCAATGGTATTCACCTAATATCAAATATGATATGATATATATACACATATGTGTGTATGTATTCCATATACCCATGCGATGCCTTGAAAATAATTTTATTTGAAGGATATGGATATGGAAACTAGACTTTTGTGGTGTGATATGAAATATGTAATATTGATTTTTCTCAAACATAAAGCAACAAGTATAGGTCTTGCATGCCATGCCTCTCTCTATTCATTCTCCACGTAAATTCTAATTATAAAACTAGGGTAGGATGATGTGGAAACATACTGATGGACCAAGGAGGAGGAGGAGACAATCAAAATCCCATGCCATAGAGGATGGTACTTGGATGGTCTAGGATCAAGATGAGAAGAAAACAACACAAGAGCTGCCCAAACTAGGACTTCTGATCACCAACCATCTTGCCTGATTGGATGACTAGAAACCACGAAAGGGATGATTTAGGATTACATTTTGATGTGAATATCTTTGTTACTTTTCTACAACACTTGTTGGCTCAAGTAATTTTACTACTTTCCATATTGTATTGTATCCCATGTGGTCATTTTTATAGTATATGATACATATAATAATATATATTTAAAAGTTATTGGATATATATATATATATATATATAAATCCATCAACATATTATCAATCTTAAAGATTCTTTGCAAGTGCAATACAAGTGGATATAGTTTTTAAATAAGTGTGGACACACCTAGAATGGTGCACTGTCTACCTTGGTGAAGTGTGATAATTATGTGGGCATGTCAAGCAAGGTGCATATCTTGTTGTATTGGCCTTGGTTTGGACTAGACTGAGTGATCTTAATAGGACTAAGAACCTATAGGCATATGATCATATATAATTCATATGATGAATTAATGAAACAAAGTTGTGCAACAATCTATCCAAGAGTTACTTATGATGTAATTGGTAATTTTTACCTACCTTAATAGTTAGGGTGTGGGTGACTAGTCATAGTTGACTCATGACTTAATGTATATTAGATCCTGGCACACTATAAGATTGCTCATTGTAATCTAATGAATTAATAGTGGTGACCACTAATTTTAATGCCCAAATTAATTCCATCAAATTAGATTTTTAAAATCAAATTAACATTCAAATCAAAATATTGCCATGTGCAAAACAACATGTATGTATATCAACGGAAAAAACCAACAATAATGTGTTTTCGCTACAATCAATCCTTGAGAAAGAGAAATTTAACGAGAACACATTTAATGACTGGTTTAAGAGACTAAAATTGTTCTTACATGAGTGCAAGTGTAACAAACTAAAATTTAGAATCTTACCCTATTCCATGATTAGGAAGCTAGTTACGTTTGGACCAAACAAGGATTAAAATTTAGAACACATTTACATAATACTTTAATTATGTGGAAACATCATGAAATATATTAGATGTATTTTCTTTGCTGACGTGATGAATAAATAAAAATGAATAATTTTCTTTAGAGTAGCAATTGGTAATTTCATATTAATATAGTCATATACTTTAATTAAAGTGGAATAAATAAACTAAAGATGTTAACTCTGTAAAAGGTGAATTTTTATTTGCAATAAATATATATATATATAACTCTTTTTTAAAAAAGGTGACATCAATAGGTCTTTATATAATGTTTTAATAAATACAAGGATAATGTCTCAAAATTCATAAGGTGACATAACTCATAAAAGGAATTCTGAAAAGTAAAATAGAATGATAAATATGTATTTCTTGGGTGTCAATTAGCTTGGTTGACAAGTTTCACATTATTTGTATATAATAACTATCTTAATTATATTTAGAAAAGAAAATAGGGTAAGATCCAAACATATTAAATAAATTACCAAAATTCTCAAAAAGAGAGAACAAATCTCAAATTTGAAATCTACATATCAAGTTTAGCATATGCATAAATTTTATCTAATTTAGACAGTCTTAATTACTCTAGTGTAATTTAGGAGAGAGAATACACTTTTAGTCCCAAAATATTAAATAACATATTAACTAACTCTAGAAGAGAAAACTAATTATAGAATCATGTTCCTCGTGTTTAGGTGTGACAAACTTGATTTTCAGCATTTTATAATTTTATATATATGACTATGATATTTTGGTGTATCCAAATGATCTCGGAACCATGAAGCTTATATCAATTTATTAGATATAAGGTTAAGATTTAAGAATTTTTAGAGATCGTTTGAATAATTAAAAAATTGATATGTGTCAAAAATAATAGTTTTTAGAGATACTTTAATTAGATGGCTAAACATATTTATTTTTGATGAAAATTTGTGGAAGGGTTGCTACGCTGGTATTGAAGTGTGACATAAAATTCAGACCAATCAAAGCTTGTTTGATGGCCCAAAAAAAAATACAAGAACAATAGTCTAACTAAATTTAATGGTTCAAATCATTTACATTATTATGGTGAAACAATAAAAATTTTGTATCATGGGATTCCTTTGTCCAAAAAAGGTGAAATTTTAAAAGGAAACTTTTGATTACAACTGTGATTTTTGGTAAATTTTGGAGAAATTATGGATTCACTATTTTGGATATATGGTTTATAAATAGTGTTTGGAATCATGATTAATGGATGATGTGATTTGAAATATGTTTTAAAGTGTTCATCAGAAAATAAAGTCTTTGTGAAACATTGTGTTATTTTATTTAAGGATATGTGAGAATTTGGAAGACACAAATTTATTTTGGAAGTCAGAATGATGTTTTAAAGTTGTTTAAAATCTTGCCACTCCTATACTCCCATTAACAATTCCCTTTTTGGTTACTGTCTAAGCTCCTACAATTTTCTACAAGATGACCCCTTCTCTCTCAAACTTTTCATCATCTCTACCTCTATTTTGGCTCATATTATCAAAATAGAAGTTGAGGTAGGTATTCTAGATAATATTCACAACAACCTTTTAAAGATAACATCTTTCAGTTCACTGATGATATTATGATATGTGGTTAACACAATGATAAGAACGTTATCAACAATGTACGCATGTTATGCATCTCATATCACATTTTTGAATTTTGATTCCATTTCAATTAATATATTATGATTGGAACCCATGTTAGTCATTCTAACATGTCAAGGTTCAAAAACATTTTGGGATGTCAGGAAGTACATTAACCATTAAAATATCTTGGGGTTCCACTTTCACCCATTAAACTATTATCAGGGGTTTGGGATCCATTTATAGCTAAAACTGTGAGCACCTTAGACAAATTGAGATCAAAATTCCTTAATAAAGTGGACAAAGTTGATGATTCTTAATGTTGATTTGGTAGATTTAGCCTCTTACTTTCTTATTTGCATTTTCTTCCTACTTCCATCCTTTATAAATCAAGTTCTTGAGGAAGGCTTTCTTTTGGGAGACAATGAAGGTATTAGAAATGGTGATCTAGGGTACCCTCTTTAAGCCTCACAATATGGGTCCTATGGTCATTATAGATATCCAAATTCATTCCCATTCTATATTTTAGGAAGAATTTGGCTACTATTTGTGATAAGTGTTCTACTATATGGACATACCATGTCTTGACAAAATAGTACTCAAATAACAAACCCTAGAACCTTCTAAACTCAAAGTCATTTTCACCATTTTGGAAGCATCTACAAAAAGTTTGCTACATCAACAAAAACTCCATAACTCCTCACCATGTTTTTTTTTTCAAAACTTAAATTATGGTCAGACCCTTGTCACAAATACAATGTTATTTGTGACGTGTTCCCTCAACTTGTTATTTTCACATATTTAAAATTGAATGAAGAAGTCCTAAAACTCATGACCTCTTATAGATCTAACAAACTCACTACCTTCTTTATGATTATGGTCTTTTAGATTATGATTAGATATATTTATAATGTGGCATTTATAATAATGAATCTGCCAAAATACTTTGCAAATTGGTCACCTCTTACAAAGTAGCAACATTCTTCATAAACCTTGGTATGAATTACATCTTAGGTTGTAAGTCATGGAAGATGAAATTTCCTATGTTATTAATAATAATATGCATCTTAAATACCATAAAATGTAATTATATGTAAATATTGGCACTAGAAAGGGATCCTGAGACCTACCATGACCTATTTATGTCTTTGTTACTGTAAGGATATTTTTCACATCTTCTATATTACTCAATCACGAGGTGCATTGTGATCATTTCTTTTACAATGATGGATTATGTTAATACTACATATTTCTCATTTGCGACCCTCTTCAAAACTCCCACTAACAAAAGAAATTACATATGTAATGGACATATGTTGTCTTATTCTATTATTTGGTCCATTTCATATGAAATAAATAAATTCTTTCATGATACTACTCTAGTAATACTATACAAATTTGTGAACCTGCTATCTCTGTGTTCTCCCTCTATTTTTCTATATTTAGGCGGTGCAACTTCAACCTATAAGGAAAACGTCAATGGTATTCATGATTTTGACTTCAAGATGAATATTTGACTCTATCAAAGGATCTATCTCCATTGAATATTTGTTGGAGGGTTTTGATGAGGAGGTCACCTCTTTCCAGGAGGATTTTTTGTTGGTGATGTGATCAGCTACTGCTGTACCGCCCTTGATCATTACGTATTTACAATTATTGTTGTTTTAATGTGGACTATTTTAAGGGAATCCCACTCGATCTTCTAATCTTTGGGCCTTCCATCACCCTTTTTTATGTACTTACTTCTTATTCCTAGTCTTATATTTATATTGTATAGTTTTATATCTTCACATTAGTGATGGGACTTCTTGTTATATATGTGATAAATGGTTATAGAAAAATATACTAAAAGCAATATTTTCTTAACACTTCTTCACTGATTATGTTTTTGGGACACTCAATAATTTTGGAAATATCAAGAAAAGTCATGGTTTTATTTTGTTAGACATACTATTACTCACATAAGGCTATAGCATGTGGGTATCATAAATATTACTTAGAAATAAGGCTAGAGTTTGTGGAAAATGCAGTGTTGTGTGGTTATATGGATAGTATGTCAAATTTGATTTTTATTCTTTTTTGTTTCCTTAGAACATTATTTGTGCTAGGATGGACTCGTAAACACCAAGTAAGGATTGGAAGTGAGATTTTGTTACCAATTGACTGGTGATTATGTTTGGGAGGCAAACATAATTGTTTTGGAAGTTTAAGCGAACTGTAATTTTTAGTTAGTGAACCAACTAGACATATCATTGCATACACATATGGCTCAAGATTTTTAGGTATCATAATCATTACATACAAATAAGGCTAGATCATGTGTCATATGTGGCGGTGTATAGGTATATGAATAGTTTAATCGGACTCAAATCTTTCAACTATTTTTAATTTTATTAGAGTTTTATTTGTGCAAGGATCAATTTCCAAGTAAGAACAACAATCACAAGTGAGATTTTCTTAACACTTGACCATTGCTTATGTTTGCGAGGCATCCACCTACTTTGGAAATATAAGTACATGGTAACTTTAATTTATTGAACATGTTAAATATAGAATTACCTACAAAAAAGGCTATAACACAAAGGTGTCATAAGCATTACTTACATATAGGGCTACAACATATCACACATACGGAGGCATGTAGGTATATACACAGTAGCATACTCAATCTTGTGATTTGTTTTTGTTACATTATAGACCTATTTGTGTGAGCATCAAATAGAGTACCGAATAGAGTTTGGAAGAAAGATTTCATTGACACTTGACCATTAATTATGTCTGATAGGTTCACACACCAGTTTTAAAAATCGAGTAGCACTACACACATTCGACTTCATCCCTGGTAGCCCACCTGACTACAAATCATATATGTCCCTCGACCAACAACAAGTAAAAGTGGTAGGAGAAATTACGGAGAGAGAAAGAAAAGAAGTTGAGGGAAGTAGAAAAAAATGTTAATAGAAAAAGAAATGAATGAAGTTGAAAAAGACGAGGGGAATAGGAAAAAATATAAGGGAACCAAAATAAAGGAGGGAAGTAGGAACTGTATCAATGAATAATCACGAACTTATTTCAATATGGTGCTAATTTTTTTTATAAACTTACTAGGGTATAATTTTAACATATTATCATGAATTTAGTACATATTTGACAAATTATTATTAACTTATTGTACTTGGAGATGTTGATAAATAATTATATCAATATTAGAATTTAGTACAATATCATCAATATAATATATTACTAAAAAGAGGATAGTACTAAATATCCACAATCGATATAGTGGGAACTTATTTTACTTAAAAAAATAAATCTGAATACAATACTAATAAGCTATCTTGAACTTATTGCACTTAGAGATGTTGATGATAGTTATACCAATATGCATAATTTAATAAAGTACCAACATTATAATATAATACTAATATAATATAGTACTGACTAGTCACAATTAAATACAGTGGTGAGATCCCACAGTTCTTAATAAAATAGAATTTAGTACAACACTAATAATTTATCATAAATTTATCGCATGTGGATATGTTGATAAAATAATATATCAATATTAAAATTTATTACAATACCAAAAAAATATATTCTAACATAATATAGTATTGCACTGTTTTAGTACGACCAATGATTAATATTCTACAAATACTGGAGTTTTGTATAGAGAATACTATTTTTTACATGAGACACAAAAGAATAAATTAAGAAAATTAAATCCATTATTCCATGCGCTACATTAAAGAAATCTTTAATTCTATAATTGATATTCCCATTATGCATGAATATTGGCTAGGACAGTGTGTTGTTGTATTAATTATGGATGGAATAGTGTGTTTCTCCATTGAATACAACTGGGGAAGTATTTCGTGCATTTGTTTCCAAGATTGGGTGGGTGAATGGGTGGATGACCGGATCTGTCAAGAAATGTTCTTAAAAATATAAGTAAATCGTGACTTTTATTTGTTGTAGTTGTTAGACATACCGTTACTTAGAAATAAGGTTACAACCTGTTGGTATCATGACCATTACTGATAAATAAGTCTAGAGTTTGTGGTATATGTGGTGTTGTGTAGGTATATGGATAGCATCATCAGACTTGGTCTTTCAATATCTTGTTGTTTCTTTAGAGATGTATAGTGTGAGGCTCGACCGCATAGTACCAAATAGAGATTGAAAGTGAGATTCTTTTAATACTTGACCACCTATCATGTTTGGAAGGCAGACACTAGTTTGAAAATACAAGAAAACTATAATTTTAATTTATTACTAGGCATACGAATACTTACAAATTAATCTACAATTAGTAGGTATCATAACCTTTGTTAGAAATAAGGATAGAGCTTGTGTCATATGTGATGTTGTGTAGGTATATGGATAGTAAGAGCTTTATTTGTGTGAGTATCGACAATAGAGTACCAAACAAGTTGCAAAATATTCTTAGCACATGACAAACAATTATGTTTAGGAGGCAAACAAAGGTTTTGTAAATATAAACAATTAGTAACTTTTATTTACTGAACCTGTTAGTTTTTTCACTACTTAAAAATAAGTCTAGAGCCTATGGGTATTATAACTAATGTCTTGTACTCTCAATCATAATTTTTGTACGAATAAGGCTATATCTTTACTATACAAAAACCATATTCTATGTTTCTAGAATGCATGAAATTTCAATTAAGATTGTAGAGATCAATCATTGATGGATATAAACATATACAATGTTTTTTGTAATTCACTAGTATAGAAATGACGTTTAACGTCACATTTGATGTCATCAGTTTTTGCATAAAAATTGACACCAATAGTCTACGACGTCGGCTTATAAATTCAATTGACACCTATATGTGAAGACCGACTGATTTACAAATGACACAGATATCACTTTTCTTTAACGTTCGTTGTTAATAAACCAAACCGACGTCCAAAATCACCCGCGAAATACAATTTTTCAGCAAAAAAATTTGACTCAAAAAATTTAAATTCGGCATCGGTTGGGAAAAATCCGACGACACTTGTTCCGCGCCAATCCCCACAAAAGTTTTTATCCCCTCACATGTCGTCAGTTTTGGCTAAAGAACTTACGACTAAATATACTTCGCGAGGCAAACATTCATTGCCTTATTTATCGTCGATTTTAGAAGAATAATCGATGCCAAAAGTTAACTTATTAGCACAGCGTGAGCCAGAATTTTCTTCTTCGCTGTTTAGTTCCTGATCTTCTCCCTCCATAGCTAGGTCTTGCAATTTTTCTTCCGCCTCCCTTCTCTGCTCACCACCTTCGCGCACTGCAATGATGAGCTTGAAGCTGCTCGCCACATCCACGTGCCACCCCGACGAGCTCAAAGTTGCTCACGCCGGAGCTGCTAAAGTTGTCCAGTTGTCGTCCTTCACTACCTGCTACTCCCGTCGCCGCCACCACCTGCTCCAGGCAGAGCAAGGAGGATTCTTCTAGCCACCTTCATCTGCTCCAATCACCGCCACCGGCCACCGCCTACACCTCCAACACCGACCACCTACACCTCTAGCCCGGCCGACCACCTCCACCTCTGGGCGCTGCCACCACAACCTACAATTTGATGATAATGCTGATGATGTGGGATGATGATGATGATGATGATGATGATGATGATGATGATGATGATGATGATGATGATGATGATGATGATGATGATGATGACGATGATGATGATGATGATGATGATGATGATGATGATGATGATGATGATGATGATGATGATGATGATGATGATGATGATGATGATGATGATGATGATGATGATGATGATGATGATGATGATGATGATGATGATGATGATGATAATGATTATGATGATGATGATGATGATGATGATGGGGATCATGATCATGATCATGATCATGATCATGATCATGATCATGATCATCATCATCATCATGATCATCATCATCATCATCATCATCATCATCATCATCATAATCATCATCATCATCATCATCATCATCATCATCATCATCATCATCATCATCATCATCATCATCGTCATCATCATCCTCATCGTCATCATCCCACATCCATCATAATGATGATGATGATGACGATGATGATGAGGATGATGATAATGATGATAGCGATGATGATGATCTATCATCGTCATCATCATCATCATTATCATCATGATCCTCATCATCATCATCATCATCGTCGTCATCATCATCATCATTGTCATCATCATCATCATCCATCATCATGTGATGATTACGATGTGGGATGATGATGAGGAGGATGATGATGACGATGATTGATGATGAGGATGATGATGAGGATGATGTTGATAATGATAATGATGGTGATGATGACGATGATGATGAGGATCATGATCATCGTCGTCGTCATCATCATCATCATCATCATCGTCATCATGATCCTCATTGTCATCATCACACATCATCATAATGATGATGATGATGATGATGATGATGATGATGACGACGACGATGATGATGACGACAACGACGACGATGACGACGACGACGATGATGATGATGATATTGATGATGATGATGACGACGACGATGATGATCCATCATCATCATCATTATCATCACCATCCTCATCATCATCATACCACATCATCATAATGATGATGATGATGATGACGGTGTTGTTGATGATGATGATGATGATGACGATGATGATGATCCATCATCATCATCATCATCATGATCATCATCATTATCATCATGATCCTCCTCCTCCTCCTCCTCCTCCTCATCATCATCCTCATCCTCATCCTCATCCTCATCATCATCATCATCATCATCATCATCATCATCATCATCATCATCATCATCATCATCATCATCATCATCATCATCATCATCATCATCATCATCATCATCATCATCATCATCATCATCATCATCATCATCATCATCATCATCATCATCATCATCATCATCATCATCATCATCATCATCATCATCATCATCATCATCATCATCATCATCGTCATTCATCATCATCCATCATGATGTGATGATGATGATGTGGGATGACAATGAGGAGGATGATGATGACAAGGATTTATGATGATAATGATGATGTTGATGATGATAATGATGATGATGATGACGACGATGATGATGAGTATCATCATCATCATCATCATCATCATCATCATCATCATCATCATCATCATCATCATCATAATCATCCACATCGTCATCATCCCACATCATCATAATGATGATGATGATGAGGATGATGATGATGACGACGACGATGATGATGATGTTGATTATTATGGTGATGATGATGATGATGACGACTATGATCATCATCATCATCATTATTATCACGATCCTCGTCATCATCATGATCATCATCATCATCATCATCATCCATCATCATGTGATGATGATGATGTGGGATGATGAGGATGATGATGATGATGATGATGATGATTGATGATGATGATGATGAGGATGATGATGATAATGATGATGATGATGAGGATCATGATAATCGCCATCATCATCCTTATCATCATCATCATCATCATCGTCATGATCATTGTCATCAATCATCATCCTCATCGTCGTCATCCCACATCCATCGTCAACATTATGATGGATGTGGGATGATGACGATGAGGATGATGATGACGATGATGATGATGATGATGATGATGATGATGATGATGATGATGATGATCATCATCATCATCATGATCCTCATCATCATCATCATCATCCTCATCCTCATCATCGTCATCTTCATCCTCATCCTCATCATCATCATCATTATCATCAACCTCATCATCATCATCAATTATTTTTCCGTCATGTATATGAAATAACACATATTGTTGTGTGTTGTTAGTACTTACATTTATATTACTTTTTCTCAACATTTTACATTGTTGTAGGCATTATGGCTTAGGCCTCTACCCAATGTTATTATTTCTTGTTGAAGAACTGTTGGACATCATTCTAGACGATTATTCATTAGCACTACTCACTATACCTAAACATTGGTGTTATCTAAACGGAAGACGCTACACGGCTGGTGAAGTGACCCTAAATTTTGGAACTTCAACATTTGTTATCGATGTTAAGTATGATGTTGACAGAAATCTTGTATCCATATCCAGTTGGTATGAGTGGGTTGGGAAGATGTTATTGGGTCGTAGTGACAAGATTTTTCTTCGACCGGTTGGCCATAATACCATCAAGGTTTGGATAACCAACATCAACAATGAGACGCCTGATCATCTGGTCCGATTTGAGTACTCGACAAGGGATATCACATATTTGGACTAATTCGATGAGGAGAGCACACCCAGTTTCCCTTCTATTCCTTCTGTTGGTACCGTCCATTTCCCTATCACCATTAGTTCAAATTTGTCTAACAACGACAAGATCTGCGACAAAACATCAACAAAGTAGTTCAAAGCTAGCAACAAATTTACTTTCCCGTATATGCACATGTTTAGGGGTACAACAAGCCCCGCTTGTTTAGTTAGCTACTGTCATGTTATTTTCTAAACTTTGTTGTCATAATTAGTATTTTGATAACATGTTCAACTTTGAAAGACAATGTCTAAATGAATTTTTTTGAATTGACTTATCTATATACATGTGTTTGTGAAGATGGAATGAATGAATGTTTCTATGTGTGTGAATGTGAAAAGAGAATGAAATGAATGGAACTACATGTTGCTAAATGTGTGTGTGAATATGAAATGGTGGAATAATGGAACTACAGATTTCTACATGTATGTGATTCATATTTGAAATTAAATGTGTTTATTATACATGTGTGTGAATCACATGATCCATATAAAATATATAATTATATACATCTTTTCAATATTTGCATATTTTTGGCCTGTTGTTGGTTGAAATCAATGGGATGTTGTAAACATGCAGTTCAAAACTGAACTATAGGTTCTGCATCCTGCTAACCATTCGGAGAGTAGGCCTATGAGCTGATAAGAAAAAAAAAACATCGGCTTCGGTTAAATACCAAAAACCGACAACAAATGATTAATCATGTCAGTTGTTTGCTATAAACCGACACCTATGGTATGACTGTTGGCGATTTTGGGTTAAATTGTAATCGGGAATGACTTTCTGTCGTTGGTTATGTAAACAACACTGAAGTAGTCTACTTTTAGTGTCACCCACTTGGGTGTCACTTCAAAACCGACGACAAATGTATTACTTAACCGAAGTGAAATGTGTTACTGTACTAGTGATTAGTGTGGTAGGAATTTGAACAGTGTAACCGAACTCACAATATCTTTTTATTGTTAATTCCTTAAAGCTTTGTTTGTGCGATGAATGACCAAAGAGCATAGATGAGCGATATCAGTTTTGAATATACAACCGAACAATAACTTTTAATAAACACATAATTCAATATCACGAAAAAGGTTTTATTTGACTCACAATGATGTATATCCTGGTTAATATTTTTGAAACTCGGATTAAACTGAGGCATAAATTAGGATAATATTTCATAAACCTGTTAAACATATGATGCTTAGAAATAAGACTAGAGTCATTGGATCTCTTATCTGACGCCTTTCACTCTCAATCATAATTTTTCTGACAAATAAGGCTACATATTTACTATACAAGGATCGTATTCTTAATTTCTAGAATGCATGTGATTTCAATTAACATCGTAGAGATCAGAACATAATTGGTATGTTTGATGAAGTTAAGAATATGGATAATATTACCAGGCTCCAAACATTTGTTGTTGCTTTTTCCTTGGAGTTCTATTTGTTTGAGGGTTAAAAACTGAGCATCAAACAGAGATCAAAAGTTAGACTTTCTTAACAATTGTCGCAAATTATCTTTTAGATGTGTACATCAATTTTGAAGATATAAGCAAATCATAGTTTTTCAACAAACACATCTTTCAATATCACGGAAGAGGTTGTATTTGGCTATAATTGTTGGAAATCTCAGCAAGTATTTGTGAAAATTGGTTTAATCTAGGCATATATTTATGCTTCATTTATTGAACATATTACACATACCATTAGTTACAGACAAGTCTACAGCCACGGGTATCATATTTATATCTTTCACTCCCAATCACAATTGTTCACACAAATAAGAGTAGATGCTTCATATACAACGATCATATTCTTTTTTGGTCCAATGAGGACCATATTCTAAGTTTCTTAAAAGCATGAAATTTCAATTAAGACATTTGAGATCCACAGATATAAAAAGATACTTGTGATTGCCATTTGTGGTGGTGTGTAGCAATATGAATGGTATAAATGAGTTCTAATTTTTTTTCTTGTTTCCATAGAGCTTTATTTGTGCAAGGAATGACTATTACTAAGTGTTACAAACACTTGATCCTTGATTATGTTTGGGAGCTAAAAATCAAATTTTGAATTATAAGAAAACTTTAGCTTCTAGATATACACATCTTTCAATGTCACACAATAAGTTGAATTTGGCTCCCATCATTGGAAATCCCACAAGTTATTTGTGAAATCAATTTAATCTGAGGCATATATCAATATTTCATTTAGTGCCCTATTGGACGTACTGTACTTATAATTTAAGCTTG
Source organism: Alisma plantago-aquatica (assembly GCA_963693085.1). Taxonomy (NCBI): domain Eukaryota; kingdom Viridiplantae; phylum Streptophyta; class Magnoliopsida; order Alismatales; family Alismataceae; genus Alisma; species Alisma plantago-aquatica. Next base: position 1,059,531,427 of record OY856409.1, on the reverse strand, counting down.
AGTTGTTAGGGATTTCCATAACTCATGCCTTCCACTTTCAAGTGTACTCTTTGGCCTCCCAAAGGGAAGGTTTGCTTATTTTCTGCCTCACTTAACTACAATCTATATCTTAAAGTTATGCTAGTTTCAAATGATGAGCTTCAAATGAGGTTTACTTATTTATTGGTTATATACCCTGAGAGCCATCATATGATGATTGTAAAAAGGATATTTTATAATTGATATGATTATTAATTAAAGGTAATTTTACTTATTTTGGTTGTCTCAATATTAAGATAATGAATAAACATAATAATGTGTTAATATGTTTTGATTGGGTGACATATTGTTTGAGTTAAAGACCAAAAAATAAAATCATATGTAAAATAAGAAGATTCATTCTTGTTATGTCCCTATTTATTATTTTGGACAGTATAGGACAATAATATATGAGACTAGCATGTTGGTGAGTGATGTCGATGTCTCTTTAGTCATGATATTCGATATCAAATCACATACATGGGTACTTTTTTTTTGTCGGCAAAAAAATGTGTTACTAGAAAACCAAAAATTTAGGTACAAAGTGCCTCTAAAAGAAACTAGATCATATGTATCTCCACGCAGGGAAGACACAACAGATCAAAACAAAAAAGGAAACCCCAGGTAACTGAAATCTAAGGACAAGAAGGAGATTAATGAGAAGATTAGGCTAGCAAAGGAAGAAGGAAAGTCACATGGAAGCATTAAACCCTACCCACAAAGATATCCATGAGAAAAACCTCACTACTCTACTAAGAACCAACCACCAAGAAAAGTCTTCGACTTGATACTTGAGATAATAGAGAACTGGGAAAAATCGCCAGGACCAAAGGGATTGCACGACCTGCCACTCCTTGCACCCTCCCTGGAAAGAGCATGAACTGGCACTCCATGACTCAGTCCACCATAAGTAGGTAACCAGGCAGACAAAAAAGAAGAAGGGAAGAACCCATACATAACCACCCAAATCTCAAAAACCATTCTTCATCAGGTCAAGAACACTAGCAATCAGAGAACCCACAAAATGTGTTACACGACAAAGACTAAGAGAAGCACATCCAACCTGGGGAAGATAATGAGGGAACTCACTCCAGCCTCCTAATCATCATCTGTACAGATACCAACACACTCACCACATAAGAAAAAAAAAAACTCAGTAAGGTCCTATATGGATTCCAAGAATCCTAATATAGGAATCTCTGCAGTACCATTTCTTCTGTGTTTTTTCTTCTTCTTCTTGGATCTAGGCTCCTTGTTCACACTGAAGTCGCCCATTACCTCCTGATCAAGATCATGGGAGCTAACCAAGGAAGCTTCATCAGAGTTCCAAGCAGACCTATGGTGATATTCCAAGACAATACCAGTGTCCTGCGCTAGCTGTTTCAAACAGGGGGGTAGCAGCCATTTTGGACAGAGAAATTTCCCAGTCCAAATTTAGTGCTCCCTCCAACTCTATTGGCGAGCTGCTTTTCATGTCAGGTTCAGACAGAAATCTTCTAGGATCATCAGCCCTCCTCTGCTCAACTTCTGAGATAGCCCCAGATTCATCTTCGCAGGTGGGGATGTTCACCCTGGCCGACCGTCGAACACCTTGGCTGCTGTTGAATTTCCCGACCCTTAACTGCAGCTGGCTTGGAATTGGTTTTCTTCCTGTGACCTTGGGGCAAGAGGGCAAACGATGACCAAACTGAGAGCAGTCGGAGCACACTTGAGGTTTTTCTAAGTAGCTAACCTTTATATTTCTTGGTTTCCCATCAATATTGACCTTCACTGACCTCGAAAAACCAGAGCAGGTGGTGAGATCCACACACATCGTGGCTTCACCCAGGCAGTGAACAGAGAAACTGGAATCTTCGACATCAAGGGGCTTACCAATGAGACTAGCAACGCCACTGAGTCTCCTCGATGTCCAGTGTAACCCTGGATTTTCGATTTTGATCCATACGGGAAGATTGGGGAAGGAGAGGGCTTGCAGAGGAAAACCCAGTTCCCATGCCTGGACAATGGTTAGCGAGCCGTCCATCATCCAAGGTGCCTCACTAAGAATCCTCCCCCTATCCTTTGTCGTTGGAAGCTTCACAACAAATCCCTCCATTTCCTTCGCAATGATCTCAAATGAATCACTGGGTCTCCACTGGCGACAGATCCACCCATGAAGCTGACTCTGGAAAGGCTTCCTCCCCGTGAATCTGATCGACACATATTCTTGCCATGTCGGAATAGGCTCTTCCTCGCTCGAGATGGAGAAGCATCTGATTCCGTCAACGACCTCCGTCTCAATGAACTCGATAGTGGAGATGTCCTCGCACGGTAATCCGGATCTACTGGAAGAAAACCAGTCGAGTTCCTCATTACCAGTGGATGAATCTCCACTCTCCTCAGGCGATTGAGTTCGCGAGGTAGAAGATATCACAAGTTTAGTTGTAGACAGCGACACCTATGAACTACCTCCACCCTGAGACGATGGGATCCCTTCCACTCCATCCGCCACGCTTGATCCTTCAGGAGGAACCAAATCAGGTTCTGGCGATGGGATCCTCATCCCTGAGATGGCGCCGCCCCTAGGGTTGCCACCCCTCCCGCGACCTCTTCCGCCTTTTCCGCCTCTCCCGCGACTCATCTCACATACATGGGTACTTGTTAGATAACAAGTTATACTGGACATACCTGCCTTGAGATCGACACGTCAAAGTTCAGTAATGACATGTCAAAGTCATATATTAATATGACAGTAGTGACTATGATCCTTAGACCTAAAGTCACTTCAGTAACACATGTTGCTTTATGTACTTTGACACTAACCCAACGTGATCTAGCATATAAGTTGCCAAAAAGGTGATATTTGGGTGCATTATGACACATGTGGAATGTTGAGAGTAACATAGATGGAACTTGTCCCTCCTTTGGAGTGATATTCCTGAAAACTTGATAAGAAAGACTATGAAATTCAAGGTCATGCTCATGTGAGTCAATATATGATATTAAACTCACAATATCTAAAATAGTTTATCTAGTTCAAGGAACAATAATTGAATGTCAATAGGGTGACTTTCTAAATCTGGACATTTGTGATAAAGGGATAGTACAATCATGGTAACATTGGCCACTTTACATATTGTAGTTGTTTTCCAACTCATCTCTATTAGTTGGATGGCAATGATGTGTGGTTAGACACTAATGTTTGATTATGTTGTTTTGAACATCACCACCAACATAATTAGGAACCTACTGGGTCATACACATGGGGATGTATAAAAGAAATAAAGTTTGTAATCATACAAATGATTACTATAGTTCTGAATCATAATTAGACTAATTTTGCTATTTGTCATGCTACTAAATTTTCTGATTTGCCAATTAGATTTATTGAGTCAATGAATCAATTGGTTGTCAATTAGTCGACTGTCTCCACTGGACTGACGTGATTGACCGATCAGGAAACCAGATAGAGAAATCACAATGTAACATGGAAAGTTTCAAATTGGAAAGAAATTTGGATTTGGATCTAAATTTTCCTGATCGTCTGATTAGCTAACATTATCAGCTGATCTTCTAACCCGATTGGGTGAAAAGAGTATCCAATAGGACCATGATCACATGATCATGTAACTTGATTGGACTATCAAAATCTATTCTAATTTTTTTAGCATTAAACTATTTTTAGGATTGTGCATCACAAAGGGTTTGTAATCACAATTTCCAAACCCATGCCTCTCTTATATAAAGGGGGCACGTCTCAAAGAGTTAAACACACTATTTTTACAACACTTGAGACAAATTGGAAGTCAAAATTCTCTATTGGAGAGACAAAATTACCCTAAGGATTGTTGGTAAAGACATGAGAAGAAAGGGAGTTCTAAGACGACTACACGTTGAAAACTTCTATTCTATTTTGACTTGGTGGCCAAGGTGGTGCATCACATTCTCCCTCAACCATGTGGGTGAAATAGAGGATGATGCACATGTGTGAAGGCTTGGAGAAGTTGTTCCACAAGAAGACAATCATGCAATTGGTTGGTAGCCAATTCAGATCTCATATTGATTCACCCAAATTTCTTAGTGGTTGTTCTGAATCAAGATCAAGAAGATTATGTTCTTCACGTGCAAAGTATATGTGTAGTTGTTGGACAACTATTGTGTGCAAAAATATAACCTTCTCCCTTCTTATGTTTTTTGTTCACTGATATTTTATAGATATGACGAATTTGATGATTAGGGTATAAATGGAATACTATTTTGTTATTATGTCGCACCCTTTTCTAAAAATATAAAAATGGTATCAAAACCAACATCATATGCTTTTAATTCCAATTTGATTTTTGAACCTCAATCGATTCATTGGATGAATTATTTGCAAATTTGTATCAATGGTATTCACCTAATATCAAATATGATATGATATATATACACATATGTGTGTATGTATTCCATATACCCATTCGACGCCTTGAAAATCATTTTATTTGAAGGATGTGGATATGGAAACTAGTCTTTCATGGTGTGATATGAAATATGTAATATTAATTTTTCCCAAACATAAAGCAACATGTATAGGTCTTGCATGCCATGCCTCACTCTATTCATTCTCCATGTAAATTCTAATTATGAAACTAGGGTAGGATGATGTGGAAACATACTAATGGACCAAGGAGGAGGATGAGACAATCAAAATCCCATGCCAAAGAGGATGGTACTTGGATGGGCTGTGATCAAGATGAGATGAAAACAACACAAGAACTGGCCAAACTAGGACATCTGATCAACAACGATCTTGCCTGATTGGATTACTAGAAACCACGAAAGGGATGATTTAGGATTACATTTTGATGTGAATATCTTTGTTGCTTTTCTACAACACTTGTCGGGTAAAGTTATTTTACTACTTTCCATATCTTATTGTATCCCATGTGGTCATTTTTATAGTATATTATACATATAATAATATATATTTAATAGTTATTGGATATATATATATATCCATCAACATATTATCAATCTTAAAGATTCTTTGGAAGTGCAATACAGATGGATATAGTTTTTAAATAAGTGTGGACACACCTAGCATGGTGCACTGTCTTCCTTGGTGAAGTGTGATAATTATGTGGGCATGTCAAGCAAGGTGAATATCTTGTTGTATTGGCCTTGGTTTGGACTAGACTAAGTGATCTTAATAGGACTAAGAACCTATAGGCATACGATCATATATAATTCATATGATGAATTAATGACACAAAGTTGTGCAACAATCTATCCAAGAGTTACTTATGATGTAATTGGTAATTGTTACCTACCTTAATAGTTAGGGTGTGAGTGACTAGTCATAGTTGACTCATGACTTAATGTATATTTGATCCTGGCACACTATAAGATTGCTCATTGTAATTTAATGAATTAATAGTGATGACTACTAATTTTAATGCCCAAATTAATTCCATCAAATTAGTTTTTTAAAATGAAATTAACATTCAAATCAAAATATTTCCACATGCAAAACAACATGTATTTATATCAACGAAAAACATCAACAACAATGTTTTTTAACTACAATCAATCCTTGAGAAAGAGAAATTTAATGAGAACACATTTAATGACTGGTTCAGGAGACTAAAATTGTTCTTACATGAGTGGAAGTGTAACGAACTAAAATTTAGAATCTTGCCCTATTCCATGATTAGGAAGCTAGTTACGTTTGGACCAAATAAGGATTAAAATTTAGAACACATTTACATAATACTTTAATTATGTGGCAACATCATGAAATATATTAGATATATTTTCTTTGCTGACATGATGAATAAATAAAAATGAATAATTTGCTTTAGAGTAGCAATTGGTAATGTCATATTAATATAGTCATATACTTTAATTAAAGTGGAATAAATAAACTAAAGATGTTAACTCTGTAAAAATTAATTTTTATTTGCAATAAATATATATAACTCTTTTTTTAATAAGGTGACATCAATAGGTCTTTATATAATGTTTTGATAAATACAAGGATAATGTCTCAAAATTTATAAGGTTCCATAACTCATAAAAGGAAATCTCAAAAGTCAAATACAATGATAAATATGTATTTATTGGGTGTCAATTAGCTTGGTTGACAAGTTTCACATTATTTGTATATAATAACTATCTTAATTATATTTAGAAAATAAAATAGTGTAAGATCCAAACATATTAAATAAATTACCAAAAGTCTCCAAAAGAGAGAACAAATCTCAAATTTGAAATCCAAATACCAAGTTTAGCATATACATAAATTTTATCTAATTTAGACAATCTTAAATACTCTAGTGTAATTTAGGAGAGTGAATACACTTTTAATCCCAAAATTTTAAATAACATATTAATTAACTCTAGAAGAGAAAACTTGATTTTCAACATTTTATAATTTCATATATATGACTGTGAGATTTTGGTGTATCCAAATGATCTCGGATCCATGAAGCTTATATCAATTTATTAGATATAAGGTTAAGGTTTAAGAATTTTTAGAGATTGTTTGAATAATTATAAAATTCATATGTGTTAAAAATAATAGTTTTTGGAGATACTTTAATTAGATGGCTAAACATATTTATTTTCGATGAAAATTTGTGGAAGGGTTGCTACACTGGTATTGAAGTGTGACATAAAATTCAGACCAATCAAAGCTTGTTTGATGGCCCAAAAAAAATTATACAAGAACAATAGTCTAACTAAATTTAATGGTTCAAATCATTTACATTATTATGGTGAAACAATAAAATTTTCATATCATGGGATTCCTTTGTCCAAAAAAGGTGAAATTTTAAAGGAAACTTTTGATTATAACTGTGATTTTTGGTAAACTTTGGAGAAATTATGGATTCACTATTTTGGAGATATGGTTTATAAATAGTGTTTGGAATCATGATTAATGGATGAGGTGATTTGAAATATGTTTTAAAGTGTTCATCAGAAAATAAAGTCTTTGTGAAGCATTTTTTTATCTTAATGACAATTATGACTTTACATATATTTTATTAGGAGAGTTATGTAGACATTCAAATCATTCCATTTTTCTCTCTTTATAATATATATATATATATATATATATATATATATATAGAGAGAGAGAGAGAGAGAGAAGATTTATAGAATAAAGAAGATGTGGTTAACATTTCATAACATCAGAAGTTATGGGTTTTCAAGCTTATAATATTTTGAAAAAGAAAATATTGAAATGTATAATGTTATTTTAAAGGCTTCAATTTAATTTAGTAGTAGGTTGATGGTAGACATAATGTACAAAGATGGTATGTAATATTGATGTATTAATTGCACCAATGAATTATGTTAAGAGATATAACACTTTTATTGTGGAGGAGAAGTTTTGTTTAAAAAATAATTTTCATGTAAATAATTAATTACATTGTGGAACATATGCCTTAACCAAAAAGTTGTTTGAATCGTCAAACTAAGTAAATATGAGTTTCTTTTAATATAGTGTGAAATTAAATTATAAAGGAAGTTTGACAAGAATTTTTCTCCTCTACTTATATAAACACACCCTATTGACTATGTTTATGCACACAACGAACAACTTGGATTGCTTCCACGACCCATCTCTTGTGATTTTGTCCCAAGATTGTGACGGCAATACGTTGTTGTGTTGACTTGAGAGTTATACATTGTCCATATTTTGATAATGACTTAACCATTCCATTCATATGTATCCAATATGTTTTTTTGAGATAAATTTTAGGTATTAGGTACATGAAAAGGATCAAACTCATCAAGCCCTAGCTTGTCGAAGTTCAAGTCAAAAGCAATGCAGATGCACTTTTGTGGAGAATACTCCAAATCACCTTAGAATATTTTGTATTCATTTGTATTGATGATATGACTTGTAACTAAGATGAGAACAAATTAGGGTCACCTAATTCCATCGTTTGATCACTTAAAAATCATTTAAAAAAATTCATCACAACAACTTAATCGGTCGAGTTTGAATTTTGACCGACCATGATGGATTTTTAGAAATGATTAGATCAGTCGAGTTGTACACTGACAGAACTTGATTGAACAACTTTTTGTCTAAATTTGATTTTGGTGAATTGGTCGAGTTACCCCAGGACAAACTTGACTGATTATTTGAAAATTTGCTTTGTGGGATATGGATCGGTTGAGTTACTTTTATTGAAACTCAACTGAATACACTGTACGGAAAATGCAAAAAAAATGATTCCAACTGTTGAAGAGTTGTTAGAATTGATAATATGTCTATTACAAGTTTTAAAATGGCTATTTTTATTTTTTAAGTGATCCCACACTCAAAGGAACACCCCCAACTATAATAGGACCTCTTGGAGTTCATTCCAAGGTTGCTCATTCATGCCATCATTGGTCCTTGCTATAGTTGAATGTGAAAAACCCCTTTGATCCCCTCTCTCTCATTTACAAATAATTTCATGATTATGAGTGAGTTAGGCATGTTGTAAGAGAGATACCTCCTTGTTACCTTATAAAGATTTCCATCTCTCCACTCCCCAATCCTCTTTTCTCCATGAGCAAAGGCTAGAGTGATCTTCTCTGAGTGAAGGAGGAGTTTTTATTCCTCTTCAAGGATGAAGAAGGTGTGAAGATCTTCTCCAAGTGAAGGATAAGAACAAGGCATAAGATCCAAGGAGCATGGTGGGTAAATCCTCAAGGTTGAAGACTTGTTGCAAGGAGGAGATGTCCTCGGAGAAGGAATCGAGTTGCTTGCAAGAGTGGGTAAGACCTGTTGTGAGGTAGAAGACTAGCTCTTGGATAGGTAAGCCCTTGGGTGTAAGGTGGTCTTCTTGTATGTCTTATAATGGAATATAAGTATGCGTGGGTTGCAAAGACCTAGAGGTTGACCTCTCTAGGTAGTGGATTGATGGTCTCCTAGTTTGGAGATCGGAACCACTCTAAACACCTTGTCCAAGTGTATGTTTCAATCTCTCTCATCCTTTCTATGTTTTTTAGATAGGACTTAAAATTAACTTTTGGAATTTGGTTTCAATTGATATAATGTGAAGGTATAACTATTATTGTGCATGTTTTGAAGCTCTATTCACCCCCCTCTAGAGCCTAGATCTAACCAGTGGTATTAGCACAAGGATCTTCTCCAACAAATCTCCTACAGTACGAGAAGATGGGTGAGAACCTACTTGGTTCCCTTAACCTAGAGGGAGGCTTTTTGATGCATCTCTTGGTCTTTGACGACACCAACTTCCTCTATTGGAAGTGTATGATGCAATTTTACATTCAAGGAATGAACTTTGACATGCGGGAATTGATGATTGCACCCTACATGAAGCCGGCCAAAGCTGTAGCTACTTGGGATGAAGCATCTTTAAAGGTGGTACAACTCAATGCCAAAGAAATTAGCATCCTCTATGCATCCATCAATCCTTCTGAGTTCAACCAGATCTCCTCACGGGACACAATCTATGAGATATGGGACAAGTTTTGCATTACTTATGAAGGCACACAACAAGTGAATGAGGCAAATATCTACATCGTCCTAGAGAACTTCAAGATGGGGAATAAAGAAGGAGTTGTCTAGATGTATTCTAGACACAACATCATCATCAATGACCTATCTTCTTTGGGACATACTTTGGATAGAGGAGAAATCAACTCAAAGATCCTAAGGTCTCTTCCAAAGAGATGGAGGTAAAAGGTGACCTCTATAAAATAAGTAAGAAGTCTTGGTGATCTTCCAACTGAGGAGCTCATTGGCAATCTACAAGCTCATGAGCCAAGACTTGACCAGCAAGAAGAGGAGGCAAAGTAAGAAGAAAAAGAATCAAGCAAGATTAAAGATAGTGCCTTCAAAGCTCAAGTGGAGACACTCATTCATAAAAAACAACTTGCTTTCTGGAACTCTACCTCCTCCTCTAGTTAAGATGATGGACCTAGTGAGCACAAAGCCATCACATTGCCAAAAAGGATATTTATATCACACTTGTGGACATGAAAAATCAGTTGGCAGGCATTTGTACTAAACCCCTAGCTAGAGAGTAATTTAATTTTATTAGATTTAAACTAGTCATAACTTCTTTAGATGATATTGATATGCCATCTAGGTAGTCGTTATCTATCTTATATGCTTTGCTCATGTCTTGATCACCTCTTCTTGCTAAGTGCTATAATTTCATGTTCTTATGCCTCATTTTTCACTTGTTTTGGGTATCTTTCACAAATGACTGTTCTATCACCATATAGTACCCTGTGACGAGTGACATGTGCCACAATATGTCTAAAATGCAAAATGGACTAGAAAAATAAAGTTGATTAGCACTCAAATGGATAGAATCTAGAATTTCTATGTTTGGGATAGAATTTCTATTAGCTGAGTTGCCAACTCGATCGATTTGTGGCCGAGGGCTCATGTAAAAAGTGATTTGATCGAGCTCCTTTCTCTCAGAACTCGACCGATGGCCATACTGGACCAAATCTTAATTAGGTTTTGAATGACCATTCTCCCTATCAACTAGATAAAAGTTGACTGATTCTTACTCCAACTCTCTTAAACCCTCAACCTTAGCCTCGACCTTCCTTCTCCTAGCCCTAACCATCCTATGTTTGACCTACCTAGCACCTTTTCCTATCTTCCCTAGGTGGTTAGATGACCTTTGGTGGTGGTTTTCTCTTATTTGGTCTCTCAATCTTATCCATCTTGCCTTCATGGCCTCAAATAGAAGAAAGAGGGCCGCACTTACTGGAACTCCATCGTCATCCTCCAATTCACGCCTCATTCCATATGATGATGCCTTCTTTGTTTCAACCGAAGATCTAAATAGGTATAAGGAGATCCTTCCTAGGAACCCTTTTCCTTTCCATGCCTTGTTTGAGCCTCGCACATGTAAACAAGATGTGATAGATGGGGTAGTTGAGTTGCTCTATGACCATCGACTAGCAGCCCTAAGTGTCCAACTTCAGTGCTTTCATAATTCTATTGCAAGCACTAAGGCGGTCCATGAATTTTACACCAATCTTTCATGGAAATATGACTCTCTTGTACCCCCTCCTAATACTCAAGTGATTATCACTTCTATGGTTGTCGGTAAGAAATTCGCTATCTTAGAAGATACCTCAAACATGTTTCTCAATGGTTTGAAGGTTAGCGACACATGGAGGAAAGATTATCCTAAGTATTTTGACTTGATTGACCTTGAGTCTTTCAACAAGGACTATGGTTTCACTCTCCCTGATATTCATAAGTTATTGAAGAAGCCTTAGACACCCTATAAGAAGAAGTCCGACATACCGTCCTCTTCCTTGGGTCTCAAGAACTACATATTTTCTCTAGTAGTCAACTGCAATATACACCCTAAAAAAATTAAATTGAAATTGTAGAGAATACCACAATGATTATGTATTGTGTTTTGAAGAACATAGGAGTCAAATGGTCTAGATACATTCTCCACCACATGACTAACTTTGACTTCAAGAAGAATACATGAGGTACCCACCCTACCCAACCTGGATATGTGGTCTCTTCACCTTTGCAACTAAGAAGTCTATTTTTCACAATCTTCATTACAAACCCTCTATAAAAGGAGTTTGCATCAGTGAGACCACAATCAAGAAAACCATTTTGCCTGCATACTCTTCCAGCACACCTGGAGCCTCTACCTCCACCTAGTCACCTCCACCTCCACCACCATCCAAACCTACCCTATTTTTATCATCATGGTGCATCAGCAGCAGTACAACCTATAGGTTCAAGAGCACCTGCATCAGGATCTATGCCCGATCATGTCGACTATGAACCTATCTTGTGCCCGTCTTTACCGTGCCTACCAGCCCTTTCCAGGTAGTGACTATGCTTCCTATGCATATAGTCACTTCTACCCATCCCCTCCACCTATTGCTTCTACTGATACACCTTCTGTTGTTGGTGGATCTACCCCTAGAGTGATTCCTCTGCCTGCTAGCCCCATTTCTAACCTATTTTCCATCCTTGAAACTTCTTCTCCCTCTTTCCCTCAGGCCCAAGAGTTGCATGACCTTAACAAGTCTTGGGTTGAGAAGAATGCACTTTGGCCAAATCATGGTTTCTGTCCTTCTGCGGATGAGGAGATGCCCAACCAGGTTGATGAGGAAGCTACTGTTGATGATGAGGAGGCCATTGAGGATGATGGCCCACATGATGGTTCTTTTGATGGCTTTGTTGGTGCCTTTGGTGATGATGGTGATGATGTTGCCAGTACTGCACCTTCAGATAGTGATGAGGACTACAACCCCAAGGCTGTTGTTGTTGATGATGACCCTTTGGACATAGGTAGCTTAGATGTTTAGATATTTTAGTTTTTAGCTCTTAGATGCTGATCATATATATTTTTCTAGACAATTTTGTGATAAAGACATCTAGGCACATTATCTGAGTTGTACTATTTCTATCATTATGTTGCTTTCATCTCTGGCTTGTACTTGTTTTGAGAACATGTATAAGGAGTGGGATCCCAAAGGGGAACCACTCCATACTAGAAGTAAAAAAGGCAACATCCCTTGAACCAAACACCACATAAAATTTTTCACCAAAGGGATGATGACCAGTTAATTCAGCATGCATATATATCATAACTCAATAAGTAGTAGCGAAAGATAACTTTATCTAACTATTACAAAGCTTGATATCATTATACATCACTACACCACACATGGGTGAGACAAAAAGGAAAACTATCTCAATCAAACTAGGATCAGCTGAGGGTCCTCTAACCACCTGTTTCAAGTCTCCCAAAAGCGTAGCTACAAAGGTTGTTGTCCCAATCCACCTTGCTATCCTCTCCTTCATCTAAACCTGGGGAAGGAAGCATACCACAAAAAAGGAGAAGAAAAGGTAACATCAACAAAAGTTGGTATGTGCATACTAAATAGGAAAATTGAGCAATATATGGAATTAAGGACAAAAATTATAAAGGCTTCCCATAAAAGAGAAAAGTACTATCCAAAAGGTCATTATAGGAAAGAACATTAATAACAATATAAATAAGAAAAAAAGATAAGTTCAAAGCATCCATGTGTTTTACCTATGACAATACTAGAATAATATATCATGTAGGTAGGAAATACACATCTAGAAAAAATGTAGAGTGAGCAAGGTCTTATATACATCTTCTCTATAATAGGGTGGTGGCAGGGTTTGTCAACATCTTTCGAGTAGGAATTTTCACATCTGCATTCTTATATGGGAATTTTCACATCCACATAAAAGCACATTCAACAATATACTAGTAGTAACCACATGATGGATATCAAAAGATAAACAAGAATAACAGAATAATGTTCCATAAAAGGAACATCCACTACAAAGTGGGCACATATCATCAAATAAGTCTAACATGCACAACACATATGAAAAAGAGTCCAAGAGAATATCCATGATCACAAGATCAATAACAAAATAAGATAGTTCACAAGAATTATGATTTCAAAAGAAAAGACATTGTGTATAGGCTAATGTCTATAGGACCAAGAGAAAGAAGAACATAAGTTAATTTCTCAATATGAATAATAGGAGATGCAAACATACATTAAGAGAGAAGAATTAGAAATTGCTCAATATAGAAATAATGTGTGATGCAATCATACCTATCTATAGAGTTTAATAGTCCAAGATCACTTCTAAATCCAAATCTAGGTCTCCAAAGCACCTATTATCATGTATGTGAAATTAGGGTTAGAATTACATTTATTTCACAATCCTTAAAAGTCACCTTTTTCTTAATGCGTGAGTTAGGTTACGAAAACCATTTTATATTTTAGTTTATATTATTTGAAGCCCAAAACATATTTTATTATATATTTCTGAATTATAGATATTTACTTATGAATTTTACAAGTTATTACTTATTTAGATTAATCCATTAAAATTACTTATCATTAATCATTATATTTAGGTGACAAAACCAACAACATTAGAAAGCTTACATTTTTTGAATTTATTAACTATTTTTTCATATTTTTCCGAACAGTAGATAATTTATTATAAATTTTGCAAAATTTGACAAATCATAAGATTCCATGTGGCAAAACATTTGAGAAAGAGGAAGAAAGAGAGGGAGCGGTCCACACGGTCTGAGTTGGCCCAATCATGTCTTGCCAACTCGGCCGACCCCCACAGACAACTAGGAGATTTCCCTAGCACAGAAAAAACCTGAACCAACATGAAAAGATGATAATGCCCCTTAACACAAATACAAACTAGATCAAACGTGAAGGATAACTAGGAACAAACACACGAGGCTTTATTCCTACTGGTTTCATTGTGAAATGGAAAACCATATGAGGATCTTTGTGTTGTGTTGCAAAATTGTGATTGTAAGGAAAAACTCATGAATTTGGCAATGAGATCATGAACCTGAAGCAACAACAGTTCAAACAAACCATAGTCGAGGTCCAACGGTACGGTATAGTCCCTGGAGGGACCTTTCACCATGACCAGAACCAGAACCTACCCAAACACACCGCAAAACAAAACCATAGACACAAGCGTCGAAGCACCATGAAGACATATTCACACAAAGGAGAAAAAATAGAGTCACTGGGGAAGATCACCTGCCGCAGGCGTCGCTGGAAAAACAATTGTGCTGCCGGGCTCCAGGGTAGAGAAACTCAGACAAATCCACACATAAATGATGATCGGAAAAGAAGGCTACATGTCTAAGGATGCTTACTAAAAAACTAATTAGCCTAAAGGTGCTGGAGGAGGTCGGTTCAAGCAAGGTACTCACTGGAGATGAAGCGAGTAGGACCTGATGTCTCAGTGTAGAAACAACCCAATTAAGGGCAGAGGAGATTTAGGAAGTGTCTGAGGACCATTTTGGAGCACTTGCGTGAGATCGGGAGGTGGTGGATGAGCTACAAAAAAAATCAATGGGGAACAAATTTTTGTGGGTTTCATAGATATAGGGATTTAGGGTTCATGTGAGGGCTAGTTGAGTGTGCAATCAAAAAAGAAAACCAACCGAAAAAGAATCGTGAAAAATAGATGAGAAACGAGGATGCTAGAAGAAAAAGAAATCATGTTGTTACTGTACATGGTGGGTCAATCTCCGACTCGAGGTAGGAGATGACTCCACGACCATTGGATTAATAAATTGACAGCCCAGATCACACATATATTCATATTAGGAAACTAGGGCGTGTGACAAAATCAATATAATTTAATAAATTGATATTGCATTAAATTCCTTTTTCTCTTACTTCATTTAAGGGTTCAAACATTATGAAAATTGGGGAAAATTTTGCACAAAGGCTAACTAAGGCATGAAGATTTTGATTATTCAATTAGATTTGCCTTTTTTGAACTTTTAATGTGTTAAATTAATCAAATACTATTTTCTCTTTCCTCATGCATTAATGACTTTAATATTCTCCAAATTTGATGAAACTTCACGCACACCATATTTAATGTGTGATACAAATTTGCTACAAATTTTACATGTTGGAATTATTTGTACCTTTATTTAGTATTTTGAAGGTTCTACACACTTTCTCTCTCCTGATTTCACCTTTTAAGTAAACTTTCTCCAAATTGGATGAAAAATCACCCGAAGGTGATATTTATTATGTAGATTATGAATCCAAGGTTATTTTCCTCTTTTGGAGTCATTTATTATTTTATTTGATATTTTGGGAGAAAACTTAGATCTTTTCTTTCCTAAATGAATTAAATTAATTATTATTGTGTGAATAATGTGAAACTTGACTCCCAAGGCAATTGGGACCCAAGGAACACAATTTTAAACTAAATTCAACTTTTGGGGTTTCTTATAATGAGTTATGACACAATTAATTTTTTAGTGTATTATCCTCAAATTTATCATCATTATTATTTTTATATATTTCATTATTTTCAAAACTTCACCCAAAGATTTATATGTGATTATTTATTATTAAGCTCGAATTATCATGTATTCCCCATGTGTCACTTTTTATATTCCATTATTGTTCTAATTCTAATGTGAGAACATTGGGTTGCATTAGGGTGATCTGTTCATGCATTATCTCATTAGGGTTATACTAAACCTTGTTTGGTTAAGTCCAAAAGATCAAACTTGTATGGTAGGGTTCGAGATCTAGTATGTTAAAATATGCTTATGTGTTGTAATCTTAATCATATGTATCATAACTCTGTGTGCTATATCATATGAGTTATTGGTATGATTTCCATATTTTGATTATGATATAGGTTGCTTGCTTCACTCTGTTCTCATCTTTGTTTTGGCTTGTTCTATGTGTGGTTACATGTTTTTGGTTGTGTTTGGAGAAGACCTGATTTTATGTTTTTCTACCCCCCTAAATTTTTGATGATGCCAAAAGGGGGAGAGAACTTCTATGTTTTGATAGCTCAACCATATTGTTTTTACTGCCTATATGATCATTTTCTTGTCGAAATATATGTTGTAACATGTGACTTACTAAAGGACCATGTAGTATACATGTTATATAGCTTTGTGTAGAAAGACTAACTATGTAGGTAAGAGTGGGCATAGATTGAGGGGGATTAATTCACGTTGTTCAAATTATGAATCCCCCTACAATTCACAAGGCTAATGCATAACTTCACATATCCTTTTCAATATGTTGAGGAATGGTTTGTCATTGTCAAAAAGGGGGAGAATGTTGACTTGAGAGTTATACATTGTCCATATTTTGATAATAACTTAGCCATTCCATTCATATGTATCTAATATGTTTGTTTGAGATAAATTTCAGGTATTAGGTACATGAAAAGGATTAGATTCATCAAGCCCTAGCCTGTCAAAGTTCAAGTCAAAAGCAATGAAAATGCACTTTTGTGGAAAGCACTCCAAATTACCTTAGAATATTTTTGTAATCATTTCTATTTATGATATGAATTGTAACTAAGATGAGAAAAAAATTGGGAAACTTAATTCCATCGTTTGATCACATAAAAATCATTTTGGAAAATTCATTATAGCAACTTAATGTGCCAAGTTTGAATCTCGACCAACCCATGGTGGATTTTTGGAAATATTGGACCGGTCAAGTTGTACACTCATAGAACTCAACCGAACAACTTTCTTTCCATAGTTGATTTTGGTGAATCGGTCGAGTTACCCCAGGACACACTCAATCAATAATTTGAAAAGTTGATTTTTCAAATAATGGATCAGTCGAGTTACCTTTTATTGAAACTCAACCAAATACACAAAATGGAAAATGCACAAAAAGTGATTCCAAGACTGAAGAAGGTGTGAAGATCTTCTCCAAGTGAAGGAGGAGTTTTTGAAACTCAACCAAATACACATCATAGCACTTCTGCATGAGAAAAGATGAAAACGATCTTCTCTAAGTGAAGGAGGAGTTTTTGTTCCTCTTCAAGACTGAAGAAGGTGTGAAGATCTTCTCCAAGTGAAGGAGAAGGACAAGGCGGATGATCCAAGGGACTTGGTGGGTAAATCCTCAAGACTGAAGACTTGTTGCAAGGATATGTCCTAGGAGAAGGAATCGAGCTTCTTGCAAGAGTGGGTAAGACCTGTTGTGAGGTAGAAGACTAGCTCTTAGATAGGTAATCCCTTGGGTGTAAGGTGGTCTTCTTATATGTCTTATAATAGATTATAATTATGCATGGGTTGCAAAGTCCTAGAGGTTGACCTCTCAAGGTAGTGGACTGACGGTCCCTAGTTTGGAGATTGGAACCTCTCTAAACAACTTGTACAAGTGTATGTTTCAATCTCTCTCATCCCTGCTATGCTTGATTAGTTAGGACATCAAATTCAATCTTAGTATTTGGTTTGAATTGATATAATTTGAAGGTCTAACTATTCTTGTGCAAGTTTTGAAATTCTATTCACTCGCCACTATAGCCCTAGATCCAACATGATGCAGCAAGATGGCCTCTTCCTTTTCCTCCTCTCTTCTTCCTTCCCTATTCTTCTCCTCCACCATGACCAAAAAGCAACATCAAAACATCATGTTTGTAGTGCACAAATCATGCTCTGCTAGCTCTGACACCTATCATTGGTTCTTTTCCTCACATCAATGCACTATTCAGAGAACTTCATGACTTGTGCAAAAGATGTAAGAGTACTTGCAAGAAACTAAAAGCACCACAAGTCATAACCTTCAACCCAAAGATATTGGACACTTTAGAGAACCTGGATTGATGGACCCAATCCTATATGTGGGTTTGAGTTGACTCTAGACTTGGAGGGTTAGGATTCAATATCTGATTTAACAACTCAAGTTAAGGTATGTGCATCTTTTCTATTATCTAGGCATTGCTATAATGACCAAAAATTCTTTCCCATATGAGGCATGAGTAAATATTCTCTTTTTCATCATTATAAATTCTTATTTATTGAATAATGCTTATGGGTCCTCTAACCCCACCTTATTTATTTTGGATGTTCTCATCCTATTATTTTTCATTGACTAAACTTATAATTTCCTTTCCCTATTTACGTACATGCTTTGACTATGCTTATTTCTTATAGTGGTACATATGTACAACCATATTTACAGGGGCATGATTTTCCACCCAAGGTGCACTTTTCCACCCATTATTTACAGAGGCATGCTTTTCTGCCTAGGGTGTGCTATCTCCACCCATTTTTTTAGGTTGAGATCCAATGATGTCTAATCCTCCTTGAAATAATTTTCATCTTTGTTTATTACATGCACAATTTATTGTTGTTATTATTAATGTAAAATTTTTAAAGGAAAGATTACCTACTTGACATTCTTTACATGGACATGCCTCATCTTTTGGCCAGATATAATTCTCTGGGAACTTCTTCTTTTGAAACTTTCTTTTATTTGATATCATACCTTGACTTTCCCTTTAACTTATAGTATTATCTAGTTGTTATTTACTACACATACTCAGATTTTCTGATGTCCTTTCCTTTTGTTTTTCCTCCTCCTAGGTGTTGTCTTTCGATCCACCCAGAGGTGGCACAACCTTAGGTGTAGGACTTGGAAGACTGGACTTGGTGGCATGGACCTTCTAGGTGAAGGTTTTAGGGAGATAGAGTTGACACAGTTGGATATCCCTATACTTAGATGCTTATGTTGTAACTTTCAATATAGACATTTTAAGGGAAATGATGATGTAATTTGATAAATTGAATATAGTCATGATTTTATTTTGCTGCTATACTTTGGTCTCTTTTTGTTTATCATCATTTGAGAAAAATTTATCTCTATTCGAGCATGCTTGAAAATATGTTTGGAATAGATTTGGTTTATTCCTCAAATTAAGTAGGGAGTAGATCCCCTCTCGGGTCCCACTTCTTACAACAAGCTCTATCACCTGGACACACCAATACCCAATGAACCTGTAACATACCAAAATTTGTGTATTAAATCTATTTTGATCTATCATTCATAATTTCCCCTAAACTTGAGCTTAATTTCAATTTTGTCTTTCTTTCCCACTTGTATGTGATCATTTTGATTGATTATCATGTTTTTTAATACAAACTAGTCTCCTTTTTAGTTTATTGTGTTTTCTCAAAAGAGAAATATTTCCTAATTGGTTCTTCCATTTTACTTAATGAGTCAACATCAATTAGTGAAATTCAAAGTATTTGATCTTCCCTATATCGATCTAGAACTCCAAATCAATTAGTGCAATTCAAAGTATTTGTCTTCATCAAGGAACGCTGAGCTCATCCTCATGGTGATCAAACTCAACCTTGGTTAACTTGCAAATTCCACATAGCTCTTGATAAAACATCATCATAAGATGACTACACTACTCCTCTTAGCGTTTGTAAACTATCCATGTATCATTCACTCCACCAAGGTATGTTATCATCTCTGTCCTCATACCTTGTAGCAACGTTCCAACTCGCATCATCTTTATCCTTGGTGTATGGCATGCGTACTGTCCCATCTCTCCCTCTCATAACAAGAGGAAATAAGCATTTGGCTGCAGTCCAAATAAAGAGTTCTTCTTGTTCCAAGAGTATAGACGGTACATCCCACCTTGCCAGTACACCTCTAAATCTGAGTTGAACATGCAACTTATGTCTCTACATCACAAACATCATGATATAAACATTTCTTCCACGGAAAACTAGTCTCAAACCTACTTGGTCCAAACACAATCCTTGGTCGTCTCCTCTAGGTCTATAGGGTGCCGACACTTTTGGGGTCATCCCTCTTCCCTTATGCATCCAAAGAGTGCCCTACTTATCTTCCCGTTGGGTCCCATGAGTTTATGAAGGTGATCAATCTCCTAACCCATGGCCCTTAGACAATGATAGCTGTTACCTCCTGACCCTATGGTCATGTGCAACTAGGGAATTAGGCAACTCCTACTTCCATCGGTCTTATCCCTACCTGACCCTAGGATAGACTTAGGATTTTAACATAGTACATTTCCAACTTAGAACCTTACCTAAGCCTTTCTCATCTCTCTCTCTGCATTCATGGGTTGTCTTTCATCCTTTCACAGGGATCATGGTGACCTGCCTACCTTGGTCGGGCCCCATACCCATTACCTCCATGGTAACACATCCACATGCACATAGAGATGGTTATCTATGGGTCTATAGGTTCATCCTCGTACCATGTACTTTTCACTTAGCTCCTCAAGATCTTATGAGACCTCTTTAGGTTACCTCAAAACCAACAAAACTGGTATACTCCCTACAAAAGGGACCCTCTCCCAGGATGGGAGGAAACTACATCTTGATAACAAAGGTCACAAGCTTCCTTATGTTTAGGGTCTACATCCACATGAGCATGCTTAGCCCTAGCAAGCTACTAAGGTACAAGCGGACACTTACAAAACCAGGTTAGGTCACACTTTTTCATCCTCATCATTAGATCAACTTAGTCGTGAGGGGTTCATAAAACATACCCTTAACTTAAGGGGTTTCCTTTACCTCTACACATGAGGAGTACCATGCTCGAAACTATGGAGACTCAAATCTCGTTATGAGCATCAGGTACACTGCTCCCCCTCTTAGGCCTAGGAACCCTAAGTCCACCTTTGGGTGTCCAACTGCCTGCTCAAACTCTTAACCACGAATCAAGCATGTCCAAGGTATGTCATGTACTCCCATGAACCTTTTATACAAGCAACACCTCAGAGTTGAGTCCTCTTCCAGGACAACCAACTAGGTACAAGGCTTCACAACTTGCTACTTCGTCCTCTTCAAGGTCTAAAACACTCTTTATCTCATCCAACATGTAATCACCTATACCATAGGTACTAGAAGCATCCCCACTATTCCTCATTTCTCAGAATCTAAGTTCCCAACCTTCTTTCTTGGGTCCTGCTTTCTCTCTCTAGATCTAACTTCACATCCAGCCTCACTTCATGAAGTTGGATCAAGCTTACCAACATATCCCTACTTGGGTGAAGCCTTTGCTCAACTCATGTTTGGCTTAAGATTATCCTTTAGCTCTTTATGTTTATCTCATAAGACATCCATCATGATTCCTTTTCCAGGGTTTCATCCTACTATCAGCACTACTGACGTACCCTGGGTGCAAGCTACACCCTACTTGCACAAGCCCATAGGGTTCTATAGGTTCCTCTGTAACCTCATCCATGAAGGAGCTATCCTTCTCTCTAACAGGCATGACCCTCTCCAGGGTTGGGTCGCCAGAGGTACCAGGTTATCCAACCTCTCATGGCTCGTATGGCATCCAAGGCATGTTTATACAAACATCTGGTCTACCAAGACAACTAACTCATCATGTCATCTCTCCCTCTAACCTTCACTTAGGGTTAGAGTTACCATCATCCTCAAAAGATGTGCTAGGTCTCTACTTTTAATGGAGATCTCTACCTCCACGACTAACTCTCTCTACTCCTCCTTCCAAGGAGGTCTATCCTCAGGTCTCTCTTGAGGGCAATGACAACTCGTGTCATACGACCTAAGCATGTATCTATTCCTTTACGCTTACTCTATGAAGCTTATGTCCATGACATCTTATTTACATGTTTTTATTAATTTTGTGGAGGATCCCTTAATCCTTATCAACCTTATCCATACCTAAAGAGGGTGAGGAGAAAAGAGGAAACCCTAATCCTTAAGGTCCTTAACAGAATTTGAGTTGAGAAGGGATGAACAAGATGAGAGAGTCCTAAAGGTATCTTATTTCGAGTCATATCCTAAGACATCGACCATGCAGTCACACAATCTGGGAGTCCTCGTATTCTGACTAGCGGTGTGGAGGAAAATATTTCCAACCCCCCGGACATGATCCTTTTCTAGACACCTCAATCTTTCGGACAATCTTTTAATAACTCCCTCGGTTCTATGGAATTTGTAAAATTTAACAATTATTAAAGATTAAGTGAGGAACATATGCTCTGATACCAATTGTAACGACCCCATCTCCCGGTAACCCCCACTTAAGGGAGACTAAGAGATCAGAGTCGTTATCTAATAACCCGGATCAAAGGTTCGACAAATAATCAATAATAATTATGAAATTCTACTAACTAACTGGAATTTGGTATAAAATTAAAACTTTACTTACCTTTGAAAACTTTGGAAATCTATCTATCCAGAGCTTGAATTATTCTATCTAATCCTCCTTGCACTTTATTTCTTATTTCCACAATGTGTCACTTTACTGTTTGTTCTTTCAATTGTTGTTCCTAAAACGCCGACAAACAAAACGTCGGTCAGTATATCGAAATATACTGGTATGTGGGAATAACCAAAAGTTTGCACATAAGGATAACAATCTAATTATCACAATCAAGTTAATTAACAAGCCAATTTACACTTTTCAGTATGACATTCTCCACCGCTTTTGCCCTAACCCTGACATACCCACCTTAGGGTTTCCTTTACCAATGACTTAAGGCCACCTTCTCAATCCCGAGCTTGGTGCCTGGGGGTCACCACTCATGGTACCCACTAGTCATGCAATATCATAGGCCACCTTCTCATTCCCGAGCTTGGTGCCTGGGATCACCACTCAAGGTGTCCATTGGTCTACCCATCTGGGCCTGACCTTTGGCATCATCCATTAGGGTGGCATGTAAGTGCGAGAATCCATACTTCTATTATTAATGTGATAATCATGGTGACTTTATAGTTTGCAAGTATGAACATCCAAACTGATAATTTGCATTCAATGCGATTAACCATCTAGAAAATCCTTGAGAAACTAAGGCGGTTATTCATAATTAACCACATACCTGATCTGATGATTTGAACAGAAATATCCATGCAAATAAGAATCCAAGCAAGCAAGCGTTTTCAACAAGATCCTCAAATAATCATGTAATTCCCTTTTTATTATTCATGTCATCAAGATCCATTAAACCTAGCTCGCTTCCTAGGGTTTCTAATTCACTTTTAGGGTTTCTATTGCAATTAGGGCTTCCCTTCATCTTTTACTATTTTAAACCCTAATTTAACGCAATTGATCACAAACCCTAATTATTTCCACATCTAATCCTTGGTTTTGGATTTAAGGCATAATCAACCATTATATAAGTCCATTAAGCCTCTTTAAACCTTTTTTTACATTAAAGCTACTATTTTTATCCTTTTTAAACCATGACAAAGTCATTATACTCGTTTATCATCAATTTGTAGTTCATTATGTTATTTATCATTAATTCTACCTTTTATTCATGAGAAAACCCTAATTACTACATTTAGGGTATTTATCCACAAACTAGGAACTTTAATGCTCAAAATAGCTTATGGTCATGAAAACTCAATTCTATACATGAAATCGAATAATTAAAGCCATTAGTAGTCCTAAGTACCAACATTAGGGTTTCAAGGCCCATTAAAGCCTATTTATGCACATAAACTCTAAATTAACCGAATTACATGAAAAGTTCATCCCTTTTATTCTTAATGTTCCTTTTTATCATTAACAGGATAATATCAACTTTAATCATCAATTAAACCCTACTAATCACATTAATTATATCAAAATAGGGTTTCTTAACCATTAATTCATTAAAGTTAATAACTTACACTACTTTTCAAATTGAAAGAGGAATCAGGCTTCAATTATATTTTTAATGGATTCCCCTCATTTTTCTGAGCAAAATTCATGTATAATGCATGTCTATCTGAGCTACAGTTATTGAGATATGAATTTAACAAAAATAACTTAATGTGGGCCAATGAGGAGGCGCCACGTAGCCTGCTTCATGCAACGTTGCCTTGTTGCTTTGGAAACATTTCGAAAAGTCCGAAATGCCCCTGGGTTAAGTTATGTCGTCTTCAGTCCACGGAGGGGCATAACCTTCCAAAGCACAACGATCGCCTTCTACCTCCGATCTGCTACAGTGGTCCGCCGATGGCAGTCCTTTGCAGGGCTCCCCTCTCATCCCTGGGCCATGGAACTTGAGTCTGACAGCCTCCCTATCTGTGCCGCACCCTGGCGCTCCCGAAGAATGCCCAGAACATGGCCAAGATGGCCGTTCCTTATGCGAGATCCCTCTGCAGTTGCTTCCGCATTGCTGCTGTTTTGCAGATCTACGGCAAGGGTTGCACGTAGATGAAAGCGCGAAAGAGGTAGCTGGCCCTTCTGGGTTTGTCGTGGAAGATCCTTACCTCTAGCAGGACCACAGCAAAGCCCCTCGTTGCCCTAGGATGGTGCTATACCCTTTTGGATAGGGTTTTCACCAACACAAAGAAGAGAAATATAGGGTAGAGAGAGGTAGACGTGAGTTTTCTCTTTTAATTCGAACCAGGGGGTCCACCCCTTTTATAGGGGAGGATATCCTCGCCCTAATATGCCCACCTAAGAGGAAACAAGTCCTCTCCTATTAAGAAGCAAATCTTCTCTCTCTCACCCCTTTGATATTTCTTTTTCTTGAATTATTAGGATTTCGAATATTACCACCTTTATCTTCCTTGTACTTGCCTTTTATGTATTGGCACAAAATTATATTCTCCTCAAGTAGGAAAATACTCCTTCTTAATAAAACCACATAATTCCATTAATTATGTATTCCCATTATCCTTATTTTCCAATTTTGGTATTTTCTCTTTCTTTCCTCTTGATTGGGACTCCTTCGATCCTAAGAAACTCTATTATTTCGAAATCCTTTTTATTGGATACTCATTATCCTTCTAGATGCATCTAAATGCATTATTTCTCATTATCATGTTTATTTCTTATTAAAATATCTCTTTTTGAGGATTTCTCTTTATCTCTCTTTTATTTTCCTCATTAGTATTCCTTTTATCATTAGGAATCCTTGGAATACGAAATTCCACTAAGGATAACTCGATTGTACATCTTTTTACTTGTTTTCCAAAATTTTACCATTGTTTTCAATTTCTTTCTTAATAAAGAAATACTTAATTAATATTTTCTTTTCTTATTGCTTTTCTTTGCAACTTTGGACTCCTTGGAACCCAAGGAACCCATGTGGCACGAAATCCACCTTTGGATTAAGTTCTTTACCTTCTAGAGGTTTCCACATTAATTGAATTTCCTTGTTATTGGCCCCAATAGCCAATAAATCCCACAATACAATTATCAAGGCTATTGTAAACGAAATCCATTTATTCAAAACAAATTATATCTTTATTTTTTCAAATATATTTATATGAGAAATTACATTTCTCACCCAAATGAATCCAAAATTGGGGTTGTAACAATTTGACTCAAGTTGGGGTTTCTTTTCTCTCTTGGAGCTTGTAGCTTTGGAGCTTGATCTTTTTCATAAGGTGGGTTATATAACTTTCTCCTCTTCTATTTTTTCACCATAATCTTCTTTTCATATTTATGTTCTATACCTAAAACGTGATTTTGAGATGCTTAATTATGTTCTTATGATCTAGGGTTTATGATTTTTTAGTGTGCTTACATGGATTACTCTCTCTCCTAAACCCTAATTTCATGCACTCAATTATGTTTAATGGAGGAGTTGTCGATTCTTACATGCAATATGATCTTTGGTTCTATCACCATGCCATGTTTCAACCCTCACATGATATTGAAGGTTCTGATCTTAGATTTCATGAGCTTGACGCATGGCTTTCCATATGTATTTTGTGACGTTGGCTTTAGGGTTATGTTGACCATCTTTACATGGAGTTTCGTCCTTGTCGACATTTGGTTTTCTTGAGGTTCATCATCTATTTTGATCATGGGTTACTATTTTTGTTGATGGTTAAGTTCTATTTGGGTAGCCTGACCCTGATGGTCACTACACTCTTTTGATGTCGTTGGTTGCTAAAAGTTGTTGGTGGGTGTTGCGGGCGCTACATGGCTAACCCTAATCACCCTTGGCCATTATGCCTTGTGCCTTTGATTAGTCTCTACACCTTTGAGTTTGTTTCAGTCAATACACTTTGATCTTGGTTGATGGTCGCTATGCCTGGCCTTTTATTTTGGTTGAAACACATGTGCCAGTTGGATGGTTGCTACGTTTGTGCTATGCTGGTTGCAACACTTGTTTTGCCTTTGGTTGGTCACTACTCTTGGTGTTGGTTTCGGTCACAGTATGAGCTTTGGTTGGTTCTTGGCTAAGACATATATGGCCATGTGTAGCAGGTCGCTACACATGGTTGATGTCCTAGTTAGAGGTTGCTACCCTAACCCAAAGTGTTGTGGTCTCTACCTGATGCATGTGTTTTTCGTTTTTTATTTTAGACTCATTTCCCTTATTTTCATGTGTAGTGTGGGCCTTTATTTGACCTATTATGCATGGAATGTCATTGATAGCCTATATTTCCTTGAATGCATCAAATTATATGATGTCAACAATTTTTACTAGAATTTTACACATTCTAAGTACTCATGATGCTTTTATGTGATTTTAGGTACAAGGCAATTCTACACAGTCGATGCTACTGACCTTGTAAGAGTCGGTGGTACCGACTTACCCTCAGGGATGTGCCCGAAAATGAGCACAATCTCGGTGCTACTGACAGAGAAAGTCGGTGCTTCCAAGATAGCATCATTAAGCCCATCGTGAATCAAGAAAACTCGGTACTACTGAGTTGACATCAGAGAGGATGTTCGACATCACAAAAAGTCAGTGCTATCGAGTCCCAGTTGATGGTACCGATGGGATCGGGATTACGTGACAAAACCTAAGTGACTCAGTACTATCGACTCACCTAGTTAGTACTACCGAGTCTTCCCGATCAGGCCAATTGTAGATCTATTTCTAATCCAATGGTGGACGTAATTTCTAACCCTAAGTGATTTCTATGACATAGGGGGACAACGTCCAGACCTAAGGGAACCCTCATTCTGATCATACGAAAACTGGAGATAGAGAGGAGAAGGACGTAGGACCGAATGCTTCACCCGGGAGGATATGAGCACCTACAGAGGATGATTCTGCAGCCAGAAGACAGTAGAACACACCTGCAATGGAGGGGATCATCCATATGGGAAAAATCTAGGGGTGACCTTAGTTTCTACTATGTTCCCTACATTTTTCTTCTTCCCGTCTACATGTTTTCTGATGAAAACCATGCAAGGCTAAAAACATGTATTCTGTAGGATCTGGGAGTAGCCCAAATATACACTATAGTTGATTTCTATGCATTAATATCGAATTATCTCATTGTTACTGGATATAATTCTATGAAAGTTTCATGTTCCTTTTGTGCTTGATCACCATGAATGGATTAATAGATGCTTAGTCATCTCGAGAGAGGGATTAAGGGTTGGAAGGCATAGGATTACTCATATATTGCACCCTTTGGGAAAAGTTGAGAATATGGGAGAGGAAAAATCCAGAGTATAAGTATAAAGCACCTAACTAATCAAACCAATACACCAAGGAAGTGGGATTGGCATTAGATTAGGTAGTGAATTACACTGTGGGAGCAGGTAATTTTGGCTACATGCCTTTATCTAGGGATTGAGATGATAGATATCAGTGTTTGGAATTGATTGTTAGTGGTATCTGTGGTGAAACCACCTCCTAAAGAGTTCATTATCTTTCTAATTTAGTTAAACCTTTAATTTGTTTACTTTAGTGTTCGTTTGGCAATTCAACTCAATTCAAACAATCATCACTTGCCTAGCTGATTGATCTGTAGTTAGTATTAGTCTAATGGAGAAATACTTCCATGTGTTCAACTCGAGCCTCACAGGGCCTTATTAGTTCGATACGTTCACTTGCATTTTGCACAAAATAAACCGCATGTCATGTTTTTGGCTCTGTTGCTGGGGAAGCGGAAACATCCAAAACTTCGAGTGCTGCAGTCGGCCACTCTACGCCACTTTTTTTATTATTTTATAATTTTTTTTAAAGTTGAATTATAATAATTTCTTCATTAAGTATAAGCTTCTGGACTTGACATCCATTCTCATTTATTTTAGGGATACTAGTGCATGGTGGGGACCAGAGCCCTAGAATACGATGAACCATCTTCATCAGGCTTTGGGCAAGCAGAGTTCTTATAAGGAGAAAGAGAGTTGGACAGGTCTGTGGATAGGTTCAACAGAACTCCTTCACTAAACCCTCCTGTGATTGAAGAACCATAGGAACCAACAGTACCCAATCCAAGAGAAATGGGGGATAGAGTAGATGAACCAGAAGAACAGACAATATGGAAGAGAATAAAGGCTTCATCATCCACGGCCTAGAATGGGCCCATCAAAAGACAAGATATTAATGTGGGCAGCTACAAGATAGATCCTGGACTCATTGCTTTAGTCAAATTCTAGGCATTCCATGGCCACCCTTTTGAGGATCCAATGACACACATCATAAACTTTGTGGAAAGTTGTGATATGGTGAAAATAGATAGGATTCCAGCTAGCACAATCTACCTCAAGTTGTTTTCATCGTCACTTGTAGATGGTGCAAAATTGTGGTTTGACAATCTGGATGACGAGATCATAGAGTCATGGGATCAGATGATAGATGCATTCTTTGAAGTCTACTTTCCTCCACAAAAGACAAATGACCTCGTGAAGAAGATTCATAACTTCAAGCAGCAGGCTGATGAGTCATATTTCGAGGCATGGGAAAGATTTATGAACATGCTTAGAAAAGTACATCATCATGGAATTGATCGGTAGGGGCAGGCCAAAATCTTCTATAATGGTCTACACAAAGGGGAGAGAACAACCCTTGATAGTGTAGGAGCAGGGTTCTTCGTCAACAACAAGCTCGCTCGCTGCCTTGAAATCCTCAAGAATATGTCTAGGAATTAATCATGGGGGAAAGAAAGAGAACTACCAACCACCATAAAGAGTGTTAGAGAATCTAAGGTGATGTCTTCTTTAAACAAAAAGTTAGACTCATTGCCAAGACGCTATGTGCTCCAGATAGAGGCTCTGTTAAAGAAGAGGAAGGAGAGTGCAAGTATGTGCGCCAGGGTCAATACAGGAACAACGATTATTCATGAAGGAAGGACCACAAGTTATCAGGGAAAGACCCTAACAATTTCCAACAAGATCCATCGTAGGCACAACAGCAACTACCAAGGCCACAACAGTATGGTGGTCAAGCCTAATATCCACCAAAACAGTAGAAGATTGACAAGATTGAGCAAATGTTGGGTAAGTTGGTGAGTCAGAATGAGCTATGGATTGCACATACACAAAGGGACCTTCAGAATCAAGGGGCACATATTCACAACATTGAAACACAAATATCCCAGATAGCAGTAGATGTGAGTGCTTTAAAGCAACCGACTCAGTAAGGCTTTTCGGAAAACACCAATGTACCTTCCAAAAATCAGCATGTGAAGGCAGTTATTCTTCACAGTGGCAAAAAGCTACTGGATGGTGCACCACACAATGTAGTCACAGAAGAGGCAAAAACTCAAACTAAACCAGTGGAAGTGGAAGAACCTGACACGTCAGCCCAAGAGAAGACTGCACAGAAGCAAGTTGATGAGGTTGTAGGCAATAAAAACTCAAGCCTACATACCACCTCACCAAAGGGCACATGTGATTCCTGTGCCATTTCCAAATAGTCTAAAGGCTACCAAGATGGACAAGTAGTTTAAGAAGTTTCTAGATAACTTTTGGAAGTTGTCCGTGAACATTCCCTTGATTGATGCAATAGAGAAAATACCATCTTATGGGAAGTTCTTAAGAGATATCATTACAAAGAAAAGGAAGTTTCTAGAGTCTGATGTGGTATTGATCAAGGAACAAGTTAGTGCTTTCATTTTGGGCACACTGCTACCTAAAATATAGGATCCAGGGTGCTTCAATATAACGTGCTTTATAGGGAAGACAAAATCTGGAGAGCCTTTATGTGATTCAGGATCAGGCATCAATTTGATGCCCTTATCTACATTCAAGAATCTTGGACTCAAAGAAACAAGGAAGAGCAGCATGAAAATGGAGTTGGTGATAATTCAGTAGTGACACCATATGGTATATGTGAGGATGTGTTGGTAAAGGTGGATAGGTTTGTCTTCCTTACAGATTTTGTAGTGATGGTGATGTAGGGCGATCACAACAATGAACTTCTTTTGGGGAGACCATTTCAAGCTACTACATATATGATACTTGAGATGGGTAGATGATGTCTCACTATGGGAATCCAAGATGACAATTTTGAGATAAAGATGTCGGAGCACTCTCAAACTAAGGGGATAAGGTGCAGTGCAATATGCTTTAGCATGTGGGCAACAAATTCTCATTATTTCTAGGAAAGTCATTCCTGTAGATGGCCCATGTGATGACCAGAGTGGACAAAGGCACTCTAGTTGTGGACATCCTAGAAAACACAAAAGTACTTTCTCTAACCCAATCTATGCTCTACCCAGGAGATGATGGGGATAACTATGACCCGACTACAAAAGAAGAAGCCATGGATATTTCTGTGATATAGTCATCTCCACAGCTACCCTTAGAGGCATGCTTAATAGATAGATTGGAAGGAAGCTTAAGCAACAACAATATGGAGGAGTGCATCTTTCTATTGAACACAATACCTTGCTACTATGTGAGGTGCTTTGAAGACTTAGGACTGCCACCCCCACCATTGGTCCCGTCTCTTTTGAGTCCACTAGAGTTGGAGTTGAAGCCATTACCCCCATAATTGAAATATGTATTCGTCACTGTAGAAGAAAAACTCATGGTGATCATTTCATCTTCTCTTAGTGGTGAGGAGGAGGAGTAGCTAGTCACTGTGCTAAAGAACCACCGAATTGCATTCGGTTGGTCGATAGTTGATATTAAAGGGATTTCTATAGCCTTATTCCAACATAAGATCCTACTTGAAGAAGAGGTGAAAGTGATTCTCCAACCTCAGCGGCGTCTCAACCTGATCATGATAGAGGTAGTAAAGAAGGAAGTCATCAAAAGCAGGTATAATATACCTATCTTTGATTCAATGTGGGTTAGTCCTATTCAGGTCATTCCAAAGAAAGGGGGATCGCAGTCACTACAAACACATCTAACAAATTGATTTCCACTAGGTTAGTGACAAGATGGCATGTGTGTATTGATTATCGCAGATTAAATGCAACCACCTGTAAAGACCATTTCCCCCTACCCTTTATTGATCAAATCTTGGAACATCTATCTATCCGCTCTCACTTTTATTTTCTTGACGGGTATTCTGGGTATAACTAGATTTCTATAGATCCTAAGGACCAAGAGACATCCACTTTCACCTGTCCTTATGGAACTTTTGCATATCGTCGAATGCCTTTTGATATTTGTAATGCCCTTGCCATGTTTCAACGATGTATGCTCACCATTTTTTCTGATATGGTAGAGAGGTGCCTCAAGTTTTTTATGGATGATTTTTCTATCTATGGGGAGTCATTTAATGATTTCTTGCACAATTTGGATAGGATGTTACAAAGATGTGAGGACACTCACCTAGTGCTTAACTGGGAGAAGTGTCACATGATGGTGAGAGAAGGGATAGTTCTTGGACACAAGGTGTCCCACAAAGGCATCGAAGTTGATCCAGTGAAGATTGAGGTTATTTCCTCACTACCTCCATCGACATCGATGAATAGAGTTAGGAGTTTTTTCGGACACACTGGATTTTATCATCGGTTCATAAAAGATTTTTCAAAGATTTCCAAGCCATTATCTGAGCTTTTAGAAAAAGATGCCAATTTTTCTTTTGATGATTGTTGTTTGAAAGCTTTTGAGATACTTAAGGAAAATTTGATTTTTGTGCCTATTGTACAGGCCCCTGATTGGATCCTCCCATTTGAATTGATGTGTGATGCATCAGATTATGTAGTGGGAGCGGTGTTGGGTCAACGTCGGGACAAAACTCCAACTGTCATATATTATGCATCGAAAACTTTGAATGATGCACAGATGAACTACACTACTACTAAGAAAGAGTTGTTAAAGGTAGTGTTTTCCTTTGAAAAATTCCTACAATACCTAGTAGGAGCTAAGGTGATACTCTGGACTGACCACACCACTATTAAATACATGTTACAAAAGAAGGACGTCAAACCCATACTTATTAGGTGGATTCTTTTGTTGTAGGAATTTGATATTGAAATTAAATACAAGGCGGTTGTTGAGAATGTAGTGGTTGATCATCTGTCTAGGTTAGAAAGGTGAGATGAAAGAGATGTTTCTATACCCATAGTTGAGGAATTTCCAGATGAAAAAATGTTTGCAGTTGAAACTAAAGACCCTTGGTTTGTAGATATCGTAAATTACCTGGCTTGTAAGGAGATACCTACGGATTGGAGTTACCAGGAGAAAAAAAGGTTTTTCCATTCTTTGAGATTTTATATCTGGGATGACCCAATTCTTCTTAAATAATGCAGGGATGGGTTGTTAAGAAGGTGTGTACCCGAGTGTGAGGTAGAGAGCATCTAGGCACCATGGTAGTTCCAGGACTACTGCCAAAGTCCTAGAAAATGGGTTTTATTGGCCCACTTTGTTTAAGGATGCTCATAACTATGTTTGTCATTGTGACGCATGTCAGCATGCAAGTACTATCTCCAAACAACACGAGATGCCCTTCAATGTGTTTCAGGAGGTCAAGGTTTTTGATCTTTGGGGAATAAATTTTATGGGCCCATTTGTGTCGTCTAATTCATGCCTTTATATGTTACTTGCAATTGATTATGTGTCTAAGTGGGTGGAAGCAATTCCAACCAGCACCAACAATGCAGAAGTAGTGTGCAAATTTTTGAAGGATTACAACTTTTGTAGGTTTGGTGTTCCCAGCCTATCTTTAGTGATGGTGTCTCACATTTCACTAATAGGCAGTTTGGAGCTCTTTTGAGCACATATGGGGTGAAACCCGAGTGGGTACTCCATATCACCCACAAACTCAAGGACAGGTTGAGGTGTCAAATAGGGAAGTTAAGAAAATTTTAGAAAGGACTGTCTATACCAACAGGATGAAATGGAGTTATGTGCTAAATGATGCACTCTGGGCTTATAGATTAGCTTACAAATCTCCAATAGAAACAACACCTTTTAGGCTGATATATGGTCGTGCATGCCACTTACATGTAGAGCTTGAACACAAATCCAGATGGGCTATGAAGAAACTAAACTTCAACATTGATGAAGTAGGTAGGAAGAGGTTTCTTGAACTAAATGAATTAGATGAGCTGAGGATGAACTCTTATGAAAGCTCTAGGATATATAAGGAGAGGTCAAAGAAAGTTCACGATAGACACATTCTAGATAGGGTGTTTCTCCCTGGTCAGAAAGTCCTCCTTTTTAATTCTAGGCGGAGATTGCATCCAGGCAAGCTAAGGTCCAAGTGGAGTGGACCATTTGTGATTCACAAAGTTCTTCCCCATGGTGTTGTGAACATTGTAGACGGGAATAGGTCTGTAACATCCTCAATTTCATAGTAAGTGTATGCTAAGGGACCTAATGAATATAACATTACTAGGTATGTAATTAAGTTCACAAAATTTGTAACACAAGTTATTTGATCAACCAATACACACATAATGGTTTAAATGTGTATGATTCTAGTCTTGTGTAGATAAAATATAAATGAACTATTCATGTAATTAATAATGCGATGAATATATATAATACGATGACTTGAGTTACTAGTTTGATATCTAGACCAACTTTGGCCTCATTATTAAGGAAGTAAAGTAATGTTGACCTAATATATCATAAGAAATTTTTGATTTACCTGGAGGCTCAAATAATTAAATTTGATGATATGAGAACCAAAGTAGAATAATGAAGAAATTATGATGACTCTTATTAAATGGTTTTAAACCTAGACCTAGTCTAGGTCTTCATATTAAGAAAGGAAATGTAACATGATTAAATGTGTCAGGAGGAAAATTCAATTGAGGAATTATGTTAGTCTAAGTTCTAGTTCCATATTTGTGACTATGATTGAACTTATGAACCTCTTTAAAGACTAAGGAATGGGCCATTGGCCCTAGTACCCAATTGAAGTCCAATCGTATCAATTAGTGTTTACACATAGGTCCTTGGGGTATAAAATTGGAAATCTAAAGCACACAAATCATAATAAGTACTCAAAATATTTTAAGTGGATGTATAATTGAAATATGAGGTTATTGAAGAAATTTCAGATAATTGTCATATATCTAATGGCCAAAGGAATTAAAATAGTAATCATATATTATTTACTGAAAAGACAAGTATGTAGTGGTTAAGAGATTAGTTTTGATGTAATATTTTGCCCAAGATAGGATATTGATAATATGTAGATAATATTAAAATGAAAGATCAAATGGAGTCATGGAATGGACAATAGGAATATTTCTAGAAATTGGACTTTTTTGCAAAAGATAAAAAAGAGGAACGAGACTCTAGCCCAATGCGGACTGAGAGCCGGTGCTCTAGTGAAACAAAGCCTGAATAGGGGTCCGACAAGATGGGGTCTTCCTCGCCCAAATCTAGGTTTTGGTGATATAAAGACCTTCTATACTTGCAAACAAGGGTCAGTCGCATCCTATACTAGGGCATTGACATGAATCAAGAGGGAGTGAGAGAGAGGAGATGTAGAAGAGGAGTTCGGCAATGACAGTTCTAGGGTTCGTATGATGCTTTGTTAGGCGGCCATAAAGGTAGCATAGGATCGACGAAGATGAAGGGGAGGAGGATCAATGGCTAGGTCAGCCTTTGTCGGGTTCATCGCCAACCAGAGACACGAGCTTCTTCACCCTCAGAGCCACCAGACATGGTGCCTTGTTCTCGCGGTAGAAATAGGGGAGAAACCTCCTTTTTCATCGGGTGAAGAAGACTCCGCCCAGATCTGGAAGCGGGGTGCTTATTCCTCTCAGCCATCAGATCAATCTTGAATGGTTAGCATTGTTTTGATAAAGTAGTTCTTTCAAAATTCATATCTTGGGATCTAGAGCTTAGATTTTATCAACCAAGATACCTACAGAAATCTCACGATGAGTACTATCATATAAAATACTTCCAAATTATGATTTTGATATATGTTATTTATTATACGTAGTGTACTCAAAACTATATGATTTTGATGTTTTGTCAATTAAAAATAGAAAATGAATTTATAAATTCATGGAACTTTTGCAAAATGTGTATTTTCATATGTTAAACACTATTATGAAGCCTGATCATTCTGACTTTGAGTTTCACTACGATTGTTTTTGTAAATTGTAATAAGGGCATTATTGGTATTTCACCAAATATTTGACAATGAACCAATCAGATATTTCTACCTAAACTTTAATATAGAATTTTCTTACTGTTTGTGATGTTTTTCTCAAGTTTCATGTATATTTACATCAATATATGATTTTGGGCCAAAGTGGCCATTATGTAAGTCAATTCATGATTATTTGTGAGACAACATGTAAATTATGTGTCTATTTAGCAGGGAAAATTATCATAATTATATTTTCATCTGATTTTATAAATAAGTCAGTAAGAGTATACGATAGTATGTTTAGAGTTTACTCTTGGTATATGAGGTATATACTTATATATCAGTGCATAAGATTTATGTCTTATTGGAGTCTAAATATTATAATAATTATATAATAAGAGTTTTTATTTAAATTTCAACGCCAAGATTTTATGGTGATTTTAGATTAAGGTTATGTTTAGTCTATAAGAACCCTAAGTTGGTATATAAAGTTAGGAGGATGGGGCTTTGAGATTTAGAAATAGAAAGAGGGAGCATATACTTGGACTAATAGAACTACAATGATATCCAAGTTATCAAAGTTATGGAACTTGGAATCCGGACTTCCGTATAGATACCCTCAGTACAAGCGGTAAGTGGTTCATGCCCATGAGTATTCATATTTAAGCTTAGTATGTTTACATTCGACTTTCATGATTTATGTGGTTCAATGTTCTAAGATTTTTAATGTAAAGGTATACAAGTAAGATCTTCCTCATACTTATATGATTACATAAGTTCATGTGCTCCAAAATCTCAAATAGAGATATGTTGCTCAAAATGGTTGTGACTCATATACCAGGTCCATGAGAGAATTAAAGAGTCATGGTTCTATAAGATTTCTTATAAATGATTTAAATTGATGAATAAAGCTTCAAGATGAGATAGCTGTACTTAGCTGAGGCTTTGGGATACTTTTATTGAGATTGAAAGTATAATTAGGATAGTAGAATTTCTCATATTTGTAGATATAACACTGTATTAAGATTTTAATTAGAAACATGCCATTAAGATTTCATACATATATAGAGATCAAAGAAATAGATACCTTAGAATGAATAATATCTAAAAATCAAGTACACCGCAAGGATATGAGTTTGAAAATATTAGGACAAGGTCCAATTTTCAAGATAAATGTACTTTTGGGATCTGAATGTATTGCCAATTTGAGTTATGGTGATAATATGAATTGCATTGAGTTATGATTAGGTTTCAAGATAAGATTTTATAATATTCCTATCTTAAAGTTTAAGTTGTAAAATGTAAGCACATATGTAGACATAAATATTCAGGGTAAAATTAGATTTTATAATGGTTAAATTATCTTGTCAGAATTCGTGTTTTTAGATTCTTTAAACTTACACTATTTTCATAACCTTGACTTAAGTTACTTGGTATACTTAGTATTTCTATAGTAATTTCAGATCCTTTCTCCTAAGATATTAGACTCATTTATCATATAATTGGTAGGAAAGAAGTGATTTTACCAAATCTGAGTCTCAGAATAAAGTTTACCCAGGTAATGAAAATATCGGATTTAGATTCAGAATTAAATTACTCAGTGTCTAAGTAGTCAGATATTGAATAAAAATACATGATAAGGTTTGTAGACCCAATATCAATTACGTAGTAATTTGTGATACATATTCACATTTCAGTAATAGATTCAATTCAAAATTTAAGAGTAGAGATTCAGATTCAGATTCAAGATTCAGTACATGTTCAATACTCAGTTTCAGATAAGTTCAGATTTAGAGTTTAGTAAGACTAGACTTAATTTAATCAATTCAAAACCTTCACATAATACATTATATAATAAGTCCTCACTAGAGAGTCTCGTGACGATTCAGAGGGCGCACTGCGCCAAACACTGTGGGTGTCACATAGGGCATTTATGCCAACAGAGGGTGTGTTGCACCATAGAGGACACTATGGTGTCAACAGAGGGCATTTATGCCAAAAGAGGGTGCATTGCACCATAGAGGACACTTCCGTGTCAACAGAGGAGGACTTATTGTATAATGGTGGCCACAAACAGATAAAAAATTGTAAGTAAAAGATACTTAATATTAGAGCATGTCTGTAATCTCATCCACGAGTGTGATGAGAGGATTTAAGATAAGATATTCATGATCCAGACACTTTGATGTAGGCCATGAGACCAAGAGTATAGGTCTCCATAAAATATAGAGTAGAAAATAAGAGTTTAAGAAATGAGAGATAATATGTTTCTAGATTTAATCAGAGTTTAATGTTCATTTCATATTTATGATGTTCAAGAATATTTCGTAATATTTTAGTTCTTTAGCAATGTATATTTTAGAATACTCATGCCACTTACTCTAACGACTGTTTTTCCTAATGCATGGTTGGGGACGTGATGTCCGTAGGATTTGGAGGAGATGAGGATCAAAAGAACAAGTAAAGGACTAGAATATTTCAAGCTCAACCTAGTGGGGTGCCATTTTCTTAGACGATCCAGAGTTTTGACATTCTTTTTTTATTATTATGTCTAGTTGTGTTGTTAATTAGATTAGATTTTATGGTTTAACATGATGTAGTTTTTTGTTGATAAAAACTATGTATGAATCAGTTTTAAAGTTATGCAAAGTGTTTCATTTACTTTCATTGCAGTGATAATCATGTCTGTGACACCCCCAAAAAAAATGCTTCCGCTCATGTGGTATGAAAATCTGTGAGTTACAATATGGTATTAGAGCAATTTGGTAAATGACCACTAGGCAAACATGATTCACATAGTCACCCTAGAGTGAAGAGGTAATATTAGGGTTTATGGATAGATTCCATAAGAAGAATACCATAACCTAGAGTGATCATGGGTCTTAACCTTAGAATAGATAGATATCTTAGAGGTAGAAGTCATCCTTGTTTAGATCTAAAGTAGCAACCTGAACCTAGATAATGAGGTTTCTTCTCCATTCTTAGTGGTTATGGCCAGCCAATTGAGAAATGAAAAGGAATTTCATAAGCGCTAGACTTTTATGCATCTCTCCTTTCTTACC
Organism: Alisma plantago-aquatica; assembly: GCA_963693085.1. Lineage (NCBI taxonomy): Eukaryota > Viridiplantae > Streptophyta > Magnoliopsida > Alismatales > Alismataceae > Alisma > Alisma plantago-aquatica. Next base: position 1,059,492,874 of record OY856409.1, on the reverse strand, counting down.
AGCCCATGCGGTATGGGACACATGTGTTAGTGGGTTGGTGAGGGATAGTATGTCAGGATCCTACATCTCTGGGTATGTGCCTGATCACCACAAATCTAGGAATGTAGGAGTTACCTGAAGAACCCAAGGTTAGATAGTCATGTGCAAGCAATGTTAGGAATTCATGACAAGGTTGAGATAGATGCCCTAAGCATAGTGCCATGTTTAGTTTCATAAACCCTATGTATGAGTTGAGAAGTAGACCAAGGTAATAGATAATTCTCATATAACTATTTTATAAAAATTCATCACATCTCTCTTTTCATGCAAAATCTTGAACATAAGTGTGCCTTAATATGTTAATTATTGATATATGAAGAGTTTATAAGAACCCTAAGATGGGTAGTAGCCTATAGAAATTTCGAGGACAAATTTTATTTTAAGGTGGGTAGAATTGTAACATCCTCAATTTCATAGTAAGTGTATTCCAAGGGACCTAATGAACCTAACATGGCTAGGTATGTAATTAAGTTCAAAAAATTTGTAACACAAGTCATTTGATCAACCAATACACACATAATGGTTTAAACGTGTATGATTATAGTCTTGTGTAGATAAATATAAATGAACTATTCATGTAATTAATAATGCGATGAATATATATAATATGATGACTTCATTTACTAGTTTGAGATCTAGACCAACTTCGGACTCATTATTACGGAAGTAAAGTAATATTGACCTAATATATCATAAGAAATTTTTGATTTACCTAGAGGTTTAGATAATTAAATTTGACAATATGAGAAACAAAGTAGAATAATGAAGAAATTATGATGACTCTTATTAAATGGTTTTAAACTTAGACCTAGTCTAGGTCTTCATATTAAGAAAGGAAATGTAACATGATTAAATGTGTCATGAGGAAAATTCATTTGAGGAATTATGTTATTCCAAGTTCTAGTTCCATATTTGGGACTATGATTAAACTTATGAACCTCTATAAAGACTAAGGAATGGGCCATTGGCCCTAGTACCCAATTGAAGTCCAATCGGATCAATTAGAGTTTACACATAGGTCCTTGGGTATAAAATTGGAAATCTAATACACACAATTCATAATAAGTACTCAAAATATTTTAAGTGGATTTATAATTGAAATATGAGCTTATTGAAGAAATTTTAGATAATTTTCATGTATCTAATGGCCAAAGGAATTAAAATAGCAATTATGTATCATTTACTAAAAAGATATGTGGTGGTTAAGAGATTAGTTTTGATGTAATATTTTGCCCAAGATAGGATATTGATAATATGTAGATATTGCTAAAATGTAAGATCAAACGAAGTCATGGAATGGGCTATAGGAATATTTCTAGAAACTGAACTTTTTTGCAAAAGAGAAAAAAAAGGAACGAAAATCTAGCCCAACGCAGACTGAGAGCCAGCACTCGGGAGGAACATAGCCCGAACTGGGGTCCGAGAAGATGGGATCTTCCTCGCCAAGATCTAGGTTTTGGTGATATAAAGACCTTCTCTCCTTGCAAACAACGGTCAACCACATCCTATACTAGGGCTTTGACGTGAATCGAGAGGGATCGAGAGAGAGGAGATGTGGAAGAGGAGTTTGGTGGCGGTAGTTCTAGGGTTAGGATGAGGCTTTGTTTGGTGGCCATCAAGGTAGCATAGGATTGATGAAGATGAAGGGGAGGAGGATCGACGACTAGGTCAGCCTCTGTCGGGTTCATCGCCAACTAGAGACACGAGCTTCTTCACCCTCAGAACCACCAGACATGGTGCCTTGTTCTTGTGGTAGAAACAGGGGAGAAACCCCTTTTTTATTAGGTGAATAAGACTCTACCCAGATGTGGAAGTTGGGCGCTTATTCCTCTCAGCCGTCGGATCAATCTTGAACAGTTAGCATCATTTTGATAAAGTAGTTCTTTTAAAATTCATATCTTGGGATCTAGAGCTTAGATTTTATCAACCAAGATACCTATAGAAAGCTCACGATGAGTACTATCATCTAAAAATACTTCCAAATTATGATTTTGATATTTGTTATTTATTATATGTAGTGTACTCAAAACTATATGATTTTGATGTTTTGTCAATTAAAAATAGAAAATGAATTTAGAAATTCATGGAACTTTTGCAGAATGTGTATTTTCATAAACACTATTATGAAGCCTAATCATTCTGACTTTGAGTTTTACTAAGATTTTTGTTATAAATCGTAATAAGGGCATTATGGGTATTTCACCAAATGTTTCACAATGAACTGATCAGAGATTTATACCTAAACTTTAATATAGATTGTTCTTACTATTTGTGATGTTTTTCTAGAGTTTCATGTATATTTACATATATATATGATTTTGGGCCTAAGTGGCCATTATGTAAGTCCATTCATGATTATTTGTGAGTCATGTAAATTATGTGTCTATTTAGTAGGGAAAATTATCATAATTATATTTTGATCTGATTTTATAAGTAAGTTAGTAAGAGTAGTATATGAGAGTATGTTTAGAGTTTACTCTTGGTATATGAGGTATATACTTATATATCAGTGTATAAGACAATTAATGTCTTATTTGAGTCTAAATATTATAGTAATTATACAATAAGAGTTTTTATTTAAATTTCAACGCCAAGATTTTATGGTGATTTTAGATTAAGGTTATGTTTAGTCTATAAGAACCCTAAGTTGGTATATAAAGTTAGGAGTATGGGGCTTTGAGATTTAGAAATAGAAAGAGGGAGCATATTCATGGACTAATAGAACTACAATGATATCCAGGTTATCAAAGTTATGGAACTTGGAATCGAGACTTCTATATAGATACCCTTAGTATAAGAGGTAAGTGGTTCATGCCCATGAGTATTCATATTTTAAGCTCAGTACATTTACATTAGACTTTCTCGGTTTATGTGGTTCAATGTTATAAGATTTTTAATGTAAATGTATACAAGTAAGATCTTCCTCATACTTCTATGATTACATAAGTTCATGTGCTCCAAAATCTCAAATAGATATATGTTGCTCAAAATGGTTGTGACTCATGTACCAGGTCCATGAGAGAGTTAAAGAGTCACGTGTAAAGAAGTGAAACCACTTCCTTACTAAAAATTTGAACAATAAAACCTCCAGTCCAAACACACTCAGAAGGTATGTTGGAGTGGGTGTAAAATTTTCAAATCTTTATATAATGGTAACAAAAGACCAAAGTATAGCAGTGGAATAAAAACATGCCTATATTCAATTATAAAACAAAGGCTTACAACTTACATCATACGGATCCATGTAGAGAAAATCTAAACCACCTCAAGATTGTCTCCAAGCTTTAACTTCACAATCTAAGTCCAGGTCAACAAGCCTTGTCATCTAAGTCTTCCACCTAGGGTTGGAAGCATACCCCAGCTATAGAGAAACAATAGGAGACATCAGTAAAGGTTGGTATGTGCATACTAAAAAGAAAATTGAGCAATTTATAAAGAATAAGGGACATAATAATAAAAGGCTTCCCATGCAAGAGAGAAGTACTACCCACACGGGCATAAAAGAGAAGAAACATCATAACTTAATAAAAGAGGATACTTGCCATAAACAAAACAATTAAGATTGTGCAATACTGGCACATAAGAAGGTAGTAGGGCACACACCCCACAACATCATCATCCTGCATGCATGTGAGATAAACATAGCCCTAGAATAATATAAATAAAAAGGCAGCCAAGCACAAACTTGAACCTGATAGAGAAAGGAATATTGCCAATCTCCCAAATATATAAAATTGAGCATATATTACTGCCACACTCGGGTATAGAGAAGTGGTATACTGCCACTCTCCTTAAACAATAGGAGATTACTACCCCAAAACCAAAGTAATTTTCACTACTCTTGTGCTACTGAATCACATTGCATGTAAATATAGAGGCAAGTAAATAGTTTAGTCAGAAGATGATACAAAGGTTGCCATCACACAATGGACAACAAAAACACATAACATCCACTTCAAAGTGGCACTTATCAATAAAAGGAACCAACATGCACCAAGGCACAAGAGTGATATCAAGAAAATATCCAAGTCCATAACAAGCAAGATAGTTCACACGAACCATGATAACAAGAGATATGACATATCCTGTAGGCAAAATTCAAGAGAATGAAAAGATAGGTGAACTGCTCAACATTGAGTAATAGGGGATACAACATACCTCAACTTCGTAGTCAAACAGATCCAAAGTCACCTCTAGGTCCAAGCCTAGGCTTCCAAAGCACCAATTAGCATATATGTGGGATTAGGGTTAGGTTTCCATTAATATACAAAACCCTAAAAACTACCCTTTTATTATTATGTGAATTAGGTTACGAAAACTATGCCACTTATTATATTAGGTTATTATGACTCCAAAACATATTTTATTATATTTTTCTGACTTATATATATTTAGTTATGATTTTTACAAGTTAATTCATCATTAATTAGATCTATTGAAAACACCTATTATTAATCTTTAGATTTAGTTATCAAAACATGTACCATTAGTTAAATATTATTTTTTTGATTCCAATGAGTATTTATTTGTTATTTTTCGATCAGTAATTAACTAGTTATGGATTTTTGAAATTCGGCCAATCAGATAATTAGATAAAGCCATGTAGGTGAGAAATCCTTAAAAAGAAAGGAGAAGCAGGCTGGGCCCGCATGACTTGGCCCGACGAACGCTGGCCAAGTCAGTAGGTCAATGGCTTGGTTGACTCGCTCCAAAGCAAGGGATGAGAAGGCGGGATGGCAAAAGTGCCCCTGGTGATAAAACAAAACAAGAAGGGAAACAAAGGGCAGGCGGGTGATTTCCCTTGGGATCATCTTCCCCAAAAGCAAGCACGTCATGGCCGCAAGCATCCAGGCTTCTTCTCGGTATGAGCTTGGGTGAGTTTGGCATACACCACAAAACTCGAAAAGGAAAGATGTGAAAGAAAGAAGATGCAAAACCGAACCTGATGGTGCTTATAATTGCACAGGAGATGGAGAGAATAGGGAATGAATGTCGCCGCAAACACCTGCCAAAAACCCAATCACCGACAGCAACACCTGCTGTGATTGGAGGAATTGAGATGAGAGGAGGATAGCAGGAAGCACAATGTAGTTGTAGGCTAAGGTATAAATAGGTGGGGATGCGATAACCCAAAAAGGAAAGGGTGGCTGTGAAGCTACATGCTCGAGATTTGGGCGATTCAAAAATAGGGAAAACTAGGTCTCGAATAAGATATCATTGAATTCAAAATTCTCTCCCAAATATAATGCAAGTTGTTTCAGTCGATTCTGTGCACTAAAGCTTGAGAAAACCTCTCCACAAGAAACCATACGTGGTTGTACTGTTCATCAGACGTCGTCTCCTTCTCAAGGTAGGAGACGCAATCTGGACCATGAAACCCAGATCCAAATAGTCCAAAAAAAGAGTCCACGGTGTGACCGCGGGTAGGAAAGCAAACCAAAAGACTGTTTGATCAAAATAAAAAGAAATATGATGGTTGACAGTGAACCCAAGGTTAGGAAAGCAAGCATGACAGAGAAAATCGGGAAAACCGTAATCAAATCGATTTTGGATTAAAGTGACATTAAAGTTTATTTCCTTGTTTCTCTCTCTTCAATTAAGGGTTCATAAATTATCCAAATTAATCCAAACTTGGCACACAAGTAAAGTTAAATGTGTAGATCCCGAATATCCAATTAGATTTCACTTTTGGCAACTTTCGATATGTTATTTAATTTATTCTTTATTTCTCTTTCTAGATGCATTAATGACTCGTGGATTAACCAAATTGGATGAAACTTCATCCACAAGTTAACTTAAGTGTGTTGAATATGAATTTGCCTTTATTTCTAACTTTTGGTGTCATGAGTTATATTTATTTATTAATTACACCTTTTAGGCATTTTCTCTCTCTTATATATACCTATTAATCAAACATTATCCAAATTAGTTGCAAATTTTCCCAAAGGCTTATTTTTATGTTTAGATTAAAAATTTGGAGTCTATTCTTTATTTTGAGGCTTTCTTACATGGGTTATATCACTTGGCCCACTAATGGCCCATTAACTATATTACTCTTTCAATTAAGTTCTTTATCATCTTATTTTTTCACAAAATGAGTTATATGACATATTAGATTACATTATTCATGCATTAGATTATTAGGTTCACTCTAACCTCAACCTTGTTTGGTCAAACCCAAAAGGTCATAGTTCTAGGGTAGGGTCCAAGATCCGGTATATTACAATGCTCCACCCCTTAAAAGGATTTCGTCCTCGAAATCTATAGATCAAACATCAACAACTAACTAATCTCCACCCTTTAAAAAAGGTTCAACCTAACAAGTCAAACTAAACAACTTTTTAGAGCTACCCACATCTCTTAGTTATGAAAGTTTTTAGAGATTAATATTTCTCATGTATCCAACTAAAGTCACCATCTAGGGTTGAGTTTTAGGTCCTCGTGTCTCTAACCAATCAACCCTACATGAACATCCAAAAGTCATAGGGTAGGTCAGCTATACCATTATATCAATCCTAGTCACAAAACTAGGGTTAAATTCTACTCAAACTATAGTTTCTCTTCATTTTGACTTAGTTCAAGAAAACTTTGATAAATCAACAAAAAAAATTGTACATTTAGTAGTGTAATGAAAATAATTTTTGTAGATGAAAACTCTGTGAGGTAAAACCAACATATGTTGGCACAAAATCAATACAAAAACCAAGTCACAATGTTTCCATATGAATACTTCCTCATAACCTAATCTTATCCTCAAACAAAACCTTATTGTATATAAAGATCAACATTGATCAATTCTAAGGTCAACATCTCACTTAGAGCTAACTAGAAAAGTCAAGGGTGTTCTTATGAGAGACAAAATTGAAATAGTTGATTCCGACTACCATGGGCTTTGATACCATGCTGTAAAGAAGTGAAACAACTTCCTTACTAAAAATTTGAACAATAAAACCTCCAGTCCAAACACACTCAGAAGGTATGTTGGAGTGGGTGTAAAATTTTCAAATCTTTATATAATGGTAACAAAAGACCAAAGTATAGCAGCAGAATAAAAACATGAATATATTCAATTATAAAACAAAGGGTTACAACTTACATCATACGGATCCATGTAGAGGAAATCTAAACCACCTCAAGATTGTCTCCAAGCTTTAACTTCACAATCTAAGTCCAGGTCAACAAGCCTTGTCATCCAAGTCTTCCACCTAGGGTTGGAAGTATACCCCCAACAAAAGAGAAACAATAGGAGACATCAGCAAAGGTTGGTATGTGCATACTAAAAAGAAAATTGAGAAATTTATAAATAATAAGGGACATCACAATAAAAGGCTTCTCATCCAAGAGATAAGTACTACCCACACGGGCATAAAAGAGAAGAAACATCATAACTTGATAAAAGAGGATACTTGCCATAAACAAAACAAATAAGATTGTGCAATACTGGCACATAAGAAGGTAGTCGGGCACACACCCCACAACATCATCATCCTACATGCATGTGAGATAAACATAGCCCTAGAACAATATATATACAAAGGCGGCCAAGCACAAACTTGAACCTGATAGAGTAAGGAATACTGCCAATCTCCCAAATATATAAAATTGAGTATGGATTACTGCCACACTTGGGTATAGAGAAGTGGTATACTGGCACCCTCCTTAAATAATAGGGGATTACTGTTGGGTTTTAGGGGAGGCAGAGAAGGCAGCGGAAACAAAAATTTTCTCCCCCAAACCCGGAACAAGGAAACACGTCAACGTCTATATAATAGGAAAGGATGGTTTGTGGAATCATACCTTGTCCCGAGGCTTGCTCGGCGATAATACCTCGCGCTTAGCACGGTCTTCAACTCCGGTCTTCGACGGTGTTTGTGTAGCTCCTGGTCGCACCGGGACTGACGACTCCTGGTCTCACCGGACTGTCGGGTTGACAGTTGTCCTCCTGAATGGCAGAAATCTCCCGCCTCTGAAGTAGTCCACATGGACCACCTAGAACTCCACACTCCTTGTCCCACAAGGAGTTGGAAGGACTCACACCCTCATGTTGACGTACTAGTCGCCAACACACTCTCCTGCTGCTAGTTGCAACTGCAGTTGTCTTTCCCTTGCTGCGCCTCCCTTGCGGGTAGCACTTGCTCGGGCTCTCTCTCGGTTACCAAAACCAGAGAGAACGAAAACTTTCCAGAGCAACTGGTTGCACTGAGTTGTTATTTGAGAAGCCCCCAATACCCCTATATATAGGATGGTCATGGGACAAGGTTCTCTATCCCGGGCAATGCAGGACTAAAAGCAGGAGTAGAAGGGTTCGAGATTTTCCACAAAAGCAACCAACTCGCAACCTAAACCAATTGTTTCACAAGTGAAATGGTCGATTGGGGACCTGAACCGGTCGGTTGACACCTCAACCGATCGGTTGGGACCCATGAACCGGTTGGTTTGTGGTCCTGACCAGTTACCGATTGACTTTCCTTCTTTTGTTTCTAATTGGTATCAAATACCAATCCTATTTCCCAATCAAATTGGGCAAGTGAAACGAAAGGAAAATTCTCACCAATCCTACTTTCCCAACTTGCCTGGTTGCAACAGTTGAATCGATCGTTTCAACACTTGAAGTAATTGGTTCACCCTGATCTTGAGCCGATCGGTTCAACACTTGAGCTGACCGGTTCACCAAGCTCAGCCGATCAGTTCATCACATGAGTCGATCGGTTGGGAGTACAAATTGTGCAGAATCAGTCAATTGCGATTTCAATCAATCTGATACTCCAATCAATGTGTCCAACACCTTGAACATTATGATATTGAGCTATCAATTAATTGAGTGTTTAATTGAACTACTAAACTCCTTTAGTAATCAATCTAAACATTGCTTGTGGACAAAACTCCTCTTCCAGGTTAAATCCTATGTGTGTGACCCTGTAGGTCCATTTCACGTTGGCAGTGAAAGTCCATAACATTTATGACTTCACAAGCAAAGAGCGGTGTCTAGTCACACATTAGTGCTACCCAAGTGAAAGTAGAAAGTTGGAGAAGAACTTTCAATCCTACAATCCGTGAATGGTGTTACAACGAATGTATACTTCTTTTTTCACTGATATCCCAAATGAACTCGAGGCATGGAACAATCATCTTGTCAACGTTCATTCACTTTCTTGATCTCAGAGTAGATTGAACGAGATATGTATGACATCAATATCACAACTGATTCACACATGCGTGCACACACCTATTTCAATCCTACTCATCAAGTGGCTTTGGATATCAAACTCCCTCAGGAGGGACAAATCCCATATCTATCACTCACCCCTCAAAAGCCCCATGTGTCAAAGCCACCCAATCATCACCTTTATAACAACCCATGTTTCAGGAATGCGTTTGATGATGTCAAAGTGTACCCAACAACATGTGTTGAGTGTAGTGATTTCAGGTCAAAGAATCACACTCACCACCATCACTGTGAGTACTGACTGTGACTACCATGTCATGGTTCCATGTGTCAAACTCACGGTGGGTCTGTCTGGTATACTTGTTCTCTAACAAGTACCTATGTGTTTGGTTTGATATCTCTATATCATGACTAATGAGATTCTGTTATCAACCAACACCACAATCTAGTCTTGTGTGTCATTGCTGTCTATCTACCTTCCACAATGACATCCGACTAGGGACATAACAAGAATATACAAACTCTTAGCATGCGTATGATCTCATCGTTCAGGTCATGAACCTGAAGGCATACGTCATTGAGTTCTGTCATTCTCTAGACATTCAATCTGTTCTAGTACTATCTCATATGACTGAACCAGAAAGAATTGGAAGCTTGCCTTTGATGTTTATCAAATCAATCTTAATGTATCCCACCAATCATCCCATGATTGGCTCTCAGGGCATACATACCAACATACTCCCACTTGCACTGTGAGCCAATCACCCTTGAATCATATTCACAGTGATCTTCAAACATGTCCCACATGTTACCGGGCTCTAGTGCCAATCATAGTGAGTAATGGAAACACTTTGCCAAAGTCAGTATAAATTGCATGTCTCTCATCTCTTCGTTGTACGTCACACGTATGAGATTGAGTTTCCGTAATATGCGATCTAGTATTCCTTTGCTAACATTTAGCCACATTGCATGATCAAGGATTCCATACTTGTCATCAATGAGCGGAATATGAGTTCATCTCATGAAATTCCAGATCCATATAGTATCCACTGTTGTTCTTTAACACATAGCTACTCGACATTTCCTTTTAAATGGTTTTATTGGAACACTTCCAATTATCAACAATTTTTCACTTTTATATATCCTATATATGTTTTGCAATTAATTTTATGTCCTTTTCAGAAGTTTGCATCAATGTAACTCTTTACATTGAACTCTTCCTTATCTCCATAGAACTAGTACTTCCCAAGTACTTATCAAGTTCTCATGGTATTCCAGTAACCCTTACTAGAAGTAGACAGACATCCACTCGTCATGTCTCACATATGAGCTATCAGGATGAGCACATCATATTGCCATGTCTTACATACAAAATGATGAATGCATTTTATTCTTGCCATGTCGATACATGCAATATAATGGGATGATTACATACATGATAGATCCATATCTATTCTTAGTGTTCCCATTCTTCATAAGAATTGGACACTTGGCCTTGGGATACTAACTCCATGTAATATGGACAAGTTTTCTCCCACTTAATCTGTGCACACTGAACCCTTCAGTACAGATTGCCAATGTATGCTTTCTCTTTTCAGGTCAAGAGGTTTTCAAGAACTATCTCTATAGATCTCTATTCCTATCACATAGGAAACATCTCTATCTTCCTTAAAGATAATTTCCACTTTTGGATTTCCATTCTAGAACATTTCCATTTCACATCAACATGTGGAATGTGAACACGCTCCCACTAAATCACAGATTCTTCTTTATCTTTAACATATCAGTCAAACCCTTTGACTATAATATCAAAGTAAAGATCCAATTCTGAGTTGCTTTTACTCAATCAATCACATTGATTAGTCCATTGTAACTTATAGACTTCATTTGCATTAGTGGATTCATAAACCTTATAGGTTGTGTCACATACACATCCTTGTTTTATTCCTCATAGGAATGCGGTTTTAGTATCCATATGCCAAATGTCTTAGTCATTAAGTTGCAATCAACAAGCATCATCCTTCTCAAAATGTTATCCATGTGTCTTAACACTTAAGACTCATTTGCACTTATGGATTTCATTCCAATGGGTGCTACCATCAAGGTCATACCTTATGGTTTACATGGATGTCATTTAGGATGTAATGGTCATAAACCATAGCTCAAAATTCAGTTCCTCATATTTATCTAGATGTTTGACTCATCACATGAACAACTCATCATATAGATAATTGAGGTGTATCTGTTAAGGATATAAGAACTCACAACCCTTGTGATTCTTGATTTCTTTTATTAGTGTGGGGTATTCTTTTATTAAGAAGAATTCAGTTATTCGATAATCATTCTCTAACTCCTTAGAGTATGATTCCTTCTTGATTTAGACATCACATGCCTTAATCACGAGTTCACTATGATACACTATCATAATCACTCAAAAGGATCTCAAACATTTGGTCTAAGTATTTCATTCATTGATCTCATCAAGAATTAACACTTTACCAAATTTGCACTTCATCTATGATAATCTTGAACACTTCAAGATATTCATATTGGTATTTCTCTAAACACCATTTGAAGTATTAGCATTTACTCCAATAGGTATGTAAATACATCACATGTATTATACCTAATAGGATAATCATTCTCCCACTACCTTTAGTGAAGATTGATTAATCATGTCCAAGATATTCATGTCTCTTACTGGTTCTCTAACCAAAAGAGTCTAGATTTATCCATCATATGGAAACTAGAAATGAATTTCTCATGATTGATGCTAATTTGATTGTTTGAATTATCTATAACTTTTAGGTATCATTTTATCTTATGCATATCAAATACCACAAGATAAACAAGGCATTGCCACAAAGATCATATCTTTAAAAGATTGAGACATCAACTTTATTGTCTGCCATCATTGTCATACAATATGCAAAAATAAAGTGTTTCTATCTATTGGCAAAAATGAAATAGCAGTTCATAACTATATTACATGCCTTATAGGCTGAAAATAAACTAAAGTATTCCTATCTATGGAGGCAACACTTGCCCCAATTATGAGTGCTTTACACTTTACATCTTGGTATCATATAAATGTCCTGGCTTTTGACAATGGTGGCAATTTCCTTTTTTGGTCACGCCTCCTTTGGCCTTGAGAGCTGAAGACGACTTGGGCTCCTGGCTAGCATCAGAACCTTTCTTAGCTTTGTTGTTTCCCTTGCGCTTGGACTTGCCTTTCTTGCTCATGATCACCATCACGGACTTAGGCTTGTCCTTCTTCATCTATAACTCGGCTGTCCTCAACATGCCCAACAACTCTGACAGTGAACTATCAAAGTTGTTCATGTTGTAGTTCATCACAAACTGACTGTAGGATTCTAGCAATGATTGCAGTATCACGTCAGTAGCCAACTCTTGGCTCAGTGGAAATCCCAGTCTCTGTAGGTTCTCCACATGCCCAATCATCTTGAGTGTGTGAGGACCAACTAGATCTCCTTCTATCATGACGCACTTGAATAGTGCCCTTGAGACATTGTATCTCTCTTGCCATGCTTGATCTTCATACATGTTCCTGAGATGCTGAATCATCTCAATGACACCCATGTTCTCATGCTGTCTCTTCAACTCATGGTTCACAAAACATAACATCAAGCACTTTGCATCAATAGCATCATCAGAATGCTTCTTGTAAGCATCCCTTTCTGTCTTTGGTGCATTAGGAGCGGGTTCCTCTGGAATTGGAGTATCCAAGACATAGAGCTTACGCTCTTGAGTGAGAACAATTCTCAATGTCCGATACAAGTCGTGGAAGTTTGTCCCATTCAGCTTGTCCTTTTCAAGGACCGATCGCAAAGAAAAGTGATTGTTGTTTGTTGCCATTTGAACTACAAAAGGAAAATATGCAATTTTAGTCCAAAAACTCATTTTTGACTTATTTGATTGATTTGAAAATTTGACGATAAAATTAGGCCTTTAATTAATTATCGCTCCCACTATTATAGTTCAAATTGATAGTCCTCACCATCAATTCAGAAGATTGCAGCATACAACCTTCTAGTGGGCAAGATCCTGAAATCCTCTAAATCATGGACCAGCTTTGGCTGTCATCCACAACTTAGATCTCTCAGGTAGGCAACTCTTGCCAATTGCATAATATGCAACTCTTGATGAATGAACATGTGTAACACCTTGCCATGAACATTCCTTGCCTCTGGGCTTAGACGCTCTAAGAATCACCAGTTAAGTCTAACCCAAAATCCAACACGGTAGAACATGCACCCTGCTTTGGCAGAACCTACATGTCTACCCTTCACACTTCTACAAGACAGACGTCACACCATGCTTTGGCGTAACCTACGCTTGGTCGATCAAGTTTTTCATGTGTGCCGCTAATGGAAGGCATATAAGACTTAATATTTTAATGAGGGATTTGGTTTTTATATACATATACATATCCAATCACCACAATATATAGTATGTATCATATACATGCTATATCCCACAGAAAACATGCAAAATGATAAAAGCGATGATTATGGCCATCCTAATGTGATTCCTCGAGCCAAGAGGAATCACAGTCATCTAGGTCTACATCATATACAACCTGTATAAGATGAACTCTGTGCTTTGCCTTCTGAGAAGATCAACTCATTACATTAATGACTTGCTCGTTCTGGCTCAGTCGTCTGGGTGCCACCAGCCGATCGGTTGGCTCCTCCAACCGATCGGTTCGCCTGGTCTTCATGCATCTCATCATGGCCGCCACCCGCTCGTCTCGCTCCTCGAACTGGTCATCAATCGATCAGCTCACTCCTTGAACCGATCGTCTAGAACGTCAACCGATCGGTTCACGCCTTGAACCGATCGTTTCAGCTGTCGTCTCAATGTCCTCCGTTCTTTGACATAACAGGAAATAAAAATTCTATCCTATTTTACATTGTAAAAGGAGAAACCTCGAGTTACATTCGAGGGGAGCAAAGGTAGGAAAGAAATCTCGAATTATTTTGAGTTACATCAGGAATAGGAGAAGGAAGATCGGTGCACAGACCGAGATGCAAGCAACCACATACAACCATACATAGATAGGGTTTATTGGCCATAACCACGCTATACATCCACCACAAAACTCATTTAAGGGCGACGCGTATCGAGTGCATTAATAATACATATCATATATGTAATTGTGATTTGTGGATTTAGGATTGGACATGCATAAAGCCAATTTTATTCGCATCATATGCAATAAATAAAGGCGACAAACCAAAATCGATCATATCGATATTCCTAAAATATAGAGTAGTTGACGTGGCTCTGATACCACTGTTGGGTTTTAGGGGAGGCAGAGAAGGCAGCGAAAACAAAAATTTTCTCCCCCAAACCTGGAACAAGGAAACGTGCCAACGTCTATATAATAGGAAAGGATGGTTTGTGGAATCATACCTTGTCCCGAGGCTTGCTTGGCAACAATACCTCGCTCTTAGAGCGGTCTTCAACTCTGGTCTTCGACGGTGTCTGTGCAGCTCCTAGTCGCACCGGGACTGACGACTCCTGGTCTCACCGGACTGTCGGGTTGGCAGTTGTCCTCCTGAGTGGCAAAAACCTCCCGCCTATGAAGTAGTCCACACGGACCACCTAGAACTCCACACTCCTTGTCCCACAAGGAGTTGGAAGGACTCGCACCCTCCTGTTGATGTACTAGTCACAAACACACTCTCCTACTACCAGTTGCAACTACAGTGGTCTTTCCTTTGTTGTGCCTCCCTTGCGAGTAGCACTTGCTCGGTCTCTCTCTCAGTTACCAAAACCAGAGAGAATGACAACTTTCCAAAGCAACTGGTTGCACTGAGTTGTTATTTGAGAAGCCCCCAATACCCCTATATATATAGGAGGGTCATGGGACAGGGTTCTCTATCCCGGGCAATGCGGGACTAAAAGCAGGAGTAGAAGGGTTCGAGATTTTCCACAAAAGCAACCAACTCGCAACCTGAACCGATCATTTCACAAGTGAAACGGTCGGTTGGAGACCTGAACTGGTCGGTTGACACCTCAACCGATCGGTTGGCACCTGTGAGCCGGTCGGTTCACTTCTGAACCGATCGGTTTGTGGTCCTGACCAGTTCCTGATTGACTTTCCTTCTTTTGTTTCTAATTGGTATCGAATACCAATCCTATTTCCCAATCAAATTGGGCAAGTGAAACGAAAGGAAAATTCTCACCAATCCTACTTTCCCAACTTTCCCGGTTGCAATAGTTGAATCGATCATTTCAACACTTGAAGCAATCGGTTCACCCTGATCTTGAGCCGATCGGTTCAACACTTGAGCCGACCGATTCATCAAGCTCAGCCGATCGGTTGGGAGTACAGATTGTGCAGAATTAGTCAATTGTGATTTCAATCAATCCGATACTCCAATCAATGTGTCCAACACCTTGAACATTATGATATTGAGCTATCAATTGATTGAGTGTTTAATTGAACTACTAAACGCCTTTAGTAATCAATCTAAACATTGCTTGTGGACAAAACTCCTCTTCCAGGTTAAATCCTATGTGTGTGACCCTGCAGGTCCATTTCACGTTGGTAGTGAAAGTCCATAACATTTATGACTTCACAAGCAAAGAGCGGTGTCTAGTCACACATCAGTGCTACCCAAGTGAAAGTAGAAAGTTGGAGAACAACTTTTAATCCTACAATCTGTGAATGGTGTTACAGAGAATGTATAATTCCTTTGTCATTGATATCCCAAATGAACTCGAGGCATGGAACAGTCATCCTGTCAATGTTCATTCACTTTCTTGATCTCAGAGTTGATTGAACGAGATATGTATGACATCAATATCACATACTGATTCACACATGCGTGCGCACGCCTATTTCAATCCTACTCATCAAGTGGCCTTGGATATCAAACTCCCTCAGGAGGGACAAATCCCATATCTATCACTCACCCCTCAAAAGCCCCATGTGTCAAAGCCACCCAATCATCACCTTTATAACAACCCATGTTTTAGGACTGCGTTTGATGATGCCAAAGTGTGCCCAACGACATGTGTTGTGTGTAGTGATTTCAGGTCAAAGAATCACACTCACCACTATCACTGTGAGTACTGACTATGACTACCATGTCATGGTTCCATGTGTCAAAATCACGATGGGTTTGTCTGGTACACTTGTTCTCTAACAAGTACCTATGTGTTTGGTTTGATATCTCTATATCATAACTAATGAGATTCTGTCATCAACCAACACCACAATCTAGTCTTGTGTTTCATTGCTGTCTATCTACCTTCCACAATGACATACGACTAGGGACATAACAAGAATGTACAAACTCTTAGCATCCGTATGATCTCATCGTTCAGGTCCTGAACCTGAAGGCATACGTCAACGAGTTCTGTCATTCTCGAGACATTCAATATGTTCTATCACTATCTCATATGACTAAACCAGAAAGAATTGGAAGCTTGCCTTTGATGTTTATCAAATCAATCTTAATGTATCCCACCAATCATCCCATGATTGGCTCTTAGGTCATACATACCAACAATTACTGCCCCAAAACCAAAGTAATTTACACTACTCTTGTGCTACTAAATCACATTACATTTAAATATAGAGGCAAGTAAATAGTTTAGTCAGAAGATGATACAAAGGTTTCCATCACACAATGGACAACACAAACACATAACATCCACTTCAAAGTGGCACTTATCAATATAAGGAACCAACATGCACCAATGAACAAGAGTGATATCAAGAAAATATCCAAGTCCATAACAAGCAAGATAGTTCACACGAACCATGATAACAAGAGATATGACAAATTGTGTAGGCCAAATTCAAGAGAATGAAAAGATAGGTGAACTGCTCAACATTGAGTAATAGGGGATACAACATACCTCAACTTTAGAGTCAAACAGATCCAAAGTCACCTCTAGGTCCAAGCCTAGGCTTCCAAAGCACCTATTAGCATATATGTGGGATTAGGGTTAGGTTTCCATTAATATACAAAACCCTAAAAACTACCCTTTTATTATTATGTGAATTAGGTTACGAAAATGGTACCACTTATTAGATTAGGTTATTATGACTCCAAGACATATTTTATTATATTTTTCTAACTTATATATAATTAGTTATGATTTTTACAAGTTAAATCATCATTAATTAGATCTATAGAAAACACCTATTATTAATCCTTAGATTTAGTTATCAAAACATGTACCATTAGTTAGATATTATTTTTCTGATTCCAATGAGTATTTATTTGTTATTTTTTGATCAGTAATTAACTAGTTATGGATTTGTGAAATTCGGCCAATCAGATAATTAGATAAAGCCATGTAGGCGAGAAATCCATGAAAAGAAAGGAGAAGCAGGCCGGTCCCGCATGACTTGGCCCAACGAACGTCGGCCAAGTCAGCAGGTCAATGGCTCGATTGACTTGCTCCAAAGCAAAGGATGAGAAGGCGTGATGGAGAAAGTGCCCCTGGAGATAAAACAAAACAAGAAGGGAAACAAAGGGCAGGCGGGGTGATTTCCCTTGGGATCATCTTCCCCAAAAGCAAGCACGTCATGGCCGCAAGCTGCCAGGATTTTGCTTGGTATGAGCTTGGGCAAATTCGTCATACACCAAAAAACTCGAAAAGGAAAGATGCGAATGAAAGAAGATGCAAAACCGAGCCTGATGGTGCTTATAATTGCGTCAGAGATGGAGAGAACAGGGAATGAACGCCGCCGCAAACACCTGCCAAAAACCCAATCACCGGTGGCAACACTTGCTACGATTGGAGGAATTGAGATGAGAGGAGGGTAGAAGGAAGCAAAATGTAGTTGTATACTAAGGTATAAATAGGTGGGGATGCGATAACCTAAAAAGGAAAGGGTGGCCGCAAAGCTACATGCTCGAGATTTGGGCGATTCAAAAATAGGGAAAACTAGGTCTCGAATAAGATATCATTGAATTCGAAATTCTCTCCCAAATATAATGCAAGTTGTTTCAGTCAATTATGTGCATTGAAGCCGGAGAAAACCTCTCCATAAGAAACCATACATGGCTGTACTGTTCATCAGACGTCATCTCCCACTCAAGGTAGGAGATGCAATCTGGACCATGAAACCCAGATAGGACAGCCCAAAAAAAGAGTCCACGGTGTAACCGCGGCTGGGAAAGTAAACCAACAGACCGCTTGATCAAATTAAAAAGAAATCTCACAGTTGACAGTGAACTCGAGGTTAGGAAAGCAAGCGTGATAGAGAAAATCGGGAAAACCATAATCAAATCGATTTTGGATTAAAGTGACATTAAAGTTTATTTCCTTGTTTCTCTCTCTTCAATTAAGGGTTCATAAATTATCCAAATTAATCCAAACTTGGCACACAAGTTAAGTTAAATGTGTAGATCCCGAATATCCAATTAGATTTCACTTTTGGCAACTTTAGATATGTTATTTAATTTATTCTTTATTTCTCTTTCTAGATGCATTAATGACTCATGGATTAACCAAATTGGATGAAACTTCATCCAATAGTTAACTTAAGTGTGTTGAATACAAATATGCCTTTGTTTCTAACTTTTGGTGTCATGAGTTATATTTATTTATTAATTACACCTTTTAGGCATTTTCTCTCTCTTATATATACCTATTAATCAAACATTATCCAAATTAGTTGCAAATTTTCCCAAAGGTTTATTTTGATGTTTAGATTACGAATTTGTAGTCTATTCTTTATTTTGAGGCTTTCTTACATGGGTTATATCACTTGGCCCACTAATGGCCCATTAATTATATTACTCTTTCAATTTAGTTCTTTATCATCTTATTTTCACCAAATGAGTTATATGACATATTAGATTACATTATTCATGCATTAGATTATTAGGTTCACTCTAACCTCAACCTTGTTTGGTCAAACCCAAAAGGTCACAGTTCTAGGGTAGGGTCCAAGATCCGGTATGTTACATCATGTTTCTATAAGATTTCTAAGAAATGATTTAAATTGATGAATAAAGCTTCAAGATGAGATAGCCATACTTAGATGATGCTTTGGGATACTTTTATTGAGCTTTAAAGTATAATTAGGCTAGTAGAATTTCTCATATTTGTAGATATAACACTCTATTAAGATTTCAATTAGAAACATGCCATTAAGATTTCATACATATATAGAGATCTAAGAAATATATACCGTAGAATGAATAATATCTAAAAATCAAGTATAATGTAATAATATGAGTTTGAAAATATTAAGACAAGGTCCAATTTTCAAGATAATGTACTTTGGGATCTGAATGTATTGCTAATTTGAGTTATGGTGATAATATGAATTGCATTGAGTTATGATTAGGTTTCAAGATAAGATTTTATAATATTCCTGTCTTAAAGTTTAAGTTGTAAAATGTAAGCTCATATGTAAACATTAAGATTCAGGGTAAAATCAAATTTTATAAAGGTTAAATTACCTTGTCAAAATTCATGTTTTTAGATTCTTTAAACATATGCTATTTTCATAACCTTGACTTAAGCCAGTTGGTATACTTAGTATTTCTATAGTAATTTTAGATCTTTATCCTAAGATATTCGACTCATTTATCATATAATTGGTAGAAATGAAGTAATTTTACCAAATCTGAGTCTCAGAATAAAGTTTACACAGGTAATGAGAATATCAGATTTAGATTCAAACTTAAATTACTTAGTGTATGAGTTTTCAAATATTGAATAAAGATAAATGATAATGTTTGTAGACTCAATCTCAATTATGTAGAAATTTGTGATACATATTTCATTTCAGTAATAGATTCAATTCAGAATTAAAGAGCAGAGATTCAAATTCAGATTCAAGATTCAATACATGTTCAGTACTCTATTTTAGATAAGTTTAGATTCAGAGTTTAGTAAGACTAGACTTAAGATAATCAATTCAAAACCTTCACATAATACATTATATAATAAGTCCTCACCAGAGAGTCTAGGGACGATTCAGAGGGCGCTCTGCGCTAGACACTATAGGTGTCACATAGGGCATTTATTCCAACAGAGGGTGTGTTCCACCATAGAGAACACTACGATGTCAACAGAGGGCATTTATGCCAACAGAGGGTGCATTGCACCATAGAAGACACTTTGGTGTCAACAAAGGAGGACTAATTGTATAATGGTGGCCACAAATAGATAAAAAAATTATAAGTAAAAGATACTTAAGATTAGAGCATGTTTGTAATCTTATCTACGAGTGTGAAGAGAGGAATTCAGATAAGATATTTATGATCCAGACACTTTGGTGTAGGCCATGAGACCCCAGAGTATAGGTCTCCAGAAAAGATAGAGTAGAAAATAAGAGTATGAGAAATGAGAGATAATATGTTTCTAGATTTAATCACAGTTTAATGTTAGTTTCATATTTATGATGTTCAAGCATATTTTGTAATATTTCAGTTCTTTAGCAATATATATTTTAGAATACCCATGCCACTTACTCTAACGACTATTTTTCCAAATGCATGGCTGGGGACATGGTGTCCGCAAGATTTGGAGTAGTTGAGGATCAAAACAACAAGTAAAGGACTAGAATATTTCAAGCTCAACCTAGTGGGGTGCCATTTGCTTTGACGATCCAGAGTTTTGACATTCTTTTTTTATTATTATGTCTAGTTGTGCTATTAATTAGATTAGATTTTATGGTTTAACATGATGTAGTTTTCTGTTGATAAAAACTATGTATGAATCAGTTTTAAAGTTATGCAAAGTGTTTCATTTACTTTCATTGCACTGATAATCATGTCTGTGACACCCAAAAAAAATGCTTCCGCTCATGTGGTATGAAAATCTGTGTGTTACAATATGGTATCAGAGTAATTTGGTAAATGGCCACTAGGCAAACATGATTGTCATAGTCACCCTAGAGTGAAGAGGTAAGATTAGGGTTTAGGGATAGATTCCATAAGAAGAATACCATAACCTAGAGTGATTATGGGTCTTAACCTTAGGATAGATAGATATCTTAGAGGTAGAAGTCATCCTTGTTTAGATCTAAAGTAGAAACCTAAACCTATCTAATGAGGTTTCTTCTCCATTCTCAGTGGTTATGGCCAGCCAATTGAGAATTGAAAAGAAATTTCATAAGCACTAGACTTTTATGCATCTCTCCTTTCTTACTAGCCCATGTGGTATGGGACACATGTGTTAGTGGGTTGGTGAGGGATAGTATGTAAGGATCCCACATCTCCGAGTATGTGCCTGATCACCACATATCTAGGAATGTAGGAGTTACCTGAAGAACCCAAGGTTAGATAGTCATGTGCAAGCAATGTTAGGAATTCATGACAAGTTTGAGATAGATGTCGTAAGCATAGTGCCATGTTTAGTTTCATAAACCCTATGTATGAGTTGAGAAGTAGACCAAGGTAATAGATAATGCTAATATAACTATTTTATAAAAATACATCACATCTCTCTTTTCATGCAAAATCTTGAACATAAGTGTGCCTTAATATGTTAATTATCGATATATGAAGAGGTTAGAAGAACCCCAATGTGGGTAGTAGCCTAGAAAAATTTCGAGGACATAATTTATTTTAAGGTGGGTAGAATTGTAACATCCTCAATTTCATAGTAAGTGTATGCCAAGGGACCTAATGAACCTAACATGACTAGGTATGTAATTAAGTTCACAAAATTTGTAACACAAGTCATTTGATCAACCAATACACACATAATGGTTTAAATGTGTATGATTCTAGTCTTGTGTAGATAAATATAAATGAACTATTCATGCAATCAAAATGTGACGAATATATATAATACGATGACTTGAGTTACTAGTTTGAGATCTAGACCAACTTCGGCGTCATTATTAAGGAAGTAAAGTAATGTTGACCTAATATATCATAAGAAAATGTTGTTTTACCTAGAGGCTCAGATAATTAAATTTGACGATATGAGAACCAAAGTAGAATAATGAAGAAATTATGATGACTCTTATTAAATGGTTTTAAACCTAGACCTAGTCTAGGTCTTCATATTAAGAAAGGAAACGTAACAAGATTAAATGTGTCATGAGGAAAATTCAATTGAGGAATTATGTTAGTCCAAGTTCTAGTTCCATATTTGAGACTATGATTAAACTTATGAACCTCTTTAAACACGAAGGAATGGGCCATTGGCCCTAGTACCCAATTGAAGTCCAATCGGATCAATTAGCATTTACACATAGGTCCTTGGGGTATAAAATTGGAAATCTAATACACACAAATCATAATAAGTAATCAAAATATTTTAAGTGGATGTATAATTGAAATATGAGGTTATTGAAGAAATTTCAGATAATTGTCATATATCTAGTGGCCAAAGGAATTAAAATAGTAATTATGTATTATTTACTAAAAAGACAAGTATGCGGTGGTTAAGAGATTAGTTTTGATGTAATTGCCCAAGATATGATACTGATAATATGCAGATAATGTTAAAATGTAAGATCAAACGGAGTCTGATAACACCCAAATCTATGCATATTATCTATGCATTTTATCTATAGTTTCGTGTCACTTTCGTCTTAATTTTCCCAATAATGCTCATGTTTTATGCTTTCTATCTCTCATTAGATAATGTAGCTAGAATAGTCAATAACGTAGCTAAATGGCCAATGTTGGACTTGCTTGCACCAAACATTGATGAACTACCTTGCTCTATTCTCTCTCTCTCCTAAACGGTGGCCCAGTGATCTACTACTACCTGATATTTCGTATAACGATCATCACTGGCTTATCCTTCACTAATCTTGGGACTAGTTTATCTCTCCTTAATTGCTTCCATTGCCTAATTCTCCTTATACATCCATGCTTAGCTTAATTGATCTTATCTCTATTTTAATTGGATTTTATTCTTGTTTTGCTGGTCAATTTGGTACAAAGAGGCCCATAGCACTCGGCCCATTCACTAATCCGTGGCCCTTGATTCAAGCTATTGTGGTCCCGATCCCTCTCTATCCTACACACTGCGGGCACCCTCTAAAACCGGATGCCCGCGGTTCCCTTCCATGCACCGTGACCGGGTCCTCCTCACAGTCGCGATCGCCATCCACACCAAACCGCGACCGCTCGGCGCCGCCTCCCACATCTTGCTCCCGGTTTGCCCATGCTCTCAAGCCCACGGTCATCCGCTTCCATCCTCCCGCTCGCAATCCCCACTCCACTGGATCGTGGTCGATGCCTGCACCAACGATAGCAGTGCCTGCCACCACCGCGACCCGCCTTCTCAGTCGCGGCATCACCTCGCTCTCACGTACAACATCACTTCTGCCGACGCCTCTCCAAGGTAACAACGACCTCAACGCCTGCTTCTCCTGCAGTGCACATCCAACGGCAGTCACCACGACCTCTCTCCACCCATGGTCTCCCTCCGCTACTCAAACCCCAACCATGATCGAGGCTCTGTTATCCACACCATGACACGCAGTGTTCCCTACACCTCCAATCGCGGTCCGCTGCTCAGCTCCATCTCTCAACCCCGACGCCTGCCACGCCTCCACTGACCGCGGTCCCCGCTCCTTCTCCCTAGCCACGGCTACTTCCAATAGCGCCCGAGACCTTCTCAACCTTCCACCCCCGGTCCGCGCCAACGTCCAGCAACCACCGCGACCGCAGTATATGTAGCCGAGACTGCGCCATCTTCTACAGCCTGCGGTCCTCATGCCTTCCATCACCATCCACCAACCATGACCGCGGAATCAAGGAACCATGACCACCGACATCAGCGAAGACCGTGACCTCGCGACACTCTTCTCTGCCGCCACCACAATAGTAGGGAACCTCCGCCTCCAACGATGACGCCTGGTTTGCAACCTCCATGCTATCCCACAGATCGCGAACTTCCCACAGCTCCGGACCGCGACCACCCTCTCACACCACAGTCTACTCTTCAACAGACCTCGACCGAAGTCCAACGAGAGGAGCCCACGGTCTGTGCAGACCGAGGCACGTTTCCAGGAGGTCCCATTTACACCCAATCCTGTAAATAGCCCACGACCCAGCAGCCAAGGGGGGATCTCACCCAAGCGCCGCTAGGCTACTGAAGTGAAGATCGATCCAGTTCAGACGTCGAGAGGCTGCCAGATTGGAGCCAGAGCCCCGTGGGAGCATCCCAAGGTCCGAGAGGAACAAGGCTCTCAGCCTATGTTCTCCAACAGCCAGCCTTCACACTCTCTCTCCTCCATCTCCACCTCCGATCTACTCTCTCCAAATGGCAGAAGCTGAGGAGAGAGAAGATATGTGCTACGTTCATCCTCACCACCAAGGCGAGAGATGATCCATTTCACCGCCATCCTCCACCACTAGTCTACAGTCTCCAAAGGCAGAAGCTAAGGAGAGAGAAGATCAGTCTCCACCGACATTCTCTCACCTCCATTCACCCACCGGGCTATTGTTCGGAGCAGATCTAGAGGGAGAGAGAACCGAGGAGTCCAGAAGGACGAAGAGAAGAACCAAAGGATGAGATACGACCTGCACGGAGGCCAAGGAGCGAGAGTCACCTCTCCTTTACGGGCTATACATCTTTCTTCTTCTCTTTCTGTAAGGCCTCGAAACTTGCTTAATGAGTTGAACAAGCTTAATTACCATAATTTAATGCTTAGTGTATCATTAAGTTGATTAAGTTGAATTAAGTACTCACTAATGCAATTAGTTCTTTGATCGAGTGTTACAGTCTTATTTGCATGATTTCTTGCCTTGAGGTTGTAGAGGATCCCGTGCTTGGAACATTGCAAAAAGAATCAGTCGAATCAGACATTCGAGTCAATAGTTATGACGGTTTGATGTTCCTTTGGACTTGGCTGCAATTTTTCCAGTATTTGGTTTTTATTTCCTTAAGTGGGTCGGCTACTTCTCGCTTATCCCTTTCTTCTTTCCCGATAGAACAGCAACCGCAAAGCGGCGCTCAGCAGGCCTGATCGGCTGCGACACAGGGGGAGCTAGGGCGGGCGTTTCTCAGCCCCTTAGCCCCGTTTTGGTTGCGCCCACTCTTCCTCTACCCTTCCTCCTTCCTCCTTTCACCTTTCCCTCACCCTAGTGGTGACCAGCAGCAGCCTGACCTGCTAGGGCGTCCAACTGTTGCAGATGCGGCGCCCAGCAGCGCTGCGTCAACCAAGTAGCAACAGCGACGACTGACTAGGGCCTTGGGAGGGCCGTTTCGGTGGCGCCCAGCTGTGCATCTCCTTCCTTTACCTTCCCTTCACCTTCACCAACCCAAACATGCCCTAGGGGCGGCACCCCAACAAGCAGCAGTAGCTGCTGCAAGAAGAAACGGTCAGGGGCCGATTGGGTGCGAGTAGCAGCACCAAGCGTCATCCTTGAGTTCAACCTTGGTGCCTAAGCATGATTTTGCAGCCCCAACAACGATCGACACCCAACCAAGCAGTTTGTTTCCAACCTGTGCGTGTGTTAGCAGTAACCTGTTGCAACTAGTTTGTTAACAGAGTAAATCCATAGGTTGAAGACGACCCAGTGACGCCCGGAAACATGCGTCTGGACGTGTTCCCAGTCGAATTTGGACGTTTCGAATCACGGTGAGTAGAATCTCACTCCCATTCGCCCGATTTAACTCAAATAATCGAATCGTTTCGGTTAAAAGCAGTGTTATTCACAGATGTCAGTGTTATTCGCATATGTCAGTGTTTACGCAGGTGTCGGGCAGCTCCGACACTGCTCGACTCTTAATTTTCACGTTTTAATTATTAACGCTTGCTCGGCGCCATTTAGTTGAATGATATGTGCGATGTGATTTAGAAAAATTACACGATCGATTGAACCTAATTTACTCTGTTAAATGTTAAAATCAGTAGTGCACAACCAGAAAAATGTTCCATGGTAGAATTTGTTCTAAAGCTCTTAAATCCTACCTTTCTTGCTCCTTATGTTTAGGATTTGCTCAATTGATGAAGAAAGGTGCTAGATGGACGAATTCATAGCTTATTCTTGGATTTTCTACCCTACCTGCTCGAGATTTCTTTGGTGTGGGGTTTCATCTTCTTATTAGAGGAAAGTTTTATAACTTGCTCCACGTTTATTGATTACCATAAGCTTTCTAGATCATGTTCTTGCTTGAAAATGATGATCCATGCACTAAAAAGCTATGCTTGGTTTGGATTTCGATTTTTATAATGTTTCATATTTTGATTTCAGTTATATATGAACCTGTGATCATGTGTATGTTATTCCTAAGGTATAATGTGACTTGGATCAGATTGTTTTGACAACCTATGGTGCTAAGCACCTATCAAACAATTGTCAATTTTAGGGTTTAAAGCTGATTTCTACTATAAACCATGACCTGACGATGGTACGGGTGTTGTGAGTTAGGGTTTGGGTATGAGTGTTGATTAGTAACATTGATATAATTTATCATGTTGAACCTAACTTAATGCAATTAGATAAAGATGAGTATTCATGTTTAACATTCTTATATGATAGAATGATGGTAGAATAACCTTCTTACTATGATCATAACCTTAATATGTTAATTGGTGGTTATTATATCTACATGGTTGATACTTTCTTAAGCTAAACATGTGCATAATGAATATGCTGAGAGTTAATCATACCTAGATTTCTTGCATGTTGATGTAATAAAGGAATGTTCTTAATATTAATATAACCCTGCTATGATTTATTATGAATACCTCCTAGCTCATTAATGCAATATTGTGTTGATCTGGTGTATTATATGTAAGTAATGTTGTTAAGCCTTGTTATAAGGCATGCAAAGATAATGATGATCTTGTAGGGAATAGTATGATGGTCTTAAAGACCCTTTGGGCATGGTTGAGCCCTGAATGAGGTGTGATCCTCTTATGTTGATAAGGGTTGATACCTTGTGATATTGTGAAAAGGATTTATATCTTGTGATAATATGATGACTAGTGTAGTCTTGGGAATGGCAAGTGAATAGTACCATGTGATGATGAGATGAGAAATTATGTTTCATACATTTTATATCTTTTCAAGTTTTGATATTTATATGTTTGCTAGAAGTGAATTAGGGTTTGTATGTACACTTGTTTGATGCAGCCTTAATTCACCCAATTGGCATAACTAATCAAGTACAAATCTAATCATGTAGTGCCCTGTGCCGTAGAACCATCTTCAGTGTCAGAACTTGCTGGATGGTGAAACGAGTATTCCTAAGGGAAACTCGGAGTGCATACTATTGAGTATGTGGGGGTGGCAGGATGAAGATATATCCTTGTCATCCACAATGTAGATTGTGGAGGTTGGCTATGGTCATGCCTCATACATTTGATGTGATTGAGAACGACTACGGTTGTGTCTCGGTGATTATAACATGATGTGATTAGAGGACAACTGTGGTTGTACCTCAGTGATTGGGTTTGAATACCCTGGTTTCTAGTGTCGTGACCTGTACCAAGGTCAGACTAGTGGTTTTCAGCTTGACTATATGTCGCTGTGGTGGCAGATTTGACTGATATGTCACTGCCTTTTTACTCGTACTGACCGAGGGGAAGAGATCTTAGGATACTGACATTCCTAGATCTTATACGGAACCGAATAGCCCTTCACAGGGGTCAGTTGGACTTTGAATGGTACGATTCAAATTCCCCATGGCATAATAAAAAATGTAATATAGCCATATAGCATATCTGTTTAGGGTTATATACAACATTTCACATTGGATGTTAAGCCTTGTTTGTTATCTTTATATAAATATGATGCTTAGTGCAATTAATAGATAGTAGATATACTTATGTTGTGGATATGCTTAGGATTGTAGATGCGTACATACAATATCCATGCTTATGTTGATAACTATACTGCTACTGTTGATTCTAATCATGATGCCAGATATCTCATGTTGTTAGATATGCTATGTTATTAGACTTTCTCATGATGCTAGATATGCATATCCTACTGAATTGCTTATATTGTCAACAATATAAAGGATGATAGTCTGGCTAATGATTATTGTTAGCATCTGCTCCTTTATGTATTTTGTTAATCATCAATACTGCTGATCTTATTTGTTATATCTGATTAAATTTCTTAACTGTTTAATTACTTAAAAATGTTGTAATCAATAAACGTAGTTGGAGGTTATAACTCTTGTTGGGACTAGGTCTCACCCTTGTGGTTTGCCACATTTTTTAGGTAATCGAAAGTGACGAAAACAAACATGTGGCAGTAAAGAGGAGCTACAGTAATGAATAATTGATAAAGTTGATTAGATGTCTAGTTTGTTCTAGAGTCGTCCCTGTACTCTCAGGTCCGGGAAGGAAAAGTTTGTATATGGTGTTTCAAACGAATCAAATTTTTGTTAGCATATTAATGCTTGTTTGTGTGGCATATAAAAATATTGTTCTCATGTGTATATATGTTGTGGCTAAGACAATAGAATAATTTGTATCAAATTCTCAGCATAGTATGGATATAAGAGATGTTGGTCTCTCATGCAAATGTTTTTGAGTGAAGTGTTGACATTGAAATCGATTTTAATTTACCCATATTTTTGGGTATGTGATTAATTAGTGATTGATTGTGTTTTATGTTTTGAGTAATCTCATTTAGCGTGATGGGGTCCCGACACTTTCATTCTACTACATTCCTTTGTTTCTTGTACAAATGATGTTCATCCATCTTTGTTCGGTGCTAACCATGCTTGTCTATGGCTAGTTAGCTCCTTCTTGGATATGTAGCCTGATCTGGGCATGTATATGTATTTTTGCCTTAAGCAAGTAGATTCATATGAGATCTAGTATGTTGCATGTTGTATTTTCTCTTTCTATGTTATGATTGCTAGTTTGGTTGATCTCTTACTCGCTTGAACTACTATTTCTACCTATATCAAGAGATCCGTTGTAGGAATAGCTAAGAGACGATAGTTTGGATCTGAACCCGAGAGGAGGAAGATCCATGATACTATGTTCCTAATATCTCCGGATGTCCTAAGACTCGAGAGGGAACTTAGCATATTCTGAGGTATTGATATGTCATCCTTGAGAGAGGACTCGATGACATATCATTGATGGTTTTAGTCACGCATCGCGAAAGCGAGTGGGATGACCCCACAGGAACAGAGGCCACTGTGCGTACTAGATGCTTGCTTAGGTGTTCGAGGATTGTCCACGCCCAAGAACGAGTGCATAGACTACCCTGTTTGTATTTATATAGCCAGGAACTCTCATTCTATGATTAGTAGAACTCCACAAACTCCATTTTGTTTTGTTTTGTTTTCTTTATTTTGTTTTAAATCGTGACAGCCCGCTAGACTAGTTCTAGCATATATTTTCATCAACTATCATTTTTGGCTTATCTAACCCAAGAATGAGATCTGTGTCATCCTAAACGTCACCACGTCCCTGTGTTCGACCCCATATATCTACTTTAATCCCGTAATAAAAGTTGCGGGTGTCTTATAAGGTTTCAGGTTATAAATTTAAAAGTCTGACTCACTCTAGGGATGATCAACCTTTTGGCGCCATTGTCGGGGATCGAACCCAGGTCACCCGCGTGACAGGAGGGAATACTCACCACTATACTCAACTCTAGAGACGGGGTCAGTTTCGCCCTTCTTTCTCTTCACCCTTCTAGCATGCATGTTTACTTCCTGCATTTAGTTTTAAAATTTTTAAAATTTTCAGCTTTTTAGCTTTGCAATGATGGCTATATGGTGCAAATCTAATAGATAAATGCTTGACTTTATGCCTAAATGCACACTTTTCATCTTAAAATTGCTTGACCTTTTTCTTGACTTGCTCTTTGACTCTTTCCTTGAGTTTGGTAATAAATCTAAGGTTATGTGCCTTTTCCATAGCTTAAAGCTAAATTCCCTTGATCTATGTTGTGAATGGCAAATCCATGGTAAAGGACCGTTGGAATGAGCTAAAACACGATAAAAGACTCTTAGCTATGAATTCACGAGCTTGCCTCTATTCTAAGGATTCTTGAATAATAATTGCAACTTTTCCCATAGGTGTCAAGCAAATTATGATGGGTTTTGAGCTATAATCAAGTTGAAGTGTTTTCCTTGATGGACTACGTGCCTTCTCACATTAGATTGAGTCAAAAGGATGAAAAATATAAAAATGTGCAAAAGAGGCTTGGTTGCCCACAAAATCCCAAAATATCTATGTCGTTCTCACCCAAGCCTACAAATAGAATGCAGACGATAAAAGCCTGAGTGTGAACAATAAATGAGTGTTGTTTTCTCTTTTATGAGAGTTGAGGATGGTGCCCTGCCGGTATATAACTATGCTCATGAACGTGGGTATGTCGTGCATGGTAGTATCACTCCAAAAGCTCATTAGAGAGTCAATAGGAACCCCTAGGAGACTTATGAGATCGTCTCAGTAGCAGGGTTGGTTCGGGCACAATACGAGGAGTTTATCTCACTGCTTTGGGCCAACTGGCTCGGATTGCAGGGACTGTTTCCCGTTACATGGACCAACCTAACACAGATCGGGATCCTCAGAACTCATTAGAGTCTTTTTCTTTGTTTCTTAGGAGATGAATACTGAGAGGCACATTGTTCCCGATTGGTATGCATGGATTCATGGTGATTGCTCATTGGTCATCACCCGCATGATCACCTATGTGACAATTCTTTCATGTTTAATAAGTATGAATCAAACCCTCATGAGTATCGATAGGTTGTAGTGAATTCACTTGATCTTGCCTGGAAACTCTTTGATCTTACTTTGGCAGGACTATGGTTGATTGGTGGGGGTTTGTTCAGAAATGACATGGATTAGGAGAATAGATGCTTTAAGCTATTTTTCTTAACTTTAGCATTTATTGCCAAGCTTAATTTAGATGTTATTTTTTGTTCTTTGAGCACAGTCTTGCTTGAGGACAAGCAAGTTTTAAGCTTGGGGTAGTTGATAACACCCAAATCTATGCATATTATCTATGCATATAATCTATAGTTTCATGTCACTTTAGTCTTAATTTGCCCAATAATGCTCATGTTTTATGTTTTCTATCTCTCATTAGATAATGTAGCTAGAATAGCCAATAACGTAGCTAAATGGCTAATGTTGGACTTGCGTGCACCGAACACTGATGAACTACCTTGCCCTACTCTCTCTCCTAAACTGTGGCCCAGTGATCTACTACTGCCTGATATTTCTTATAACGAACATCACTGCCTTATCCTTCACTAATCTTGGGCCCAATTTAGCTCTCCTTCATTGCTTCCATTGCCTAATTCTCCTTATACATCCATGCTTAGCTTAATTGATCTTCTCTATTTTAATTGGATTTTATTCTGGTTTTACAGGTCAATTTGGTACAAAGAGGCCCATAGCATTCAGCCCATTCACTAATCCATGGCCCTTGATTAAAGCTATTGTGGTCCCGGTCCCTCTCTACCCTACACACCGCGGGCACCCTTTGAAACCGGACACCCACGGTTCCCTTCCATGCACCGCGACCGGGTCCTCCTCATAGTCGCGATCACCATCCACACCAAACTGTGACTGCTCACGCCGCCTCCCACATCTTTCTCGTGGTCTACCCACACTCTCAAGCCCACAGTCATCCGCTTCCATCCTCCCGCTCGCAATCCCCACTCCGCTGGATCGTGGTCGATGCCTGCACCAACGATAGCAACGCCTTCCACCACCACGACCCACCTTCGCAGTCACGGCATCACCTTGCTCTCACGTACAACATCACTTCCGCCGCCACCTCTCCAAGGTCACAACGACCTCAACGCCTGCTTCTCCCATGGTGCACATCCAACGACAGTGACCACAACCTCTTTCCACCCATGGTCTCCCTCCTCTACTCAAACCCCAACCGCGATTGGGGCTCCCTTATCCACACCGCAACCTGCAGTGTTCCCTACACCTCCGATCGTGGTCAGTTGCTCAGCTCCATCTCTCAACCCCGACGCCTGCCACTCCTCCACTGACCATGGTCCCCGCTCCTTCACCCTAGACATGGCTACTTCCAACAGTGCCCATGACCTTCTAAACCTTCCACCCGCGGTCCGCGCCAATGTCCAGCAACCACCGCGACTGCGGTATATGTAGCTGTGACTGCGGAATCTCCTGTAGCCTATGGTCCTTATCCCTTCCATCACCATCTGCCAACCTTGACTGTGGTATCAAGGAACTGCAACCACTGACATCAGCGAAGACTGCGACCTCACGACACTCTTCTCCACTGCCATCACAGTAGCAGGGAACCTCCGCCTCCAGCAATGACGCCTGATCTGCAACCTCCACGCTATCCCATAGATCGCGAACTTCCCATAGCTTTGGACCACGACCACCCTCTCACACCGTGGTCTACTCTTCAACAGACCTCGACCGAGGTGCAACGAGAGGAGCCCGCGGTCTGTGCAGACTGAGGCACATTTCCAGGAGGTCCCATTTACACCCAATCCTATAAATAGGCCACGACCCAGCAGCCAAGGGGGGATCTGACCAAAGCACCGCCAGGCTGCTGATGTGAAGATCGATCCAGTTCAGACCTTGAGAGGCTTACAAATTTGAGCCAGAGCCCCGTGGGAGCATCCCAAGGTCCGAGAGGACCAAGGCACTCAACCTACGTTCTCCAACAGCCAGCCTCCACACTCTCTCTCCTCCATCTCCACCTCAGATCTACTCTCTCCAAAGGGTGGAATCTGAGGAGAGAGAAGATCTATGCTACATTCATCCTCACCACCAAGGAGAGAAAAGATCCGCTTCACTGCCATCCTCCACCACTGGTCTGCGGTTTCCAAAGGTGGAAGTAAAGGAGAGAGAAGATTAGTCTCCACTGACATTCTCTCACCTCCATTCACCCATCGGGCTGTTGTTCAGAGTAGATCTAGAGAGAGAGAACTGAGGAGTCCAGAAGGACGAAGAGAAGAACCATATGATAAGATTCGGCCTACACGGAGGCCGAGGAGTGAGATCCACCTCTCCTCTACGGGCTATACCTCTTTCTTCTTCTCTTTCATTCTACTACATTCCTTTGTTTCTTGTACAAACGATGTTCATCCATCTTTGTTCGGTACTAACCATGCTTGTCTATGGCTAGTTAGCTCCTTCTTGGCTATGTAGCCCGATTTGGGCATGTATATGTACTTTTTCCTTAAGAAAGTAGATTCATATCAAATATATTATGTTTCATGTTCTATTTTCTCTTTCTAAGTTATGATTGCTAGTTTGGTTGACCTCTTACTCGCTTGAACTACTATTTTTGCCTGTATCGAGAGATCCGCTGTAGGAATAGCTAAGAGATGATAGTTTGGATCTGAACCCAAGAAGAGGAAGATCCAGGGTACTTTGTTCCTAATATCTCTGAATGTCCTAAGACCCAAGAGAGAACTTAGCATATTCTGGGGTATTGATATGTCATCCTCAAGAGAGGACTCGATGACATATCATTGACGGCTTTAGTCACGCATTGTGAGAGTGAGTGGGATGACCCCATAGGAACAGAGGTCGATGTGCGTACTAGATGCTTGCTTAGGTGTTCGAGGGTTGTCTATGCCTGAGAACGAGTGCATAGATTGCCATGTTTGTAGTTACATAGCCAGGAATTCTCTTTCTCTGATTAGTAGAACCATGGACTCCGTTTTGTTTTGTTTTCCTTTGTTTTCTTTTCTTTGTTTTGTTTTAATTCTTGACAACCCGCTAGACTAGTTCTATCACATCTTTTCATCAACTATCTCTTTTGGCTTATCTGACCCAAGAACGAAATATGTGGCATCCTAAATGTCACCACGTCTCTGTGTTCGACCCCGTATATCTACTTCAACCCCATAATAAAAGTTGTGGGCGTCCTAGAAGGATTTGGGTTATAAATTTAAAAGTTCCGACTCACTTATGGGTCGATCAGAGTCATGGAATGGGCTATAAGAATATTTCTAGAAACTGGACTTTTTTGCAAAAGAGAACAAAAAAGGAACAGGACTCTAGCCCAGTGCGGACTGAGAGTCGGCGCTCAGGAGGAACAGAGCCCAAATAGGGGTCTGAGAAGATGTGGTCTCCCTTGCCCAGAACTAGGTTTTGGTGATATAAAGACCTTCTATCCTTGCAAACAAGGGTCGGCCACATCCTATACTAGGGCTTTGACGTGAATCGAGAGGGAGCGAGAGAGAGGAGATGTGGAAGAGGAGATCGACAGAGGCAGTTCTAGGGTTCAGAGGAGGCTTTGTTTGGTGGCCATCAAGGTAGCATAGATTCGACGAAGATGAAGGGGAGGAGGATCGATGACTAAGTCAGCCTCTGTCAGGTTCATCGCCAACCAGAGACATGAGCTTCTTCACCGTTAGAACCACTGGACACAGTTCCCTGTTCTTGTAGTAGAAATAGCAGAGAAACCCCCTTTTTCATTAGGTGAAGAAGACTCCGTCCAGATCTGGAAGCTGGGCGCTTATTCCTCTCAGCCGTCGGATCAATCTTGAATGGTTAGCATCATTTTGATAAAGTAGTTCTATTAAAATTCATATCTTGGAATCTAGAGCTTAGATTTTATCAACCAAGATACCTATAGAAAGCTCACGACGAGTAGTATCATATAAAAATACTTCTAGATTATGATTTTGATATCTATTATTTATTATATGTAGTGTACTCAAAACTATATGATTTTGATGTTTTGTCAATTAAAAATAGAAAATGAATTTAGAAATTCATGGAACTTTTGCAAAATGTGTATTTTCATATTTTAAACACTATTATGAAGCCTGATCATTCTGACTTTAAGTTTTACTAAAATTTTTGTTGTAAACCTTAATAAGGGCATTATGGGTATTTCACCAAATGTTTCACAATGAACCGATCAGAGATTTCTACCTAAACTTTAATATAGATTGTTCTTACAATTTGTGATGTTTTTCTAGAGTTTCATGTATATTTACATCAATATATTATTTTGGTCCTAAGTGGCCATTATGTAAGTCGATGCATGATTATTTGTGAGACAACATGTAAATTATGCGTCTATTTAGTAGGGAAAATTATCATAATTATATTTGCATCTAATTTTATAAATAAGTCAATAAGAGTAGTATATGAGAGTATGTTTAGAGTTTACTCTTGGTATATGAGGTATATACTTATATATGAGTGCATAAGATGATTTATGTCTTATTTGAGTCTAAATATTATAGTAATTATACAATAATAGTTTTTATTTAAATTTCAACGCCAAGATTTTATGATGATTTTAGATTAAGGTTATGTTTAGTCTATAAGAACCCTAAGTTGGTATATAAAGTTAGGAGAATGGGGCTTTGAGATTTAGAAATAGAAAGAGGGAGCAAATACTTGGACTAATATTACTACAATGATATCCAGGTTATCAAAGTTATGGAACTTGGAATCGAGACTTCTGTATAGATACCCTCAGTACTAGATGTAAGTGGTTCATGCCCATGAGTATTAGTATTTTAAGATCAGTATGTTTGCATTAGACTTTCATGGTTTATGTGGTTCAATGTTCTAAGATTTTTAATGTAAAGGTATACAAGTAAGATATTCATTATACTTCTATGATTACATAAGTTCATGTGCTCCAAAATCTCAAATAGAGATATGTTGCTCAAAATGGTTGTGACTCATGTACCAGCAGGTCCATGAGAGAGTTAAAGAGTCATGTTTCTATAATATTTCTTAGAAATGATTTAAATCAATGAATAAAGCTTCAAGATGAGATAGCCATACTTAGCTGATGATTTGGGATACTTTTACTGAGCTTTAAAGTATAATTAGGCTAGTAGAATTTCTCATATTTATAGATATAACACTCTATTAAGATTTCAATTAGTAACATGCCATTAAGATTTCATACATATATAGAGATCTAAGAAAAAGATACCTTAGAATGAATAATACCTAAAAATCAAGTACAATGTAAGAATATGAGTTTGAAAATATTAAGACAAGGTCCAATTTTCAAGATAAATGTACTTTTGGGATCTGAATGTATCACCAATTTGAGTTATGGTGATAATATGAATTGCGTTGAGTTATGATTAGGTTTCAAGATAATATTTTATAATATTCCTATCTTAAAGTTTAAGTTGTAAAATGTAAGCTCATATGGAAATATTAAGAATCAGGGTAAAATCAGATTTTGTAAAGGTTAAATTATCTTGTTAGAATTCATGTTTTTAGATACTTTAAACATACGCTATTTTCATAGCCTTGACTTAAGCTACTTGGTATACTTAGTATTTCTATAGTAATTTTGGATCTTTTCTCCTAAGATATTAGACTCATTTATCATATAATTGGTATAAATGAAGTAATTTTACCAAATCTGTGTCTCAGAATAAAGTTTACCCAGGTAATAAGAATATCAGATTTAGATTCAGACTTAAATTACTCAGTGTCTGAGTAGTCAGATATTGAATAAAGATACATGATAAGGGTTGTAGACCCAATCTCAATTACATAGTAATTTGTGAAACATATTCACATTTTAGTAATAGATTCAATTCAGAATTTAAGAGTAGAGATTCAGATTCAAGATTCAGTACATGTTCAATACTCATATTCAGATAAGTTCAAATTCATAGTTTAGTAAGACTAGACTTAAGATAATCAATTCAAAACATTCAAATAATACATTATATAAGAAGTCCTCTCCAGAGAGTCCCGGGACGATTCAAAGGGTGCACTGCGCCAGACACTACGGGTGTCACATAGGGCATTTATGCCAACAGAGGGTGTGTTGCACCATAGAGGACACTTTGGTGTCAAAAGAGGAATTTATGCCAACAGAGGGTGCATTGCACCATAGAGGACACTTCAGAGTCAACAGAGGAGGACTTATTGTATAATGGTGGACACAAACAGATAAAAAATTGTAAGTAAAAGATACTTAAGATTAGAGCATGTCTTTAATCTCATCCACAAGTGTGATGAGTGGAATTCAGATAAGATATTTATGATCCAGACACTTTGGTGTAGGCCATGAGACCCAGAGTATAGGTCTCCAGAAAAGATAGAGTAGAAAATAAGAGTTTAAGAAATGAGAGATAATATGTTTCTAGTTTTAATTAAATTTTAATGTTTGTTTCATATTTATGATGTTCAAGAATCTTTTGTAATATTTCAATTCTTTAGCAATGTATATTTTAAACTCAACCTTGATTATCAAACTCAACCTTGTATAACTTGCAAGTCCCACATAGCTCATGATAAAACATCCTCACAAGATGACTACCTTAATACTATTAGTGTTTGTAAACCATCCATGTATCATTCACCCCACAAGGGTATGTTATCATCTCTATTCGCATACCTCATAGCAACATTCCAACTCGCATCATCTTTATCTTTGGTGTGTGTCATGTGTAATGTCATATCTCTCACTCCCATAACAAGAGGAAATAAGCATTTGGCTACAGTCCAAATACAAAGTTCTTCCCATTCCAAGAGTAGAGATGGAACATCCCACCTTGCCAGTACACCTTCAAATCTAAGTTGAAACGTGCAACATATGTCTCTACATCACAAACATCATGATATCAAAGTTACTTCCATGTAAAATTGGTCTCGAACCTACTTGGTCACCACACAATCCTTGGTCATCTCCTCTAGGTCTGTAGGGTGCTGACACTTTTGGGGTCATCCCTCTTCCCTTATGCATCTAGAGAGTGACCTACTCATCTGCCCTTTGGGTCCCAAGAGTTCATGAAGGTGATCAATCTTCTAACCTATGACCCTTAGACAATGATAGTCATTACCTCCCAACCCTATAGTCATGTGCAACTAGGGAATTAGGCAACTCCTACTTCCATCGGTCTTATCCCTACCTGACCCTAGGATAGACTTAGGATTCTAACATAGTACATGTCTAACTTAGAACCTTACCCAAGTCTCCATCATCTCTCTCTATATTCATGGGCTGACTTTCATCCTTTCACAGGGGTCATGGTGACCTGCCTACCTTGGTCAGGCCCCATACTCGTTACCTCCATGGTAACACATCCACATGCACTTAGAGATGGTTATCTATGGGTCTACATGTTCATTCTCTTACCATGTACTCTTCACTTAGCTTCTCAAGATCCTATGAGACCTTTTTAGGTTTCCTCAAAACCCACAAAACTGGTATACACCCTACAAAAGAGTCCCTCTCCCAGGATGGGAGGAAACTACACCTTGATAACAAAGGTCACAAACGTCCTTATGTCTAGGGTTTACATCCACATGAGCATGATTAACCCTAGAAAGATACTAAGGCACAAGCAGACCACCTATTAACCATGCTAGGTCATACTGGTTCTCATTCCTCAACATTGGACCAAGAACAAACCTTTCGCATGCCACCACCTAGGCTGTGAGGGATTCATCAACCATTCCTTAAACTTAAAGGGGTTTTCCCTTTCCTCTAAACATGAGGAGTGCAATGCTCGAAACTATAGAAACTCAAATCTCATCAGGAGTATCAGGTACACCACTTCCCCTCTTAGGCCTAGGAACCCTAGGTTCACTTTTTGGGTGTCCAACTGCATGCTCAACCTCTTAACCACAAACATGTACAAGGTATGTCATGCGCTTCCTGCCATCCTTCTACTTGAACAACACTTTAGAGTGGAGTCCTCTTCAAGGACAACCAACAAGGTATAAGGCCTCACAACTTGTTACTAAACCTCTTTAGGGTCTAAGGAACCCTTCTTCCTAACCCTAAAGGTGAACATCTATACCATAGGCTCATAGGTACAAGCAGCTTCACCTTCTTTTTAGGTTTTGGTTTCTCCAAAGGCAACCAAGATATCCTCATCCTCCAGGGATCATGCATGAGGCAACCACTATCATCTACTTAGGTCGCATCATCCTCAAATCCCCACCGTTCCTCATATTTTGGAGTCTAAGCTTCAAACCTTCTTGCTTGGATCCTGCTCTCTCTCTAGAGCTAATCCTACAACCAGCCTCACTATTAGAGGTCTTCTGTCCATGAAGATGGATCAAGCTCACAATCATACCCCTACCTGGGTGAAGCCTATGTTCAACTTATGTTTGCTCAAGATTATCCATAGTTCTTTATACTTATCTCATAAGCTATCCATCATACTCTCCTGGCCAGAGTTTTAGCCTACTGCTCGCACCACTAACGTACTATGGGTGCATGTTATCCCTACTTGCATAAGCCCATAGGGTTTCTATATGTTCTTCTCTAACCTCATCATTGATGGATCTATCCTTCTCTCTAACATGCACAACCCTTCCCAGGGTTGGGTCACTAAAGGCACTAGGTCATCCAACCTCACATGGCTCATAACGTCATTGACATCCAAAAGCATGTCCACATACCTGGTCTATCGTGACATCATGTCATCATGCCATCTCTTTCTCTAACCACCACTTAGGGTTAGGGTTAGCATCATCCTTAGAGGATGTGCCAAGTCTCTACTTTTAATGGAGATCTCTGCCTCCATGAACAACTCTCTCTACTCATCCTCCTCACAAGAAGGTCTAGCCTCAGGTCTCTCCTGAGGGCAATGACAACTCATGTCATACGACCTAAGAATGTATCTATTCTTTAGTTTATGCTTAAACTATTAAGCTTATGTCCATGACATATTATTTACATGCTTTTCATTAATTTGGTGGAGGATTCCTTAAACCTTATCAACCTTATACATACCTCAAGAGGGTGAGGAAGAGAGAGAAAACCCTAATCCTTAAGGTCCTTAATAGCATTTGAGTTGAGAAGGGATGAACAAGATGAGAGAGTCCTAAAGGTATCTTATTTCGAGTCAAATCCTGAGACATTGGCCAGGCAATCACACTAATCTAGGAGTCCTCGTATTCCGACAAGTGGTGCAGAGGAAAATCTTGCCAACCCTCGGACGTGATCCTTTACTAGACACCTATGTATTTCAGAAAATCCTCTAATAACTCCCTTGGGTTCTATGAAGTTTGTAAAATTTAATAATTATTAAAGATTAAATGAGGAACCTATGCTCTGATACCAAATGGAATGACCCCACCTTTCAGTAACTCCCAATTAAAGAAGACCAGGAGGTCAGAGCCATTATACCAATTTCTGGATCAAAGGTTTGACAAATAATCAATAATAATTATCAAATTCTACCAGACTATATTGAAAAGCTGTGATAAAATAAAATTTTGCATACCTTTTGAAAACTTGAATTTCTAAACTTCTATCCACGTATGAATTCTATTCTAACTAATCCTCCTTGCACATTAATTCATGTATTCACAATATGCCAATTTATTGTTTGTCCTTTTGGGTTTGTATCTAAAATTCTGACAAACAAAACGTCGGTCAGCATAAAGCTGGTATGTGGGGGAAACAATAATCGTGCAATTAATAACAACATATTGTAGTCTATTACAGTTTAACAAATAACTTTACATTTTAATTATATCTGATCAATCCATACATACCCTATCCTTTGCGCTGTCCTTGCAGTGGACCTGGATGTTGCCCTCCTTATGGTAGATTCCCATTAAACCCCATGATCCTACTTAATAGGTGAATCAATTTCTAGGGTTGAGTCACATGGCACTACCCGTAGGTAGCCCACTCCTTAACTCATGGTGTGCTAAAGAGTCTCATGGAACTACACGTGGGTATCCCAATTTCTAACTCATGATAGCCTAGACCTTGTTCTAGGTTACCCTTTTTAGCATTTGCAAAGCCACAGAGGAGGACCCAGATCTAAGTCAGTTATATATATATTCATAGTGATAATCATAGTCACTTTATAGTTGCATGAAATAAAAGTCATCCCAACTGATAAGTTGCATTCAATGCGATGAATCAACTGGGAAATTCTTCAGAAAACTAATGCGATTAACCATAATTAACCACATACCTGTCAAGCTAACTCGAGTGTAGAAATAGTTCAATCAAGAAAGAAACCAAGCAGGCACACAAGTTGATCCTAAAATATGCATCCAATATTCCTGTCATTAATTATGCCATCATGGACTATTAATCCTAGTTGATTCCTAGGGTTACTAGTCCTTTTTAGGGTTTTGATTACAATTAGGGTTTCACTTCCTTTTTATTATTTTAAACCCTACTTTTATGAATTTACTCACAAACCCTAATTATCTCATCTTATTTATCACAAAAGATCCTGAGATCATATTTTGGAAACATGAACCCATAATTTCAGATTAACTATTCTTTTCTTCCCTTTCTCCCTTATTTAGGGTTTCTAAGGTTATTAACCATAATATTAGGTTTAAAACATTAATTCTTGCAACTATCTCTTCAAAACAAGTTAGGATCCATCTTTATCATTAAAAACATTAATAATGCTCAAATTAAATTATTTGCAAGATTAACTTTATCATTTATCATCAATTAGGGTTTCTAACCACAAATTAATACTTTTTCCATCAAAATTATACACTTTTGCAAAAAAAATACTGATTTAGGCTTCCAAACCATTTTTTAACTTATTCCTCATATTTTTCTGATCAATTTTTATGTAAAAACTTTTCTCATCTGAGTTTTCTAGCAAGAGATATGATTTTAGCAAAGAAAATCCTTTTTAATTGATTTATCAGCAAATTCCAGAAAAATGAGGATCGTTTGATCCATGGTCTGTTGGTCCATTCAGGATCCAACGACCAAGGATGTGCGTGCCTATCTTTGATTTAAGTTGTGAAGGACAATATTGTCCTTACCTGGACTGAAGACCCAGAGGGGCAGCTTGGTAAAAGACTGTGAGGTCTTCTTCTTCCTCACGTCACAGCGCAACGAGCCCTGCAGTCAACTCGATCATTGACTTCTCGATCTCGTCCACCTACGAGCATGCCAAGGGGTCAGGGAGCTCCACCTCCCTCCTCCTAACTCGCCTATGGGTCCAATTGATCGCCATAAATGTGCCACGACTCCCTCCTACTCGTCGGACTCTGGCGAGGCTTGCTAAGGGGACGAGGGTGCAGGTCAGGGTGAAAGGGACAATTGGAGGCACACAATCACTCCTTGCGCTCTACCACAGAGGTTGGGGTAGCAAAAGGATGTGATGGTGCCCTCACACACCCTCCACTATAAATAGAGTTGGAGGTAGAGCCCTGACGAATTGGGGATTCTCCCAATAGGCGGCTAATCCCCTACAAAGTAGGGTTGGTTTTCCTCAGTTTCCTCTTTTGAGTCCAAAGGAACCAACAACGAGCTTGCACACTCTCTGGATCACGGGAAAATATGAGAGGGAAAATCCCTCTATAAATCATAGAGTCCCAGTCCTTGTGGGACTTAGATGATGAGTGCCAGGTGTCGGATTAAGATCCAACGACCCTCCTTGCTCGCGATCAACCAAAAGAAAAAGTATATTCCTAATTGCAAAATTAATGCTATATTTTGGAGATAATTTGAGAAATTCATATCTCGTAAGACATAGCTCCTTTTTATCTCAAAATTTAAGGGAAAGTTCTTCTTGACATTATCTAGCTATTTACGAAATTTGGGAAACAAATTCCAATGGATGTGAAGGCTTCCTTCTCTCCCAAGTTATCTTTTAATGAATCCAAAATTAATTAGTATTTCTTTTCCCTTTGCCGTTATCTTGTTATTTTGGGTCCCTTGGACCTAAAGAAATCCTAAAGGCATGGATTCCCATATTGGGGAATATCTTTTTGTCTTTATCCTCTTATAAAAGTCTATTTCTCATATTTTATCATTATTTTCAATTTATTTCTTAATAAAGAAATATTTAATTGATTTTTTCTTTTGTTGTTGCATTATCTTTGCAACTTTGGACTCCTTGGAACCCAAGGAACCCAAGAGGCACGAAATCCAACTTTGGATTATATTCTTTTGCCTTCCAAAGGTTTCTACACCTTTCTTTTCTCCATTTCTCAATTATTCATTTACTAATTGAATTTCCTTGTTATTGGGCCCAATAGCCAATAAAGCCCACAAAACAACCAACAAGGCTATTGTAAATGAAATCCTTTTTTTCAAAACAAATTATATCATTATTTGTTCAAATATCTTTAATAGGATAAATTACATCTCACTAAAAGAACCCAA
The DNA here is from genome assembly GCA_963693085.1 of Alisma plantago-aquatica. Classification (NCBI taxonomy): domain Eukaryota; kingdom Viridiplantae; phylum Streptophyta; class Magnoliopsida; order Alismatales; family Alismataceae; genus Alisma; species Alisma plantago-aquatica. Next base: position 1,059,449,701 of record OY856409.1, on the reverse strand, counting down.
AAGTTGGGGTTGTAACACCGACGGTCTTCCCCGAGCTCTATTTTCCTAATCTCCTTCTCGCATCTATGACATGGCTCATAGGAGAGGCGTTGTTCCTCCATGGGGTGAGTTGGTTCCTCGACCAATTCACACCCAACACCCCAACTCTAACATTAGGAGGGTGTATGAGGAGTTATAGACCAGGAAGATCATACCGACCCAATATGGTGATCATAGCTTCATCGAGCAGGGGGGATTCACCGACAACATGAGATGAGTCTACCAATGCCAAGCTTTAGAGGGGGGCAATACTTTCTTCAATGACTAGAAGATGTACCCAGAGCTCGTTCTCAAGTTCTTGGCATCTCTAGATGTGGTAGTCACCCCGAGCAATGCATTGGAGGAGAATGGTAGGAAGGAAGGGTTAGCTTCTGACTTTTCAACAAAAACTACACCATCACACTAAGGAAGTTTAACCATATTTTTGGTTGGGCATACATGCCAAAATGTTCAAATCCAGCACACTTCGACTACGACCTTGCTTGGAGACAGTTGTCGGAGGTGCCCGACGGGTTCCATATCAGCTATCATGTCAACTCCCTCACCGACATCGAGCACCTGTTTGCTCGTATCCTCCACCGACTCTGCACCAACACGATCTTTGCTAAATCTAGTCAAGCTTAAGGGAAGGTCCAGAAGATAGACTTGTACTTTTTGTATAGGTTGCTTGATGGTGTATCCGTCAACTTTGGCTCCTTCCTCCTGCTTCATATGATGCATGTGAAGCGCAACGTAGAGAGGAAGACACCATTGTTGCTTGGGGGATTGGTCACACCGATTGCATTGCATTTCCAGCTCAACTTGTCTACGCTTGTGCCAATGGAGTCTACATCCAAGATGGATGCTCAACACTTCAAGAAGTCTTACCTCTTTGGTGTGAAGCACAACACCGTGCTTGCCTACAACACAAGGAGAGGAAGATACAAGGAGCGCAACCTCCCAAACCCCATCTTCAACTTGCGGGGAGTGGAGTATCTTAGATGGCCATTGGACGAGGGAGAAGAGGAAGATAATGACTGAGCAGTAGCTCAAGGAGACAAAGAGGAGTAGGACAATAGTGATGACAGAGTTGAGGAGGTGGAACCCACTATCCCCATCACTCGGCAACCGGTCCCACACAAACGGGCCCTCACATATGCTGCCTTGACTTCCTCGACTCCACTACCTTCCTAGGAGGAGCAGGACCCATACAACATGTAGGGCATGTACAGGATGTTGTAGCAGATTCAGACTGGCCAGCAGCATCACCAGAAGGCTTTAGCCGATGTGTGAGATATACAAGGGTAGTTGTACTAGAACTAGCAGGTGATCTACGAGAATGAACGCCTTCTCTTGGCCAACCAAGAGAATGTTCATATGCGCCTACAAAGGATGGATCAGTACCAACAACCCTTCTTTGACAACTACTAGAACGGTGGATACTTTGGGGAGTACCCACAGCCGCCGCCGATGCCTCCTACAGATCTTTCTTTCCAGTAGATGTTTCCTCCCCACGGTCAAAACATGCCACCACCACCATTCTGAATCATGGTACTACTGTTCCACCTCTTGGGTGAGAGTATTGACTATGAACACATAGTCATATTCAAGCTTAGGGGGTGCTGGAATAACATTATATCCTAGTTTTTATCTTTAACTTTATTTTCATTTGCCATTTTTGTTGTTTGAATTGTTTTTAGTTGTGCAAGTGTAGGATCCATATCTATCTAGTGTAATTGTGGAGTAGTAATTGAATGGTTTCAGTCTTAAATGTTTTGTACTCTCCATGGTGCTTAATGAAATGAAAGTCATGTCCTTAAAAGGTTAAAATGCAAAATCCTTTTGTAACACCACTTGAGGAAGTGTTTGGATTAGTCAGCATCAGGACTTAGGACATACATGAAAGTTAAATCAACTTGGGAATGTGAATGATGAAGATGTTGAGCCTAAACTGACCAAACCATAACGAGATCTTAAATGAATATATGAGAAATAAACCCTTGAATAACCTTGAACACATGTCATTACAGAGGGACACATCATAATATAATGAAAGGTGTTATCTTTTAGTTGTGTGATTCCATCTGTTCCATCTATTCATTTTGACTCACCACCTCAAAAAAAAATCTTGAGTACTCCAAGCTATTTCCTTTGATTGCATCGCATAGCCCAATAGAGACATATTGGGTAGTTTGCTTGCATTTGAAGAGAAAAAAAATTGCATTTGTAGACATTAACTATATTGCATACCATACTAGCTTGCATAACATAATTCATATAGTTGCATACATTTCACCATAGCATGCATATTTCCTTTGCCATGTGGATTTCAAATTCAAGGTTATGAAGAATAATGCAGAAAGAAAAAAAAGGAAGAAAAGAAACAATTTTAATAGTTGAATGAAAGCAAGAGGCACAAAGTGAGGCTTGCTGAAGAATTGATGATAAAGTTTAAAAGAAAAAAAAGTTGTAGTATGTTCTGCATCATTTTTATTTGAAAGAGTATAATCCACATGTGCAATCTACTGATTTGAAAATAAATTTCTCAACTCGTTCTACATGCATCATCTCATAAAAATAATAATTTTTTAGGCATTAGGATTCATGCGTTACATTCTTTTGCATCCTTATAGGTTCATTTTTCTTATGCATAAATAACTTGAATGTACTCCTGAATTTTCAGTTGCCACCCATCTTTCATCGTTAATTGCTCTTATTGGTAGGCCACCCATAATGATTTATCTCCTCATACATGCTTATATGGAGATCTGCTTCCACTTAGTTGGTAGTTAGGAAAGAGCAATTTAGTGTAGGGAATCACACAATACACCAAGTGAATGCCTGAGTAATTATGATGTTAACTACTTTCTTGATAGTGTCATTGTTTAAGGGTGGACATCTCTTATGGAAATTTTTGGTCACTTTAGAGTAGTTATCAGTTCAGTGGTCAGTGAAGGTCGGTCTAGGGCTTGCTAGGTGGAGTTGTTTAAGAAGAGAATGTATGTGTTTTGTCCTTTTGCTGACTTTTGTCAAATAGATCTGAGAGAGTGTTTCTTGAGGACAAGCAACATTTAAGCTTAGGGGAGTTTGATGCATGTGTTTTTAGTCATTATTTTAGGCTCATTTTCCCTTATTTTCATGTGTAGTTTGGGCCTTCATTTGACCTATTATGCATGGAATGTCATTTATATCCTATATTTTCTTGAATGCATCAAATTATATGATTTCAACCATTTTTACTAGCATTCTATGCATTCTAAATACTCATGATTCTTTTATGTGATTTTAGGTACACGACAGTTCTACACAGCTCTGTGATACCGACCTTGTAAGAGTTGGTGGTACTGACTTACCCACAGGGATGTACCCAAAAACCACCAAGATCTCGGTGCTATTGATAGAGAAAGTTGGTTCTTCTGAGATAGCATCAGTAAGCCCAATGTGAATCAAGAAAACTCAATGCTACCAAGTTGACATCAGAGAGGTTGTTCAAAATCACAAAAAGTTGATGCTATCGAGTCCTAGTCGATGGTACCGATAGGATCGACATCACATGACTAAACCTGAGTGACTCAGTACTACCGAATCACCTAGTCGATACTACCGAGTCTGCCCAATTAGGCCAACTGTAGATCCATTTCTAATCCAACGGTGGACATAATTTTGGACCCTAAGTGTTTGCTATGACTTAGGGGGGCAACAACTAGACCTAAGGGATCCCTCGTTTTGATCATACGACAATCGGAGATAGAGAGGACAAGGACAGAGGACTAAACGCTTCACCTGGGAAGATCCAAGCACCTATAAAGGATGATTTTGTCCCTAGAAGATAGTAGAATGCACGTGCAACGGAGGGAATCATCCAGACGGGCAAAGATCCATGGGTTACCTTAGTTTCTACTATGTTCCCCACATTTTTCTTCTTCCCCTCTGCATGTTTTGTGATGAAAACCATGCAAGGCTAAAAACTTATATTCTTTAGGATCAGGGAGTATCCCAGATATACACTACAGTTGATATGTATGCATTAATATAGAATTATCTCATTGTTACTAGATATAATTCTATGAAAGTTTCATGTTCCTTTTGTGCTTGATCACCATGAATGGTTTAATAGAGGCTTAGTCATCTCGGGAGATGGATTAAGGGTTGGAAAGCATAGCATTACTCGTATATTACACCCTTTGGGAAAAGTGGAGAATATGCGAGAGGAGAAATCTAGAGTATAAGTATAAAGCACCTAACTAATCAAACTAATACACCGTGGGAGTGGGATTGGCATTAGATTAGGTAGTGAATTACACTGCGGGAGCATGTAATTCTGGCCACATGCTCTTTATCCAAGGATTGAGAAGATAGATATTAGTGTGTGGAATTGATTGTTAGTGGTATATGTGGTGAAACCACCTCCTAAAGAATTCATTCTCTTTCTAATTTACTTAAACATTTAATTCATTTACTTTAGTGTTCGTTTGGCAATTCAATTCAATTCAAACAATCACCACCGGCCTAGCTAATTGATCTATAGTTAGTAGTAGTCTACTGGAGAAATGCTTCCCCATGTTTGACTCGGGCCTCACAGGGCCTTATTACTTCGATACATTCACTTGCATTTTGCACACGGTAAATCATGTGTCACTACCCTTAGTGGGCTAACCCTAAACAGTCACAATACATGGAGATAAGGGGTTGCTACAATATCCTACCTATATGGTCGATACATGTTGTTGTTTACATAATGATGTTTATAGTTTTTTGATAGAAATGTTATTCCCTAAGATTCTCCAAGAAAGTGGGAGATGGTGTGTCTAGGGTTATATGATGAAAATTGAATTGGAAGCCTTAATCGGCTTGCATGGGAAAACCCTAACCCAAATCCTCAGATGAAAATTACAGTTGTTGACCTTGCTTGAGTAATTAGAATGAGATGATATTATCTCTCTCCACTTGTATAACTCTAACCTTGAAGGTGGAACTGAATAACGTAGCTAGTGAATGCTATGGTGTGACAGATGTGACACATGATGAGTGATTACACTACTATAGAAATGATGTATAATGTCACATTTTAAGGCATCATTTGTATTCCAAAAACCGACGCCTAAACCCTAAAACATCAGCTGAAAACACAAACCGGCATCAATATGTGAAGACCGGCCGATTTTCATAAGACATGGGTATCACTTTTTATTTAGCGTCGGTTGTACAATAAGAAACTGACATCTAAAATCACCCGCCAAATCCAATTTTTCCAGTGCAAAAAAATTACCTCCAAAATTTCACATATGACGGCGGTTGTTGACCAAGTAACCGATGAATAAAGGTTTTTTGTGAGATAGAAATCAGCCCCATTTTTGTCGTCAATTTTCTTACAATAACTGACGTAGATGTGTTTTTGCGCACTGTCCCCACAAAAATTGTTACCCCCAAATTGTCCAATTGGCATCGGTTGTTGACTAAGTAACTGATGACTATGATCGTAATTCAAGAACATTTTTTTGTCGACATATGTAGATAGACGTTGGTTTTTCTAGTTGAAAATGACAACTATAATTGAACATAGGTGTCGATTTTTGAAACAACCGATGACGATGGTAAACTTAATAGCACCCATGAAACAAAATCTTCCCCATTTTTTGTTTCATCGCGATTTCACCAGTACTAGGTCTGGTGATTTTGTTGTCGCTCATCGCGCCAACAATCTCCATCGGCCGCCGCAATTTCACCAGTTGTTGTGCTTGATCACCACCTGTGCTCAACGCCGCCAGAGCTTTGGAGCTCAATGCTGCCAGAGCTTTGGAGCTCAATGCCACTAGAACTTGGCGGAGTTTGTGCTGTCGCTTCCCCTCTTCTTCACTGGAGCCACCGCCGCCGCTACCCCTCTTCCGTGTCAGACCCGCCTGAGCCCGACTGCTACTCCTCCATCTGCTCTACTAACTGCTGCTCCTCCATCTGCTCTGCGATTGCTGCTCCTCCATCAGCTCTACCTCCGTCACCTTGGAAGGTAGGCAGTAAAGAATTTTGCATGATTAATATATATTATATGAAATAAATGGGTGCTTTTATGATTTTTGCACTTCTATTGATACTATATGAAATGAAATAAATGTTTGTGCAAATAAATGTTAGGAACATGAATCCATATTGTATGATGTAGAATGATGATGATAATGTGTGAGCTAGTTTGAAATTTTGAAATCAATTATTAATGATAGGATACCTACATTTATGTTTAATTATGAATCCATATTGTATGATGTAGAATGATGATGATAATGCATGAGCTAGTTTGAAATTTTGAAATCAATTATAAATGATAGGATACCTACATTTTATGTTTAATGATTATCTTATTGACAACATATGCATGTATATTTAAGATGTTGAAATCAATTATGCTATTGTAAATCAACCTAGGATATGAATGATGAAACTAGGATCATTGGTATAGGAATGAAAACACATATATTTGTTGGCCTAGAAACTCGTCCAAGATTTACGCATTAGGATTAAATCTTGGATAGTCCCCGATTTGGGACTGTTCTTGAATACTTAATCTCACTTAGGATGTAAGTGTATAATGTGTCTTGGGTTTTCTAGAAAATTTCAGTAGCATTTCGTCGTTTGTTCTCTAAGTACATATGTAATGGGAGAACAACGAGGAAATGCTACCGAAATTTTCTTGAAAACCCAATACACATTATACACTTACTAGTGAGATTAGGTGTTCAAGAATGGGATAGGTGGTACACATTTATTATATATAAGACATTAAACCCTAAACTTTTAACCATAAACCCTAATCTTTTAACCCTAGACCCTAATATTTTAACCATAAACCCTAATATATACTTGTTTTCACTTTGATCATAGAATGGAAACATCATGGATGTCCATTCCAAATCGCTGCACCCCAGAGTTTATTTTTGGTCTTGATCAGTTTATTAGATTTACTGAGGAACATAGGAAACAACCTGGAGATAGGTTCTACTGTCCATGTAGGCATTGCAGTAACAAATTGAAAGTTAGCACTGGTGACGAAATCAAAAGTCATGTCATGTGCAACGGGATTGTACAAGGCTATACAGAATGGCACTGGCATGGAGAGATTTCAAACCTTAAATCACTAGATGTCGATAGAAGTGCTAGTGTGGAAGAAGAAATTGCCTCCGATGACGTAGATGTGAATGAACCCGTTCCAGTAGACATCATTGATGCGATGCTGGATAGTTGTGGGGTAGAGCTCACTGATCCACCTCCCATGTTTTGAAACATTGTTCATGATGCTCAGATACCATTATACACATGTTGTACTAAGTTTACAAAGCTTAGCACTGTGTTGAGATTGTATAAGCTGAAAGCTAACAATAGATGGAGTGACAAAAGCTTCACATCATTGTTGTCTTTGTTGAAAAAATTCTTCCTGAAGGAAATGAGCTGCCAATCTCAACATACCAGTTAATGACACTTTCAGATGGCTGAGCATGAGCATGATGACCGTGATGATGATTACCGTGAGGGTGAGGATATCAATGTGCCACCTCACAATGTAAGTTTTCAAAATATATCCTATATTTCTATCTATATGTCCATTTATAGTTGTATCCTGTAAGTGTGTTTATTTTGTCAAATTTTAGGTTGATGATGTACCCCCTAAAGAACTTGGGGCATTTGATGAGCAGCAATTTTTTTTTGAAAAAGTGAGGGGCATCACTATGATGAACAAGTTACTACAAAAAAGGGGCTATGGATCCAAACTGGTTGTGGATTTTGATCATGCAGGAAATCCAGTTAGAGTGAACCGTAACTCATTTATTTCATATCTTGGGGTTCTTACTCCTAGCCATTGTAGTCCTAATGTAGAATCTTGGCATAAAGTTCCTAAGGGGAAGAAAGACTTAGTATGGAAGGAAGTATGCATGAGTTATTATTATTTGCAATTCTATTTTGTAGATTACTAATTTTTAGGATACTAGTTAATAACAATTCTATTTTGCAGAGTATATTTGAACTGCATGAAAAGATGCATTGTAAATGCGTGATGCAACGCTGTGGGAGGGTCCTAAGGAACTATAGGATGAATCTCACCCGAGATTACATACGAGATGCTGAGAAGAGGAAGAAGCCAGCCACTGAGCAATGGAACTACCTGGACCCCAATGACTGGGAGGAGTTTGTTACCAAAAGAAAAACTAATGAATTCAAGGTATTAAGTGTCACTCCCAATTTAATTAATATATGTTCTTATGTATTCACCTATTCAAGATTAACCTTTAGTGTTACTAACCAAATCAATGTGCTTACTAACAAGGCTATCATCGATGCTCAAAGAGCAAGGTGTGCACTAAATATGCATGACCACACGATGGGTCCAAAAGGCTATGCAGGCGTTCGCCAAAGACTACAGGCTGAGTCTACTACTCAGTCTGCTGCTACTCAAGAGACTATACAGTCCTCTACTATTGGTCCCGCACCTCTTCCTCGCCATGCTATGTGGATAGCTAGGAGGCAAAACAAGAAAGGAGATATAACCAAACCCACAACTACTGAGGCAGCTGTAAAAATGGTAAAATTCAACTCTTAGAGCAATCAATATTGATTATTATTATGTTTACTTACCAATTTCTATTGATGGCGATTAGTGGGAGCTTCACGAGCAGAGGAAGGAAGGTGAGTTCATCCCTGATGGAACAAGGGATGAATTGAAAATTTCTCTTGGTAACCCAGAGCATCCTGGACGTGTTAGGGGTGCATGCACTGGTGTGGGCATAAAAGCATTCTTTGGACCATCACTGTGCAAACCTATCCCAAAAGTGATATTAGCAAATGTTGAGGTAACCTATTCTTTTTTTAGAATGTTATTGCAAAAGGGAATTCAATAATCAAAAGCTAGCATTTCTTTTGTCGATGTATAGGTAGATGAGTTAATTAACAAGAGAATCCAAGAAGCAATGGTGAAGTGGCAGGCGTCTCAAGCTGCCACTCAGACAGTACTTGTGGCGTGCCACTCTTCTCCTACTGTAGAGGTTGGGACTAATCCTATAGACCCACCTAGAACGCCCGTTGTAAGTATTTTTATGACATAGTAGCTAGTCTTTTCAAAATGATATGTTTATGTATATATTATATAACATTCTTTACGTAAATTTGTAGGGGTTGAAGCCATGCCATCTAAAAAGTCAAGAATTTATCATTGCAGAGGCCGAGGCTTACCTACCCCTTCTAGGGGACATGTTTCATGGGACTCCAGTACCAGATGGTGTGGTTCGTGTGAACCTGATACATATACTCCCCAATTGGAGGAATCTTCCATTGCCATATGCCCACCCAGATTTTGAAATGCTTGGTGAAGTAGAAGGCAGAGTGATATTGTGGCCCACAATAAATGTCGTCTATACTAATATTGTATGGTAAATTTACATTATGATAATTTGTTAGTGTGTATATATGAGTCAATTGATCTGAAATTAAATATACAGGTCAAAAGGAAGACACCCACTACATCTTGGCCTCCACCTCCTAAAGTACCTAGTTGGCTTTCAAGGGACCTATACGCCTCGTTAGGTCCTAATTGTAGGGGTATGGCAGTATGGATAGGAGAACATAACCCAAATTGTCCGATAAATGTTTCTATTCCGGAGGATGCTGCAGGTGAATCATACGATAACAATCTATTTATACAACATATTTTGGAGTTGTTTCGTTATGATTGGATGAATACATCTATGATAGAGCTATGGATATGGTGAGATCTTGTTTATACATCTATATACCTTGTTTTATATATGGTGATCTGGTTTCTTATATATTAATGCATATGTAATTCATGTTTTGCAGCCACTTACACACGATCTGTAAAGATTTTTTATTTTCGCATGTGGGATTTCTAGTTCGATGTTTTATCAGTCCTGTGGATAAAGACCCTTCATCAGTTACCTCATACTGCTATGCTACTTTTAAATATTTTGTTAAAAAAGAAGAAGGTGATAATAACTCCATTCAATGTTGAGTAAGTTTACTTTGCTTATAATTTGGACTTAAGAAAATTACATTTCTATTGTGGATTGTGAGTTATTAATTTTTAACTTTCTTACCTCTAGTGGCAGGCTTTGGGAGTTACTGGTTATTGTCTCCAAGACGTTCACTATTTATTATCTTGATCCCGTAGGGAAGGAATTGGACACATTATATGGAAAGCCAATGAAAAGGCCATTATTCACGTGAGAAATATTTCATATTTTTATATCCATTAACATATGTTATTACATTACTATTTAATTATGCAATTTAATGTGTTACATTAACATGTAGGGCCTTAAGAGAGTTCAAAAAAGTTGGAGGAAACATCTCCAAGAAAAAGAAACAATTACTAATTTGGGAGAATGTAAAAGTAATTTCCTGACTCTAATGTATATATTATTTATGTGAACTATGCTTGTTTGTATTTTTGAACATTTTGTATGTTTCAATTTATAGTGTGCTAAACAAGACAATGGTTGGGCATGTGCATACTATGTGATGTGATATATGGACCTAATTATCAAACATGCTGCAATGGAAATCGATACCATACAACATGTATTATATATAGTCTCATTAGATAATATGAAATTTATCAATCTTATAATATATTATTAATTATATATATACGTCATTCTCTTTGTAGGGTTTAAAACCAATGACTTCCCTACAAGTGAAAAGCTATTAGATGTGCATACTCCCTATACGATGGAAGAATTAGATGATATAAGAGAACAATGGGCAAAAGCCTTACAAGTAGTGGGATTTTTTTTATTATGATTGGGATACTGATGACGATAATGACGATGATGATAATAATAAAAAATGATATTTCTAAAATTTATTCTCATATTTATTTTTGTATTTGATGACATGTGAATGCATTTGTTTGAATTGTCATATGTGTGAATGTGAAGATGATCAATACATGAATGTTTCTTCATGTGTCTGAATGTAAAAAGAGATGAAATGAATGGAACTACAGGTTGCTAAATATGTGTGAAAATGGAGGAAATTTGAAATGGAACTACTGGTTTCTACATGTGTGTGATGAAAAATAATATGAATTAAATGTGCTTATACATGTGTGTGAATCACATGATCATAAATTGTTGTCTATCCTTAATAATTTTGCAGGTTTGTGGCCTATTGTTGGCTAAAATTAAAGGGTGTTGTAAACCTACAGTTCAGAACTGAACTCCATGTTTTGCATCCTGTTGACCAGTCGGACAGCAGGCTTGTAAACTGATAAGAAAAAAAAACAGAACATAGGCATCATTTATTAGTATAAAACCGACAACAAAACCTTACTGCGTCGGTTATTAGTATAACACCGGCATCTTTATCCCTTTTCTAGGGGCTGATATTTTTCCTTTCTGGCATCGATTATTAGTACAAAGCTGACATCTTTTGGATGGATATAGTGTCGGTTATCAGTAAAAACTAACGCCTATTGTTCCCTTGCTGGCACATTTTTGGTGGTGGGAAGGGTTATGGTGTCGGTGTTGAAACTGACGCTGAAGGTTTCTACTTTTAACAACACCCACTTGGGTGTCACTTTGAAACTGATGCCAAAAGTCTTAGTTAACCGACACTAAAGGACAATTCTGTACTAGTGTTATGAGCCTTGTTAAGGCATGTTCAGATGATAATGATGTGTTTTGGGTCTCATGACCTGGAAGAGGCCTAGTGCCTAAATGATAGGTGATATCCTATAGTAATGAGATGAGGGATTGCTATCCCCTAATGATGGGATAATGTTGATGGCCTTGTATGGTAGTGGCATCAACTGATGATGTGACAAGTTTATGCTCCATACATTTTATTTCTCTTAAAATTGTAATATACCTTTATCTTTGTAGAATTTGTTTAGGGTTTGTACATTATAGCTTGATTGATGCTCAAAGACACTCAATTGGCTTAACTAGTCAAGTGAAACCCTAATCATGTAATTTCCATGTTCCATAGATCCATCTTCAATGTCAGTACTTGTTGGATGGTGAAATGGGTTCTCCTTTAGTGGAAGCTCAGAATCGTATATTGTTGAGTATATGCATTTCATAGGATTTGCTGTGGTCATAACTTGGAAGGAGAACGGTTGAGGCAAAAATCATGTATTTCAAATTAGTTTTGTGCATCGATTTTTTTGTCCTTGGATGAGTGACTTACACTCATCCAAATGACTTCAAATTTTGTATGTGACCTATTATTATTGCAACCATGAAGATTAATAGATTATATTTTGGAAAAACATGGTCTAGATAGGCAAACACCATTGGGTTGTACGGCATGATATGTACACTCGAGTGTATTCTAGCTTGACTCTCTCTCTCTCTCTCTCTCTCTCTCTATATATATATATATATATATATATATATATATATATAACAATCAAACTTATAATGAAATGACCAAAATTATTATACAAAGACTCATTTTGTATTACAATATTGTTTCTGTTAAAAATATTATTTTTATTGTAATCAGACGTGTAATACAAAATGAGTATTTGAATTACAAATTTGGTCATCTCATTACAAATGATGTCTATCTCATTATAGATAGGTACCTTTCTATGACAAAATAGATCCACGTGTAAGTAAAGTTAGTTACCCCTGTGGGTAGTGAATATATACCCATACACACACACACACACAGATATATATATATATATATATATATATATATATATATATATATATATATATATATATATATATATATATATATATATATATATATATGATACGATTTGAGGATGGATGCAGTCATACCTTGCCAGGAGTGAAGATGTGGTTGTAACTCAGTTTTTACTAGTTGTGCCTATATACCATGGCAAAGAAGGTTGTTTTGCAGTTGGATTTTATATGTCATTGTGACAGACTCGAACTGACCAAGGTTGTGGGAGATCATAGGTGTCCGACTCCTCATAGATCTTGTATGACACTGATTTTGACTTAGTAGTGGTTAGTTGGAGCATGAGTGGTATACATCATCACCTCAGGCCATAATAAAAGATATAACTCAATTTTGTTGTATACTTGCTTAGGGTTAAACACGAGTCACATCGGATTACCCTTTGCCTTATCACTTGTATTGATTTCTTGAATTATAATGTGGTAAGAGAATCAACTGTTATACACATTCTTCATATTCTTTCTTAAAGTATAGATGTTCTGCTATTGAGTTCGAGATGCCTGAATTGCTTAAATAATGGTAACTGCTTTGCTCATATCATTTCGCTAAATCTTCTCATCCTGAACATAATGCTTTTGATCTGCTTTAATCTATTTGTTCTTATAATAGATGTTGATATAGAGTTATATCTCTTACTGGGACGTTGGTATCACTCTATGGGTTTCCACATCTTTTAGGTGGCCGTGCATGACGTGGTAGAAATTGTGTCATTGAGGCTAAGCAGCAAGAGGAATAATAGATGTTAAAGGTTGGGCATGCTGCTAGTGTTTTGTAGTAGAGTCAGCATATGTCGTCCCTATACTCTCAGATCCTTGAGGGTGTTTTGCAGATATTGTATATTGACACGAGTTTTGGTAGTAGGTTGTGGTTGTACATATGTGGCTTGTATATGCAAACATGTTACCATATATGTAACAAGTTGTGGCAAGTTAATTTGTATCATCTTATGACATGATATGTAATACAGGTGGTAATGTTTATGGACTTAGATGTGATATGTTTTTTCTTGAGAGGCTATGATGTGACCACTTTTAATTTATCATATTTTCTTATAATCTAGATTATTAGTTTTAATTCCATGCTTTGTTTTGAGTAATCTAATTTTTAATGGTGATGAGCATCACAGCAAGTCCCTATCGTGATACATGAATCTTAAAGGTTTAATAGGGCACATCTTGAGGTAGAGAAATATGGATTTCTTATGACTTAAGAAGACAATGTGTTTGTCATTGAAGATGATAAGCCAAATACCTAATGAGGCTATTGAGGGACCAAATTTTGAGAATGACTTGAAAGGGTAAGATCTGAGATAAACTCCATGTATACTAACAAGGTATGGACCTTGGCAGATCCACCTAAAGGGATAAAACCCATAGGATGTAAATTGGTCCTCAAGAATAAGATTGACATGGATGGTAATGTACAAACCTACAAAGGTTAGATTGGTTTCAAAAGGTCTCAAACAAGTTCAAGGTGTTGACTATGATGAAACATTTTCACCAGATTCCATGGTTAAATCCATCAAGGCATGCTTTTCGTTGCAACTTAGCATGACTGTGAGATTTGGTGAATGGGAATTAAAACTGCTTTCCTTAATGGAAATATTCTATAGGATGTGTACATGACACAATTGGAAGGTTTTATCAATCCAAATGAAGCTAATAAATTCTATAATCTATAAATTTCAATCTATGGAATCTTCATTTTGATGAGATGGCCAAAATGTTTGGCTTTATCCAAGATGAAGATAAACTTTGCATTTACAAGACAGTTAGTGGGAGCATCATTGAATTTCTCATATTGTATGTAATGACATACTATTGATGGAAAATGACATACCTACTCTATAAATAGTTAGGACTTGGATGAGCAATACCTTCTCCATGAAGGACATAGATGAATCCTACTATAATCTAGGAATCAAGATCTATATAGATAGATTTAGAAGGCTTCTTGTCCTAATACAAAGTACATACATTGACAAAGTTCTAAAGATGTTCATCATCCAGAATTCTAAAAGAGGAAACTTACCCATTTCTAATGGAATAAATCACTCAAGAACTCAATATCCCAACTATTTGGAAGAGTAAGCACACATGAATAAGATCACATATGCTTCGACATTTGGATCTAGATCATGTATGTAGTGATACATACTCCCCCATATGGCTCATATGATATGAGAATGTCAAGAAGGTACCAGTCAGATCAGGGTGATAGTTACTAGATTGTTGTAAAGAGCATCCTTAAGTACTTGGAAGGTAAGTACGAATTCCTAATTTTTCTTGGAAAGGAAGAATTGATTTTAAAAGGTTTTACTGACACAAGATTTCAAATTGACAGGGTTGATTATCGATTGCATTCCAGACTCGTGTTTTCCCTAAATAGTAGAGCTATGAGATGGAAGAGTTCCATTCTAGGTTTAGTGGTTGATTCTACAAAAGAGGCCAAATACATTATTTCTTCCCATGCAACAAAGGGAGAAGTCTGAAATAACAAGTTCATTAGTGAACTTGGGGTGGTTCCATACTAAAGATGCAATAGAGCTTTACCATTAAACAAATGGACTATTGCACAAGCTAAGGAACCAAAATCACATCAGTGTTCCTAGAACAAACTCAGACGTTTCCATTTCACAAGTGATATTGTACAAATAGGATATATAAAGATTCACAACCAACAAAAAACAATGTTGTTGATCCTCTAGCAAAAGTACTTTCACAGCAGAAACACGATGGTCGTGCTAGATCGATTTGACTTAAGTTCATGAGTGATTGACTCTAGTACAAGTGGGAGGTTGTTGGTTATCTGCCATAAGAGGCATGATACGATGATTACAAAATGGATATTTTGTATTTAATTTTATTAATAATAAAATAAAATCCACTTATTATGTTTGTTTCAGTATTGAGATAATGAATAAACCTAATATTGCCCTATGAATGTTTGGACTCAGTGACATAGGATTTGGGTCAAGGACCTTAACATGAGAGCATATATATAATAAGAGCATTCATTATTGTTATGTCCCTAGTTAGTTATTATCATATATAGTATCTGATAACACTAATGCACAAGACCAACATGTACGGTGAGTGATGACTGCGTTTCTTTAGTCGTTATATTAGATATCCACTCATATGCATGGGTACTTGTTAGAGAATAAGTTGTAATGAATAGGCCCACCTTGAGATTGACATATGGCGGTCAAGTAATCACATGCAAAGTCATATCTCAATGTCACAATGGTGATTTTGATCCTTATACCTAGAGTCACTATAGTAACATAGGTTAATCTCTATACTTTGATACTAGCCCAACATACTCTGAAATACTAGTTTTCTAAAATGGTGGTGATTGGGTGCACTGTGCCACATTGGAAATATTGGGAGTAATGTAGATGAAATATGTCCCACCATTGCAATGATATCCCCAGAAAGTTGATAAGCCAGACTACAAAATGCATGGCCATGATCATGTTGTCAATACATGACATTGAGCTCACAATATCATGAATAGTCTACTCTAAACAAAGATTGATTGTCAAGAGGACGTCATTCCCTTTATTAGTTTCAATCTGGATATCTATGACAAAGGGATTATATGTCAATGGTGTCATTGGTCACTCTATTTTGTAGTTGTTCTTCAACTCATTCACGTTACTTAAGTGGAAATAATATATGGATACACACCAATATTTTCTTGTGTTTTTTTAAACATCGCGACCAACATAATTGGAAACCTACATATCACATGCATAAGGATGCAAACATAACGCAAGGTCACAAAAATACAAATAATTAGAATGGTTTGAATCATAAACATATTGGTTTACTATCTGATAGGTGACCATAATCTTAGATCTTCCAATCAGATTGATTAGATCAATGAATCAATTGATTGTTAATTGGTCGACTGAGTTTCTCTTAGGATTGACATGATCGTCCGATCACAATGTAATAGAGAGTCTCTCCAACCAGACAATCTAGATCTAAATCTAAACTATCTTGATTAGTTAATCAACTAATTTGATCAGACGAGTAGTGTGCCCAATAGGATTGTGATCTTCTGATCATGTAACCTGACTGGGCGATCAGAATCCAGCCGGAGTTTTCAACATTAAACTATTTTTGATATTGTGATTGGAAAAGAGATTGGAATTAGGATATTCTAAGACCATGACTCTCATGTAGAAAGAGAGAATGTCCCAAAGTGTTAGACACGACATTGTTACAATACTTGAGACAACTTGAGAGACAAGTTGCCTATCAAACATCTTTCTTATAGAGAACAAATCATGTTAAAGACTATTGCTCAAGATAGGAGAAGAAGGGAAGTTCCGAGATGACTAGCGTGTTGAAAACTCTTGTTCTTCTTCAACTTGGTGGTCAAGGTAGTGTCACCACGTTCTCCCTCATATGAATGAACAAAATAGAGGTTGAGGCACACATGTAGAGACTAGAAGAAACTATGTCAAAAGAAGACAACCGTGCAATAATTTAGTGGCCAATCTGGATGTCTTCTTGATTTATCCATATTTCTTAGTTGTCATTCCAGATCTAGATCTGAAATATCGTGTTTTCACCAACAAAAGTGAAGTCTAGTTCTTGGACAAATAGAGTGCAAAAAGATATAACCTTTATCCCTTCTTGTGTGCTTGTATACTGATGTTTTATCTATGATGGATCCAACAACTAAGATACAAAGGGGAGATATTTTCATTAATCTATTGCGCACCCTTATCATAAACACAATATTTTTTTTCACTTATACATGTTTATTTACAGAAGTGATAGGCTTCTTTTTTATTCTACCCTTCCCTAGTAAGCTCTTAAGAATAAGAGAAAACATGCTTGATATCAAGACCAAAGTTGTTATATACATGACAAAACACTAAACCAAGTTGTGGTAAAAACATTTGATATCTAATATGGCACCTTTTAACATTTTTAGCCAAATTAATAAATTTAGGGTAATACATATGGGATTAATATGACGTTTTCTCAACATGGGGTTCATTACTCCCATGCCATCCAATGCGGCCTTGTTCAAGATGCACTGACCCTTTAGTGGGACAAGGTGGTCTAAATTTAGTCATTGTTTCCTAGAGGTCAATGTGGACTATATGGGGACATATTCCCTTCTAAGGAACACACTGCTCCATAACTCACATGTTGGTTTGTTTGTTTGACTCTATTCCTTTTATTCTTTTCCTACCCTCATAAAAATCTTGTGTAACTTTTCCTATTTTGTAATTTTCCTCAAGATAATTTCTTATTTATATTTGCCCTCACCATCTTCACTTTCTGTGACTATTCTTTTTTCTTATTTATATATTTCATACAAACACAAAGTATTGTCAAAATTTTGTACGTTAGGCGAATGTCTCTGTTGGTGTTTCAATATAGGAATTCAAGTTACCATATTCTTCTTAACTTTATTTCATCCCATGTTTTTCTCTCTTTTTCTTATTTTGAGTCTTGTTCCTCTCTCCTTTGCATCCCATATGTCCTCACTAACTAGCACATTTTCTCATTATAATCCCTCATTATCTCTCTTCACAACTCCCTTCTCCAATGTACTTTTATCTATCTCCCCACTTAAGCTCGTTCTTTCTATCTCTTAGACTCTATGTTCCGATCCACATTATTAACATAATGTTTTTTCAATTTGTTACCACATAAACTTCATCAAACCAATTCATTTTTTTCTCAAAGCCATTTTGATGTATCCATATTACAAAAACTTACAAACAAACTGTCAAATTTCTCACTAGAATTTATTTTAGAGTTCTATCACTGAATATAGAAGAAATACTCCTATGTTTCACCAATTTGTCTAAAATTGAAAACTAGTTGCACTTTGAGATGGTCTTTTATTTAAATTGCAAATACATTCTTTTTAAATGATATCTAATATAGAATTGTGAACACGCTCATGTCCTGCATGTAAAAACTAAATTTAGTACATATAAATCTAATATTCCTAAAAATGTTGAGGGCAAGTATTGTAAGCCACAATAATGTGGAAATAATGTTTTAATAAAGAACAAAGAAAATTATAAATTTAATTTATTTACATGATATTGTAATTAATTTATTGAAATATAGTACAATCATTTTAGAAAAACTTTTAAATCTTAAATAGTGGAGTTGTTATATCACATTTACTACATGTCCCTATAATATCATATAATTCTTTTATGAAAGCAAGTTGAGTTTAGAAGAGATACTTCACATCATATTTTAATAATAGAATTTATGGATTAAAAAATAAAACATTAAAAGATAATAATCGTGAAATTTACAGCTTCCATGAATGGAGAATTTTAACGATGAAAACATGTATCCATATGTAGAAGTCAAATAAATAGCACACACGTTTATACTTTCTTTTACATGTGTACATAATTTGAACACTATAGGAAAACAATTAAAATATCTATATCGTTTGACTAAGGTTAGTCATATTTATCCAGAATTCACGGTTCAGAATTACTACTACTACTACTAATCATCATCATCATCATCATCATCATCATCATCATCATCATCATCATCATCATCATCATCATCATCATCATCATCATCATCATCATCATCATCATCATCATCATCATCATCATCATCATTATCATCATCTATATCTCAATCCTAATCGTGTTGGAGTTGGCTACATGAATCCTTCTTATCCAATCACAAATAATACTAAAAATCTAAATCATTATTGAATTCTCCAAGTGATATTATGCTAAATAAGAAAATTTCATGTAAAACATATTTAAAGATATGAATCAACAAAAAAGCCATCAAATTAGGAGTAGATATATGAAATAATCCACAGAAATTGGTATTATAAAAATCACTTCATTTTTACATGCATGAGACATGTGTATTGTCTAGATACTAATGTTTTCTACCTTCAAAAGAAATAATCATACTTGACATGAATAATAATTAATGCAATTCCTTGGGTCCCCCATTTTGCATTATGCCCTATTTTAAGATTAGAAGTTATCATTAACAAATAAATAATATTAAAAAATTTCTTCACAAAGAGCGAGTAATAAATTGAATGGATAGATCTTTCTGAATCGCAAAGTATTTAGCTAAAATTTAAATCAATAAACTAAATAACACATAGAAACTAGTACAGTAAAACGGACTTTGTTTTTGCATTAAAGAGAGATATGCGTTGACTAATCTATACATGGTCTCCTTAATTTTGCCAAGTACTTCGCCATAAATTTCATATCTGACCGGAATAGTAATTGTTTCGATTGGAGATGCCAACTATCCTCAAAATATTATGATATATATTAAAGAGTTTAGATATATTCAAAATATAATATAGTAAAATTTTGAATAAATGTTGTGTAGGAGTCATTTTTTTCGTATACTTAATGACATTAAAATATGTGGTTAATTATTAAGTAACAAACATGTGTAACACAACAAGACAAAATTTAGTATTATAAAAATGTCTTCACAGAAGATAAATTAAGCGACATTATTGATGTCTCATGATAGAAATCAATATCAGAGTATATTAGAAAATCTTTAAATTCTCATTAACTCTATACCATCTCACAATTTTCTTTTTTTAATTTACTTTTTGAATCTTAGTTCTTTGTCCTATATATCCCACGATCCCAATAGGAAAACAATTTTTTCTCAACAAATAACTTCCAATCATCTCTCGTCCCTCTTTCCTCCTCCAATGTACTTCTCTCTATTTTTCTATATAAGTTTATTTTTTCTCTCTTTTATGCTATGTTTGATATATGTTGAATGAAGGGGAGGGGAAATGATGGAAGTGGATAGGAATAGGGGTGAGCATAATTTGGTTAATAACCGATTAACCGAACGGTTAATTCTGAATGGTTAATTTTATTGGGTCAATTTGGTTAATTTGGTTAATTTTGTTAATTTATTTTGGTTAATCGGTTAAATGGTTAATTTGACGGTTAAAGATATTTTTGTTTTGGTTAACCGAATTAACCGAATAGTCAAAATTTATTCATAAATAATATCCTACACATGCATATATACATATATATTTGTACTTTTACTTCAAAATACTTCCTCATATATATAGTTATCAAGTTTGTACGAGCCATATAAAATTTAATTTACAATAATACTACTATAATATAACAATATTGTCTCAAATTCTATGACTATTTCAAATAATATTATTACACGAGTGTTATTTGGTTAACCAAATTAACCGACCGAATTAATCATTAACCGATTGGACAATAACTGAATTAACCGACTCAATTTGGTTAGGTTAATGGTTAAAATCTCAAACCACAAATTAACCGTTTAACCGAACTAAATTAACCGTAACCGACCGAATTAACCGAATGCTCACCCCTAGATAGGAAGGGAAGAGAAAGGAGGGGAGGGGAGGAGAGATGACATTTATGTTAGTGTGTTTGGTTAACATGGGGAGGAGAGGGGAAAGAAAATATGAAAAATAATGTTAACAAAAAAATTTGTAGTAACGTGAAATGTTTGGTGATATAAAAATCTTTTTATATATTATAATTATACTACATATTTATTCACATAATTTTTTTTTGTAAAAATACCGTCATAGGGGAGTGGATAGTAAATAATATTTTTAATGCTTTCTGGATGCTAAAAATTGTAGATCTAAAAAATAAAATTATAAGATATAGATGGAGGTAGCATGCAATTCTTATTTCTTATGTGTTGCAAGTGGACATAAGAGATTTATTTTATAATAATAGTAATATTAATATTTATTTTTAATTCATAGTGGTTATAGAAGTAGTTTCATTCATATTTTTATATTTACAATAAGTTTTTTCTCTATATATTTAATTACTTCCCGTCATAGTCCATCAGATACATTTGTTATTTTTTTTATATTTGTATAATAATTTAAAAAATTTCAACTTTCTAAAAAAAATTAAACTTTAACTTTCCTGCTAAATTATCTATAAAATTTTATTTTTATTTTCCTATTATTTTATTTTATTTTTTTCTAAAAAAATATTTCTTTCCAATTTTATCAAATACTTTTTTACATTTCATATGTTCATTTGATGACGTAACATATATATTTATTCACAGTAGTTGTGTATTATATTATTTTTTCCGTCATATTGTTTATTTGTTTTCTTTAATTTATATTTTTTATCTTTCTAATATACTTCTCATCAAGTCTTTTTCCTTCTCTTTGTCTCTACTCCGACGGGGAAAGAATAAAAAAGAAGTGGCTGAAAATACATTCGGTTTGTTGCCCTCCGTTCTCCTCCATTCATCTCTATTTCCTTTCCTTCCTCGTCACTTTGTCCAACCAAACAATTCAAGTCTTTTCTCCTCCCTTCCCGTCTCCTCCATTCACCATATACCAAATAAGTCCTTAGACTCTTGCATAGAGTTTCCATTTTGAGTTTTAGCCAAAACAAAAAAGGAAAACAGGGTCTTGACGGCGCTTCCTCGGTGAAGGGATTGTGCGTTCTTCTTAACTTGCCTTTCTCTCCGTTGGCAGTGATCGGCCTCGTCGAATCATAAGCTTATTTTGCAAGCACCAAACTGCGATCCACATCTCCGCTGGCAGCCATAGGCCTCGTCAAGTCATATGATCAATCGGGACTAGTTTGCCGAATTTCTTTTATCGCTGGAGAGGACTCCGCATACATTTTCTGCTGCGATCGCGAATTCTCGCAGCACTGATTTTCTATCGTTAGGAGGATTTGCTCACAATAACTCAACATATTTAACCCCTTCAATCTCATCGACGGTGCCTCACTGGTATATGTCTTCTAGTATATATTAAAATTATTAAGAGAACACAAGTTGTATCTAAATCGGTATGAATCACTCCATACTATGACTATTTGTTATTTGTTCACTAGTATGTATGCTATATCCTTATCTTTTTAATTGATATCATATATATGTTGGAGTCATTTCCAAACATTTCATATTTGTCCTTTTCTTCTTTAAAATTGTGTATTATAGTAGTGTTATGCATACAGTTTATGTCTAATTTAGTATGGACATAAACTTATATCACAACTTGAAATCAATCACAAATTGAACTCAAGTTATTAGAAAGTAAATTCCTTAGAAACTACATTTACAGTAAACCAATGGGAGCCAACACAAACTTTCTATAAACACAACTTGTTATATATCTATAAGATCATAAAAAAAGTACGTATTAATTGATAAACACATCTTCAAAACTTATGTGTTGTAAAAAAAGTCGACATATTTTAATTAAATAACCAATATAATCCATAAAAATAGTACAATAAATTAACTTTCTTTTTACATGCATGAGTTGAGTGTGTTAAGTGTCCTAAACATTGCCTCCATAGTTCTGGGCAAATACTTCTCCGTATAATCTTTAATGACATGGATAGTCTTTGACGCAATTGATTAGATCCTTGATCTTGTATCAAAATCATAATTGGTACTCAATGGTATGTTTTTTAATACTTATAATTATTCAGGATCCTGTGTAAGAGGTTCAGTCCTATGACTGTAAGATTTTACTATAAATCTCCTTTTTTATTTCTGAGTGTTCTATATGGGAATGGAACCAGCAACCCGTGGCTAACAAACTGACCAGTCTTACCAATTCAGCCAACTAGCAAATGCAAAATTTGTACTATGTTGGGTTAGACTTAAATCCAAGACCAAAAATTTCTCTGACAAGCATCAAAGCCACATGCATCCAATACAAAGAACGTTGTTAAAAAATTGTCTATATAAAGATTGGAACAAGAGAATGGTTAGTAACTAGATTCATTGGGTTATTGATTGTGCTCCTCCTCCTCTTTCCTTTCCTGTTTTGTTCACCATTATAGGTATTCCTTACCTCCAAGACTTTTTCTTCGATCGTGTTCATACTAGAGGGTTAGAGCGTGTGACTACTAACCACGGTGTTGGGATTTGAATCCCTCCTTGCCCTCCATTCTTGGTTAAAACTTTCTCTTTGTCGGTGCCGAGGTTTCGGCCGTGACATTCTCGTCAGGCGACAAAGCCTTTGGCCAGCCGTCAGTGGATGGTAACATGTAGAGAACAAATCTTTCAGCATTGTTTTGACCTAACGGAAGGTTCCTCCTCATTCCGTACCAACGATGCAGATGTTCGTGGAGTCAGTGACCAGTGGCGGAATTTCAATATGGATGAGGCCAAGTGACAGTTGTCCAATTTCCCACTATTATTGTCAATATGAGAATCATTATAAATAGCATTAGCACTATCACGACTAAAAATAAGAAGTCAAAATTTTGTTGTAAATAGAAAAAAAATCACGGCATACTAGCTTAATGAAAGAGTCAACAGAGCCTCAATTAGGTGTCAAATTACCGTCCTTCCACGTGAAAGTCCTACTTGTTTGGTTGGTTCTTCAAAGACTTGGTAACAACAAAGTATTTAGAAAGACTACTATATATATTAGAAATTTGAAAGATTTAATTACATATATTAAATGATGTTTTCTTGTCGAATATGGCATGAAATGATACATTCGAACAACAAAGAAAGGACCATACAAAATTTCTTATCATTACCTTTATCATGTGTATTTCCAAATTAGATAGGACAATGGCTCCTCCTTTCTCATATATGTCTAGAACAAATTTTGAAGTACTAGAATTAGTAATCATCACATGTTAAAAAAAGAACTGAAATAAGAAATGATTTACATGTTATTACATAGGGGAACAAAATGATATATCCATCCAATCATTTAATGTCAAATTCACACAATCCCAAAAATGGTACTTATAAGACAACATGCCAAATATTTGATAGGAGCAGGGTAGGTTAGTATTTGTAAAAAGTTTGACAAACCTAGTCTTATGCAAAGGAAAACGATGAAAGCAAAAAAGAGTTGATAATACTTAGATTAACGTACAATTCTAGTTTAAAATGTAAAATCTACCTACAAAAGACCAATCAGTTTAAGTAGATGCCATCATAATTAGATTTCTCTTTATTTATTCAAATATTTTTAAATATCACTACAAAAAACTGGGCCATTATTCACGGGAGAGTCCTGTCACAAACCCCTCTCTACAGGCCCTCAGAAATAGGGACGGTTGAGGGTCTGGCCCTCACAAATGGTCCGTGAAGAGAACTCACGTGACAAATACCAGTGGCCCTCACGAATACAATTGTGAGGGACTATTTAGCCTTCATAAATACATTTTTGAGGGACTATTTAGCCTTCATAAATACATTTTTGAGGGACTATTTAGCCTTCATGAATACATTTTTGAGGGACTATTTAGCCTTCATGAATACATTTTTGAGGGACTTGATGGTCCTGGAGAATATATTTTTGAGGGGCTATGTGGTAGTCATGAATGTAATTTTGATGGTCAATCTGGACCTTCATCAATATATTTATGAGGGACTACTGTAAATGATTTGGTTATTGATTATTGAATGATTTATTAAATGTTAATTAATTGTTACTATAGTGAATATCAAATTTTAAATGAAAACTTTGTATACATAACCTCAAGCAATATTTTTATACTAATTCACATGACATCATAAGAAGATTCAAACACCAAAATGACACATAAAAATGTTAAATCACCTCAAACCAATTTTTGATATTGAAGCAAAATATTATCCATACATTGCGTGCTCAACGTTGATATAAATAAAGAGTACATATGGTTTTAAAATTTGAGATTGATGACAATGAACATATCATGCTAGAAACTCTTAAGATCTATAATGTCTCCATATTCCTTCAAATGGTGTGGTGCTCTTCATCAATGCCAGACCTCATACGGTTAGGTACTTGAATATTCTTCTCCTAAAAATGACAAATCATTATATTCATAGAATTTAAAGTTAATACATAAATCATAGTACAACAAATAACTTACCCTTATATTTCGGTTTTGGTCTACTCCAAGGCGCATTGTCGGTCGAAATGCATCATTAAAAGCAATTCTACCCTATCAATATAAATACAAAAAGGAATCAGAGCGAGTGCGAAGTAGAGAAAAATGTAAGTGAACCAACATAGCAGCAACATGCACCCGTAAACTAAAATTATGGTTGAGCTCAGTAACTAATACATAATTAAAAAAACTCAGTGGGTTAGTTAAATAGTACATGCCTATATCTCTGTTGACTGCACTTAGTTGCTTTCATAAGTGAGATGCATCTACACATACAAAAAGAGGACGATCCTCTCATGATTAACCACATGAACATTATTTTGCAGAAAAACTTCACATTATTGATGAGCATGAATAAAACTCTATCTATACACAAGCCTATATCTCATTCCAACTTCCATGCAGTTGGATCGTAGAGTTTAAACATTAGAACAGACTCCAGTAGACAATTTAACATTAGAACCTCAATTACTGCAGCAAGTTGCTGCTTCCACTCTAGCAACCACCCCATCTCTCCCTCCACAACCTCTTAACACCTACACATTCTACTCTTGAACCATCTTTAGCATAGCAGCAAGTTGATGCTTCCACATCAGCCAACAGCCACCCCAAGAAACCACCTCCACATCAGCAACATGCTAGTACTTCCTCCCATCTCCTAGAAACCACCTACAAATCTATAGACCACCCAATCTTCCATCATAACATCATCATCTCCTAGCAGCATGCTACTGCACGCCACCACCATCCCACACCATCAGCCACCACCAACAACCTGCACCATCAGCCACCACCAACACCTACACATCAGCACTCCCACCCACCAGCCAACACCACCACCACCATCCAACATCCACCACCATCAATCCTAAGGGTTTTTGGAAACCAAAGGGAGGCTGTAGCTTTATCCTCAATTGAGATGTTAATTGAGAAGTTAAAGGAATTTCACAACCACGAGCTATGAGGATAAGATATGAAGATTAATAATATGTAGTAGGAATTGCACAACCACGAGGACAACATAACATACCTAGAAGAGTTGAGACCTAACGAACTTGTATCATCAGTGTGCTTACATATATTAGAGATATTAGTAGCATGAAGTATATGAAGAAACTGACTAGGTTTCCTGAGAGAGTTTCTTGAGAAATTTGACCCCACCCCACCCTTTAGAGAACACCATCAACCAGCCTCTCATCATCTCTTACACCCACCCTTTTGTCATAGACTCAAATGCAGTGCCACTTCCACACCTTATCTATAGCCAAGCAGCAGATGTACTAAAAATTTGAGGATATATTTCTGAAGATCTATGCCTCTTAGAACTAAAAGGGAGTTTTGTAGCAAATGTAGCATTTAGCTATCCTGGTATGTAGCTTCCATATGGGACCATCATCACAATTACTGCCATCTTTAATTTGAATTGATAACTATAGGAGAATCAGGGACAACAGAATTAACATGAAGAAAATGAAACAACAGTAAGAGGAAGACAAGTACGAATTGGTGAGAGAAAATGGGATAAAAAGAGCATGCAAATGGTAGAAGTTCTGTAGGAAGAAGTCAGAATACGACAAACCAAGGGCAGTAAAAGGAGATTGAAAGAGGAAGAATCAAAAAAACAAAATAAAAAACAGCAGTAGCAGGTGCTGAATTAGAAAATATAGAGGAAGGAATAGGTCAGTGAAAATAAATGGAAACATGCAAACAAAAGTGGCTAAGAGAGGAGATTTAGGAGGAAGAAATCAGAAAAAGAAAATTAGATATGTAAATAGTAGTAGTAGATTTCATAGCAGGATGTATAGGACAAATTTGAAAAATAAAATATGCACATGCTTGCATAGTAGTAGGAGGGAATATAGGATGAATAACTCAGAAAAAACATAGCAGTAGGACGCAGGAATAAGATGCAGGAGAATGGATAAAAAAAGAAAAGAGAAAGAAGCAAGAACAATAAAAATATGAAAAAGTAGAAAAAACTTAACAACCAGCGCTATGAGGACATACCAATTTGGCCCAAATCAATCCTCATTTCCCCAAATCAGACCTGATTTTCCTAAATCAGACCTATATCAACCATGCAATGACTGGAGGTGATCTAATTTGACCAAATCTAGACTCGATTCATGCTAGTTTAGCCTTTAAATTGCATAATTTGGGCCTAAAACGCCTTAAACACCCACTTCATGTAGATAAGCTGAAATGAATTACTTACAGGATTTAAACGCTGATTTCTTGGTGTGAAAGACACTGATGAAGATGTGGTTGGTGTGTTCTGCATTTGAGGATAACTTTGTCGATTATTACCAGAAGAAGGGGACCAACTTTCAACTGCAGCCTTTAATAAAGTGTACATGTTAATATTCTTATGTGTATGAATATTGAAAATAATCTATAGCTGTAATGAGTTACCTGTGGCACAAAGATCTGTGGATGTCCATTGCCTTGTATGGAAAGCCTGCCTACTCCATTCTCCCTTGAATTGTCTTGTATGGAAAGTCTGCCTACTCCAGTCTCCCTTGAATTTCTTGGTCTAGAAAGTCTTCCTAAGCCATCCCCGCTTGAATTATTTTGGCTGGGAAACATGCCTACATCTGCACCATTACTTGTATTGTCTTGTATGTGAAAAGAACCCACATCTGACCTATTTGTGCCACTTTGCATGTGTAAGACACATGTAGTATTCTGATTGGGGTATTCAGCTGCACAATCAACATTAATACCGCCATCCTATAACAAATACATCAACAATGTCAAAAAAAAATTATATATTACATTGACATAGACAACTGAATCTGAGTTACCTGTGATTGATTATACCAAGTCATTAATTGGGAGACGGAGTTCTTCAATCCATTTACTATTTCTTCAAGTTCCTTAAGTTTATCCTGAAATAGAAAACAAATTACAAACATCAATCTAATAGACTAGTTGTAACTAATAGTTCAAGTTTAGATTCTTTCCAAAATACATCCTTTGCATTGCTTTCCTCAAGAAGCATTTCATATCTTATACGGGCAGCTTTTCCCCTATGTCCTATCTCTTTGTGCCCAATTCCAACACCTCGGATCCTAGCCTTTTTGGAAGGATTTAAAACTTGCAAATAAGCAGCACGTGTTAGATTATCAACACTTCTAGGATCTATTTCTTCTTGGTTTGCTACTTGGTTTTCCACGATATCAGAGATTTCAAGCTGTAATTAGAAAGCATCATAAATGGAAAGCTTAAATTGAGATATCTAAGCATATGTAGCTTTGTAGACATCATAGGAAAGCAAATATCCATTTTCTAACCACTTGTGGGCTTTTGTCGTAAACTTTTTCCAAAAATTTGTTAAGAGGCACAACGGGTTGATCTTCACTGACCTACACATGATAGATAACATAATAATTGTCCATGTTATATGTTCAACTCCTACTAAGAAAGACAAGTGTCCATGTAAATCCTTCACGATCGCATTTTCTTCATAGTACGTCTCCGAGAATAGACAATTTTCTTCCGGAAATCCTGAAACAATCAAATGTAACAACTTTGTGAAAGAATCGTTGGACCATCCAGATTCCTCCTTCAGAA
This sequence comes from Alisma plantago-aquatica, assembly GCA_963693085.1. Classification (NCBI taxonomy): domain Eukaryota; kingdom Viridiplantae; phylum Streptophyta; class Magnoliopsida; order Alismatales; family Alismataceae; genus Alisma; species Alisma plantago-aquatica. The sequence continues at coordinate 1,059,420,480 of OY856409.1, read as the reverse complement.
ATAGCAAGGCAACCAAATACGATAGCTTAGAATGACTTGTGCAACCTCTATAGAGTGGTTGATCTGCCTCTTTTAGTAGCTTGTAAAATCTTTGTGCATCTACATTTGCAGGTTCCTCTGTAGCTTCAGTAGAGTGGTCATTTGTTGTGTCACCCATACCAAACAAATCCTCCAACATCTGATGCATATTGTCAGTGCTAGGCATGTTTGGTGCCACAACAGGATTGCTCCTACCAATCACCTCCCCATGAAACGTCCAAACATCATAGCTATGCACAAATCATTTTTGTAATACATGTGAGAATACCTCCTCCTCTGTTTTAAGGTATCTGTTCAAACATACCTTGCAAGGACATATTAATTTCCCCTGTCTAGTTGGTCTATGATGGATAAGAGCAAACTCAATGAACTTTCGTAACCCTGCCTTGAATACATCACTTCGCACTCTGTTCCCAATATACATCCAACTCCGATCTATTAGAAAATCCATCTACATGAAGGAAAATATATAATAAGTAGAGGAACAGCTGTTTGAGATGTAGTCATGTAGGAGATGTAGTCATGTAGGAGCAAGAATAAGTAAGAAAAAGTAGAAGAAAACTTGCAAATAGAAGTGATACTAGTAGTCTAGTAGACGTGCGAGCAGGAGATGCAAGTAAGAATCTGAATTTCTGATATGAGTAACAAGGAAAAAGCAATAAGAGGGGACATAGAAATAACAAAAATTTAGATGCAATAGCAGGAACATGAAATGAAGGAGAAATTGCAAAAAAAGAAAAGAAAAGAAGCTAGAATAGGAGACACAAGAGGAAATAGAAAAAAAATCAAAGAAACAGTAGTATTAAAAGGACTGATTTTTTTGCAACAATTGCAGCAAAAGGGTGTCGAATATACAACATGAAAAAGGAAAAAGAGAAAAGGGGAGGGAAGGGAGAAGACATACATGAAGTCTATCAGTATACAAGAAGCAAAAAAAGAGGCAGAAGAAACATCCTTCAAGAAAAATCCTTCAAGAACTGCAATAGCATAGGTACCCACCTAATCAATAATAGTTCACAGATCCATCCATTAACTTTTGCTCACATGTCTCAACATATACTCGATTACAGGGGCTACTTATACTGTCAGACTAGCTACACAACTTCTCTTCTCAAACTAGGCAATCTCTCTACTACAAAGGAGTATTTTGACGCATGGCTATTTAGACTCTACCAAAGGAGATTCAAAGTTGTGTGTGGTCCTGATGCAATGGGTTATGTCCAACATATCCCATAGAATCTCAATATTGTAGCAGATCTCTATGCATAAAGGCACTGACAGTCTATTTCTTCTTAGATCTGATATCAACATATTGTTATTACTTATAACAAGCATTATGAGACAAATACCTAACTGTCCCTATAAGTCAGCTGAAATACTTAAACATATAAGTATATGATATCATGTATAACATCTCATAAAATTAAGAACTGAAATACTTAAAATAAGTCAGCTGCATAAGACTTAACACCAACCAAGATAGAACATATGACATGCAGACCAGGACAACAGGGACAATTTCATTGTTTGGTATCTTGTTAATAACACAACACTCTAATTATGATAGTAGGAGACTGTAAACCAGCAGAACAATAGACTAGAAGAAGAAAACAGTTCATATATACCAACCACTACAGAAGAAAAGAAGTTTCCTCCCAAAAGAAACATTGTAGAAGTGTCTATCCCATCTAAAAAGATTACTTTCATTGATAGCTGCTAGATATCAAAAGAGGAAAATACCCACTTCCGAAAAATGGCAATTTGGATACAGAGATGAGTAGCAATAGCCTCCAACCTGGGAGTACAATAAACACATTTAAAAATGTATATACTTTTGATTAACTTTGTAAATATACAGGGGAATCCTATCAATGAGTTTACACTCAACAGCCTTACCCCGATGAAATCAGCTACATGGCAATTAAAGAATAAATGTATGATAAATTCATTAGAACGTCTACACAGAAAACATATAGAAGTATAGAAAAACCCTCTTTTTTTAGGTTGTTCATCACTGAGATGTTGTTTCTAGCAATCTTTTGTAATAGGATTATAAATTCAGATGTATGATCATCTGAATTAAATACCAAGAAAGTTGACCATAGATATCAATATTTTAGATAGAATCCTTAAGAAGGTATTTCTCATGGATCAATTTGATCCATAGACTACCTTAAGAAGATGGTTACATCATCCCACTTAAGAAGATGGATATCATTCTTGCCTTCACACTATCCCCACAAGAAATTTATAATAATTATTTCCACTTCATCACAGATAGAAGTAGGAAGTGAAAAGGAAGAGGACCAGAATTTTTGATTGGCAGACATAGTAGAATTACAAAGTTCTAGTCTCCAATGGAAACTGAAATGATATGTAAATAAGTTTGGTATCTTTAAAAATCAAATGATGGGCATAGAAGCACTAAAGCATGGGCGTAAAATGAATGTAACTTCTGGTTCACTTGTATGATATGTATCATTATAAGTTAGTAGCATACCATCTTTGTGCACACTTAGCATCAATAGAATGTCTGTCATGACCATGGAAAGCTTCAGACATGCATTCAACAAAAGGTCTGCTCTAGTTGAGAAGTCTAGTCAGAAGCCTCAAGAACGAATGGTTGTTCTTCGTAATGTGGGTTCCTCCTTGATCCCTTTGTTGTTAAAACAACATTTGTATATTTGTCTTTTTTTGTTTTCCCCCTCCATCTAAAATAATACCCTTTCTGTAACATGTGGTTGTGATGTATGACCTAAAAGCCAATAACTATGGTAATGATCCTCTGCTAAGTGCAGCTCTGTACTTAGAGATTAATTAAAGGTCGACTGCCCAGGGCTCCCATGGGACACATCCATTCCTAATATAATAGTTGGCTCTTAGGAGATCTTTGGCATGGATGGAAGATGCAGAGAAGTTCACCACAGCTGAGCATCCTCCATCCATGCCAAAGATCTCCAAAGTGTCAACTATTATATTAGGAATGGATGTATCACATGGGAGCCCTGGGCAGTCGGCCTTTAATTAATCTCTAAGTACAGAGCTGCACTTAGCCGAGGATCATTACCATAGTTATTGGCTTTTAGGTCATACATCACAACCACATGTTACAGAAAGGGTATTATTTTAGATGGAGGGGGTAAAGGAAAAAAGACATATAATATATCCAATTGTTGTTTTAGGAGGAACCCACATTACTAAGAACACCCATTCGTTCTTGAGGCTTCTGCCTAGACTTATCAACCAGAGCAGACCTCTGAGATGTTGACAATGACTTAGTGTACCTCTGCAAAATGCAAAAACACCAGGCTATATTATACTTACAACCAAAAACAAAACATTCAAAAACAACGCTGTGAGAAAACAGAACAACACTCGTACAAGTGACCCCCCATGACAATATTATTTCCATGAGAGTCAACTATCTAAACCATGTTGGCATGGAGGAAGATAAAAATATAATCCCATGTTGGTGATTCCATCATACATGTTTGACAAGATCTTTCCTAAGAAAATTGACTATGGGAAAAGAAAAGCCAACAATGTTGAGTTAGAAGAGAAGAATGTAACTCCCCAAGCTTTGCCTCACTTGAGAAGCAATTTAATGCAGCCACCAAAGCAATCTACAATTTTCACCCAATAAGAAATGTGTTTATAGGAATGGGTTTAAATGTAAGGGTTTTTAATCAGAATGATGCTTTGGTCACCTCTAGAACTGCTCTTCAAAAGAAAGATCATTTCAGCACAACAGTTTACAAGCATCTTGATCACCACTACATCAGTAAAACAGTAACATCAGATGGAACCCTTCTTCATCTTTAGAAAATAAGCACAAGCATAGCAATTCCAGAAAAAAGAACACAGGGCTCGTTTAGTAAAGAAGCACTTTTATCTCATTATGGATAATAGACTATAGCATACTCACATTGACTAACCATTCCTCAAAAATCACCTTATTTCTATACCACCAGATATAGTAAAGGATACATATAATAGATTTAAAGGAGGTATTGCTTATTTCCTTCATACTGTCTTCAAAGAAACTAGGAATATTATTAATACATTCATTATCAACTACTTTGGCTCTGACCCATATATATGTGTGTCATGAGAACACTTGTTCATATAGAATAGAACAGAGTAGCAAAATTAAACATACATGCACACATGTGTATTGCTTTGAACCAAGCTTGAGCCTCAACAATTATATATGAGTAATATTTGATCAAGTATGACTTGGATTACATGGTAGGTATTATACATAAATTTGAGTTTGTACAATTAATAGATATTGTACATATTTGAGAAAGACAATATTCAATCAAATACTATATCTACTCAATCACATCCATAAATTATTCTTTTCTTATTGACAAAACACAAAGTTGTATGATAGAAAATCATTATGAGGATGCTATACTATAGATGCATAGCCTAGGAATTTATGTACATCACAACTTTTATTCCCTTCCATTTAGTTATGGTAGCTACTCCCAAGGAGCTATTTCCTCACTTCCAAATATTGAACACGCCCCTGACTACTCTCTATTACTGCTGTATGACCATCTCCATGCAACTGAGGATAGTCAAAGTTTTTCAACATTGTGATATGTTTCTTATACGTGAGAACGTTAACCCTTAGGGGAGGGGGAGATAACTCATATGAATACTAGATGGTTAGTATTTTTACTAAGTAAACCCAGCTAATCCTATGCAGATCACATTGGGGGGAGATGAGGCGGACACATGAGGTATGAACTGGAAGCCCATTGGAGGAAGAACCAATCTTGGCTATCAGGGGTCGAAGTGGGGGCTAGTGCTCTCCCAAATGAGAAAAACAGAAAAAGATACGAACCTAGAGAGGATTCCAGTGGCCCAAAAAGCAAGTTGCGTAGTAGAAACGACCAATGGCCGAGCAGGGCGATCAGCGGCAATCGTCAACGGCGGAGGGTAGCAACTGTCAACGGCGGAGGGCAACGACCGTCAATGGCGGCAAGGAGTTATGAAGGATGAGCCCAATGCGAAGGATGAACGGCAGCAACCGAGTAGGGCGATTGGCGTCAAGGATGACCCAATGCGGAGGAACCGATGAGAGAATCGGGAGGGGGAGGGTTCAGTGGAGGAGTGCGGAGGAAATGAGGGGGAAAGGAGCGCCCGCCGGGACTGGGTGATTTTTTCATTAATTTTGATAGACGATTCAGTGTTTGAGAATGGAGGGAAGGATTATGAGATGGAGGGAACATTTGGCATGGAGTTTTTGAGGGGGTGATTCGTAAGAAATGTATTTGTGAGGGACCAATGTTCACATAAAATGCCTAACGATGTCAAGAACACGGTTGAGGGATTTGGTCCCATATTTGAAGGATGAGCCCTCACAAATGGACATCATTATTCACGATTTTTGGTTCCTCACAAATGTTCTTCAACAAAAGCCAATTTTTTTGTAGTGTATAATGCATAGTTATAAATTCTCACACATGGATTTTTTTATAAAAAAAATTATAGTATAGATAAAATTTAACATACAACTGCATGCTAAACTGAGAAGTACAAGTGTAACTAATAAAAGCATGGTCACAACTACAATAGCACCAGGGTTGTCAATCTAACCATGTGTCTAAGACCCTGGTAATGAAACAAATATAAAAGTTAAAGTTCTAGCAATATAAGGGGGTGGCAACTAGATAGTAGGCCTCTAATGAAGTAAGGCAAATCAGAATCTATTTGTCTCAGTTAGGACCTCCTCCGTGGTGTAAGTTCTTTCTGTTATCCTCTTCTCTCTAAGATGTAAAGATGGGTGTTGGTTTTCTTTACTCTGGTATGTGGTGTCCAGATGATCTGCAACGAATAAACATGTCATATGGTCCGTATCAAGGAGGCCAATAACATTTTTCTATATATATGTGTCTGAATGTTTAGCCTTTTAAATCAAAAACATATATTGGATATTTATAGGTGTTAATGAGTGAGTGTTATGTGATAGGAAGGAGTGGTCTCAAAAGAGTGTGGTTGTATGACAATGGCCAAAAAGATGTGTGGTTGCTTCATCATGCTAGGTGCATAGAAGGCATATAGAGGGGCCCTAAAAACCTCTCTTCTTCATGTTGTGGTCCTTAATAGTTTTATCACAATAAATTATCCATATGAGGAGTTTGAATTTATGTGGATCTATGACGTTGCATATGAAGTTAGATTGACATAGGTTACCACATTATGTGAGAAAGAGTTAAGTTCTATATGGAGAGTATAAGGGTCCCCATTTCCAAGAGGTGTAGTTACTAATGTTCGATTCAAGATACCTAATAAACTCTGATGTGATGATTTCTAAGAATTGGGTTGTGAGGGTTCTTTTCAGTAAGATATTTTGTTGGCTACCTAGAAGTTTCAGAGATTTACCCATGGTGATCGTAGATAGCAAAAATGGGAGGTCCAGAGCATAGTTAGATGTATGATGGGTTGGTCGTAAAACTAGGGATCAGTCTAAAACTTGATGTTGTTGGTAATGTGACATGGTGTATTGATGCAATTTTGAACTAAGTATATGTGTCAAATGATATATTTCCACAACGTTGAGGCTCCTCTATTTTTCATCTTCCACCATGTATTTTTATTTTTGTAGTGTCTATGCACATTTGCTTTCAAAATGTGATTTCTGCCGGAGCAGAGTGTGATAATGATTCTAAGAATCACGCAGAGAGCTTGTGTTTTGGTGTTGATAATGCCCCAACCTCCATACATTTTGGTGCACTTATAATATATGAATTGACCAAGTGGATTTTGTTCCCTGTATGTTTCTAGAGAAAGTCTCTTTTGATGTGATCAATGGCTTTATGGATGTGGGTTGGGAAAGAAATACAACTAAGGTAGTAGATATTCACCCATGTTAGTGAGTTAAGCAAGCTATTACAAGGAGTGAGTTTGCCAGCTAGATTTAGAAAGTTGGTTTTACAAGAGGATATATGATTATTGGGTTTAGTGATGATAGGGTTTCAGATGGATTTAGACGAGGGGTGAGGGGTTATAGGAAGTCCTAGATAGGTAAAAGAGAAGTCTTCAATCTTGTAATTGAGGAGGGATTAGTAGCGATGAATTTTCTCAGTATTGACATGTGTGCCAATAATAACATATTCGTGAAGATTGATCTTAAGTCCCAAAATATATGAGAATATGCCCAAAATGTGTATAGTATTGATGGCATTAGTATCATCAGGTTGGATGATTGTGATGGTTTTGTCAGTGATTTGATGTCAAATATGGTGAGGAATAAATATTGACTCTTAGATTCACCAGGTTGGATCGGTGCCTCCTATACATCACCCACTCCCATTTTTTGGTCAGTTACCATAGCTACATTGGAACTTCTCCGCCTAAGAACCCAAGTCATTGCCCTAATGCAGATTGTATTTGACAACTCTAAAATATCTAGATAGCTATATGCATCATACAAGGGGAAGAACTCTTCCTTAGGTTACTATCAGACCTGCCACTACATTCTCCAAGAGAAGAAGAAGTATTAAAGATGGGCCCATATATATATATATATATATATATATATATATATATATATATATATATATATATATATATATATATATATATATATATATATATATATATATATATATGGGATTAAGAGAGAAATATTTCTCCCCCCCTCTCCCATAACCTGTGGTGGAGGCCGGATGCCCAGGAGGGTGATAAATCAAGAGATGCTTCTCCATGTGGTTTCAAACCCGGGTCCCTTCATTGGGGACCAGCGTAATTCGCCAATCGGGCTATTCCCTTTCCAGCTATATATATATATATGTATGTATATATGTATGTATGTATATATATGACATTCATTCACTACTTGTGCATCTATTTTGTAATAGGAAGACACATATATGTATTGAGATGACCAAAATTGTAATACAAAGCCTATTTTGTAATACTACATAAACTGTTGTCACAAATATCATTTTTACTATATTTAGAGGGAGAATAAAAATTTCACGTTGTATCTACAAAATGAGCCTTTGTATTACAATTTTTTTGTCTCGTTACAATTAGGTTATGGAATTATGGGGATGTATATATGTGCAATCTTTAATTAAACAATATGAATTTTGAAAGTATTCATACTCAACTAATAATCTATGCAAGTATAAGACTACCTTGATCCCTAGATATCTCTTGTATGGGTATATTGATAAATAAACATACTTGAGCCTAATGACTAAATAGAATAATCTAATAAAAAATAATATATGTAATACAAATTATATATAACCTAGTTAGAAATCCTAGAAATAAGAATAAGAGAAAATAGAAATAGCAGTTCTAGATGGAAAACCCAAATCATCTATAATACTACATAATCAATTTTGAATCAATGGACACATGATTCCAATCTAATAGTGACATATGTTGCTCTGCATTTGTCGTCCCCTCTCTTGTTTGAATCTTAGAGCTTCAAACCTAGAATGCTTCAAATTTCTTGACAATGAATTCAAGGTACAAAATTTTCATTATATTTGAAAATCTTATTCTCTCTTGAAATAATTCATATTAGATAGATTGGTTGACCTAAATTGTTTCAAAATTTAGCCTTCAACTTTGAAATCCACAAACAATTTTTTCAAATAGTTTCACATTGTTTAAATGTCAGAAAAGGGAAGGATAGTGCCCATTAGTTTAGTTAAATTATGTTGACACACCTCTGGATCAAGTTAAAGGACATAGGGTCCCTCAATATTTTATAAAAGTTAGTCGGTGTGTTATCATTCTCCATAAAAGATAAGACATGGTTTCTCCGAAAAACAGACATTGACATGTGCTATCTATTTGAATTTTTGAACTACTAGTCTCAAAGTTTTATCAAAATTTATTGAATTTGAAAACCCAATTTTCCATTTGAAACTTGCCTACATTATTTAACTCTTTGTATTTTGTCATGAAAATCCTTTGTATCTAGGTTCATGCTTTTACTTTCCAAGTGTCAATTTTGTAACGGTTATTTGACTAACCCATATTTTCCTTCTTGGTGTCTATGTGTGGTTTTGTTCCTTCTAGGAATTCATGGACAGGTGATCAAAGCAATAGCTAGAAGAGATTATACAACATGTCCTCTTTTAGAAGATGAAGATGAAGATTAGATTAGATAAAATTTTATTAACAACTATTCAATGTATATGTATCTTTTCTAAGAACACCATGTACTCTTAGAAAAATGTATGAATGAAAATATTTGTTTATATTTTTTGATAAATCTTTTCTAAAATTTTGATCGTAAAGGTTAGGTCTTTATAAAGGTTCAACTCACTTTCACCTCTTTTATCTTCTACATCACGATCCTTCAATTTTAGGTTTTGTCTTCATTTCTAGCCACATTATATTATTGTTTATTCACAGTTGACCTTGTTAAGACCTTAGTAATGTTTAATTAGCTTTCTTTCTCCATGGTTTTTCTTTCTCTTGTGTCTTGTGTTTTCTTATTAGAGAAGACATGGAGGAACTAGATGTCTTTTCTCCTTGGCTATCTTGCAACCCTTTTCTTGGCTCACTGAGATTGCAAGGACAAGAGGAACTGAGTTCTTTATCAGCTGCTACTAGATGGTCATGTTTTTGAGGTTTTGATTCCTAGATGGAGTGCTTTAAAAGATATGCTTATAACATATAAGAACAAAGAAAGAACATGATTTCTTCACATTTTACTAATTTGACCTTGGATTAATTTGATTTATATTACACTATCATTGGCATTATAGTCTTTGACATTCAATTTTGTTTATTAGAGAATGGCTTTAATAAATTTCAATGTATTGATATAACCTATCATGCATAAAGATTTTGATGCATGATGGAAGGGAATCTCGATAATTGATGATGTATTTTTTAGTAAATTAGTACATATATTTTTATCAATTAGTTCTTAACTAATTATTTACTTATCACAAAAATACAAATGGGAACTCTTTAGATTCAAAAAAATATTATCTACTTGATTATATATAAATAATAACCTAAGTGTAATCATAATAAGAGTTGATAGCTTAGGGTTTGAAGTATACACCTTATATAATAATATATGTATGTTAATGTACTAATAGGTGAAGGATACCCTTTTGAACTTAAAGTTTGACTTTAACTGTTGACACACCCCATTGAGGTATTTCTCATTCTTTGAAATCTATATTAAGCAATTGATCTTGTTCTCTCTTGATGTATGTTGCACTCCCTCAGTTGGGCAATTACCTATATTTTCACATTATTGATCCTATACAACATAATACCTATATAGTTTATCTCTCTTTTAAGATTTTGACTCATGTGAGAGGTTATATGTTGTTCTTGATCCTCTTATCTTCTTTGACTGTTGAATATGCATGATGGAATTTAATTTGGTATCTTGTTCATACTATATAATGTTGTAATCCTAGTTGTGGAGATGAACTATTTGTGACCACTTTTGTTGTGGATGTTTCATATTATCAAGTTGTTTAATGGAAATCTCATTAATCTATTTTTTGATGATACTTTCACTTGCATCTACAATATTACATGCTTTTGGATTCAATAACCCTAGAGTTATCTAATGCTTTTGTTTTTTCAGTTTTATTCCCATGGGGTATTATCACCATTTGTGATATTATTAGGAACTAAGGTTTTAGTCCTCCTACACTTTTATATATTTGGGATGAAGGATTGTATGCCCCATACCCCATTTTGTATGCCATGGGAGTCTGGTTATTTACCATTCTATATTAGGTTTTGGGTTATGTTCCCTAACCAATAGTCCTACATTTATCTCGGTTACATGCTAAATTATTTGTTGGAGTTTGATGATGGGTTGTGTTCCCTATTGTATTTGATTGTGCTTTTGTGGAACATGTTGATTTTTTGATATATGGAAATTGAATCCTTTTTATACCTTCATTTGTTCTCTTTGATATCCATTTGGATGTTCTACTTACCTCTTTATTCAAATCATTTAATTAGTAATTTTGGTCTTTTTTCCCTAATATTATTCAATCCCTATTTATATACACATACCAATATTTTTATGCTGACAACTTCCACCTTATCTTCTTTTTTGGGGTATGCTACTAACCCCTTAGGTGAAGAAATTGGAAGTCTTGACTTGATGACCCAAACTTGGATTAGTGGAACTCGAAGGTGGGAGATGTTCTTGAAGTAGCTCAGACTTCCCTTTTCTTAGATCTTGAAGTTTTTTCACATAAGACCCAAGTGGGAGATTATCATATATCTTGCAAGACTAAGAATAGTAATGATATTTTATTGAGTTGTTATACTTTGGTCCTTATGATATCCTTTCATGAAAGATTAAATGAAAGTTATTCATCAATGATGATGACTCTTATTTGAATTAGTACGGAGTAGATACCTTCTTGGGTCCCACTCCTTACAAGATGGTATTAGATCCATGGCAGTCAGATTCAGACCATTGCAATTTTTCCCCTAAGTAGAATCCCAACCCCGCATAGAAACTCTCTAGTGAGGTGTGCTATACTAGATTTCACCTAAGAAGTTGGAAGATTTAGAATAATATGAGGAACAAATAAGGATCTTGTAGAGTAAAATCTAATATGGCGACACTCATAAGCTTATACTCCAAAAGTGGGTTAGTGTGATATATCTCTTTGGATGTTATGAGGGTTTATATTACGGTGAAGTTTCATTATAAGGATATTAAAGTAGTATGATAAGGAAATACTTATGTGGAAATTTTGTGACTTGGTTTTCACATTGATTTTGGGCCCTGACTTGGGTTTATATCACAAAGTTTTGCCATCAAATTAAATTTATTTATACTACTATAAGTACAAAAAAAGGTTTTTGGATTTTATCAACGATTTCATGAGCTAAGTCAGAATATGTGTATGAAGAAGAAAAACCCTTGGAGGAGAACAACATAATTTGGTAGACAACCCTTAATACTTAGAATTTTGTGGATGGAGATGATATTGAGGAAGTGTAATATGATATAGATTACCCTTAACACGTCTTCCATTTGTTGGCTGAGGAAAATCCTTTGAACGGGTGGAGGGTAGTATGTGTTAGATTATGGATTTGTTGATTTTTGAGACCAAATCCTCCTTAAGGGGTGTGGTCCTGTGACATACCAAAATCTACCTATCATGACTCTAGAAAACCTAATCTAGTGAATATGAATTCAATATGGATGGATCCTTAAATTTTTCCAAACAAGGTTAAGAATATAACCTAATAAACTTTACTTATAATATTTTTTAGGGAAGCCATGATACTCTCTTATTTACCCCACTCTCCTCTTGTGGGACCAATAGACGAACTGGTACCTACAAATGGATCCTTACTTGATTGAAATGTGACAGTACTACTACTATTACATGGATAAAAACCTAACCCTACCATGGGATTAAGATATACTTTATCATGAGTATTTTTTTGGCGGATCTTGGCCAAGAAATTGAAATCCATGTTGTATTCTTGTCAAACATGTGAAATCTTCACCAGCCAGTTTCTCTTCATAAGTTGATGGATCCATATTCTCAAACCGGTAAGTGCAATGTTATAGCCATGTTGTTTGCTTATCTCCTGCACAATAGTGTTGCATTCTAACTCCACCACAACAAGTTTCCATCTCCCTCCCAATACCTTGTGAGCCCAAGACAAATGGAAGTAATCTCTACTTCCATGATAAAATGCACCTTCACTTTGCTTCCCCAACCCATTAGCCATTTGCCTTCTAAGTTTCAGCAATTGTCTGCCGCATAGAATTTTTCCTGTGAATGGACACATCCATATTAACCTTAACCCAACCAACCTCAGGACAAACCCAATGGGTTTGGATCCTATCCTGCATGGACATGTTGTGTTTGTCCCAAGTCTTATTCGACATATTTAGGTAAATTCTGATTTGCATACCATGTTGTTGTGTAGAGACACGCTTCTTCTGAAAAAAGAAGATGTTCCTTCCAAGCCATATATGCCAACATTCCACCATGAATAGGCACCTATGATCCGGTCCTTTATTCATATTTGTCTTCATTCACATATTCAATAGGAGCTTGAACAAGTCATTGATTGTGTCCTCCACCTTCAACATTCTCTAGATGCTACTAACTTCCTTGCAATCTCGCTATGCACAGATAGTATCCTCCACTTCTTCTCCACATTTGTTGCAACTATCATCACTGAAAAAATGCCTAATATTCTTTCTCCTATTAGTCATTACTGCCTCATGTACTACTTTCCACATAAACACCTTGAGCTTGGCAGGCCCTTTCCACTTTACAGACATATCCCCAAGGTCTTCTTATCTTCCTCCCCATACCTTCCCTCAGAAGTCTACATGATGAAGCGATGGAGTAGGGTCCTATAATGGTCAGTCTCCAGGCCAAATCATCTGGAAGATTAATGTCTTCAGGAACATGCAACTGATATATGACTTTAAGCACCTCTTCAGGTAGGTACATTTTGAGGAATTTAAGGTCCCATCCATGGTTTCTATTATGGAGGATACTCTCCTAAAAGTCTTTGATCTCTTCCTCAATGGGTTTGATGGCTTTGTCCCTGAGATGTTCATGCCTTAGAACCCATCTATCATCTTAGACCTTTGTATTATCCCCATTCACCACAATGTGCATGTTGTTCCCCTCTAGAAAGGGGTATAACTCCACTACAGATATCCAAAATATTGTAGCATGGTGCCCTTTTTTGTAAGAACGATACTTAGTATCCATACTTTTACCCCACATGTTCTCTCTTCCAGTCTTGTATTCCCAAGAAACCTTGAGAAAGCTTTCTTCCACTCACTCATCATTTGAATGCCCATCCCTCCTTCTTTATCAGCAGTGACCTTCTCCCAGGACACTAGAGAAAGATGATTCTCCTTACATCCCTCCCCAGACAAACTTCCTAAACACACCATCTAGTATATTGCAGAGAGAAGGCATAAGTTTACTGGTTTGCATTGTATAAGAAGGTGTGGCCACATGCATTGACTTGGCAAGACAAACTTTGTCCCCCAAGGATAAAGTTTATGTTGCCCACCGTTTAATACAATCCTCCAACTTTTGGAGCACATCCTGACATACTTCTTCTTATCCATTCATTCATGACTGATAGGTATACTCAAATATTGTCCTAGATTCTCAGTAATGTTGAACCCCAACATTTCAAAAATATCCCTTCTCTTTCTATGTTTAACCCTTTTAGAGAAGAAGATAACAATTTTATCCTTAGATATTTTTTTGGTCTAAGGCATCCTCAAAGGCATTGAAATAATCTAGAATACATTGCATATATTTTATCTCTGCCTTGACGAAGATGATAAGATCATCAACAAATGCCATATAGTATATATGTTGCCCTTGTTTGTAAACTTGAAGGTTTCCGTTTCTTCTTCCTTACTTTCTCTTTAATCACTGAATTGACCTTTTGATGCACATCACAAATAGGTACGATGAAAGGGGGTCTCCCTGATGCAACCCTCTTGTAGCCTTGAAGCCATTCAATTGTTGTCCATTCTATATAATCTTAGTTGTTCCTCCTTGAAGCACATTTTTATGTAACTAATAATACTCTAGGGACAATTAGCTTTCTGTAAGGTAATGATGCAAAAGGGCCAGGCCATACAATCGTATGACTTAGAGGGATATATTTTTATCACCATGAACTGACTAGCCCCTGGTTTCCTCATATTATGTATAATTTCCTGGACTAGGATGATGTTATCCATAGTCTTTTTCCCAGGTATTATCCTACTCGACACTAGAGAAGCCCGATAGCTCATGTGGTTCTTCAATCTCTCCACTATCATTTGAGATGCCAATTTGGGCATAGTCTTGTTTAAGGATATGTGCCTAACATCTTTGCAATATCTCAGATTCTTGACTTTAGGAATAAGAGCAATCACAGAGTCACCCATGACTTTCTCTAATTGGAGATTTGAAAGCATGTTTATCACTAATCTATACACATAATTCTTAACTACCGGCCATTGATCTTGAATGAAATCCTCACCAGTACCATTCGGGTCTCCCACCTTGTGTCTTCCCATTATATTAACTACCCCATGAATCTCCTCCTGAGTGGGCTCATTCTTGATATCCTTCAATTATGTCTCAGTGATATCTTGAAACTGATACGGTATTTTGTTCATATCATTTTGCATTGGCCAGTAGGATTCAATAAGCATCATCTTGAAATGGGAGTGCACCTGTTCCTTCATGGGGTCTGCCTTAGCAATCCAATGATTGTCATCCTTTCTAAGTGTTGCAATTTGGTTTTTGTTCCTCCTACATTGTACCGTCACATGATAGTATTTCGTATTGTAATCACCATTCTTAAGATATTCCACATGGCTATTCTATTTCCAATTGGTTTTCCTCCTTCAAATTGAGACCTTTGAACTCCTCTTGGAGGGATTGTCATCTATCCTTGATGTCAGGACAATATTATGTCACAAGTTCCATGTGTCATTAATTAATTTTGTTCAGAATCTCCCCCGTCTCTTATAAGTAATATTTTCATTCTTGCCTCCCCATTTTTTAACTTGATATCGGTCAGCTTTCGCTACAGCAACAAAGCACAAATCCATGTGCCACTGATCTTCTAGAAATGATTTGAACCTCTGATTTTGATTCCGAGCATTTTTAATCTTAAACTGGTGTGGAGAGGCTTTCGCAAAACACTCACTTATGAGTAACAAATTGCGGTCGTAGTTGATCCTTGGAAGATTCCACATTGATCATCACCCATTATTCCTCGTCTACTACATGTTATCCACAACATGATCTAATCTTTGGAGAAGCCTTCCTGCTTTATACGTGAATCTAGGTCGAGCAACACCTAGATCATTAAGACCCGCCCCTATGAGCATTTCCTGGAATAAACTTGCATCGAAGAAGTGGAAATGTTTGCTTATCGACTTTCCCAAAGGGTCTAGCATGGAAATAAAATCACCTAAAGCCAACCACTCCTCATTGATTATGGAACAAGTATTTTTATATGTTACCAAACCAGTTTCCTTATCATGGGATTAGGATGGTGTAAATGAAGGTAGTTAGAACACCATCAACCTTGTAGTGAACATATTATCAATGACTTTCTAGAATCTCCACAATACAGTCTCCCTCCTTCAACATCAACCAAATACCTCTTGAGAAACCTCTAGCTTCTGCTTGATATGATTGAGTGAAACCCAGTCTTTATATTGTGGCTTCACCGTGAGGTCTAGATATTCTTGGTTGTAGGATGGTTACCAACTTGGGTTCGTGTCTCAATACAAGATCAATAAAAGTAGTTTGAGTTTTGTCACCCTCAATCCCTATGACATTCAAACAGATATTATAATAATAGTAATGATATTTTATTCAGTTGTTGTACTTTTGCCTTTATGATATCCATTTATGAAGGATTTAAATAAAGTTATTCATCCATTGTGAAAATTTGGTGTGCGTTAGTTATGGAAGATGACTCTTATTTGATTTAGTATGGAGTGGATCCCCTCTTCGGTCCCACCCTTACAAGTTGGTATTGTATACATGGTAGTCGGATTCTAACCATTGCAATTTTTCCCCCTAATTAGAATAGCTACCCAACATTGAAACTCTCTAGTGAGATGTATTATCCTAGATTTCATTGAAGATGTTGGAAGATTTGGAATCATATGAGGAACACATAAGGATCTTGTTGCTTAAACCCTGATATGGTGGGACTCATAAGCTCATACCCTAAAATTAGGTTAGTGTTATATATCTCTTTGGATGTTATGAGGGTTGACATCAGGGTGAAGTTAGGTTATGAGGATACTAAAGTAGTATGATAAGGAGATACTAATGTGAAAAGTTTGTGACTTGGTTTTCAAATTGGTTTTGGGTCCTAACTTTAGTTTTATATCAAATGTTTTCACATCACATTATTTTTGTTTATAATATTATATGTTCAATATAGGTTTTTGGATTTTATCAATGATTTCATGAGCTAAGAAACAATAAGTGAAGTATGAAGTAGAAAAACTATTGGAGGATAACACAATAGTTTGGTAGACAACCCCTAAAACTTAGGATTTCTGTGATTTTGAGGAAGTGTAATATGATATAGATTTCCCTTAACACATCTTTAGTTTGTTGGTTTAGATAAATCATTTTAATGGGTCGAGGATAGTATGTGTTAGATTATGGATATGTTGATTTTGGGGGTGAAATCCACTTTAAGGGGTGGGGTCAGGTAACATACCAAACTCTACATATCATGACTCCAGAAACCTAATCTAGTGAATCAGAATTCAATATGTATGGAACTTTAGATTTTTCCAAACAAGGTTCAGAATATATGCTAATACACTTTACGTATACTCTAAAGACATGTAAAGCACATAATATTAGTAACTCAAACCTAAACCCTAACCATGGGTACATGTGACAATGACCATGCTCTACACCCACAACTCTTAGGGTGATGAAAATATGCATAAATGAACACTAATAAGATGGTAATTTGAATATATAGAGAATAAACCTAGACTTCATAGGATCATGAGGTGTATGTGATGGATAATGATTATGTTGACCTAAACCCTAAGTTGTAATAATCTAGTTGTAACCTCTATATGTTTGATACTACATATCATACATCAGTTACATAGGTGTTTAACCATAAAATACATTTTAATACATATGAGATGGACCTAATAACCTAATCCAAATTAATATGTAAATGAATTCATACATATGTATCATATGTCACCTTGTTTATTAATACAAACAATATTATTAAATGTTTTCAATTAGTAATTTGATGCAAAGGAATTATTAGTATTCAATATAATATGACTCATAGATATAATGTGATAATATTTGAATAGTTGATGTAACGAATGTGAAATCATATAAGTTAATGTTGAATTAATGGATTTAAGGGGATACATAAGTAAACAATGGAATTTGTTCAATATAATCCACCATAACCCTTTTGATGATAATTCAAGAATAATAGGATTCTAAATAAAGGATGTTGACGATAGTTATTTATATACAATAGATATGAGATGATGGAGTTAAAACCTAATTGAATTATAACTAAAAAAAGAACGGCTTAAAAGTTAAATCTATCTTCAAAATTGGATCAATGAGCTAAGATACCTAGTTTCATATTAATTGAAGACATGTATCTATCCCAATTTACTGAAAGAAGGTATAGTGTAATTATTGTAATACCATTACATTGGAAATCTAATTAATCAACTAATGTCTTAAGTATTCCTAAGTCTAAGGTGTCATATATGCTTGCAAAATTGTGGGTTCCTTGTGAGCTGTTAGATCATTTTAGTGCTGACTCCATACTTTCTCCTACATCTCCTTCTAGAGTTCATTGATAATCTATCTTCTCCTCCCTTGCTTTCTATCTGTCATCTCTCCTCCTTTCTCTCAACTCTTCATCTCTTCATATTCCTCTCTCTATTCTAAACTCAACAATCCTAGTTTAGATGAGGTTTCACTGCCCCGAGTTCCCAATTGCAGAGGGGTTTCTTGATTTCCCCTATTTCCCATCTCTATTGGGAATGCTAGATATCAGAAAACCCCAACTTTAAGTAGACCCCCAAAAACTTTGTCAAATCATTCACAACTATTTTACTTCTTCAGGTGGTATTTGTTTGATCTCAAGTCTTAGTTTCCAAGTCCCAATGGCTTATGCCCAGATCTTGGAGTTCCCAACAAAATTCGACACATGGAAACTGATTGTGATGGTGCTAATCTATTACAGGAACCTTTAGAATGATTCTTATGGATTTGATTTCTCCAACCGAGGTGCGCCTTGCTTTTCTCTCCTTTATTATTTTTCATTGCGGTTATACAATTTCAGATTTTTTTCTTTGGTTCTAACTATAAGGTCTTCTTATTTATTCCTGATTTACTTGTTAAAAAATCAGGAATGTTTAGGTAGCCTTATTTCTCAATGGTTTGCCTTCCTCTTATATCTCATGTTTTCATCTCAAATCAGCCATGGAGTCAATAGTTGTCTTTGCTCCTTGGTTGTCTCATGACCCTTCTCTTAGCTTGTTGAGATTTCTAGGCAAGGAGTATTTGAGGTCTTTTTCAACATTACTAGGTAGTCATGTTTTTGGGGGTTTTATTCCCTTGATGGAGAGATTCATAAGCTTTGTTCTTCTCATAGAAGAATAAAAGAAAAAGATCATTGTTGAAGTTTACTTATGTGGATTTCACTTGCACTACCATGGACATTATAGTCTTTATCATTCAATTTCCTTTAATAAAGCACAACTTTAATCACATTCAATGTACTAATATATAATTTTCCACAAAAAAATGTACTAATATACCTTGTCATGCATCAAACAGTTGATGTGTGATGCAAGGGAATATTGGTAATTGACAATGTATTTTCTATAGTAAATTTGTATATATAATTATCTCATTACTGTAGGAAAAGATGGTGACAGAATAGGCATCAAAAACACAAATATAACTGCCATATTCCCCTTGAACCAATATATTGCGTCAATAACTATGTAATGAGGAGGATGAATTAAAGAGGTCATACATGGTCCTAGAGTAAGTCCAGTGACTAATCCCTTATTGTAGTTGTGCAACCTTCTTCTAGTTTCATTTGGACGGTGTCTACAGTAGCTCCTGGTTGATACCACATACAATAGGATGTTCTCCTAGCAACAAGAACCAACCTCCTAGCCTCTATAGTAGTCCACACGGACCACAATGAACTATTATTTTAGCAAAATAGACAATAAGGAGTTGTCCCTCTCATTGGTGTACTACTCACCAACTTGCTCTCCCACAATTGTTCTTCCTTTCTATCCCTCCCTTTAGCGAGCAGGACTTGTTCAGGTTATGTCAGTTACCACAACTAGAGAAGACAAACAATTGTCAGAGGCAATTGAGTTGTGTCTAAGAAGCCCCCGAGACCCCTCTATTTATAGGAGGATTAAGTTCAGGGTTCCCAGTCTAAGTGGGAGTGGAAGGGACCAGAGTATCATGAATTTTCACAACCTTCAAGTGGAGAAATGGTCAGTTTGTAGGCCAACCGATTGGTTCGTATGTGAGCCAATCGGTTCACCTAGTGAACTAGTCATTTCATCATGTTTCCCAATTGCAATTGTATTGGAAATTCAAATTCAATTAATGCACAACATGGCATCAAAACTAATCCTTGATTCATTCAAATTAAACCACAAACCAGGCTTCTCACTTCATCAAATGATCCTCTTGACAACTCGAACCAATCATTTCACTAAATGAACTAGTTGTTTTTGCACCCTAGCTCATCTAAGATTCATCCAATGCAATATCCAATCAACCTGACACTTCAAATGGTTAGTTCAACACTTGAACGGGTTGGTTGGGAGTCCGGTCAGTTAATCTGTTGCTTAAATTGAATACCTAAACACTTTAGCAATCAATTTATATATCATTAATGAATAAAATCCTATTCCAAGTGAATTCCTATGTGTGTGACCCTATAGAACTCATATTACATTGGTTGTGAATATCCATAACCAATTATGACACCATAATAAAAAAGAGGTGCCTAGTCACACATCTTTGCTACCTAAGTAAATGGAAAGTTGGAGAACAACTTCAGCCTCCAATATGTGATAGGTCTTATAGTGATTGTATTATCCTTTTGTTTCCAATATCTGGATTGAACTCAAGAAATGGAATCATACTCATTTCAATGTTCAATACATGTTCCTTGAACTAGAGCAGCCTATTTGAGATATATGTGACCTCAATATCATATATTGATTCACATGTGCATGTGCATGCTTTTCTCAGTCTTGCTTATCAAGTGGCTAGGATATCAAGCTCCAGTAGGAGGGACAAATCCCATCTACATCACTCACAGTCATTCCCATGTGTCACAGTGCATCCAATCATCACCTTTGTGGCAACCCTTATTCTTCATCATGGTGGATGATGTCAAAATGCACCAAAGGACATGTGATGAGAGTAGTGATTTCAAGTCTAAGAACCATAATCACCACTTTCACTATGAGAGATGTCTATGACCACAAATTATGGTTTCCATGTGTCATTCTCAAGGTGGGTTTGTCTGATACACTATTCTCTAACAAGTATCCATGTGCTTCGTTTGATATCACATATACTGACTGGTGAAATTATGTCATCAACCAACACACACTCTAGTCTTAAGTGTTACTGTTGTCTATCAGTTTTCCATAATAACATATCACTAGGGAAATAACAAGAACGTACTTACTCTTAACATCCATATGATATCATTGTTCAAGTCATGCAGTTGAAGATATACGTCATTGATTAATGTTATTCTTTAGAAATTCATAATGTTTCCTCATTATTTCATAACTAAGTGAAACATAATGAAAAGGAAGCTTGCCTTTATTATTATTAATCAAAACCCTTTATGTAATATCCTTCACAATCATCATATGATTGGCCCTCTGGGCATACATACCAAAATTACTGAATAACTAATTAATTATTTCAGAAAAAAGTAATGTTGCAGAGCTCTTTCTGGTGACATCGATGGAGTTGGTGACAAAATACCATGCAACCCTACCCCAAATCATGATAAGATAAAATTAACATCTCATTTTTGGAGTCATCTATTCAATAAGAAAGAGTTGGGAGATACTTCAGTAGACGTGGTTGATATCACAATTAAAGGATAAATGCTAATCTACCCACAGTAGGAGGCCATGAAGACTGCAGAGATATGGAATTCATGTTTGGCTGGTTACTTCGTAGGATATAAGCCCCACATTCCTACCCTTGAAAGATATCTCTCAGATCTAGATACTATAGGGTAAGATTGAGGTTATGAGTCATTGATGCGATGATTTTGAGTCGCATTTATAGACCGATTTCATATGTGTTTTGTGCCTTAATTACTCATTTTCATGGATATTATTGCATAATTCATTTTATTTGGTCTTTGCCATCATTTTATATCAAATCCCCTTTGTTTCACTATTTTAAGCATTATTGATCATCTTATCATAAATCGTGTGGATTTACTTGGTCTTGTTATGCAATTTCAGGAAGAACAAGTATCTGCATCCGTCGATACCATCGACGGATGTCGATACCATCGACCAGGCCACAGGTTGTCAGCCGAGAAGAGTAATACAGAGTCGATACCATCGACACCCATGTCGATGGCATCGAGATGTCTCCAGGCTGCTGGCGAGGATGAAGTCGATACCATCGACGCAAGTCGATGCCATCGACTCAAGGAGAGCTACAGCGTCGCTAAACGACAACAACCGACGCTAAAGGAGTCGATACCATCGGCACCCAAGTCGATGGTATCGAGATCATGACAGGCGCTCAGAATAAAAGAAAGGAAAGCTGCCGCTAATCCGCTGTGTTGATACCATCGACACACGTTGATGGTATCGACGCCGGCAGATATGCGTTGGATCTGTTTTGATATCAATCGGACGGCTGTCATTATTTGACGACCTAATTAGGGACTTATACCTAATGACGGCCGTCCAGACGGGAAAAGGATCTCATTTTGGATTGCACGAGTGCCGAGGAGGAGAGAAAGGAGAACGGAGGCCGAGAAGCTCATCCCGGGTGATTCGGAAGCTGCCGAAGATGATTTCCACCACCGACAGGTGGGGAAGCTCGTGTTCTACGCCAAGGATCCACCGGTTCTTCTCCGTTCAGGGGTTTTCCCATTTATTTCACGTTTTTCTTATGAATTCCCCAATTTCTACCATGTATTCGTGTAAGATGAACATGAGAGGCTAAAACCCTCAATCTTTAGGACTGGGAGTAGCCCGGGGACACATTGTATGATGATTTTATATCGATAATTCATATTTTTCTCTCATATCTGTGGTATAGATTCGTTTTCTCCATTTCTATTGTTATGCTTGATCACCATAATAATAACTTAATGCCCTTAATCACTTCGACAGAAGGATTAACGGTTGAAAAGAGACGAATTCTACATTAATTAATAAAACCCTTGACAAAGGAGTTGTAAAATTAATGGTGGGAACTGAGAGACCGTTGATAATGCACTTAGTTTAGGGGAATGATTACTACGACGGTGGAATCAACCTAAATCTAAGTAGTGAATTACACCACGACAGTGGGTAATTCTGATTTCAGGCCATTACCCGGATAGAGAGAGAAGTGTGAGGAGTTATATGAAATCTAATACAATGTTGACCCGCGGTGAAACCGCCATCCTAAAGATATCCCTTTTAATTGATTAAATTAACCTTTAATCGATTGTTTTCTTTGTTTGATTTTTATTTTCTTTTAATTTGAACAACAAAACCTTACTTTGTTAATCGGTCTAGCTGATTGCGATTAGTTAGTAGAAGTCTCCAATAATTCACGTATCCCTGAGTTTGACTCGGGCCTCACAAGGCCTATATTACTCGACGCGTACACTTGCGTTTAAGCGCGTAGTAAAATACACGTCAAGTTTTTGGCACCGTTGCCGGGGATACGGCGAATTATTGGCACTTTGAGTGCTAAGAGCGGCCATTCTAGGCCACATTTTTTTTTATTATTAATTTTAAAACAATTTCAAAAAACAAAAATTCCTTTATTTCTCTATAATTGTGTTGACCCGTTCAAAGCATTGTACTGAACCTCTATTTCCATATTTCAGGTGCTTTGCATGGTGCACACACGTAGTCGAGACTACGTGAATCGCACACCTGAGGTTCCATCTACGGGACCAGAGGACGAGGACTACTACGAGGAGGAACACCACAGTGATATACATTCTGAATCTGAGCCAGAACAAGAAGAAGTAATGGCTGAAGAACAGACAATATGGGAGAAGATCAAGGCGTCTTCTTCCTCGGCATCAAAGGGGCCTATAAAGAAACAGGGGCTAAACATACCTACATACAAGATCGACCCAGCACTGATTAATTTGGTCAAATCCAATGCATTTCACGGACTGAAAAATGAAGATCCAGTGGCACACATTAGTCAGTTTGTGGAGAACTGTGATATGGTGAAGATAGATCGATTTCCGCAGGATGTGCTCTATCTCAAGTTATTCCCGAGTTCCTTGGCTGGAGTGGCAAGAGAGTGGCTTCATAACCTCGACGACGAGTTTGTTGAATTATGGGATCACATGGTGGAGGTTTTCTTGGAGAGGTTCTTTCCTCCTGAGAAGACCAATGATATGATCCGGAAGATCCACAATTTCACCCAACAGGCGGGTGAAACCTATTCTGAGACTTGGGAGCGATTTCAAGTCATGTTGAGGAGATGTCCACATCATGGATTGGACAAGGAAACCCAAGTGAAGATCTTCTACTTTGCTCTCTCCGAGCATGATAGAAGCAACTTGGACTCGGCCGGTTCTGGATTTTTTCTAAATAACACTGATACAAGATGCTGGGAAATACTGAAGAATATGGCACGGAAGCAATCTTGGGGAGAAAGAGAAAGAGGCCCAGTTGAGCAAGCAAGAGTTGCCAGTGAGTCAAAGGCAATGAGAGAGCTGAATGAGAAGATGGATCTTCTCGCAAAGAAGTTGCTGCAGAAGGAAGACAATGAGTCCGAGGAGGAGGCTCAGGTCAAGTATATGAGGCAACAACAAGGGTACAGGAACAACGATTACTCATGGCGGAAGGACAAGAAATTTTCATGGAAGGATCCGAACAACTTCCTACAAGATCCGGACGCCAAACCTGCACCGGTCACGGAGGACAAGAGCACGGAGTTGCTCAATCAAGTCATAAAGCAAAATCAAGAGTTGATGAACACTTTTGGGCAGCAAATAAAGCAGCAGGGTGAATTCATGAACCAGTTCGGGCAGACGTTGCAGAGCCACGGGGCTCAGATGCGGACTATAGAGACTTCCATGGCACAGATGGCAGCGGAGATTGCAAGCTTGAAGAAGCCGGCACATCCGGGTTTTCCGGGAAACACCAATGTTCCCGAGGGGAACCAACAGGCCAAGGCCATCTTGTTGAGGAGCGGTAAGAAGGTACTTAATCCAAGGGCGGATGACATAAGCACACCGCAGGACACAGTCGAAGAAGCAACCGCTAAGGAGCAGCCCGCACCAGTCATAGAGCAAATTGATGACACAACCGAAGATGGTAAGGAAGGACAAGCCACTGAGGAGGAACCACAGAAATTAACTCCCTATGTGCCACCTCATCAAAGGGCACATACCGTTCCGGTTCCCTATCCCAATAGTGCAAAAGCAAGAAAGGTGGATGCACAGTTTAAAAAATTTCTGGACAGCTTTAGAAAGTTATCTGTGAACATTCCCTTGTTAGAGGCAATTGAACAAATCCCGTCTTATGGAAAGTTCCTTAAAGATGTAATCACCAAGAAGAGGAAGATACCCGACACTGAGGTTGTGGTATTGAAGGAGCAAGTGAGTGCTTTTATTATGGGCACTTTGCCGCCAAAGCGACAGGATCCCGGGTGTTTCAATATTTCATGCTTTATCGGGAAGTTCAAATTTGGCGAAGCGCTTTGTGATTCCGGGGCAAGCATCAATCTGATGCCCCTTTCTACATTCAAGAAACTTGGATTGAAGGAGTCAAGGCCAAGCAATATGACTATCCAATTGGCCGATAATTCTGTGGTGAAACCATATGGAATCTGTGAGGATGTTTTGGTAAAGGTAGACCGCTTTGTTTTTCCCGCTGATTTTGTTGTGATGGAGATGCAGGACGAACACGGCAATGAGTTACTTCTTGGTCGCCCATTTCAAGCTACAGCTGACATGATCTTGGAGATGGGGAGAGGTCGCTTGACCTTAGGCATTGCGGATGATCGCTTTGAGATGGTCATGCCCAACAACAATACATCTACTAAAGCAAAGGCACAGTGCAACATGGTGAAGCATGTGGAAAGCAATATCTCACTTTGTCTCGGGAAGCCATTTTTAGATATGGCCCATGTGATGAGCAGGATAGACAATGGGACCTTGGCGGTAGACCTTATGGCGCAAACGAAAGCTGTCTCTTTACGCAAGGCTGTCGGGTTTCCAAATGATGAGAATGAGGACATTCCACCTTCGTGGGAGGATGATGTGATAATTACTTCTGTCTGTGATGCATATCCGGAATTGCCTCTAGAGGCGTGCTTGCTTAATGTCACTTATGATTGGATGCGGAGTACTTCACTCAAGGAGTGCGCCAAAATGCTTCAAATGCTTCCATGTTTCTACACGAGGCACTATGAAGATTTGGGTACACTGCCCCCACCGCTACAATCATCCCTCATCTGCCCACCTGATCTGGAGTTAAAGCCATTGCCCCCGCACCTGAAGTATGTCTTTCTAGATGAGGAGGACAAGTTGCCAGTGATTGTTTCTGCATACTTGAGTGCGGATGAGGAGGAGCAGCTATTGATAGTGCTCAAGAACCACCGTGGAGCCTTTGGGTGGTCAGTGGCGGACATCAAGGGGATCTCCCCTACACTTTGTCAACATAAGATTCGGCTTGAGGAAGGAGCCAAGTCAGTCATACAGCCTCAAAGACGTCTAAATCCAAGCATGATGGAGGTTGTCAAAAAGGAAGTCATTAAGTTGCTTGCTGCAGGGATTATTTATGCCATATCTGATTCGACGTGGGTGAGCCCCACACAGGTAGTCCCTAAAGAGGGGGGAATCACAGTCACTACAAATCTTCTAAATGAACCTGTCACCACCCGATTGGTAACCGGGTGGCGTGTATGCATTGATTACCGCCGATTGAACGCCGCAACTCTGAAAGATCATTTTCCATTGCCATTCATTGATCAGATTTTGGAACGCTTAGCCGGTCGGTCACATTTTTGTTTCCTAGATGGTTACTCGGGGTACAACCAGATTTCTATTGATCCTTTGGATCAAGAGAAGTCTACGTTTACATGTCCCTATGAGACTTTCGCCTACCGCCGTATGCCATTTGGTTTATGCAATGCGCCGGCGACTTTTCAACGCTGCATGCTCGCCATTTTCTCTGACATGGTGGAGCGGTGTCTCGAAGTCTTCATGGACGACTTCTCGGTTTATGGAGCGTCTTTTGATGAATGCCTTTATAATTTAGATAAGGTTTTGCAGCGGTGCGAGGACACACACTTGGTCCTCAATTGGGAGAAATGTCACATGATGGTGACAGAAGGAATTGTGCTAGGACACAAGGTGTCTAGCAAGGGTCTAGAGGTAGACCCCGTAAAAATTGAAGTGATTTCTAAGCTACCCCCACCAAATTCTATAAAAGGGGTGAGAAGCTTTTTAGGACACGCTGGGTTTTATCGGCGCTTTATCAAGGATTTTTCAAAAATCGCAAAACCATTATCGGAATTGTTGGAAAAAGACGCAGTTTTTGATTTCAATGAGAAATGTCTTTACGCTTTCGAGGTTTTGAAGGAAAAGCTGATTTCGGCTCCGGTTGTTCAAACGCCGGATTGGACAAAGCCTTTCGAGTTGATGTGTGATGCGTCTGACTATGCTGTGGGGGCTGTTTTGGGGCAAAGGGTAGATAACAAGCCTGCTGTGATTTTCTACGCCTCAAAAACACTTAATGACGCTCAATTAAATTACACAACCACGGAAAAAGAGTTACTTGCTGTTGTTTTTGCTTTTGAGAAATTTCGGCAATACTTAGTGGGTTCTAAGGTGGTGGTGTGGACGGATCACGCCGCAATAAAATATTTGATGGAGAAGAAGGATGCGAAGCCTAGACTAATTAGGTGGATTTTGCTCCTACAAGAATTCGATATTGAAATCAAGGACAAGTCGGGAATTGAAAATGTGGTGGCTGACCACTTGTCTAGGTTAGAGAGGGTGGATGAACAAGGTTTGCATATACCCATTACCGAGACTTTTCCCGACGAACAACTTTTAAAAATTGATTCTAAAGAACCATGGTTTGCGGAAATTGTGAATTATCTGGCTTGCGGGATCATCCCGGAAGATTGGTCTTATCAAGAGAAGAAGAAATTCTTCCATTCATTGAGATACTATTTTTGGGATGACCCAATATTGTTGAAGCAATGCAGGGATGGTATTCTTCGCAGGTGTGTGCCGGAGGTAGAGTACGAAAGTGTTCTACATCATTGTCATGCGTCGCCTACGGGAGGACATCATGCTAGCTCACGGACAGCAGCTAAGGTGTTGGAGAGCGGCCTTTATTGGCCCACTTTGTTCCGGGATGCCTATGATTTTGTTAGGCAGTGTGACCCGTGCCAGCGTGCAGGTAATATCTCAAGGAGACAAGAAATGCCCCTGAATGTGTTTCAGGAAGTCGAGGTATTTGATTTATGGGGCATTGACTTCATGGGACCCTTTGTGTCCTCAAATTCAAATCTTTATATTTTGCTTGCTGTGGATTATGTGTCGAAGTGGGTAGAGGCAATCCCCACAAGGACTAATGATTCGAATGTAGTGTGCAGGTTCGTCAAAGAGAGTATTTTCTGCAGGTTTGGGATTCCTCGAATGATCATTAGTGACGGAAGCACACACTTCCAAAATCAGAAATTTGCTTCACTTTTGAAGAAATATGGGGTCAAGCACAACATTGGCACCCCATATCATCCACAAACGCAAGGACAGGTGGAGGTATCAAACAGGGAAATCAAGAAGATTTTAGAAAGGACCGTAGCATCTACACGGAAGAATTGGAGTGCATTGCTACCGGATGCACTTTGGGCTTATCGAACGGCGTACAAAACACCTATAGGCACTACACCTTTTAGGTTGGCGTATGGCCGGGCGTGCCATCTTCCGGTAGAATTGGAGCACAAGGCCCATTGGGCGCTAAGAAGGCTGAACTTGCGCTATGACGAGGCCGGGAGGAAAAGAATGTTTGAATTGAATGAATTGAATGAGCTACGCATGACGGCATATGAGAATGCCCGTATTTATAAGGAGCGCACAAAGCTAATCCACGATCGCCACATTGAGATGCGCACGTTCAAGAAAGGAGACAATGTCCTATTGTTCAACTCTCGTCTCAAATTGCATCCCGGGAAACTGAAATCCCGATGGAGTGGACCCTTCGAGGTGGAAGAAGTGAGACCGCACGGAGCGATTCTCGTGCGAGATGGAGAGGCCATGTTCTTGGTGAACGGGCAACGCTTGAAGCTGTACTTTGGTGAGAACTATAAGAGGAAAGTGAATGAGGTTAAACTCATTTCACTTGTACATGAATGAGAAGAAGGACCGACGTCTAGCCTAAGACGCTAAAGAAGGGCGCTTGTTGGGAGGCAACCCAACCATTGGTACATTAGGATAGTTTAATGTTAGGTGTAGTTTGCTTTTATTTTGTTTACTTTTTAGTTTAAAAATGATACCTTGATCCGTTTGTTGAATGTGCAGGAACAGGCAGGGTCGATACCATCGACACATCAGTCGATGGTATCGACATGGGTTCAGGTTGACACCAGCAGAAATCGCACTGCGTCGATACCATCGACGGCCCCGTCGATGGCATCGACATGGTCACAGGCAGGTCGCAATAAAAGTGTCGATGGTATCGACACCCCAGTCGATACCATCGAGATCTCTGGAGATATTCAGACGAATTTTGCTCAGTCAACTCGATACCATCGACGGCCTCGTCGATGGTATCGACATCATCATAGGTTGAATGCAATAAACGGAGGTGTCGCAATAAAAGCAAGTGGATACCATCGACACCCGTCGATGGCATCGACGGACATGTCACCGATCCGCATGAAGACATCGACGACGATCGCAACAGCCACGTCAGCGATCCGGGTGCTGCGTCGATACCATCGACTTCTGTCGATGGTATCGACCCGTCAGCGATCCGGGTTTCTCGATCCAGCAAACGTCAGCTGTCGATACCAGCGACAGATGCGGCTACCCGCGAGACGTGTCGATACCATCGACCCGCGTCGATGGTATCGACGGGTCAACAGGGGCGCCGATCAAGTCTATTAAAGGGGACTTGCAACGTCATATGACATCACACCCTCAGAGCAAGTATCTCCCATTGCGCCGAGCACTTCCCCGAGCCCTCTACACCTGCGGAGAAGCGTCATCGAGCGAAGATCTTCACCGAGCGGAGAATTTCTCTCCATCTTCACCGAGCTCTTTTCTCCCAATCTCATTCTTCTCGCAATCATGGTGCATACGGGCGGAGCATCTTCATCAAGCGCGCACCCCAGGGAGATCGAGGAGTTTGTTCCTCCTCCAACCGCTTCCATCTCTCGTCCACGCCTCATTCATGCCAACATGGATGTAAGGAAGGTATACGAGGAGATAATGAAGCGGAAGTTCGAGGCAACCCGGTATGTGGACCGGGGAATGATCAGGGAGCTGGGATTCGAGGCCAACTTGGCCTATGTGTTGGCCGGGCAAGCGCGGCACACCAATCGCTTCTATGAGATGGACTGTCATGCGGATGGGCAGCCGTTTTTCGGCGAATGGCCCACATACAAGGAGCTGGTGGCTGAGTTCATGGTGTCTCTTGATATCTGCGTCGTACCAAATGACGTGGTACCATCGGACCAGACGTGGATCCAGGGAAGGGTGTCCTTCCGACTCTTCAACAACAATTACAACATCACGTTGAAGCAGTTCAACGACATCTTCAACTGGAACCACAGCCGCCACGATCACCGACGCCCCGACGCCCGCACCGACTACGACAAAATCTTTGCCGAGCTAGTTACAGTGCCGGCAGGGAAGACCGTGAGCTACCACAATGCCGCAGTAGCGGATTTTGAGCACCCGTTCGTCCGGGTCCTGCACAGGATGTTGAGCTTGACTTTCTTCGCTCGGAGCGATCTTGCTTTGAGCAAGTTTCAGGAGAGTGACCTGTTCTTTCTCTATGCACTCCTGAAACGTCAAGAGTGCAACTGGGGAGCATTCTGGTTACAGCGCATCATGGCGGTGAAGCGGAGCACAAGGAAGGCTCCAATACACTTTGGTGGTCTTGTCACCAAGTTGGCGCTGTACTTGGGGCTGAACTTTCAGTCCATGACTCCGATTTCTGCGCGGAGTAAGGTGAACGTGCAACACTTGCACCGTTCAAACCTCATTCTTATCCGAGACGGGTTGGCGTACGCTCATTGCCACGCCAACCAAGCTTACCAGGAGGCATCCCTGCCGGACGACGTCTTCCACATCGAGGGCAAGCAGCATTTCTGATGGCCCATCATAGCCATCGAGTCCTCCGAAGAAGAAGGCGGAGGTGAAGACCAAGAAGGCGAGGGCGAGGAAGACGAGGAGGCTTTCACACCTCTTCGAGCACGCGTGGCACCACGGAAGCGTCCTAGGATGCACCCGGGTGCATCTTCATCATCTCAGCCCCCGCCGCCATCACCACAGCCAGAGCAGCCAGCTGCGGATCCCTACTCCATGCAAGGGATGTACACCATGCTGCAGGACATACAGCAGACTCAGCTGCAGCACATGGGTATGTATACCGGCATTCATGAGACTACGAGCCGGGTACTTGACAACCAACGGGCTATGTTCGAGAACGAGCGGCTCATCCTCACCAACCAAGAGCAAATGCACACCCAGTTGCAGCGGATAGAGACGCAGCAGGAGCCCTTCTTCGACCACTACTGGAGTCGAGACTACTTTGGAGGTTATCCACAGCCTCCGCCGAGGACCCAATATGATCCAAGCTTCCAGGGGGAGTACCCGTCTTGGGATCCTACGGCACCACAATACCCACCACCGCCTCCGCAAGATTGATCAGGGTATCACTGTTCCACCCTTAAGTTGGTTTTTGACTATGAGGCCATAGTCGGATTCAAGCTTAGGGGGGTGGCTGGAACAGCTCTATCTTTTATCTTTTCTTTAGTTGTCTTTAGTTGTTTTTAGTTTCTGCTTTGTTATTTGTTTTTGCAATTTTAAATTTTTATTTAGGATCCACATCTATCTAGTGTAATTGTGGATGTCTTAAAAATTGTCATCTTGCTGTTTTCATGGGGAAATTAAGGGAATTTAAAATTTTTTCTGTGTCTTTTGGATAGCTTTACTTGGTTGTCCTTGGGGAACTTGTTCTATGAAAATGATTGATTATGTCAACTTTGAAGCAATTTGTCATACTCACACCCCCATTGACTCATGAAAAGTGGATAGTAACGGTTGGTTGAGCCTAACCTAATCAAATGGTAATGATACCTTAATCAGATGTAAGAGAAAGAACTCTTTAAACTACTACACATGTCAGTAAGGAGGGACACATAATTTTCTTCTAAGGTTCAATCACTTAATCTTGTGATCATCCCACCCCATTTTCTATAATCCACCCAAGAATTGGAAGTAAAGTGCAGTTTCAATTTCTTTTATGTGCATAGCATGTAGATAGAATTTGCATTATTATTTTCATACTTTTGCATAAAACGAGAAACAAAATGTATAGTGATTCATGCACATTACCTTTAGGTGCATGTCATGTAGTGCACTCATACTTTCATGATTTTCATGCATAAGTACACCATGTATCTCAGTTGACCTGAAAAGTGATCTAAATTGTTCCATACCCTCGCATTAGTACAAAGATTTACAATCATGAAGAAAATAGCCTAACACATATATCTCTAAGCAATTATGGATATGTGGGCTAAGAGGAAAAGAAAAAAAAATCAAAAAAAAAAATTTTGAAAAAAAGAAAAAGAAAAAAAAGGAAGAGAATTTAGAAGGAAATGGAATAAGAGGGAGAAAGGAATGATATCACTTGTATAACAGGGGAATTGAGTACAGGATGTGGCTTGAGTAGATTTCTATCTCATTTTGAGGTAGAAGGTTAGTGCATGCATCATTCCACCCACTTTTAGGCATTAGGGCATTCTTAATGTGCATTTGCATCATTTAGGGCATTTTGTTATATGCATACTGAAACTGTGTAATACTTCCATATTCTCCCATGAACCACCCATTCCATCCACCCGTTGCTCGAATTGGTAGGTCACCGTGATTTTCTCCTCACTCATGATTATAAGGAGGACTGCTTCCATGTAGATGGTAGTTAGGGCGAGCAACGTAGTTTAGGCGATCACAAGATGCACCATGGCTGAATCGGCGAACTTTATTAGGTTAACTGCCTTATGTGATAGTGTTCATCGGTTTGAAGGATAATTTCTTTTATTGATGATTATTGTCGCCTATAGGGTAATTACTGTTCTGTGATTAGGGTAGGCCGGTTTGAGAACGTCCAGTGGGAGTCATTTGTGATGTGGGTTGGTATTTTGATTGTTAGTTGACATTCGCAATTCTATTCTAAGGATTAGTTGCTCGAGGGCGAGCAATGTTTAAGCTTAGGGGAGTTTGATGCGATGATTTTGAGTCGCATTTATAGACCGATTTCATATGTGTTTTGTGCCTTAATTACTCATTTTCATGGATATTATTGCATAATTCATTTTATTTGGTCTTTTCCATCATTTTATATCAAATCCCCTTTGTTTCACTATTTTAAGCATTATTGATCATCTTATCATAAATCGTGTGGATTTACTTGGTCTTGTTGTGCAATTTTAGGAAGAACAAGTATCTGCATCCGTCGATACCATCGACGGATGTCGATACCATCGACCAGGCCACAGGTTGTCAGCCGAGAAGAGTAATACAGAGTCGATACCATCGACACCCATGTCGATGGCATCGAGATGTCTCCAGGCTTCTGGCGAGGATGAAGTCGATACCATCAACGCAAGTTGATGCCATCGACTCAAGGAGAGCTACAACGTCGCTAAACGACAACAACCGACGCTAAAGGAGTCGATACCATCGACACCCAAGTCGATGGTATCGAGATCATGACAGGCGCTCAGAATAAAAGAAAGGAAAGCTGCCGCTAATCCGCTGTGTCGATACCATCGACACGCGTCGATGGTATCGACGCCGGCAGATATGCGTTGGATCTGTTTTGATATCAATCGGACGGCTGTCATTATTTGACGACCTAATTAGGTTCTTATACCTAATGACGGCCGTCCCGACGGGAAAAGGATCTCATTTTGGATTGCACGAGTGCCGAGGAGGAGAGAAAGGAGAACGGAGGCCGAGAAGCTCATCCCGGGTGATTCGGAAGCTGCCGAAGACGATTTCCACCACCGACAGGCGGGGAAGCTCGTGTTCTACGCCAAGGATCCACCGGTTCTTCTCCGTTCAGGGGTTTTCCCATTTATTTCACGTTTTTCTTATGAATTCCCCAATTTCTACCATATATTCGTATAAGATGAACATGAGAGGCTAAAACCCTCAATCTTTAGGACCGGGAGTAGCCCGGGGACACATTGTATGATGATTTTATATCGATAATTCATATTTTTCTCTCATATCCGTGGTATAGATTCGTTTTCTCCATTTCTATTGTTATGCTTGATCACCATAATAATAACTTAATGCCCTTAATCACTTCGACAGAAGGATTAACGGTTGAAAAGAGACGAATTCTACATTAATTAATAAAACCCTTGACAAAGGAGTTGTAAAATTAATGGTGGGAACTGAGAGACCGTTGATAATGCACTTAGTTTAGGGGAATGATTACTACGACGGTGGAATCAACCTAAATCTAAGTAGTGAATTACACCACGACAGTGGGTAATTCTGATTTCAGGCCATTACCCGGATAGAGAGAGAAGTGTGAGGAGTTATATGAAATCTAATACAATGTTGACCCGCGGTGAAACCGCCATCCTAAAGATATCCCTTTTAATTGATTAAATTAACCTTTAATCGATTGTTTTCTTTGTTTGATTTTTATTTTCTTTTAATTTGAACAACAAAACCTTACTTTGTTAATCGGTCTAGCTGATTGCGATTAGTTAGTAGAAGTCTCCAATAATTCACGTATCCCTGAGTTCGACTCGGGCCTCACAAGGCCTATATTACTCGACGCGTACACTTGCGTTTAAGCGCGTAGTAAAATACACGTCAGTCATCATGGTTAGTTGCTATTTTTTATCTAATTTCTAGAGCACTCAAATCTAGAGAATGTGCTTAATGGTGGTGCTTACTATGTGAAAGGGAATCTAGAGATATAAGTGAAGTGGAGACCGAAAACTTCATTAACAAGATTCAAATTGACTAATGTTTCAGTATGGATTAAGATCCATGAGCTTCCTCTAGAGTTATGGGAGTAGAAGATGTTTGTGAGGATTGGCTCTTTCTTGGGCACTCCTTTGTGGATTGATAGATTTAGACATGATTTTTATAGGCTCAAATTTTACATATTGCAAGTTCAAATGTCAGTTGATCCAAAATTCCCTAATCATCTTGAAGTTGCCAGTAAAAACAAGGTACCACACTAAATTTTGTTTGAATATGAATGGAGACCCAAAACATATCCTACCTATAAAATCATTGTCCATGATGATTTTAAGATCCAAGATGTTCCTAAATATAAGAAAATATGGGTGGGGAAAATCCAGAGGACAAGGTCGAAACTAGTTATAATGTTGATAAAGTAGTGTCAGTAAACAAGATGCTTGAATCTTGTTCTAATACTAATATATTAAGGATGATCCAATTAACACTATTTCTTATGTAGATAAGGTGGTTGACATCAATTTTGGCATTATGAAAAACATTGATAATAGATGTGTCTTGGAGTCTCAAGAAGATGACACTAAAAAGGAAGAGCTTCATGGCACTAGTGATAGTTTTGATACTAAGAGTGAAGTAAGGGGAGATACAATTATTGATCTCTTCTTCTATGGTTGAGCTCATCACACTCCCATATTCTTTTGATGTTATTAGAAAACCTCATTTAAATCAAAGTTCAGAAGAGTTTCACAAGGTGTGGAAGACTAAGAAGATGAAAATTCAAAACTCTAGTCGAAAAAGTAAATCTCTAACCTCATCCATTTTGTTGAGCAATAAATTTTATTGTTTGTAAAATGAGATAGAGGTTGGTGATCCCACTAAAACCAGCAAAGCATTGGTGGACAGGAAGCCTAATGGATAGTATGTATTTTAATACCCTCTCCTAATTTGTTATAGGGATCAATATTAAAACCCCTAAGGTCCAAGAAGAAATAAAATGATGAAGCCTCATTTCATTATCCTTAATGAGATTAAATTTTGGGTTTAGAAGATTCACAAGTTTCTTAGTAGGTTTTTTCTAGAGTATAAATTGATCTCTAATCATGCTTCCCATGTCTTATGGAGAGTTGTTATTCTTTAGAAAATTTATATGTGTGATGTCTACAAGATTGGGGAATATGATCACCACATAAATTCAATTTTGATGACAAATCATTTTATCTTTAGGCTATTTATGTAAATAGTTATGATTATGACCGAAGTAATTTGTGGTCTATCTTTGAGAAAACTCATTGATCCATTAATAATTCTTAGATCATAATGGGTCAATGTAATGTGGTAAAGAAAATGAGAAAATTGGAAAGGAACCCTATAGGAAATCTATGGAAGATTTTCAACTTTGTGCTCAATTGTGGTCCTTTTGGTCTAAATTTGAATGGTCCTACTTTCTTGTGGGATAATCATAAGGAGGGAGGTAGGTTTATCACCTCTCATATTGATAATCTTTTTTATAACAATGATTTCTTGACTAATTGTGTTGATTTCATTGCTCTCCAACACTGTTAGTGAACACAAAGTGTTGAGTTTTCAATTAGAGAGAAGAGAAGAGTGAATACTCCATTCAGCTCATTAATTGCATGGGCTGCTAAAGAAGATTTTACTAATGTTGTCAAGAAATTTTGGAATATTACTTGTGATGGTCTTCTAATATTTTATTCTAAAATGAGGAATCTAGAGGCCTTCCTTCTAGCTAGAATAAAGAGATTGTGGAATTTATTTTGATAAAGCTCAAGCTCTTGAGAGGAATGCATTTACTGCTTAAATTAGCCTTGACAATGATTCCTTTAATGTTGACATCCATCACAAAGGTAATCTTAGAAGGAACAACGCTCATCATGAATTGAATTGGAGGTATCATTTCTTAAGTAGAAGTCCAGAGTAAATTGCTTAGTGAAGGGGATTGTAATTCCAAATATTTCTACTCTTCTATTAAATTTGGAATGAAAAATAATCATATTAAATCTCTTGATATCAATGGAAATTATGGTACTAACCAAGAGGATATTAAGAACCATATTCTTGATATCTATTACTAGGTTTTCAAAAATGGTCACAAAAGCAATCGCGTAGGTCAGGGTCTCTTGATTTCCTCTAACTTTATGATATTTTGAATCTTGCTCTTGAGAAATTCGTCACTATTGCTGAAGTTAACGAGATCTTTGCTCATATAAATATTGTCAAGTGTCCATTTCATGATGTTTCAATGGTAAGTTTTTCAATACTTGGTGGGATATCATTAAGAATGATGTTGTCAGATCAGTTTTGCACTTCTTTAGAACTAGAAAACTTCTTAAGGAAGCTAATTGTACCTTCATTATTCCACAAGTCTAAGAATGTGCACGAATTAATGAATTGGAGACCTAATGCCCTATGCAATGACAATTATTAAGAAATTGAATAATAAGTTGAAAAATGTTCTTTCATCAATTATAAGTTGTAATCAATGTGTTTTAATCAAAGATAGGAGCATCTATGATGATATTCTATTATCTAACAAACTTAGAGCTTATTTTAACAAGAAAGGAGGTAGACATAAACTTTATCTCAATGTTGATATTTTTAAAGCCTATGATTCAATATTTTGGGATTCTCTCTTGTGTCATTAAGCTTATGAATTTTCCTATTTGTTGGAGTGTTTGGATTAAGAAGATCTCCTATGCTATATTTTGTGAGATTCTTCTTAATGGGGATCCTTCAACATCATATAAGCCTAGCAATAGAGTTATATAGGGTGATCCCTTGGATCCCTACTCATTTGTCATTATCATGTATACTTTCACTTAACTTATGAATCCTACTTCTAAGAATGGTAATATCATACCCCTTACATCTTCTTCTAATATGGAGGCCTCTCATCTTATATTAACCAATGATCTTATGGTGTTTAGGGAAGCTGGTGAGGAAAGTGCACTTTTCTTAAAGGATATTATAAATGATTTTTATGATCTTACTTGTTTGAAGATTAACATGGAGAAAATCTTGATTATTTTAGATTCTAGTGTGGATAAAAATAAGATCTCTAACATTCTAGGTATTAGTGAAGGCAAGGTTCCCCAAAGGTCTCTAGGCATTCCCCTCTTCATTGGTAAGCTCTTTAGGAAGCATGGCACTCCACTTCTAGATAACATAAAGACTATACTCAAAGGGTGGACAACCAATCATCTTTCTATGGTTGTGAGGGTTGAGTTGGTCATTTCTACTCATTCATCTATGCATCTATTTTGATCTTCGACTTTCCTTCTTCCTTAATCCAATAAAAATGACATTGAGAAACTCTACAGAGATTTCACTTGGGGAAAAGTTGATACTAAGTTAAATATGCATCTTTCTAATTGGGAGAAGAAAACTATACCTAATAAGTAGGATGGTCTAGGAAACCACACTGTTATGGACATTAATCAAGCTACTACCTTGTTTCATATGTGGAATATTGCTAATAAAAGATTCTCTATGGATAAAGTGGCTTCATGAGAAGTATTTCATCAAGACACCTTTCTAGAACATGAATGAGAATTCCAACCGTTATGAGAAGTACTTCATCAAGACACCTTTCATTAAGACACCTTCATGAGAGACCGTCTCAAGAGTCATATTAGTTTTGTGATTAGCAATGGCAATAATATTTTAGTGTGGAATGACCCTTGGATTTTTGGCTCTTTACTTCTAACTGATAAACTTGGCATGCAAACTATGAAAAAACTTGGCTTAGAACTAATAGTATGCTTAGCCTCTTCATTAGAAATCAATAATGGGTGCTTGATGATATCATATTGCATAGAGAATTTGATGATCTTATTACTAGTCTTGATGTACAAAAATGGTTCTAAAGGCAAAAATTATATTCAATAATGAGTAGCATATTAAGATTAAGTGTATTTGGAATGTGATTAAGAACAAGTCTACTCCCATTCTATTTTTTATTGGTTATAGAAGTACAAAGTTCCTAGAAGATTCCAACTTCATACCTGGAAGATTGTCCAAAAGTTTTTGCCCACTACTAACTATTTTAGGAAGTTGGAAATCTCAACTCCCTCTCTGTGTCTCCTATGTAGGATTCACAAAAAAGATACACAATTTATCATCTTTAAATGCAAGTATTCTAACTATATTTGGAAGAAAAATACCTTTCATCTTCCTTATGTACCTAGAAATCTGGTAGATCTTATTCTTTTTATAGATAAAAAGAGAAATATCCTTTCTCTCAGCATTATGCACCACATTTGGAAAGAGAGAAATGCAGAGTTCATAATGATAAATATATTCCTTATACAAATTCTGGGAGTTTATTCTTAGTGATTTCAATTTATTGAAGTCATGGTATCATTTATTCTTGCTCTGGATGGTTTACGTTTTTTGTTTTTCTTATGGTTTTTCTATGGATCCCTTGTGGTGGGTTGTTCATTGAAGTGTTGATGGAATTCCTTCTGTATTCTTTCTCTTGAGAAGGTTTATGTTGGGTACTTTGTTGGCTGTAAAAGTTCTTAGCTTGGAGGTAGGTTCATATCAATTTGTCATCCTACTTCATGATGGGTGGTGCATTTTGGTTGTTCTTAGTACATTCATATTTAGACCTCCTAGCATAGTTTCTTATAGCCTCAGGATGGTTTATGTCTAATTTACTTCTTCTCATCTATCTCTGGGTCCCTTATGGCAAACTCTTTTTATTGAGTTGTTGTTAGAGGTCCTTCTATTTTGTTTTCTTGAGGAGGCTTATATCGGGGAGTCTGTTGGCTATGAAAAAGTTCTTAGCATGTAGGCACATTCTTTTGGATGTGTCATCCTAGTTTCTTTTTTACTGAGTAATGATGTTGGGTTGTTTTAATTATTTTGGCTTACAAAGTTCCTAGATTAGAGTTTTGAGGCTAAAGTGATTAGATTTGTTTCACGTTATGCTCTATTAATCCCTTGTTCGCCAATTTTTGAGATGCGAGCTAGTTTATACTTTTGCTTTCTTGAAGAGAGTATATTCCCCCAAGAGTATACAAAACCATTTTACAAGTACAACTTCTAAAATATCATTACAAGTGCTTGGGTTACCAAAAAAATCATAACTAATTATTTGCTTATTAGAATATACAAATAAGTACTTGTTAGAATTAGAAACAAAAATCTACTTGATTATATATAAATAATAACCTGAATGTAATCATAATAAGATTTTATAATTTAGTGTTTGAAGTATACACTTTCATTAGTGATATATATATATATATATATATATATATATATATATATATATATATATATATGAATGTAGTAATAGGTGAAGATACCCTTGTGGACTTAGAGTTTGGCTTTGATCTATCAACATACATCTTTGAGGGATGTTGCATTCTCTCAAATCTTTACTAAGCATTTGATATAGTTCTCTCACTTGATTTATGTTGCATTCCCTCAATTGGGCAATTACCTATATTTTCTCACTCTTGGTCCTTTAAGACATAATATCCATTATATTTTCCCTATCTTTTAATATTTTTACTCACATGAGTGGTTATATGTTAATATCGATCCTTTGACCTTCTTAAAATGTTGGATATGCATGATGGACTTTAAATTCGCATATTATTCATCCTATATCATGTTGTAATCCTAGTTCATGGAAATGAACTATTTGTGATTAATTTTGTGGTAGATGTCTGATAATATCAATTTGAGTAATGGAAATCTCATTAAATTTATTTTGTGACTATACTTTCACTTGCATATACATTATTGGCTTCTTGTTGATACGGTATCCCTAAATTATATAATACTTTGGTTTTTGAGTCTTATTACCCTGGGAATCTATTATACATTGTGATATGGTTAGGAATTGAGGTTTTAGTCTCCTTCCATGCACTGAGATTTTAGTCCTTGTTTACTTTTATAAATTTGGGATGGAGGATCATACTACCCATACCCCGACTTATATGCCACAAGAGTTTGGTTGTGTAGCATTCTCTATTAGGCTTTGCGGTGTGGCCTAACCGCCATAGACATCTATATTTACACTAGTGTTGTGTTTATCTTACTTGCATGGTAAATTATTTATTAGATTGTGATGATGGGTTGTATTCCATAATTTATTTGATTTTTCTTATGTGGAACATGTTGATTGTTTTATACATGGAAAGTGCATCATTTATCTTCCTCAATATGTTTCTCTTTGATATCCA
Organism: Alisma plantago-aquatica; assembly: GCA_963693085.1. Taxonomy (NCBI): domain Eukaryota; kingdom Viridiplantae; phylum Streptophyta; class Magnoliopsida; order Alismatales; family Alismataceae; genus Alisma; species Alisma plantago-aquatica. Next base: position 1,059,379,249 of record OY856409.1, on the reverse strand, counting down.
TTTTGGATGTCTACTTACCTTTTTGTTGGAATCCTTGAATAAGTAATTGTTGTCTTTTTATATAACATATCTCAATCTCTATTTATATGCATATATTGGTATTTTTTTGCTGACAATTTCCACCTTATCTTCATTTGTGGGTATGCTTCTAACGCCTTAGGTGAAGAACATGGAAGTCTTGACATGATGTCCCAGACTTGGTCTAGTGGATATGAGTTGCAGGAGATAGACTTGAAGAAACTCATAGTTTCCTCTGCTTAGATGTTTAAGTTGTTGTCTTCACATAAGCCCCTAGTAGGAGGTTATCATGTAACTTGTCAGATTTAGAATAGTCATGATAATTTATTTTGCTACTATACTTTGGTCTTTATGATACCTAATTCATGAAAGATTAAATAAATGTTATTCACCATCATGAAAAAAAATTGTGTGTTTTCTATGAATGATGACTCTTATTTGATTCGGTAGGGAATGGATCCCCTCTTGGGTCCACTTTTTACAATAAAACTTTGATAAGGAAATGTCATGAATTTGTGAAAAACATATATTGTTGCATATATAAATTCTTATATTTTTCATTTGGAGGATAATAGCATTTTTATGATTTAGGAAAAAGAGAACAAGAATATTCCAAGTAAATTTGATTTACATACAAAACATGTTAGTGAGTAATCAATAAACTATTCCTTCCACATGTTTCATTAACATAGTAATTGTGTATTGGTAGGACAAAAATCATTGAGCACGATCAATCTCATAATACCTACTAGATAATGGGGCCCAAATCATTGCATGGAAGATCTAGAGGATGAGTCTATCAATCATGCCATCAATCATGCAACCTAGGTGCACCAAAGTGGTTGGATGTGGGAATGACATGATGGGTGCATGAGTCATCTCTATACATGAAACTGATGAAATTTAACAAAGTTAGAATAATAAATACAAGGTGCGCAATTTATACTTTTATTACTTTATTTATATTTTCCATTATCTAAAAATTATTATATGTATTATTATTACAATACTCGATAGTTACCATTCTCTAACAAAAAAAATTATTAGGAGAGTAATACATTGAGTAACCCTTTTGGTAGATTCCAATGTATTCCGTCGAACATGATTATCGAGCTTGTATTTGATAGCTAAATCATGTCCAACATAATACATTGGGTCACCTTTTAGTGGATTCCAATTCTTGGGTTCGTGGGTATGAAATACTTGATTGTTATGCTTACATTATTATTGAAAATTTTATTTATGTATTAAAAGTTTTCTTTATGTATTAAAAATTTGCACAATGCCATTTTTCGTAGAGTGAGACAAGTATGTCATACATGCACTTAGGATATACACACCAGAACCAAGGATGTAGGGCATAATCAGGTATGCTATCAAGCACACATGTACGACTTTACCACTCTCATATTTTCTATATGAATCAGTGCAAGGTTAGAAAGCAAATATCTGATGATAATTTTTATGTTCATTGTTTAAACAACTTATCTAAATTTTGATACAATGCACCAGATAGCCTCTTATGTTAGGAAACCTATTTATGTTGTTTTTCCCTATATCTCATCTAGGCCTATTGTCTTGATAGTTCATTCGTATCTTATCCTATACTTTTATTACTCATTATAACTTATGCTTTATGCATTGTCAAATCTTCTATATGAGTTGACACCACAATTTGATATCTCAAGATGATTTAATCTCCCTTATTATTAGTTAATAGAGTATCTTTAGTAGTATCTTACAAGTGACACCTCAGTTTGGTGTAAGTGCACCTATTGTGCACTCCCTCATCCCCAACTTACAATTATATATAGATTCATTCTTTGTTGTTTAGATATTTTTGTCATTAGTTAGATCCATCTGTTATCAAGAATGTATTAACTCTTTTATGACTAGTATGCATGCTATTTTTGGTAGTCAACCATAAACAATAATGTTATAAGAAAGGTTGTTCCTTCAGCTGTATAGTTGTCCACCGTTTCATGGAGTGATAATTGTAAATTTGCATATTTAGAATCATATTACCTGATATTTACCTTGTAACTAATAGGATTAGGATTTAGTTTTCAATAAATTTTATGTGCCAAAGTGTAATCAACCCCTCTTGTTATCCCTTAAAAATGTATCATAGAGGAAAGGACCATTATCTAATATTTGGGATATCCAAATTTAAAATAAACAACCAATGCCATTAATAATTCAAAACCAAAGTATTGTATACATGAGTAGGTAAGAAATGATTCTCCTCTAAGGAATTAGATAGTTTCACAAATAGGAAACTATATAGTTTGGAAATTACATAGCTAAATCATACATGTATCATCAACTTCACATATTCCTCTTGGAGTCCACGACATCATTCTTGAAATATACAACTAACCTTAAATGCCAACAAGTAAAATATAAGTTATCATAAAACAATGTTATGTATGTGGAAGCAACCAAAAATATGTGCATGCAATATTAACAACAAATATAAAAGGATAAGATCAAATAATTGCACATAGAACTACTTAATTCATTTATGTTCCTACCTATGAGTAATCCATCTCATTTGATGTTTCACTCCTTATTCCAATACTAGATTCTACTAAGTTTGCCCCATCAACGCGTTCCATATTGATAGTTCCATCAATGGACTTTCTTCACCAAATCATATTGGTTTGGTTACTCTCTTAGTGACCACATATTATATTTTAGGAGTGATTATATCCATGTTATCACCCTTATGATATTTTACATCAGGTTCATGTATCATATTGACTATAAGCGATGCAAAATATCTTTATGAATTGCAAGTATTAAATAAACTAGGGAAACTTTGCATAAAGACTAAACTTTGAGTGAACATTGGGAATCTTTGAAAGGCAAGAAATATTAAGCTATATTACTCATTAATAACATGCATATTATAGTAAGGATGATGTCCAATCAACTAAATACATATGTACAAATAATATTCAACCTGAAAATCAATATTCAACACCAAAGAGTTTAAATCATCTTAATAGTCCTTTACAAGGATATTAGGTTTTTGGGTTGGTTTTATCTAGGGATAGTACTAACATTAGGGTTTGCCTTCATGATACACTAATCATCATATCAAACCATAAATCTCTTCCTGGTCTTCTTATGTATATTTAGGGAAAGATATTACCATCAAAGATATCATTATTTGTTCACGTGGTCACTCTTATATTTGGTTTTATTATTATATTCAAAGTTCACAACATATTAGACCGGTTAAGTTATCAAAATTAGGATTTAGCACATAATGACCCGTATCAGGTAATCAACCTAAAATTCATACCTCATCATATTTCAAATGATTATATATGGCCTTTTAATTATTTATAATATCAGATATTGGGTCATAGGGTCATAATATTAAAGATTAGGTCATTCAACAAACTCTAATCATAAAAAAACTAATAATTTGGCCAATTAGGGAATTAGGATTAGAATTATCCTCAACAAATATTTTCATTCTATTCCTTATTTTTTCACTTTCTTATATATATTCCATGTGATCGAGCTTTTGTAGAATTTTCTAAGTTTTGGAAGATATACCTTGAACAATATTATCTTAGCTATCAAATCTAAAGCCCAATATCCTAGATCTCACCATGGGGTCTAAAGGTTGGCTTCAATTTTCTTGGGGTCACTTGGGTTGGGGTTTGTCAATGAGTTGACTACATTGTATCTGATGTGATCTAAGAGATGGGATTGATGTCCCATACTCACATTAGTGTGAGAGAAAGAGGGAGGGAGACAAGGACTGATGGTTGCCTATATGACCTCAATCCATAGTGGAACGGGATCACAAGGCATCAGTGCTTCATCCTTGTTGTGAGGGATATAAGTATTTGTTTGTGGTGCACCTCCTTGGAGTAGGAGGTGAAACTGATTCAAAAGGCTGAAGGGAGTTTGTGAGTGTGTCAGATGACTTTATCCCATTACTATGAATGTATTGGGTGACCTTATAGAGGGTTGGGTGATCGAAGGTTGACTATTCCTTGAGGCAGTGATGGCTCATATGTAGAACAATGACATGGTGAATGGGAGGTTTTGAGGGTTGTGAATATTCAAAAAGTGGAGAGTAAGGATCATGGGGGAGATAATAAGATAAATGGAGGTTCTGTAGGTTTAGATCAAGTCCAAATATATGGTTTGTCATACACCCTCTTGCTAAAGTGAAAGACGAAATGGAGTGAAGTCAAGAACTCCCTCCATAAGTGGTCAATGTGACCAAATTTGAGGGGAAATGGTACTAGATGCAAAGGAGTTAATTTTTGGGGTTCTTGTTGAAGGAGGATGTGATAGATAAATGAGAGAGAGAGATAAGGGTATCACTGGAGCATAGCTCACACTTTCCCAATCTGGCTATAGGTTGAAGACAATCTCATGGATCGATGACCCAAAGGCTGCATAGGTCATGACATATCCTAGGGCCCAACCCTTAGTTCTTGTCAAATTAAATGTGATAAAATCACATCTAATATTTACTAACTTTGGTCATATAATAAATAGAATCCTTATATCTTGTAAATTTCATAGACCATTGGGAATAACTATTTGACTTGATTTTAGATAACATTCCTAGTACCTTTCTTTATTATAATAAGAAGACAATATTTAATTAGAGAACACTCATGCTTATAACTTATTAGGAGGTGAAAAATAAATTGTGCATTTATTAGGAGGTGATGGAGGTTTACTTCTTGGTGATATCCTAAATTCACAACCATATTTGTTTTAAACTATTGTAACTAGGGTTCCTTCTGTTGATGGATGGACTACTATGTTGGATTCAACTAATCCTTTGACAACATCAAAATGGGAGTTAGTTCATGGGCTCATGCATCCTTTATTATATATAGGTTATGTATTATATATTCTATTTCCTTCCAAAATTTTTAAACATTTGTCCATCATATAGTTCTCCCATTATAGAGGAGGGGTTAGAGTCCATAGCAATTGATATAAACATCCTTATAGTGTATTGAGATTGCAATATCACTCTTTAAGGTATGAAGAACATTTATGATGCCTCAGGGTACCAGAAAAATATAGAAGGGTCAAAGATCTCATTGTAAACCACCACTCCCACCCACTAGTTTTCCCTCACCATGTTACATGTCATGAAGCCAAACATCACAATAAAATGAGTTTCTTGGGTGTATATATTAGGGTGGATCTGATGAGGATTCAATTTGACACTAGGGTCTAGAGCCCAAGATTGTAAAACAAAGAGATGTAAGATCATATAGTTAGGGAAAAGAAGAAGAAAATTAGAAAATTAGGTTTGTATACCACAAGATCCTTTGTTGCATTTGGCTTTGGTTTAGTAAAGGTGATCATGTTTCTATGGTGTCTCTCCCTCCTTCTTATCTAGGTAGCTCTTGTTGGCATCATGTTTATGCATCTGCCTTCAGTCTCCCCTCCATCCTCCCCCTCCCTCTCTCCATTTATCTACTACTTCTTTACCCCAATCATGATAATAATGAGAATATAATGCTATCAAGTTTGAATAGCAACAACAACCCCACTTCTCTACATTGCACCTACACCTATATAGATACTTATTATGATTAGTTAGTTCCTCTTATTCCCCCACCTAGTGTAGATTAAAGGAAAAGATGTAATCAATTAGCAAGTGATACTCCACACTATATATCTCAAAGAGTATAACTCAGCCGCCTTGTAACTAGATTGGTACTTAGTTTTTCTTAGTCAATAAACACAATAGAGTCATTGAGTTTCCTTATTCTTATGTAAAAATAATGATTGAACTACACATATTGTTACTAATCCTGCCTACTTCTTTCTTACTTATTAGTCAATCATGTGTATGACTTGGAATATAAACACCTTATTGCCTTACTAGCCATCAGATGTGGCTTCTCCTAAGACCCATGGATTGGAACCAGAAAGAAGGAACCCTGGGATGATTGGATGGCCAATAGACCATATCGTGGGTGGAGACTAGAGATTGTCATGACTTTGTCCTTAGCAACCATTGATTGATTTTCTTTTTATATAATACCAAGGAATTTTTATACCCTTTTCATATAAAAATATCTAAGACAATTTTATGTGTTCATTTGGTTGTTTCTATTAGTGACTTGTTTGAACAGACATTCTATTCGGTGTGTGAGTGGAGGATAGAGAAAGAAAGAGGAAGTGTCTATATGAAAGAGATATAGTTTGTGATAGACTTAACCATGAAATAGAGATTTTCATAGCTACTTAATCTAATGTAAATCCTTATCCACACATTAGAAACAGTAATAAAGAAAATAGAACCAAGATGGACATGGAATATTTTGTAGCTGTCATTTGCTTGAAAGTGTCTAACTGACCATTCATATGTGTTTTCTAGTTTTTTTAGAAGTAGTTGAGCATGTCTCATGGATTCTGTTTTGCTTTTTGATCCTTTTCCTATTGTGAATAATCTAAAATATGTAAATTTCTTGTATGCTTCTTTTCTATTGATGTTGAGGACTTATTGAGCATAACATGTTACAATATTGTAGTTGTTTTTTTTTCTTTTAAACCAATGCTTTGAGGATGTTTCATGTTGATTATTCCTTCTCTAGAAATTCATCTTTGGACAAGTACTCATTTGAAAATATATGAAGATTTTCATATTCTCTTTGCTTTGGTTATTGTTGTTTTCTTGATATAGGTAGAAGCTAATAGTGCTAGATAGATTTACTTTCTATTTGATGGCTAGCCTCTTTTAGTTTTGAGCCAATGACGTTAGATTGGTTGCATCGATTATTTTCATGTTGCAACCAACATTGATATCGCATCCTTCTTTCCATGTCACATCCATCCATATGGAAATGCACATATTGTTTGGAAATTTTTTGCCTCTTCCTTTATTGAGTATGATGCCACTTTATACATTCCATGAACTGAGTTTATAAATTTGTTTTGTTTTGTGATCTATGATAGTGGGGACACTTTCAAAAGTAGGTGAAATGATAATAGAATTAGAGATATCCCCCAAGGTGGAAGTTTGGCAATTGAGGTTACAGAAAATCAAGAAAGTTAGAATGAGATGACACTAGTGTTGCATTTTAAGATGTCACAACTATAGTGTTTTCAATAAAGGGTGAAATAGAATAACAAATCCAATTATATCCTAGCCTTTGGATTCGTTGTAGCTATAAAACATTGATGAACAAAAGACATGGGATAGGATAAAGGTTATATCATTCACATATTATTTGTCCAAAAAATACCTCTTTGTTGGGGAAGAACTTAATCTTTTGGATCTAGGTTCAAATCTACCATCAAGAAATCTAGGTTCAGTTGCACGGTTGTCTTCTTCACATCATCTTGTTGTCATCTTGTGGAACATCTTCTCCAAGCCTCTGTGCATATGCCTCGGCATCTAATTCATCCACATGGATGGGGAAGAATGTGGTGCATGACCTTGGATAGTAGTCATGCCTCGTGAGTTTACCAAGTTGGGGTTTCCCGAGGTGGGTTCTCTTGGTCATCAAAAAAAGATCTGGTACACTACCTTAACGACTAAGTTGATGAGGAATAGGAGTTGTCAACATGCTAGTCATCCTAGAACTAATTTATTATCGCATCTTGTACAATAGTCCTTAGGTTTTCCTTCTCTCTCTCCAAGTGATATATGACAGTCCAATTGTAAAACAAGTTGTCTCATAAGATTTGTCAAACCCTTTAGGATGAGACCCATTTATATAGGATATTCTGGGGTCAAAAACCCTAATTCCAATCCAATTTCAAATTGTAATCTTAAAAATAGTCAAAAAACTTAGACTTGAATTCCAATTGGCCGACTAGGTTACCTAATCGGACGATCAAGCTCCTATTGGATCTCAAAAAGAATTTTGATTGATTGAATGGGTTAACCGATTGAGTGATCAGGTCATTTCAAATCTAGATCTAAATTTCTTTCCAATTTAAGACATTCCTTTTCATATTCTGATCAACTGACTGAGCCAGACTAGTGCAAAATTATTTGACCAATAGACAATCAATTGTTCCATTGACCCAACCAATCTGATAATAGGAATGAGTTGGAGAGCAACTAACACCTCTAATGTGATCAATGTTACCAAGACCATATAATCCTTTTGTCACAAATATCTAGATTGAAACTGAGTTATGGAATGTCATCCTCTTAACATTCAATCTATGTTCCTTGAACGAGAGAAGACTACTCAATAAGTTGGGAGATCAATATCATATATTCACTCACATGACCATATCCATGATTTACAATCATATGAACCTAAATCATATGATGGCTATCGAGACATATAACCAATAGTATTCCACTTGCACTAGATCCAATCATATGAACCTAAATCCAATCAATCTAACATGATCATCATGATTCTACTGTGAAGTTCGTTAGTCAGAGGATCAACAACATTGATTTCAGTTGGTACTTGCAAATATTTATATCTCCTTGTTGTACGATGCATATGAGATGGTAACACCTAAGTATGCTCTTAGAAATTTGATGCAACTTGGGTTACTTATCTTGTGCAATTTATCCATTGTTTTTTAGTAAAGATCTATTGCATATACAATGCTTGGAACCACCCCATGTTCACTACTGAACCTCTTGATCAATATTGCTTTCTTTTTTGCATTGGAGGTAGCAATGTACATGGTTTGTATTGTAAAATCAGCCATTGTCTATTTCTTAGAACTTTTCTAGCTTACAGACCTACTTTTTAGGAAAAAACACAAATCCTAGTTGTGAGTGATAATCATCCTTTCCAGTTTGGAAGCTTGCATCAATGAAAACTTGTACAACTAATTCTTTCTCATCACCAAAAATTAGGAATTGATCGTTAATTCTTCACAAGTACTTAAGGATGTTATGACTACTATCTAGTAAGCATCACCTAGATCTAAAAGGTACCTAGTCATCATTTTCAAAGAGTACAAGACATCTGGGCACATACCTATCATTGTATACATGATAGATTTCATTCTTGAGGCATATGAGATCCTACACATGTGTTCCTACTCTACCAAATAGTTGGGACATTGTGATTTAAAGAGACTCATTCCATGTAACATGAGTAAGTTCCCTCTTTTAGAAACCCACACGGTAGACCTCATTAGTACTTTGTCAATGTATGTACTTTGGCTTAGGCCATGAAGCCTTCTAGGTCAATCCCTACATCTCTTGGTTCCTAGTATATAGGATGCTTCACCTACTTTCTTCATGAAGAAGGTATTGCCCAACCAAGTCATAACCAATTGTAGAGTATGGATGTCATTTCCCATTAATAGTATGTCATCTACGTATAATATGAGATAGATAATTATGCTCCCACTAACCTTCAAGTAATGACAAGGTTCATTTTATATTTGGATAAAGCTAAACTATTTGACTATCTCATCAAAATACAGATGCCATCTCTAAGATGCTCGATTCAATCCATAGATTGTCCTTTGTACCTTACATACTTTATGGCTTCATTTGAAATGATAAACCTTCAAGATGCGTCATGTACACATCCTCTATAAAATTCCTATTAAGAAAAGAAGTTTTAACATCAATTAGACAAATCTCATAGTCATGATAAGCTACAATGGCATGCATAATCCCGATGGATTTAACCATGAAAACTGGTGAAAAACTTGCATCACGGTGAACACCTTGAATTTGTTCAAAACTTTTTTCTACCAATCTACCTTTTAAGGTTTTTACATTGACATACATGTCACTCTTCTTTTTGAGGGATCATTTGCACCTTATGGGTTTGACCATTTCTGGTGGATCCACCAAGGTCCATACCTTTTTGCTATACATGCCATCTCAAGGAATTTGGTCCCTCAATAGCCTTATTAAAGGATTTTGGCTCGTCATCATCAATGACCAACACATCATTTTGTTGAGTCATGAGATATACATATCTCTTGGGCTCAAGATGTGCCCTACTAGACCTTCTAGATTCTTGTGTTATGATAGGGACTTGAGGGTCCATAAAATATTTTGTTCTTATCATTCCTTGTAGGTTCAATGTTGTCTTATTGGACTTGAACTTTTTCAAATTCTATTTTCCTCCCACTAGTTCCTCTAAAAATAGATTTCGTTTTTAGGAATAAAACATATCTAGAAACAAACACTTTTTTTCAGATGGAAAATAGTAGTAACCCTTGATTTCCTTAGGTTATCCAACAAAGAAACATTTATCGTGGATTTGGGTCCAAGTGTTTCACACAAATTTTCTTGGCATAAGCTTCACTTCCCCAAACTTTATTGTAAGAAATATTGGGTTGTTTCCCATTACATATCTCATACAGTGTCTTTCCAATGGATCTGGAAGGTACAAGTAAAGTGTAAATGTAGAATATTCAAGAGAATGTCCTTGAAAGGAAATTACAATATTATCTAAACACTTCATTGATCGTAGCATGTCCAACAAGGTGTGATTCCTTCTTTCGGGTATACCATTATGTTATAGTGTTCCAAGGGGGTCAATTGTGATACAATACCGCAATCCCTCATAATGGACTCAAATTCTTGGCTTAAGTATTCACCACAACAATCTGATTGAAAGTTCTTTAACTATTTTTCCAAGTTATTTTTATACTTCATTCATGAATTCCTTGAACTTTTCAAAAGATTATTTTTTTTCATAAGATACACATATCCAAATATACTAGACTCATCAGTAAAAGTGATGAAGTATTGATGCCCATTTTTAGCACTTGTACTAAAGGGTCCACACACATCAGTATATATGAATCCTAATAAGTCACTCACTCTCTCAAATTCCAATAAAAGGTGCTTTTCCATCTTTCTGAATAAACAAGACTCACATGTCTCTATCGATTCAACATAAAAGAGTCCAGATAACCATCTTTATGGAGTCTAGAAATCTCATTTATGTGCTCTAGACGACAGTGCCAAAGATATGTTTTGTTTGAGTCATTGAGTTTTAACTTCTTTGTATTTATGTTATATACATGTGTCTCTAGATCTATTAAATAAATATCATAAAAATAGGGTCACAGACATAGAATGTATCATCTTTAGATATGGAAATTCAATGATTCTTTATTAGAAATAAAAAACTATTCTCATCCAAACAAAATATAGAAATAATGTTTCTACTTATGGAAGGTACGTAATAGTAATTTGGTAACTCTGTCACAAGCCCACTAGGAAGAGATAAAAATCAGTTCCTACTCCAATAGAAACAACTCTTTCTCCATTTGCAATGCATGGTTACACCTCTACTTTCTTCAAGGGTATAATATTTCTCAGATCCTACAAAATTTTGATCATAACTGAGGTCCACATCTGGTATCCAATATCCATGATGAATTAGTAGATAAGTTTTTTTCTAAAATATATAGATATTATACATATATATACCTAAAGTTGAGATATCTATCCCATGCTACTTGTTCTTCAGTTCCTCAAGGTAGAGAGGGCAATTCTCTTCCAATGTTTAGCATGGTAAAAATGGTGACAATTTCCATCCTTATCTACTCCTCCTTTTTCCTTAAGTGAAGAAAACTTTTGGGTAACTTTAGAACCTTTCTTAGATTTGTCTTTGTCCTTGGACTTTCCTCTTACTTTGTTGACCATCAACACAAATTTTATCTTTTCTTTCATTGCCCTTCATCACTTCTCAACCTGCCAAGTATCTTTTTCATGGCTTATCAAATTGTTCATTTTATATTTCATTACAAATTGTTTATATAAGTAGAAATGACTCCTCTTGACCTAAAGTAAATTCCTCTATTGTAACACCTTCCAAATATCTAATTAACTTGAGCACATGGGCTCTAACTAAATCACCTTCTGCCATTTTGCACTTAATTAGTGCCTTGAATACATCATACCTCTCAGGAGTTGCTTGTTCTTGATGCATGTTGATGAGATGTGTTATCATCTCAATAATATACATATTTGCATGTTTCTTATAAAGCTCATGATTCACAGAGCATAGAGGTAGTTGATGTCCATGGCATCATAGGAATGCTTCTAATGAGCGTCACTTTCTACCCTAGGTGCATACTAAGTGGGTTCATTGGGTACTTCTGTGTCTAGGACATAGAGCTTATGCTCAAGTGTGAGAATAATTCTTAGCATGCTACACAATTCCTAGAAATTGATCCCATTCATTTTTTGTTTCTCAAGGATTGATTGCAGTGAATAAGGATTATCTGTGTTTTCCACTGATCTACATAGAAGAAAAAATTCACAAGTCAACAAAATGATTTGAAAATTAATTTGTATTTCAGAATTCTAATTTGAGAAAATTAATTTGGTTTTTAATTACTTACACTCCCACTGTGTTTTTCAAATGAATAGCCTTCATTGTTAGTTCCAAAAATTACAACGAACAATCTTCTAGTGAGATAATATCTACAAAAAATTAGTCATGAGTCAACTATGGTTTACTGCTCACAACTTAACTATAAAAATAGGTAACAACTACCAATTGCATTATATGCAATTATTGGATAAAATGTTACACAACTCCATGTCAAAAAATCATCACATGAATTATATGCCATCTTTATGCTTCTAGGTACTTAATCTCATTAAGACTACCTAGTCAAGTCCAACCCAACACCACTACAATAAGATATGCACCCTACTTGTCAGGCCCACATACTTATTATCTCACTTCCCCAAGGTAGACGATGCACCATACTTGGCATGCCAAGACTTATCTAGATAAGGTTTACATGTATATTGCACTTGGAAGACATCATCAACATTGATATTATATTGAGGGATATATATATATATATATATATATCCAATTACCATCACATATACATTATTATACGTATCATATATTATAACAATCACTAGATGATGGGATATGACAGTTAGAACAATAACTTGAGCCAAAAAGGATTGTAGAAAACAACTAAGTGATCCACATATAAATGCAATCCTACATCATCCCTGTAATGATTTCTAGTTTCCCAATCGATCAAGATGGTCCGCCGACTAGTAGTCCCTGATTTGGGTAGTTCTTCAGTTGTTGTTGATTCTCTATCTTGTCTTCATCACGAACCCTCTAAGGACTGTCCTCTTTTGGTGTGAGCTCTTGATCATCTCCTTCTCTCCACCATGGTCCACCAGTGATGTCATCAAATCATCCTATTCTAATGCATAATTAAAATTTACATAGAGACTGTATATATAGAGGCATGACATGCAAGATGTATGCAATATTACATGCTTTTTATAAAACCACAATGATCTAATATACATATCCATTTCCACCAAAAAAAATAATTTCTAGGTGTAACATACCTAAACCTAGGATCTTACCCTATTGCATGATTAGGAGATTAGTAATTTTAGGATCTTTAGATTTGACCAAGTAAGGATGAAATTATACCTCAAAGTATATAGATAATGCATTAAGTTGAATAAATCATTGATAACTTGTAACATAAATAGGCTTGAAAATGAATATAACATATCAAGTGGAATTAGATTCTATAATCAACATCACATATTAAAATAATAACATACAATTGAGTTCATTAAATATGACACATATGTTTTCTTTGCTAACTAGTATGCACATAATGGCTAAAGTATGTTTAATAAGGAGTGTATTATTCTTGATACACAATCAGAATAATAATTGGTGTTTCCATGTCCACAACTATGAATAATGTACCATTATCTAAATAAATATTGAATTAATGAACTTAATAGAAAAATAAGCATGGAATTTTGTGCGTAATAATACATGGAAAATCTTTTGGTAATAGTGTGAAGATAATGAGACTCTGAATAATAATAGTTATCGATGGTAACTATGTAATGTTATGATAATGTAGTTGGTGATGAGCCTAAAACTGTAGTTGTATTAGAACTTATAAATGGAAATCTCAATAGCAAAATCTAATGGGAAAACTGTGATCCTTGGGTTGGGTCCCATGTTTCACATTATTTGGACAATCCTAACTATCCTAAATTCATTAAGAAAAGAAAATATAAGATAAGGACAAAGATACCAATTAAATTATTGAAGAACATCAAAAGTGGAAACAAATCTCAAATTTGGATTCCAAATGTATTAGTTAGTTTACATGCCAAATTTGGTTTTATTATAACAACACTTGAACCCTCAAATAGATAACGAAAGATACATAGATTTAAATTCAATGCATTTAAATTGATATTATTGCTTTTTAGATGTTCCATGATTTAATATCTATCATGCTAGATTGCATTACCCTACATTTCTAGTTTCTTGGTCTTTTGTTTGGACCTTTCCATGTAGATCGGATGACTCTGGATTCTTCTTCCGCTTGAGTCAGAAAAGGAAGTGTAGCCGAATAGTAACTGTAAGGATTTATCCACTTTTCCCTCCTTGTTACTATGCCATTTTTCATGATTTGTTCCGAATTGTTTTTGTTAGGAATTTCCACATCTACAGACCTCTATGCAAACACTATCTCCACTAAAAAAGGAAACACCCACTCTTTTTTCCTTTGTCTATGGAAGACATTGCACTGGCACCTATACATATCTAACTACAAAAAAATCAACAAGACGCCTTCAGAAATGATTCTCTACCCTCAATTGGGCACAATCTCTCCTATGGCGGAAACACCTACCCCGCCTAGTTTTGTCATTTGTGTGGTACCTATAGGCATTGATGGATTTTTCCCCTTTGCAATTGTTGGTCCAGGAAGCTCTCATGCAACTTGAGGTGTCATCCTCTCTATTATGTACTCACTGATTGTTTCTCTTTACCTCCTTTCCATTTTCCCACTGGCAATTTCTTGGCAGAGGAGGTCTATTGGAGGGGATGGAGCATTCTCGTGGTTAGAAATGTGATTGATTCCCTTTTAACAAGTCCATAAAAACCAACCAATAATCAGTCTTCTCTCATCTTGGTAATTATTATTTTTCCTATTCCACTTCCTCACCTCTGAACTTGTGCATCCCTCCCTATTTGTTTTCTCCATTATTTTATCTATTTTAGATCCCCAGTTACCTTGGTACTCAACACTTCTGGTCTAGGTCATTGAGACCACCAGGGATACATGGACATGAAGGTCTTTGAATCCATTATTTATGAGCTTGATCCCTAGTTTTAGGACCAGTGTTTTGTGGATTCTTCTTTTGTTCTATGTGTTCTTCATGGAGTTTAAGGATGAGGTGAAGATGATCACCTAATGATTACCAAATGTGTACTTCATCATGTTTTATTTTTGTCACACCACTTATGGGTTTTTCCATCTTTTCCTTGTGATTTTGATTTCTTTGTCGTGCTTCCCTTCTATTATATTTTTGTCAATTTAGCCTATCACATCAATCTTCTTACGCATGATGTGAGGGTAATACTGTATTTTTCTTTATATTTTTTCAAGAAAATTTGTAAATAGTGCTAACTTCAAAAAACTATAACAATTATATGTCGAAATGTTATGCAAAAATACTGGTAGGAATCATACATGATTTTCTACCTAACTAAATCTAATTCATAACCTAAGTCTAATAACAATAAGAGTCTATAATTTAGGGTTTGTAATATACAAATATTAATTACTAATATTGATATTTGAATGCATAATAGGTGAGAAGAACCTTGACTTGGATATAGGGGTTAGACTTTGAAAAGTTGACTCACATCAAGAGGTATGTTGCATTCTATTATCTAAATTAACCTATTTTTAGTCTCTCTTGATGTATGTTGTATCCCCTTGATCAAATTGAGCAATTTAGCTGATTTTCCTCTGTCTTGATTCTCTAAGACATACTATAATATATGTTCTCTCTCTTCAGATATTTTGATTCGTTAGAGAAGTTACATGCTTTTATCATCTTATCTTATGATGGGACCCTAATTTTTGAATTGAATTAGGATGTTCCTTATTGTGAGATGGATCCTAAATTTACTAGATTTGTGGTGGATGTTTCATATTATCCATTTATGTGATGGAAATATCATTTACTCTATTTATATGATTAAACTTTCACTTGCCTCTTCATTTTGCATTCTTTGTAATTTAGCATCCCTAGAGTTCTATAAGTGTTTTAGTTTTATGGGATTATGTGCCCTTTGTGTTTTGAGATGGAGGTTATGTGCCACATACCTGGGTTTTCTACCCACTTTATATATTTGGGAGTTTGGTTATGTGCCTTACTCTATCAGGTTATCAGTTACCCATCTTAGTCACCACAGTTTTTTTTATATTTCACTAGTGCTATATTTATCTCATGTGCATGCAGGTTGATATTATTGTTGATGGGTTATGTGTCCTAATTTCTTTATGTGTGCTTTTGTGGCACGTCTTACTTTTGTTTAATGACAAGTGTGACTATTTATTACCATCTTATTGAGAATTCATATTCTCTATGATATCCACTTGCCTATTGGATGGGAAGACTTATTATATTTAATGTCTTTTTTCCTAATGTTGCTCAAATCTCTATTAACATTATCATACCAGCTTTTATACTGATAATGTCTTCTCTTGTGGGGTATGCTTCCAACCCTTTTGGTAGATATAAGGAGGACAGAACCAAGGTTGACCAGGATCACTCAGGGTGTAGTTGTTCCTTCTTGAGAGATAGATTTGAGGTGGTTAGTTAACCATCTACTAATGATATACTATAGTTTTCTTATGTATCACCCTGTGTGGTGAAGGAATCATGATATAAACAAGCATTTTAATAGTTAGATCTTTTATATTCTATTGCTACATTTGGTGTCTCAAAACATACTTCTAAATAAATTGGATTATCATCCCTTTAAGAAAATCCGGTTGTATGTTTGGAATATTGCATGTTTCCTTTTATTTGATATGATAAGTGATCGGATCGCCTCTCAGGTCTCATTCCTTGCACTACGCGTCGCATAGGTATATGTAAAACACAAACATACACACACACATACACACACATATATATAATCTCATATATGATTTTAGACAATTAGTGTTGACAGAATTATGCACATAACTCTTGCAATGTATCATTTGCAATTAAAAGCCCAAACCAGTGTTAAAAGTGTATGATGTTGGCTTCAATATGACTATATGGTTTTCTATGGAGGGATCATAGTGAAACAACAAAAAACAATCTTTCTTTTATACCTCAACCATTTGAATCTGTCATAGCTATAAAACATAGGTGAACAAGAGACATAGGAAATGATTTAGGTTATACATTTGTGCATACAAGTTTTCCAACAAATAAGTACATCTTTTTTATAATAAAAAGATGATCATCTAGATCTAGGTTTTAATTCACCACCTAGAAATCAGAACAAGAAATTCAGATTGCCCGCCAAGTTGTTGCATGATTGACTTCTTCACAACACCTTGTTATTGTCTAGTGGAATAGCTTCTCCAAGACCCCATACATGTGATTAATCCTATACTTCCTCCATGTAAATAAGGGAGAACATGGTGAACCACCTTGTCCACCAAGTCAAAGAGGATTGGAGTTATCAACGTGCTAGTCATTCCAAAACTCCCTTTCTTCTCCTATCGATGGAAGTAAACCTTAGGGTTTCTTCCTCCCTATCCAAGAAAGATATTATGACCAACTTTTCTTACAAGTTGTCTCAAAAGATGTGTCAAACCATTTGGGGGATGCCCCCTTTGTATAGGAGAGTCATAGTCTTGGAAAACCATTACAACAATCCCTTTCCTAATTGCAATCTCAAAATAGTCCACTGTTGAAAAATTCATTTTGGAATTTTGATCTTCTGACTAGGTTACTTGATCGATTGATCAATTTTTAGGACTCAGAAGGAATTCAAATAGGCACATCGGGTTACTCGATTGTCCGAAAAGGTCAATTTACATCCAGAATTGATTTGCTTTTTGATCTGAGACCTTACCTGTCAAATTTCAATTGACCAATTTGGATGGTCATTCAACCTGAATCCAATGCAGAAATTTAGTTTACCAATTGACAATCAATTCATCCATTGGCCCAACCAATTGAATCAGTCGATCAGACATTCTAGTTGCTCAGACATATGGGAAATCAACATCTTTTTTATTCTTAACAATTCTAATCATTTTTTTATTGTGAAGTTCAATTTTCTTTGCAACCTTAAATGTTTGACTAGGTAGGTTCCTAATTACATAGATAGTGATGTTCAAAACCTCACAAGAAAATATTGGTATCAAGCCTCACATTATTGACACCCAAGTAATATAAATGAGTTAAAGAATAAATACAACATGTAAAATGATCAATGATCATATAAGTCCTTTTTCAAAGATATCCAAATTGAAATTGAGGCATGGAATGTCGTCCTCTAATTTTTCAATCTATGTTTCTTAAACTAGAGCAAACTATAAGAGATATTGTGACTTCAATATCATATATGGACTCACTTGATCATGGTCATGCATGTCATAGTCTCCCTTATCATGTGACTAAGATATCACTTCAAAGGAGGGACAAATTCCATATACATCACTCAAAATTCATCCCGATGTGTCATGATGCACCCAAGCACTACCATTTTGGAAACCCTAACTTTGAGTAGGTTGGGCTAGTGGCCAAAGCATACAAACTAACATGTAATTGGATAATAGTCACCACTATCACATTGAGATATGAGTGTGACATGTGATTACATGACTTCCATGTGTGAATCACAAGGTGGTTAGATCATTTACAATTGTTCTCTAACAAGTACCCATGTATCTAAGATGATATCCAATATCTTGACTAAAGAGACATAGCCATCACAAACAATACATGTTAATTTTTCCTATTATTTTTTTCTATAATATGCAAAATATTAAACATCTAGGGACATAACAAGAATGAATACTCTTACTATACATATGATTGCATGTCCTGGCCCTTAACCCAAACCATATGTCATCAATTCAAAATACTCTTAGGACATTACTAGGTTTATTAATTATCTCAATACTAAAACAAACAAAAGAAGTGGATTTCCTTTTATTAATAATCAAATCAATTACAAAATATCCCTTCTTACAATCATCATATGATGGTTCTCAAGGCATATAACCAACACTACTTTCATTTTTTTAAAAATTGACAATCAATGTGAAGTATCACATGATGTATGTATATAATGTTGTGATTTAATATGATAAACTTCCTATCTAGATTGACATGGCATGGATAAAATTTGTATGTGATCCATATGAAATACTTGATGAATATTTCCATTTATTCAAAAAGTCAGAATATGTTTTACATGATGAATGATGAGCTACTAATGATTTTTGTGTTTCTTTGTCTTAGATATTGTTCACATGCTTATATGAATGATGAAATTTTGGATAATTGTTTCTATTCCAAAAAATCCAATAGGGAATTATGAAACATGAATATTTCAATTTGGAAACATTGAGCATGTTACATATCTATAAATTTTACTGCAATTTCAAAATATCCAACATGGATTCCAAAATACACTTATGTCTAAGGTATTGTTTAGTGATATTTCTTGGGGAACATGAGTTGGTAGGGAGTAAAAAGTCTTGTTTATTGTAGCCTATCAGTCAGATACATTCCTTGTCTAATATGAATTGGTTGCACCCTATAGGTCAGGGACAAGCCTTGGTTACCATGCATTGTAAGGAGTTTTGAATTCACTTGTTTGCACATAATTGGTCAAAGTTTACAACCTTGTTGGTCAGACATAGGTCTTAGTTAAAATTTTCTCTGACTTGAATTTTCTCCACAGTGACTTGGCCAGGGAATTCCCCTGACCAACAGGTACTAGTCAAGGATCTGCTAATAAAATGCAATGATGTTATGAAATGCCTGAGTGTGGTCCTTATTGGAGAAGTTAAGATCAAAACAACAAAACATTCGTACAACAGATATGTAGGTGTGGGTAGATAGGAGAGATACATACCACCCACCCTCTACCTAAAGCTTAGAAATTTACTTATCCTCGAGCAAACACTAAACTCAAGATGTAGAGGAAGAGATGAGATATTAGTCTTGCAACATATATTGTGTGGTGGGAGTGCAAAAATGGTGTTTGTTTGACTTCAAACATTTGAACCAAAAACTCAGACAATCGACTCAATGGAGAATAAGACAATTTATTTGCATAATCAACCGATCAATTTGGTGCTTCTTTTGGACTGATAGATATTTTCATCCCATCTTATTGAGGTGTGAGACAACTAGATGAGTTGCTTGATGGCCTGATGAAGTTACATACGAGATGATCAATTGGTTTACAAGTTGATCATCTCACCAGTTTTGTAATCTAGTTATGATGAGGCTGAAGTGGCGAGCATATCGGTTTGCTTTCTGAAGATCCCTCCTACTACAGTTGAGTCAATTAAATGGATAAACCATCTTATTAGCTCATTGATCGTGTACTAATTGTGATTGATCCACCTACACAATCAATTGGTTGATTGACTTTGTCAATTGGCTCATTCTCTCTTAAAGCTCTACAAAAGTAGTGATGTATGTTCCTCTACCTAAAACAATGTTATTGAGAACCTTAACTATGACTTGAACTATGGAGGGACCAAATGCAAGATCAATGTGATGAAATGAAATGCAACGATCTACAAAAGATATTGCAATTTTAAGAAAGTAATAAACCCATGGATTTCCTATCGATAATTTCCTTATCTAGCATTGTTGGCTTGACACTTGAATTTCAACACCATGAGAAGTTCCAATTGGATTTATTGATGGGCTCGAGGGGGGGGGTTCTTGTTGGCTTCCTTGACAATTGTTCTCTTAACCTTGATTGGATGCTCACATTTTGTAAATTGTTCACATAAATATCAAAATGGAGGGGTAGACATTTCATACCATCATGGGTTGCTCTTCACTACTCAAAACTAGTCGAAAAATAATCATGAGGCATCTTGTACATGTCAAGGATAGGTCTACACACTACTACATAAAAGCCCTTTAGCGTCAGTTATTTAAGCTCTTTAGAGTCGGTTTCAAAGAGACACCCAAGTGGGCGCCGCTAAAGGGGGACACCTTCAGCGTCGGATCCGAACCGACACCAAAACATTTTTTTCCACCAAAAACGCGCCAGCAAAGGGACTATATGCCTCGGTTGTTTAGTAAAAATTGACGCCCAAACGCTTCTCGCCACTAAAAACGTGCCAACAAAGGGACTATAGGCGTCAGTTGTTTACTAAACAACCGCCGCCAAAACTCTTCCCGCCACCAAAAACACGCCAACAAAGGGATTATAGGCGTCAATTTTCTAAAAGAAACTGACACAACATCATCTGAACCTATGTCAGTTTTGTGATAATAACTGACACCATATCCCCTACCTGCCACCACGGTCATGCTTCCCAGCATGGCTATGGTACCTGGTCACATAGACGTTGGTTTTAAGTGAAAAACTGCCGCCGTATAACATAGGTGTCGGTTTTGTTCAAATAACTGACGTCTATGTTTTGATTTTTTTTTTCTGTCAGTCTGCAGACCTTCTGTGGCTGGTCGCAGGATGAGAAACCTACAGCTCAGTTATGAACTGCAGGTTTTACGACATCCATTGATATCAGCCAACAACATACCACAAACCTGCAAAATTAACATGATGGATAATATTATATATATGTGATTCACACTCATGTATAAGAACATTTAATTCATATTATTTTTTCATCACACACATGTAGAAACCAGTAGCAACCTGCAGTTCCATTTATTTCATCTCTTTTCACATTCAGATACATGTAGAAACATTCATGTATTGATTATTTTCACACACATATGACAATTCATAAAAATTCATTCGCATTCACACAAAATTAATTATGAGAACAAAGTTATTCTTTATTCATCATTGTCATCATTGTCAGCAAAATCATATTGAAAAATTCCCACTCTTTGCAGGGCTTTTGCCCAATGTTCTCTTACAACATCTAATCCATCTCTCGTATAGGGAGCATGTACATCGAAACGCTTTGCACCTGTGTTGAAGTCCTCAGTTTTAAAGACCTACAAAGAGAATGACATATATACAAAATTATAATAATATATAATAAGATTCATATATTTCATATTATCTAACGAGACTATGTATAATACTTGTTGTATGTTATCGATTTTCAATACGGCATGTTTGATGATTAGGTCCATAAATCGCATCACATAGTAGGAACATGCCCAACCTTTGTCTTATGCAGCACACTATAAATTGAAACATACAAAATATTCGAAAATATAAATAAGCACAATTCACATAAATAATATATACATTGGAGTCAGGAAATTACTTTCACATTCTCCCAAATGAGTGTCAAATTTTTTTCCTGGGGACCTTTCCTCCATCTTTTTTGTACTCTTTTAAATCCTTATATATGTTAATGTAACACATTAAATTGCATAATTAAATAGTAATATAGTAACATATGTTAATAGATATAAAACATAAAATATTTCTCACGAGAATAATGACCTTTTAATTGCATGTCCATATAATACATCCAACTCACTTCCTGCAGGATCTAGATAATAGACGGTGAATGTCTTGGGGACAATAACTAATAACTCCCAATGCTTAGCACTATATGTAAGAAAGTAGAAAATTAATAACTCAATATCCGCAATAAAAATATAATTTGCTTAAGTCCAAATTACAAGCAAAGTAAACTTACTCAACATTGAATGGATCTATTATCACCATCTTATTATTTTTACCAAAATATTCAAAAGCATCACAGCAGTATGAAGTAACTGAATACGGGTCTGTATCTACAAGACTAATCAAAGATGGAACCAAAAATCCCACATGGGAAAACCCAAAATCTGTACATGTCTTGTGTAAGTGGCAGCAAAACATGTATTACGTATGCATTAATATATAAGAAACCAGATCGCCGTATATAAAACAAGGTATATGGATGTATAAACCAAATTACCGTATGCATTAATCTCACCATATCCACAGCTCTATCATAGATGTGTTAAGCCATTCATAACTAAACAACTCCAAAATATCTTGTATAAATATGTTGTTTCCAAATGTTTGACCTGCATTAATACGTATCCATAACTTCTATTATGTATGCATTAATACATATGCTAAATTTGTATAAATAGATTGTTATCGTATGATTTACCTGCAGCATTATCCAGAATAGTAACATTTATAGGGAAATTTGGATTATGTTCGCTGATCCATACTGCCACACTCCTACAATTAGGACCTATCGAGGCGTGTAGGTCCCCTGGAAGCCAACTTGGTAGTCGAGGAGGTGGAGGCTGAGATGTAGCAGGTCTCGTCTTTTTGACCTGTATATATAATTTCATATCAATTAACTCATATATATATATATACACTAACAAATTAAATTAATGAAAACTTATCATACAATATCAGTATAGAGGACATCCACTTCGGGCCACAATATCACTCTGCCTACTACCTCACTAAGTGTTTTAGCATCTGGGTGTGCATGAGGCAGTGCAAGATTCGTCCAACCAGTGAGTATATGTATTGGTCTCACATGTACCATGCCATATGGTACTGGACTCTCATGAAACATGCACCCTTTAAGGGGTGGGTAAGTCGATGCCTCTGTAACGATATATCCATCACTTTTTAGTTGGCATGGCTTCAACCCCTACAAATTTACATAAATAATGTTATATGCATATGTACACAAACATATCATCTTGAACAAACTAGCTATTATATATGCCATAAAAATACTTATAGAGGACGTGCTAGGTTGTGGGTCTATAGGATTACTCCCAACCTCTGTAGTACGAGCAGTAGGAGAAGAGAGGTTTGCCACAGGTACTGTCTGAGTGGCAGTCTGAGATGCCTGCCACTTGTTAATTGCTTCCTGGAGTCTTTTATCAACTACTTCTTCGACTCTCCTATCAATTAAGGAATCTACCTATACATGGATAAAAGAAATGCTAGTTTCTGATTATTGAATTCCCTTTCGCAATAACATTCTAAAATAAGAATAAGTTACCTAACCTTGTGAAAGTCTCGCTTTTGGGATAGGTTTGCGCTAGGATGGCCCAAAGAACGCTTTGATGCCCACACCAGTGCCTGCACCCCTTACACATCCAGGATGCTCTGGGTTACCCAGAGCAACTGTCAGTTCATCCCTTGTGCCTTGAGGGATGAACTTGCCTTCCTTCCTCTGCTCGTGCAACTCCCGCTAATCACCATCAACAAAAATTCATAAGTAAACAAAACAATGATCAATATCGATAGATTGCTCCAAGAGTTTGATTTTTACCATTTTTGCAGCCGCCTCAGCAGTTGCGGGCTTCAGTATCTCTCCCTTCTTATTTTGCCTCCCAACTATCCACATAACATGATGAGGTAGAGGTGCGGGAGCAGCAGTAGAGGACTCTACAGTCTCCTGAGTAGCAGTAGGCTAAGTAGACTCGGCCTATAGTCTTTGGCGAATGCCTGCATATCCTCTTGGACCCATTGTGTGGTCGTGCACATTCAGTGCACGCCTTGCTCATTGAGCATCATTGATAACCTAGTTAGTTAGCACATTGATTTGGTTAGTAACACTAAAGGTTAATCTTGAATAGGTGAATACATAAAAACATATATTAATTAAATTGGAAGTGGCGCTTAACACCTTGAATTCATTTGTTTTTCTTTGGGTAACAAACTCCTCCCATTCTTTGGGGTCCAAGTAGTTCCATTGTTGTGTGGCTTCCTTCTTCCTATATTTATTTTTCAAAGAGAATACAAACAAAAATTATTAGTGTAGAGTTAGTGAAATACTGATCAATGTCTAGAATTGGAATCAATCAAGAACCTATTCTCAACATCGCGTATGTAATCTCGGGTGAGATTGGTCCTATAGTTCCTTAGGACCCTCCCACAATGTTGCATCACACATTTATGATGCAGCTTTTCATCCAGATCAAATATGCTCTGCAAATTAAATAGAATTGCTATTGAATAGTATCCTAAAAATTAGTAATCTACACAAATAGAATTACAAATAATAATAACTCACACATAGTTCCTTCCATATGTGGTCTTTCTTCCCCTTAGGAACTTTATGCCATGATTCTAGGATAGGACTGCAATGGATGCGAGTAAGAACCCCAAGATATGAAACAAATGAGTTGTGGTTCACTCCATATGGATTTCCTGCCTGATCAAAATCCACAACCAATTTGGGTCCATTTCCCTTTTGATGTATTAACTTGTTCATCATTGTGATTCCCCACACTTTCTCAATTTTCTTTTGTTGCTCATCAAGTACTGTAATTTCTTTAGGGGGTACATCAACAACCTAAAATTTGATAAAAAAACACACTTACATAATATAATTATAAATGAACATATAGATAGAAACCTCAGGGATATATTCTTAAAACTTACATTGTCATGTGGTGCAAGCACGTCCTCACCCTCACGGTGATCATCAACACGGTCATCATGGGAATGCTCAGCCATCTGAAAGTTCACATTCAAATTATAAATTTCACATTGTAAAGTAACACTAATTGTAAAGTTCACATTGTAAAGTACACATTCACATTGTAAAGTAATTCACATTATAAAGTTCACATTCACATTGTAAAGTTCACATTCACATTGTAAAGTAATTCACATTGTAAAGTCCACATTCACATTGTAAAGTTCACATTCAGAAAAATAAAACATAATAAAAATATAAACATCCATGCCTCTAATATTGTGATCTTTTATCAATTAACAATCCTTCATTATGATCCCCGCGAACATACAAGTCATTGTGATCCCCAGCTTCAATGTTTTGTGGTATTGACAACCCAACTGAGAATGGACTGGAGTCATCATACTTATCATCGTACTCTTCTTCATCTATAGGATCTTCAATGAAATGTCTTTTACCATGAAGAACAACCGACCATTTATCATTTGCAGGATCATCGATATAAAATACTTGTTTCTCCTGTGATCCCAATATGAATGGTTCACCCTTCTCGCCAATCTTTTCAAAGTTCACTAACGTGAAACCCAATTCATCCACTATAACTCCTTTGTTGTTGTCAACCCAATTACATTTTAAGAGCGGAATTCTGAAATCTACATAGTCAAACTCCCATATGTCTTCAATGACATCGTAATATGACATTTTAGCTTCACATGGACTTTTATCCTTTGCACTTGCAAAAAACAATGAAGACGCTTGAAGGGTGACCCCGCTGTTTTGGACGACACTCTTATCATCTTGACGCTTTGTGTAATATGAGAAACCATTTATGTCAAACCCTTCATAAGACATAGCATTCAATTTTGGTTTAAAGGTGAGGCATTTGATGGTTTCAGTAAGATTATCTGGTGTTTGAGATAGTTGATGTAAGACTTTATCTTCAAACCACTTAATAAATGTCTTGTTATGCTCTCTAGAAAGCCACATTGTATTGGCTCGAGGATATTGTCTCTTGATAAAATTGGTATGTTCCTCGATATAAACACTCACTTTGTCCATGTTGTGCAAAATATATAAGTGACCTTGCTCCAACTGCTCACAGCTGATTACTTTCACCCGTGATCCCAAAACTCCTTTGCCAAAATGCTCCTCAATATTCTTGTCATTCACGGGAGCGTCATTACCACTCATAAAATCATTGCAAAAATCCATAACCTCTCTCGCCACATAACCCTCAATAATACTCCCTTCAGGCCGATAACGGTTTCGAACATCACCTTTAAAAATGCTCATGTATCGTTCAAAGGGATATATCCAATGCAAGAAAATTGGTCCCAACATTTTCACTTCCCTAGTCAAGTGGACAACAAGATGTACCATGATATCAAAGAACGACGGTGGAAAATACATCTCAAGCTGACATAGGGTAACAACCACTTCTCTTTACAAATTATCGAGAGTATCAGGGTCAATAACTTTGCTGCACACACTGTTGAAAAAGAAACAAAGTCTGGTGATTGCAAACCTTACATGCTTCGGCAATATAGATCTCATTGCCACATGCAATATTTGTTGCATTAGAGTGTGACAATCATGAGATTTAAGACCTATCAACTTCAGATCTTTCATTGATACCAATGTACTGATGTTGGATGAGTAACCCTGTGGCACCTTAACATTTACCAAGCATTCACAAAATGGTTTCTTCTCCTTTCTAAACAACGTGTAACAAGTGGGAGGTAAGTATATTCTTTGATCTCTACTAACTACTTCTATTAATTCTGTCCTTATTCCCATTTCACGTAGGTCCATTCTGGATTTTATCCCATCTTTAGTCTTACCTGGTATATTCAACAGAGTACCGATGACTCTATCACATACATTTTTCTCAATGTGCATGACATCGATACAATGTCTGACTATCAAAAAACTCCAATAAGGAAGATCCCAAAATATCGACTTCTTCTTGAATAAAGACTTGTCACTCCTTGTGGCCATCGTACATTGTGATCACTTACCAAATTCATTGGCGATGTCTTTCACTCTTTCATAAACATCCTCCCCTGATATAGGTTTAGGTGCACTACGTTCCTCATTCCGTCCATTGAATTCTTTGCGCAACCTATGATACAGATGAAATTTTGGAAGAAACCTTTGATGAGCAAGATATATAGTCTTGCCTCCGTCTTTTAGTCGTATTGAATTAGTGTTCTCTTCACATATATGACACGCTTTAGATCCTTTGACACTATATCCAGACAAATTCCCATATGTTAGAAAGTCATTCACAATGCAAAACAACATAGCGTGCAAATAAAATGTCTCTCTTCGTGAAGCATCATAGGTCATCACACCTTCACCCCAAAGTTTCTTCAAGTCATCAATCATAGGTTCAAGATAAACGTCGATATCATTTCCAGGTTGTTTAGGGCCCGATATCAAAGACGACAACATAACATACTTATTTTTCATGCACAACCAAGGAGGAAGATTGTATATAACAAGCATAACTGGCCAAGTGCTATGTTGGCTGCTCAATGTCCCATACGGATTCATCCCATCTGTACAAAGACAAAGTCTTAGATTCCTGTCCTCTTCACTGAATTCAGGGTATAATAAATCAATCTTCTTCCACTGTGGGGAATCAGACGCATGTCGTAGGATCCCATCATTATTTTTCTTAACATCTGCATGCCACCTCAAATTCTTCGCATCTATAGGATTGGCAAACAAGCGTTGAAATCGTGGTATTATAGGTAGATACCACGTCACCTTGGTGGGAGAACCAATTTTGGACACCCCCGAAGTCGTCAATTTATACCTTGACGCACCACATTTTGGACAATCTTTCAAATCCACATAGTCCTTTTGAAATAATACACAATCATTCTTACATGCGTGTATCTTCTTGGCCTCCATTCCCATTGGGCACAACAATTTCTTTAACCGGTATGTTGAGATCTGCAACTCGTTTCCTTCAGGAAGAATTTCTTTCAGCAAAGACAACAATGACGTGAAGCTTTTGTCGCTCCATCGATTGTTAGCTTTCAGTTTATACAATCTCAACACAGCGCTAAGATTCGTAAACTTACAACCCGTGTATAACGGTATCTCAACATCATGCACAATGTTTCTAAACATGGGAGATGGATTAGTTTTGGTGTGCTCTACCCCACAACTATCCAGCATCGCATCAACGATGTCTAGTGGAACTGATTCGTTCACATCTACGTCATCGAAGGCAATTTCTTCTTCCACACAAGAACTGCTATCGACATCCACTAGTTTCGGGTTTGAAATCTCTCCATGCCAGTGCCATTCTGTATAGCCTTGTACAATCCCATTGCACATGACATGACTTCTGATTTCGTCACCAGTAATGACTTTCAAGTTGTTACCACAATGCCTACATGGATAGTAGAACCTATCTCCAAGTTGTTTCCTATGTTCCTCGGCAAATCTAATAAACTGATCAAGACCAGAAATAAACTCTGGGGTGCAGCGATTGCGAATGGACATCCATGATCTATCCATTCTATGATCAAAGAGAAAATAAGTATATATTACAACAAGATTAGGGTCTAGGGTAAACATATTAGAGTTTATGGTTAAAACTTTAGGGTTTTATACATATGATGTCATTCTTATATATAATAAATGTGTACCACGTATCCCATTCTTGAACACCTAATCTCACTAGTATGTGTATAATGTGTATTAGGTTTTCAAGAAAATTTCGGCAGCATTTCCCCGCTATTCTCTAAGTACATATGTACTTAGAGAACAAACGGGGAAATTCTACCGAAATTTTCTCAAAAATCCAATACACATTATACACTTACATCCTAAGTGAGATTAGGTGTTCAAGAACAGTCCCAAACTGGGGACTATGCAAGATTTACTCCTAATGAGTAAATCTTGGATGGGTTTCTAGGCCAAAAAAATCATATCATTAAGATCATGGTTTCATGTTAGGTCATCATAGATCATAATAATCCACTAGAATGAGCAAAAAAGGTCTCATGGTGTTAAAATAGCATAAAAGTATTAGATCTTGATTCTAGAGTATAAAAGACATAATAGTGACTACTGATTTGATATGGATTTGAGATTTTCATATATAGGATATTTTTTTAAGGTGTTTTCACACCTTAGGGTGAGTGGTAACTTCCTTTAAATAGTATATTGCATGAAAATCGGTTAAATCATCTATAATCTTTAATTGCTTATTATATGACTACAAACCCTGATTATCTATTTGTTTTAAGTTGTTGCAAAATGATATGAAATGGATTCTTCCTCTGTTTGGATGAATTTCAGATGATAAAATCATAAAAGAAATATATACAATACATCCTAATGAGAATTCCCTAAGTATTCATAGAGGTTATAAGAATAAACTGAACTATAGGGAATTTGTCTATGACTGAAATTTTTTGTATACATAAATAGAGAAATTTGCAAATCTAGATCCCCCTGGTTATGAATGATTGTTTATCTAAATTCATAGTACATATATGTCAGATGATGTTGTTTATTCAATTACAGAAGAAAGGTAACTATCACACATAATAAAACAATAGTAACATTTTAGTTTATATATTTGGTTCTTATGATGATGTTGTTGAGCATTCAATTACACATGGTTGTATACCAAAAGTTGTAAAGTGTGATTGTTTTGTAAAGTTCTATAATGGTGTTCATGGTTTTTCTAGCTGAGTTGAGCTTGGATTATTGGAAGGTCTTGATCAATGTGATATGTTTCATGTTGGTCAGGTTGTTTACTTCTTATTTTCAGTTCTAATCCTACATCTACGAGGATTAACATGAGTTTTATTTTGTCTCCATCTCTTTGTTTCACTACACTGATCTTCTAGATGATTGGGTTCTTGGTCCTCTTTCTAGTTACAAGGAAGGACAATACATAAATTGTTACATATCTACAATTAGTTGTTTATATGATGGCTTTGTTCATTTGGAAGGAGTGATTTTAACACTCATCTCAAGGGAACATTAGTTATTGAGGTACCAGGAAAGAGTGATTTTAATCACTAAGATCATACAAGTAGCAATGTTGATTAAGTCTATGTGATTTAAGATCAAACAGTGTAATAAAATAGGGTTTTTGGGGGATGTTTACCTCTATTTGAGCCCAGCCAGGCGTAAGAAGGGAGAGAGGTCGAGATGGAGGGCAGGCAAGCAGGCAGGCGGCGGTCAACAGCCAGACGAGTAGGGAGCCGATGAGCAGGAAACAGGTTGCAGGTAGCTGATGAGCGAGCAAGGAGGAGGGAGAAGGGCGGCGGTGAGCAGTCAGCTGGTGAGCATAGAGGGAATAGCGGTGGTGGCGGCGAGTAAGGAGAATCGATATGGTGGCAGCGAGCAAGGAGAACGGCGGCGGCATGCAAGGAGGGATTCTGCTTGCTCACCGGAATCGCCATACCCTAAAATCGGATTTGATTGTAATGAAACAAAGAAAGGGGAAGAGTCAGGCTCGCGCGGGTGCTATTAAGTTAACATTCGGTGCCAGTTATTAAATAAAATTGACACATAAAACTAAAGGTGTCAGTTCTACAAAAAAACTGACACCTGTTATCAATAATAGTCGTCGGTTTCAACTAGAAAAAAACCGACATCTATCTAAATATGTCGATTAAAAAATTTGTTCTCGATTAATAACCATAGTCGTCGGTTTTTTGAAAAATCTGACGCTCAAAGGGTGTGAAGAATTTCCCACGAACAACGCGGGAAAACCCATAAATGTCGGTTATTGTAGCAAAATCGACGACCAAAATGTGCCCAATTTCTGTTTCACGAATAACCTTTCGTCGTCAGTTTCGTAGTTAATACGCCATATGTTAAATTTTGGAGGTAATTTTTTTCACTGGAAATTTTGGATTTGGCGGTTAATTTTAGGTGTTGGTTTATTATTAGGGAACCGACACTGAATAAAAGCGATACCCGTGTCTGATCGCCCTTCACAGATAGATGTCGGTTTTTTTATTAAATCGAGGCTTTAGGGTTCAGGTGTCGGTGTATTTATACAATCGACGCCTTTAAAAGTGACGTTATAAGTCATTTCTATAGTAGTGACACTATGAAGGTTTGAAGAGTAATTTCATCTATAGTTCCTCAGCCATTAGATCTTGACCATACTTGTTGCTTGTCTAGATAGAACATGAACTGGGAAGTGTATAATAATAAGTTGTAAATGAAATTCTCTCAAATATTTTCTCTGATCAATATTGCACATTACATCAATACAAGGCATCATATGCCCCACATACATGATATTTTTCTATGAAATGGGGAAGGGAGGAGTCACTCTATGTATTGTACTCAATGTGTAAGCATGTAGACATTGGTTGACTTAATGATGTTTGCATTATGAAATAATCAAGGTAGTGGTGTGAGGCACCTCTACTATAGCTACTTCAACTTCTGAGTTTGTTGGTTTACTTTTGATCTTCTTGGTACTAAGATTTTCCTCAAAGGGTACCCCTAGCTTACATTTGGGGAGGTCTGTTGAAGAGACAAGTTGTAGTTGCATCCAAGTGAATTTCTCTACATAGTCAAGAAAATAACTTCCTCTTCTTGAGATTGTTTCTTTGTGCCACCCAACACCACGAAATATGAATACTTCTTTTGCACCTGTAAAGTCAAATTTCTAGTTTCTTCATCTATTAAATATCTAGCCTAGGTGAGAAATGACATGTTGAAAAGGATAGGATAATGGATATCCTCATTGATGTCCATGACCAAAAAGTCACATTAGATGTAGAATCCTTGACTTCGATTGACATGTCCTTCATAATACCAATTGTCTTGGTCATACAGGCATACCAAGCTAGATCACAATTCAAGTGGGTATCCTGGAGGTAACTCTGAGTCTCAAGCATAGGCTAGGAAGGATGATTGAAATTCTAGCCATGAGATCAATTGGCCCTTTTTGGTAGGTAGAAACACCTACGAAGCATAAAATCTCAAAGGATTTGGGATACTTGTATTTTCAAGGCATCCTTTTCTTGAATAGTATCATATATCATTATTTCTAGCTTTGCTATCTTGAACACTATACTTTGGTGTTTGCAGCTAAGCATTGCCTTAAAGAATTTAGACCACTAGGGACCTCAGCCATGGCTTCTAAAAATGGGACACTAAATTGCAGTGTATTCATATATTATTTGAATTTATTAACATTGGCATCTAGTCATATCGAAGTCAGTTGATTTTGGCATGGTGCATGGGGCTCATAAACATGAACAGGTAGTTTTGGCAAGATAGGTGTAGAATCTTATGGCTGAGCCAATCATGTATCATGAATAACTTATGTTTCTATCTTATCATCCTTGAAGGTTTTATGTGATAAGGGTGGTCTTCTCTGAAAAACAAACCTAAAATCATGGTTACATCCATTATCCTTTTAATGTGTCCCAATATATTTTCACACTCACCTACAAAAGTGCACACTAGGGGGTAAAGAAAAGTTATAACTTGAGCCATCTATGTCTCCATGAATTTACTATAATCCATTTGATTTGCATCATGTCTTTTTTATCTTAAATAATTTTCTCAATGGATTCCAAACTTGCTTGTTCAGAAGTAGATGGTTTGATCTTGTGGTATTGTTGGAATTGTGGCACTTGATGTGGATTTTAAAATTCATGTCCTTGGTTTTGATTCTTTCCTACAGTACAGACATTCATCAACTACAACTGATTATAGTTTCCTTGAATAATGTTTTTTGGTTGTTTTCCTGGAAACCTAGAGGACCCCATGCATCACTTCTAATGTCCTAGTTTAAGTTTTTGAAAATTTTCACCACTTGTAGGATTTCCATATTGGAATACCTAATGGTTTTTTATTGTGGTTATCATAATTATTCCCAAAAATGTTGTGAATGAAGTTAAATACTCCATTTCACTATTTTTCACATGTAGGTGGTGGGAGAATCATCATGTACTATAGAGGAGTTTAAACCACAATATAGTGTGATTTTAAATTTTGCAAAGCTCACAAACTTGATTAACTGCTTTGACCTACTGTAAGATTTGGCTCCTCCTTTCACAGGAATTGAAGGGTGGTCTCTAGATTTTCCTATTTTTGAGTGATCATCTTCAATTATTTAGAAATATATTTCAATTCTGAACTACTTTTAGCCATATCCACCTTTAGAACACTTTTCTAGGTCCAAGACTTACAACCTTCAAAGTGTTATCATGACTCTACCTCATAAAGTTTCCTCCATATGAGATATAAGGAATTTCTTAATGTCATCATCTATGCCTCTATAAAAAATCTCAATAAGATGAGTCTCTAAGATTCTAAGATGGGAGTGTCAATGAATTTTTTTGTTATAATGTTCTAAAGCTTCAGTAAGGGACTAGTTTGAAGACCATATAGATTGGGTACTATATCCCCATATATGGTATGTAAGGTAATGTGGGTAGGACTTATCTAACATTATTTTGAAGCTCCTCCTAGGTAGTGATATACTCCCCCTCTAAGGAAATGTACTAGCTTCTATATCTATCAATGATAAAATATTTGAAGAGATGCAACATGATAGAGTCATCAAACATGCTTGGAAATTTTCTCATGGGACTCAAGTTGGCAAGTCATAGCAAATATTCCTTAACAATATTCTCCCACTTCATTTGTAGATGTGAAATTTCACATCATCTACATCGTTTGTGTCTTTAGTTCTAATTTTGGTGCCTGGTGTTCAATGATACCACAAGATGATGAACGTTTGTGGCTTTAGGGATATAGAAATTGCTAATCTAATACTATCTCCTAGCCTCTTGGGCTTTTTCCTAAGATGCCTTTATTTCTTCCTATATTGTTGTCCTGGTCTCATTAAAACATTATGTGACTTTGTGTATTGAGATCTAAGTTCACCCTATGTTGTATCTCTACTTCGTCTATTCCTTATCTTAATTTTGAGTTTAGCATGTAGAATATCCTATCTATCTCTAAATTTTTGTTGAATGTAGAGTCAACACTTTAAAAGTAAGAATGCACCAAAAATAGTACATGTGTTATAAGAATTACCCAAAAGTTAAATGAATGAAGAGAGATCTAATTCAAGAATATATGCAATATTTCCAATTGTAAAAGATAAAACATGTAATTTAATGCTAACTAAACTAGACAAGAATAGAAAAATTATGTTTTCACTAAAACTGGTGCCAAAATTCAATGTATGATTTAAACAACGTGTAAATTCATGAGGGATGTAATCCCTAGATGTACCAAATCCCATTTACAGTGATCTTGCTAGCAACTGAATAGTTCTTATCATGGTATAGTTTATGACCGAATAAAAGGGACAATGTTTCTAAGAACCCTGCAATTTTTTCAAATTCAAGTTAAGACTAATATTTGAAAGATTGTTATGATTTTTTATTAACTAAGTGCAACAAAAAATTAATTTGATTTTTTTATGATTTAAATTAATAAATGGAACACCATTGAGGATGTTTCACCTTGATTACCATCTCTCTCTTAGTAAACTACCTCTATATCAATTTATCAATTAAGGTAGTGCAACTTCCAATACTTTCATAGTGAGGAGATTTCATATATCCAAATTTCCAAGGAATCATTGTCGTGTTATCCTAATGCATGGACTATCGCTCATGGTAAAGGATTAAGACATGTGAATAAGGGAGAAGGAGTCATTGTTGATTTAGTGAGGAGGGTGAGAGTCATGGTCTTTGAAAATCAATCTTCAATCCAATAGCAAAGGTTGTCTGATGCCCAGTCTTAGTTTTCGAAAATTATGTTCTTGTTCTCCTTGATATCACCTCACAATTGTCAAAAATGAGGGAGAATTTCAAAAAATGCAGAAGCCTTTTGATTTGGTAATTATTCTTATATTCATTAGTTGTCGAACCCACAAAAGTTGAGTTAATTGGCCTGGCTAGCTCTAATCTTGAGCATTAGAAAACCCAACTGATCAACTAGATGGCCATCTAGTCATCTTGGTTGTTGTAGTGAATGTGTCATAGTACCGAACCAATTGACTATGTGTCTGAATCAGTTGATTGGATATTTTCCTCATAGTTTGATTTTTGGTGAGCCAATCAACTCACTGAGTGAATTGGTCAGATTTCTTCCAGACCTTAATGTTAAATGCTTGTGACTTGATCGTCTTACGAATGAGTCAATTTTCTCATGTATACAATTTTGCATGCTCTGAACCCCAAACAAAAGATAGGATAGATTTTGTTGTTGTCTTATGGCATGTGTAAGTCAATCGTCTCACTTGTAACATTCTTTCTATCCAAAATCCCAAATTTTCCCTAAATAGATAATATAATTGTATAAATATATACATAAATTAGTTAGTCTTTCATATAATTAATTATTCATCCAACATCTCTTGAGTCACTTGGTTTCGAGTTTGTATGTGAAATTGAAGTTGTTCCATTGATGAATTGTGCTTTCCAGCTGGTGGCCTATGAGTATGGGATACTAACTCCAATTGTTGGAATTGGGGAGTGACGATCCAAAGTGTTTCTAGTGTTCTTTGTGGGAGGTTTTGGAGCCATATTCTTGACTAGTGTGAATTCCCTATAAAAAAGGCAATTCTCATTAAATCACAATAAAATAAGATAAAGCTATAGAAGCTAATTTAAGATATTATTAAATGTTACTATTATATAAAAAAGAATGCATGGCTCTAGAGAAAGGAGTGTAAAAATTCCAGAGTCACTGGTGAATGGACCACTTCATTCAATTTATAGATTTCCACTACCACCTCCTATCAAACCACTCACTAGCCTCCGCCATCATCTAGAAATTAGATATGGAGATTGGGGATCCTAGTGGGTAATAGAAGATTTTGGGAGGATCTATTCTCCCAAAAAGAATTTGTTGAAATAATGTACAATCATTTCCAACTGCAAATTATGTCTGGTGTTATCAAGTATCCAAAGATCATTGCTGAAAGGAATATGGCTAGATGGGTGAACATGGTTGTGGGGTATTTTATTGGCTTGAAACCCCATCTTTTAACCTCTTATTAATTTTCTTTCATATATGGAAGATGAACGGTGATCTTGAGATTCTATCCTGAGTAGATGATTTCTTTGTCATCATGTTTATAGACCCTAAGGATATGAAAGTGGTTGTGAAGAAAGTTCAGTGGTTTGTTGCTAAAAATTGATGATGTCAAAGAAATGGAAGTGAGGAGAACCTATTGAGTATCTTAAGATATCTATAGTGTTGATTTGGGTTTGTGTTCATGATCTCCCCCTAGAAATTTTGGATCTTGAGGTGTTCATAATTATTGCATGTTATCTCGAATCTCCTCTCTAGTCTGATGTCTAAATAGGGAATTTAAATGACTTGTCTTTGCCAAGATTTAGGTACTAATCAATGCATCCTCTTTGTTCCTTAGTGAAGAGAGTCTAGTCCATGATGATGGTATTAAGGATACTAATAAGTTTGAATATGAATGGGTTCCTTATTACTGCAAACTGGGAACCTTTAGTCATGGACAAGAGGTGTGTGTCAAACCTATGGCTAGGAATCACTGTGGGAAGAAAAATTTGGGTGGAGAAGACTTTGGATGAACCAAAAACATCTAATGATTTCCCTAAAAATTATATTCAAGTGATTTCTCAAATGTCAATAATTAGCATATTGCGGTAGAGGTTATGGAATGGTAGCATCGACTGGGGTCGAACATTATTAATTGCCTATAAGACTACTAGTCATTTGACTCTTTTATCAAATATGGAGTCTATGCTAGGTAACCCACTACAAAAAGTTAAATGGAGTAATCAAATAGGAAGAATAGATCTCCTCTAAGTATTGTGTCCAAAATACCACAACAAAAAGAAATGCATTCTAGTAATCGCTAACAACTTTGGAATGTTGGATTACCTTAATGGATATGGTAATGGCATTACATTTTAAGGTAATGTGATTTGTGTGAAAGGCCTCTAGAGTATGATCTAAATAATTTATGCTATCTCTTCTTATTGTGGAATGTTTGGGGTCTCACATTACCTGGCAGGCCTTCAAACTATGCTCTAAATGATTAGACTTATGTTTATCTTCTATCAGAATGCTCAGGGTCTCAACAAACCTATACACCAAGACACAATGATAGAATCTATATACAATAAAGTTCAAAAGAGGAAATTGGCTAGATCCATGAATAATGTGTGGTAGTCTGCTAACTATATTTAAGATCATGTATCTCATCCCCTGGGGGAAGATTGTTAGTTCTTGGTCTAGAGATGATACTCAAGTGACTTTGATATATGGACATTTTATACATTGTATTATTTCTTATCCTAATGGGTTTTCTTATTTGACTTCTATCTATGGCCATATTTTTTATAGAAAGAGAGTTGTTGTCACACCCAGATTCCAATATCATTTATAAATCATGAAATTAGGTCATAACATGAGTTTGAGTATACTAAACACAGCTCTTAATTTTTTTCTCTTTCTAAAACTTGTAATTATATGAAACAAAACCAACTTCAACAATCTATATGAGAAACAAAACAATCTATATGATTTCAAAAATAAAATAAAAGAGTAAGGTAACCATACTATCTTTTAAGATTACATTACTGTTGGATGGACTATCATAAAAATACTATCATGATCAAACATTATTGCAACTCCATTCATATACAATTCTTTGTACTTATAAACAAGGACCTAGAGTGATGGGGATAGACTATCTGAACCTCTCTAGCATTAGATATGTGGTAGGACTTCTATTATACATTCCATAAGCTCAGTGTGTACCTAAAGCTATTGTGAGTAGAGTGATGAGCTACTCACCCAATGAATGAGTACTACAATGAAATAGTTTACTGCACAGAAATAGTCAGATATAATCTTGAGAAACTACAATTAAAATGTAAAACAATAATGAACTATAAATTAAATGGTAATTCACAAACATATAAATATCAAGATTACTCTAGATTAACTACAAAGACTAAAATAATATGTAAACATACTTGATTGATCTCTAAAGGAACTAGTCATTCATGAATAAACAAATGGCAAGTTACTCAAAATGACTACAAAGAATAAATCAATCATTGAACATTCTTAGTCAATCTCAAGTTCATTTGACTATACCTTAAACCCACATGAAGTGTACCAAAGCATGTAAAAGCATTATCGCAAGCTGCAATCTTACCATACAGGACTTAAAGTAGACTCAGGACTCTGGGTCTCCTAACTAGCTACCCAGTCAACACCGGGCCTAGCCACATCTAGCCTCAGTGGCTACTGTTAGTAATCGAATAGACTAGACTCCTCTTTAAACATGGATATTCATGAGAATATTTGAAAGCACTCTAGATAAAATTATCTAATCTAGTGGTTCCACAAGGGTTGAATCACTAAGTAGTAACTCGACTGGGTACCACGTGGATTTGTGGTACATGTTGGGTAACCAATTCAAACTATACTGAATTGAAACAAGTATCCCCAGGATCTATAATTAATGTTGTATACCTCTATGTTAAGGAGTCATCTCACTCTAGGCAAAGACTCTTTCTCCTCTCTAGTATGCTTTGACTACCTCATTCTGGACTCTACCCGTCAGTGACTCATTTGCTCCACTATGATGTAGATCTAAGTAAGAAATGTAAAATGTTCAAGGCATCTAATGTCTAATTCGATCTTTAATTTCATTGTTCAATCGTTGAATCAACATTTCTTAACTTAACCTTGTATCAATTTCTTTCCATAAATTTTATGTAATTTGTACTTTATACTGAGTTATTGAGCAACTTCACTTATCATACTGAGAGATATTGAAATGAAAATAATTTATTTACTGAATACCCTACCTTAGGGTTTTATTTGCCTTGTTCACATATAACATGACTCTCATTATAATTTACTACATAATAAACTTTAATTGGTTACAAGATTGCTTCTACTAGCTCACAAACAACTAAACATGCATATGAAACCCTGGTATGAAAATGAACTAGGATTTTCACACCATTCATTGAAATATCATGCATCAAGAATAAATTGATTCAGTAAAACTAAAATCTTTATAAGAATCATATTTACTAACTTCCATGTTGTCTATTCACAAACTCTCAAGCTATCCCTCCTCTAGGGTTTCACCCTCTTTATTGAGATATCAAGAATACATTGATCATTCCAACTAAATACCTAACTAATATTTGGAGTATTTGTACTCAACAATTAGATAAAACAATTGAATAATATGTAAGAAGATTTGGATCTGCAATTATTTTATACTGAGTTATACTGTAATTCACATATGATCCAGAAATCCTATGTTTCTATATTTTCTTCTAACTTATGAACTAACTTTAGAACTTCTTATTTAGATTATTTGTATCCATTTCTAATATTATTTCATCCTCTAAAATTCATCTAATTAGGAAATAATATGTTTCTAAATTTTGTACAATCTAGAACTAAAAATAGATTCAGGATTTATTGTCGTATACAAAAGAACTGAAGATTATAGTGGATTC
Organism: Alisma plantago-aquatica; assembly: GCA_963693085.1. Lineage (NCBI taxonomy): Eukaryota > Viridiplantae > Streptophyta > Magnoliopsida > Alismatales > Alismataceae > Alisma > Alisma plantago-aquatica. The sequence continues at coordinate 1,059,339,359 of OY856409.1, read as the reverse complement.
CATCCAATTTAGTGCAATCTATTGTTAAATGGAAGTAATTAATCACTTAAGTTGTGAAAACAACTTAAACACAGTCTAAGAACTGATCTTATTGAATCCATATCAAACTTTGAGTAATTAGTCACTTTCTTCTTTACTTGCTACTCAAGAAACCTAGAAATGGAAACTGGGGAGAAAGAAAGAGAAAACATGGCAATTTGATACCCTTTTATTCAAATAAAAGGAGGGATGGAATATATACATGTAAGAAAAGGATTATCAAGAAAATCTATCTAACGATGACCAACTTACTTGATTTCATCAACTTTAGGAAAAATCCTTGATCACCATCTTCGCCACTCTCTCCATCAAAAACCTAACTCTCCCTCTCCCTCAAGACTATTTTGTTTCTTTGAAATGAATCACAAAATATGAGAGCTACTAGTGTGTTAGGTTACACACATAGAGCAATTAAGTTATTTCAGACAATTTCAATATAACTCTACTTTACATTTTTTTTCTTTCAGAGGGATTTTCTTTCATAAAACATTACTGAAAAACATTTACTTAATATGTACAAACTCCTCCACAAACTCTAAAACATTAGCATGTTGTCTAACTAAATTTTCAGAGATCTAGTAAAAATTTCAGATCATTAGAAGTTACCAATAAATAAATAAAATTAGATACTACTTTTCTATACTGCAGTCTACAACAAGGTCGGTTGAATTGCAATTCAATCGACAAACAGACTCAAAGAAAAACTAATTATTCTAAAAAAATTTGATATATGCATATTTGAATTATGCAAATCTTATCAAAATTCAAAAAAAAATACAAATTACACATAAAATACTAAAAATAATTTACTACACTATTATATATATCAAATTATGTATTCATATACTAGTAAATCCCTATTTGTCCGAGTAAGATTTACACTTCTCAAACCCTAATTATTCAAAATGGAAGCATGCTAAGAATTTTTCATTAGATTTAAAAATATATACTTGGGCTACAAATATCAATCAGATTTAAATGATGATCGATCTAATTAATCATGTAATTATCCATATAAACCCTAATTTGATACTAAGATGAAATTGGGTCATAATAGTTGTTCTTTGAGCATTTTTATTTTACATATGTATAGTTCTAGGGGATGAACTAGCACGCTTCTGCCAATGGTGTTACACACTACTCAATTGGAGTTTGAATAGATGCAACCCAACGAACAAAAACACATGGTGGATTAAACTTTCAAAATTTAAAATGGACCTAAACTCAACACACTTGCACAAACTAAAACACTACACCTGCAAGCGCACATGGTCATTTCGTAGTATAGGTGGGTGGCAAGTATAGGGTCGATCCACAGGGAGAAAAAGGGGCACTAGAGCTAGTTTTGTTTTTGGGCTAGGTTCCTACTACAGATTCTAGGGTTGAAAGGTTTAAAGGTGATGTTTTGATTGATTACACTAATTTGATCAAGAAAGAAAGTAAAGGAAAGCAAGAAGAACAAAACCTAAGTTGACCCTAGATAATTAATTGTAATGAACAAGAAAAGACAAGGAAAGGTAGGAAAAGAATAATTTATGCTAAGGCAAGCAAGAAAAGGTCTACACTACACTAGGCTAGCAAATAGGTCAAAAGAGCAAGTAAATACCTAAACTAGAAAGAAAAAAAACCAAGAATAAGTCAAGAAGCTAACAAAGCAAGTAAAGAGCTAACTAAGCTAACACTAGTTAAACAGGAAGGCAATTAAGGTTTTAACGCAACAAAGGGAAATGTGGGTTGTTTAGGGGATGCACTTATCAATTAGGTTGGGGGTGACATGTGAACATTATGCTTTCATTTAGATTATTAAACCAAGCAACAAGCTAGAGTTTAATGAATTATCCTAAACTACTAACCAGCCATGGATATGCTAGGTTGTGTATAGGGGAACTAGTCCCTAACACCCTCTACTACCCTTGCGAGGCTCCATTGGGTTAGGGTTTAGGTGTAATTCAATCAGAGTCTAAATAAGCCTTGGTTTCTAGGTTAGATGATCTTATGATTATTAGCGGCTGAGGTTAGTAATGGGGTGGAAGTAATGTTTTAGGCCTCCCATCACCCACATTCTAACCTTGAGAAAGCTCCATGCTAAGCACACCAAATTCATCTAAACTATCTAATTAGATCTCTCAAGTAAGGTTAGGAGAACTGATTAGAATGTAGGAGGATGGGTAGCTAGCTAGGGATCCATGAATTGGACCTAGGAGCAAATCCCAAAATTCACACATATAAGCACTTTCCCTAAATTCCTAGGTGATTTCAAGCACAAACCAACAAGCAATTCATGTAGAGTGATATGGAAATATAACATAATCATTGGCAAATGAAATTACAATGTTTACATATCATTTCCCCCCAACATGGTATTAAATTAACATTTTTGGCCCCAAACAGTCCACCTGAGGGGCCTAGCTACTCATGGAAATGCAAAATACAAAAAGAATGGAGAAAGAGGTAGAAGAAGACATGGATCTTGTTGTAGATGAAGAATTCCTCCACTTCAACTACTGCAGGATATCCTCCACTCTTCTCTAAGGTGCAATGTCATGGGATGATGGTGGAAATGGGTGGAAATAAGAAGAAACTAGGATTTTTGTGGTGGAAATGGTGAAATGAAGTGGAATGGAGGTGGAAATTAAGTGGAATGGATAGAGGGGGAAATAGGGAGCTAAGAGGTGGTAGAAGGTAGATAAGGTTGGCCAACCTCGAGCTCCAACTGTCCCCAAGGTTTATATAGGGGTATAGAGTTAAGTGGGGGCAATATGGGAAAAGTAGTGCAAAAATAGGCTAGGGTTGATGCCCACCATCGGGGCGGTGAGTCACCATGGTCGTGGTGGTTGTAGGGGAATATGGCCATGGTATATGTGCATAGGAGAGGTGAAAAATGGCTAACGATCACATGGAATTGGTCAAATTTGTACATGCAATCCCACAGCGTGGTGATCACTACGAGCATGTTGGAGCTTGGTCACCATGGGGTGGTGGAGTCTGATCACCAAGGGGGTGTTGGAAAGCAGCTTCAAACTTCCATTTTACTGTGACATGGGGCATTTGTGTCACGTCCATGGACATATACCACGACCGTGTTGGAGCTTCTTCCTTGCACTTCGACCTTCAACTTGCTCATCTTTGATGCTCCTTGCTTTGGGTTGACTCTTGACCACTTGAGGTAGGTTGAGGAAGCTCTTGGACTCTCTTTAGGATCCTACAAGGGTGAAAAAACCCTTAGATTCTCCTCCTTCTCTCCCTTCCATCAAGTAGTGACCAAAGTACCTATAACACATGCAAAAAGCCTCCATAAGTGCACTTGATAGAAATATGCATATTGAGGGAAATAACATGTAATATAATAGGTATAGATGTGATTGAAGTGCAATAATACACAAGATGAATCCCTAAAATAGGGTTGCATCACCACCACAGACTTAAAACATACTTGTCCTCAAGTATGCTCCAACTCGATCTCTCTACATTTTTTCCACAATCAAGAAGTGACAAATGCAATGTAAAGGATGAATATTGACAAAATGGGCTCAGAGATGACTAGGTACATGCATTCCACCTCTCTCCTCTCCTCTTTCATAAACCAATCATGATTAGAGCACTAAGCCTGCAAACTTCAAATATAGAGCATAGAAAACACAATCAATCCATATGGCTACCATTCATGGTAGCAAAGGTCAAAACTTACCACTTTTTATATTTTACATTCATGCATTCAATCTCATATGTCCATCCACACTAAGTAACCCACATGGCTACAAAAAAGGGCAAAATGAGCTACATTTGATATTTCCTAGCTCCATGGGCATGCAAAAGGAAGAAAGGGTTGTGTTAAGAGTTTGGAGTGCTTTTACACACTCATCTTTTCTTTATTTAAATGTTCTTAAATGGGAGCATCTTTTATTTTCTTTTTGCATTTTCTTTTTCTTTTTCTTTTTTTCCTTTGCCCTTGGTGTAGATAGGTAATATTGTGATGAGAGTGAAGTGTGGAGATATAGATGTGGAAACCCCAAACTTTTGGAGGTGGGCACGGCTGATATGTGCACTTTGGCATCCTATCATGAGGCGGAGAGGTAAGAAGATGGTGGAAAAAATGTCGGGTCAAAGATGGGTTACTAGTTTGGACATCAACATGAGATCTCTTGCATAAACATTACTCCAAAAATTTAATGAAGCAATGATACACTACATGAATGAGCAATATTAAAACCATAGTTCTATCATGAGATTCTATAAAACTCTAAGCATTTGTGGCTTGCTTCAATCACAATTCAACCAAACATTACACAAGCATAAGATAGGTGGTTCATATGTAAGAAGTCAAGATTGAGGCCATTTAACAATCAACCATGATAATTCACTTGCATTTGTCAAAGATCACGATTTTCAATACAAAAAGTAGAGATTGGGTCAAAACACACTTTTAGGCAAGAAATTCTAAATTTAGGCAAAATTGGCCAAAATGGTGCCAAGTTGCCTTCAATCACATATAAGCCTATATTATTGAACATAAAGCCACAAACAAGCAAAAACTAGTTGAAACATGCAAAAACTACCAAAAAAATCTACATGATGTGCAATGCATGGCAAAAAGAGCAATTTTTTTGAAAATGATGTAAAAATTGACCAGAAAGTAAACTACATGACATGCAAGCATGAAAAGTAGGTAAAATCTAATCTAGATAGAAAGAGCAACAAAAAAAACAAGTATACAAAATGAAATGGCAAGTGAAATTCAAAACAAGTGAAACGAGAAAGAGGGCATACCGCCCTACCACCCCAAACTTTTGAATCATGGTGTCCTCAGCATGACAATAAAGTGTAAGAGTGATAGGGTAGATGATCACTGTGGTGGCTCTGGTGGTTCTCCTACATTTGGTAGCACGACCATGCTGGGTAAAACAGCCATGTTGGCTGGCTGGCTACACGACCGTGTTGGGCCACATGGTCATGGTGTCTGGCTGGTCACACGGTCGTGCTGCCTTGCACGACCATTCTGGTCTACAATTTCTTTCCTTGAATTTCCTTGATTATCCTATTGATTTGTGTAAATCACCACAACCATTCCATGGTACAAAGACTTTGATGAGTACTATAGCAGGTCATTTCAACTTGAACTTCATCAAAACACCAAATCTTTGATCAAAAATGATTTTTGATGAATTATTTGTCTAAATTTCATCTAACTTTTCTCATTTCAACCTATTTTCACCTTCACATCTCAAAACTAAACAAAAAGTATTAAAAAAAGTGTGTATGTGTGTTTTCTTGGAAAAGTATAAAAATAACCAAAAGTATCAAAAATGGAAGGTTGAATGAAAAAATCCCAAACCTAGGTGGGTTGCCTCCCACAAGTGCTGAATTTTGTGCCTTCATCTAGGCTTCTTGGAGATTCTTCAGTCATTCATCCATTTGGCATCCTCATGTTCCCATTCCTGTAATAAATGCATCTCTCATTTGCACTCAACCGATGCTCCTCATTCCTTTGATCATAAAAATCATCATCAATTCTTCCATCATGATCTTCTTCTCTCAAATGACCATTCAGACTATTGAAGTGACCATGTCCAATATCCTCATCTCGGGTTTGTCGGGCTGGGGTCTTGTATATGTTGATATTGATCTTCATGTCCATGAATGAAATTGTCATCGTGCCACTGTGAACATGTATCTTGTCATCAGTTGTAAATAAGAATGGTCATCCTAAGATAATAGGAATCTTCCTATCTGGCTCCTTATCAAGAACAATGAAATCCACCGAGAACACTGCACCTTTTTCTCTGTCTATCATGACTAAAACATCATCCACTCTTCCTATAGGCACTTTTATGGAACGGTCTGCCAATTGGAGAGTGCAATGTGTTGACTTCAAATTGTCCAATCCCAACTCCACATAGACATTGTAAAGCATCAAATTCACATTGGACCCAAAATCAAGTAAGAATCTATCTATGTAAAGTCCCCTTATGTATCTATGTATGAGTGGGGCTCCTGAGTCTTTCCTCTTCACAGGAAGTGAGTGTACGATGACAGAGCTCACTTGTTCAGTCAACTTCACTTTCTTTGGTATTCTCCCTACTGACCTTCTCTTCACAGTGCATAAGTTCTTAAGAAACTTGGCATATGTTGGGTTTTGCTTGATAGCATCCAACAATAGAACATTCACCTTCACTTGGCAAAACACCTCAAGAATGTCAACATTGTACTTTTGTCTTCTCCTTACTTCTAGTAGATCATCTAATGATTTAATGAATGGTGGCTCACTTGCTTTGGCCTTTCTTGCATCAACATGAGGTGGAACACTCGGGATGGTGTGTCTTGCAAATGGAGTGTGAGGTGGAGCACATGGCATCCCAAAATCAACAGGAGGTACCATAGAATCATCTTCAGCAAACTTGATCATTGTATCACCACTTGGCTGCCTTTACTTTGCTTTATCAACCTTTCTTTGACTAGCGGACTACTCTAGAGATTTCACACTCCATAGAACCATCATAGCACTTCCTTGTTCATGAGGAAGAGGGGGAGCTAGTTGTGGCTATGGATGAGGTGGAGCTGGTACTTGGTGTTGGAATTGAAGTAGAGGGGACAATTGAGGTTGGAAGGTGAATTGTTGGGAAATTGGTGGTGATGGAGGGGAACGAGGAGTATAAGGCTTAGGACCACCTTGGAAGTGGTATATAGGTTGCATTTTCATGGGAGGTGGACTATAGAAAACTTGTGAAGAAGGCATTGGTCCACATGCTTCATTGAAACTCAAGATGGGTTTTGAAGACAATTTTTCTTCTTAGAGAGCAATTATGGAAGATAGTTGATCTATCCTTTCCTCAAGCCTTGTCACATTCATTTGTATGTCATCAACATTCTTTAACCTGGAGAGAACCTCTTCCTCAAACCTTGATCTATATCTTGGACTTTGTGGTTCCTAGTAGCTATAGGAGCGAGACATCTTCTTCTCTTCACTATAGAACTCAATATAATTGACTGGGTAACAAGGAATATTTGTCACCTGGTTCTTCATGAAGCTCACCATGTCACCAAGAATCTTCATCACTTGTGAGCTTGAGTCATTATGAGTCAGAGGTGTCATATCAAAGGCATAGACACCATCATTCATCATGCTAGAAGCTCGAATTCTTGAACCTTCTGCCAACTTCTCATACAAGGGCCATCTCTCCTTGGGTGGCCAAGCCATGAAAACTCCTCCACAAGCAGATTCCACTAAGGTTTGTCTCTTTAGAGATAGACTGGAGTAAAAGGACTGAAATGGCTTCCATAAAGGGATCTCATGGTGTGGGCACTCTCAATATCTTCTTTAACCTCTCCCATGCATTGTGAAATTGCTCATTGCCCATTTGACTAAAACTTGTCATGACACGCCATATCGTGTTAACCTTGCTATAGAGTAGAATTGTCTTAAGAATGCATTCTTCATCACCTCCCAACTCATGATGTCCCTCCTTGATTCATACTAATCTTTGGCTTTATCTTTGACGGATAATGATAATAAGGTCAATTGGATTGTGTCATCACTAGTTGTCAGCATCCTAAAGGTGGAGCACACTTCAAGAAAGGAGTCCAAGTGCTTGTAGGGGTTCTCACTCTCTGAGCCATAGAAGATGGCCAGGATCCCAAGAAGACCTAGAGGGATGGAGAATTGCTCCCCTAACAATTTGATCAACCTTGCTAGCAATTAGCAATTTATAGTTTCTAGGCATGAACTAATTTTGAAGAGGCTTGTGGGATGCATTTTGGCCTTCCATCTTGTTTTCTCTTGAGTGGCTTGTCACATCCACAAGGCACAACCAAACAAAAGAGAACGAGTTAGCAAACCAATATGCACAAAAAATACAAAGAATGAAGAATAAATAATAGCAATGATGAAGGCAATAGGAAAATTCAAAGCAAAACTAACTAGCTAGGTTGAGCACCTTTCTCCCTGGAAATGGTGCTAAAAAGCTTGGAGCGCTTCTGCCAATGGTGTTACACACTACTCAATTGGAGTTTGAATAGATGCAACCACACGAACAGAAACACATGGTGGATTAAACTATCAAAATTTATAATGGACTAAAACTCAACACACTAGCACAAACTAAAACACTACACTCGCAAGCACATAGGGGTCATGTAGTAGTATAGGAGGGTGGCAAGTATAGGGTCGATCCACAGGGAGAAAAGGGGGCACTAGAGCTAGGTAAGTTTTTGGGCTAGGTTCCTACTGTGGAGTCTAGGGTTGAAGGGTTTACAAGTGATGTTTTGATTGATTACACTAAGGTGAGAAAGAAAGCAAGTAAAGGAAATCAAGCAAGAACAAAATCTAAGTTAACCCTAGACAGTTAATTCTAATGAACAGAAAAGACAATGAAAGGTAGGAAAAGAACTATTTATGCTAAGGCAAGAAAGAAAAGGTCTACACTACACTAGGCTATCAAATAGGGGAAAAGAGAAAGTAAAGATCTAAACTAGCAAGAAAACAATCAAGAATAAGGAAAGAGGCTAAGTAAGCAAGTAATAAGCTAACTAAGCTAACACTAGTTAAACAAGAAGGCAATTAGGGTTTTAACACAATAAAGGGAAATGTGGGTTGTTTAGGGGATTCCCTTATCAATTAGGTTGGGGGTGACATGTGAACATTATATGTTCATTTAGATAATCAAAATGAACAACAAGTTAGAGTCTAATGAATCATCCTAAACTACTAAATGGCCATGGATATGCTAGGTTGTGTACAGGGGAACTAGTCCCTAACACCCCACTACCATTGTGAGGCTCAATTGGATTAGGGTTTATATGTAATTCAATTAGAGTCTAAATATGACTAAGTTTCTAGGTTAGATGATCTTAGGATGATTATGGGTTGTGGTTAGTAATGGGGGTGGAAGTGAGATTTTAGGCCTCCTATTACCCACATTCTAACCTTGAGAAAGCTCCATGCTAAGCACACCAAATTTATCTAAAATATCTACATAGATCTCTCAACTAAGGTTAGGAGAACTATTTGGAATCTAGGAAGATGGGTAGCTAGCTAGGGATCTAAGAATTGGACCTAGGAGCAAATCCTAAAATTCACATATACAAGAAATTTCCCCAAAATTCCTAGGTGATTTCAAGCACAAACTAAAAAGCAATTCATGTAGAGTGAGATGGAAATAGAACATAATCATTAGCAAATGAAATTACAATGTTTACATATCATTTTCCCATAACATGGTATCAAAGTAACATTTTTGGCCCCAAACAACCCACCTAAGGGGCCTAGCTACTCATGGAAATGCAAAATACAAAAAGAATGGAGAAAGAGGTAGAAGAAGACATGGATCTTGGTGTAGATGAAGAATTCCTCCACTTCATCTACTGCAGGATGTCCTCCACTTTCCTCCAAGGTGCAATGGCATGGGATGATGGTAGAAATGGGTGCAAATAGGAAGAAACTAGGTTTTTGGTGGTGGAAATGGTGAACTGGAGTGGAATGGAGGTGGAAGTGAAGTAGAATGGATTGGGGGTGAAAATGGGGAGCTAGGAGGTGGTAAAAGGGAGATAAGGGTGGCCAACCTCAATTTCCAACCACCCCCAAGGTTTATATAGGGGTCTAGGGTTAAGTGAGGGCAATATGGGCAAAGAAGTGCAAAAAAGGCTAGGGTTGATGCCCATCACAAGGGTGGTGAGTCACCATGGACGTGGTGGTTGTAGGGGAACATGGTTTTGGTGTATGGCATGGGAGAGGTGAAAATGGCTAAAGATAATTGGGAATTTTTCAAATTTGTACATGAAATGCCACGGCCGTGGTGATCACCACCGGCAAGCTGGAGCTCGATCACCACGGGGGTGGTGGATTTTGATCACCATGGGGGTGGTGATTCACCATGGGGGTGGGGGATTCTGGTCACCATGTGAGGGTGGACAAAATCTTCAAAATTGCACTTTACAGTGACATGGGGCATTTGTGCCACGGCCGTATTGGATCTTCTTCCTTGCACTTCTACCTTCAACTTGCTCATCTTTGATGCTCCTTGCTTTGGTTTGATTCTTGACCACTTGGGGTAGGTTGGGGAAGCTCTTGAACTCTCTTTAGGCTCCTACAAGGGTTAAGAAACCCTTAGATTCTCCTCCTTTTATCCCTTCCACTAAGTAGTGGCCAAAGTACCTATAAAACATGAAAAAAGCCTCTATAAGTGCATTCGATAGAAATATGCATATTGAAGGAAATAACATGTAATCTATTAGGTATGGATGTGATTGAAGTTAAATAACACACAAGATGAAGCCCTAAAATAGGGTTGCATCATGTAGCATGGATCCTAATAAGATGTTTCAACTCTATTTGGTTCACTTCTAGTCCTTTTGGTGTGGTTGATCATGAATATAGATCCATGAACATCTTGATTGAGTTTGTCAACAATGCAAATGTTGCTAAGATGAGCTTAACTAGTGCTAATTGTACTAGAAACACAAACAAGATCTATCAACCTATATATGTCAAGGATTGATATAATTTTCTATAGTAAATGTTTCATGAAAGACAACTCTCATCTTTGAGTTCAAATTCTTAAATGTTTACTTAGCGGTTGCATGATTCTATATGTTCATCTTGACAACAAAACAATTCCAAAGAAGACCCCTTTCGAATTCATTAATGCATGGACCTCTATTCATGGGGTTCTTGGAATCATTAATAAGGCTTCAAAGGAGGAGGTGAATGGTAAACATGTGTTTAGATCATGTCAAAATCTTATAAATGTAAGTCTTTGTTTATGTAAGTGGAATAAGAAAGAGGTGGATGATATTAGTGAAAATATATGTTTTAAGGAGGTTGTGGCATGTAAGGCTCAAAGCAAGGATGATTCTAATGAATAAGATATGAATATCCAAAATATTTCCAAGTTGTCAAGAATTGAAGCTATTTAGGTGTATTCTATTAAAGAATCATTTGTTAGGAAGAAGTCATTAATACATTGTCACAATATGGGTGATGCAAACTACAATTTCTTCTATATTTCTTTCAACCGTAGAATACAAAGAAACTTTTATATATGTATCCATATATGGAATAATGTATAATTATGAAGTTGTAGTTAAAAACATATCACTGATTATTACAAAGAGATATTTATCCAAGAGATGTTTTCTTGAAAACTGGAACAATGATTGAATTTGATTACTCTTCAAACCAACTTTGATCTCTAAGTACCAAGGACAATATTAAAAGGGTTATATATGTATCTAATGGTGATAAGACACTAGGGCCTAATGGGTTTAATTTCTGTTTCTATAAATTGGGTTGGTATATTATTGATCCTAACATTATCATAAAAATAAAAAAAATATCGAGTGGCAATATGTTGAAAGAAGTTAATAGAACTCACATTTCTCTTATTTGAAAAGTCAATAATGATTATTGTATTAATATGGGAGGCATCTAACGTTATTCAATGTTTTGTATGAGATTACCTTCAACATTATTTATAACATGATTCAATCTATTCTTCCTCATATCATGAATCCACATAGAGCTCCTTTATTAAAGGCAGATGCACCAGTAAATCTACCATATCATTAATTAATATGGTGAACAATGTCAACAAAAGTTTGAAATCCAAAATGAGTATTAAAATGGATATTATGAAGACCTTGGTTGATTGGATCTATATAAAAATATTCTGGTGATATCATATTTCCCTTCATGCTTTTCTCAATGGATTGAATAAATTATGGATATCACTAAGATGCAAATGTTGATTAATAGATGTCTTCTATATCTTTAAAATCAGGAAGAGGTATTAGATAGCGACACCTAATTTCTCCTTAATTTTTTATTTTATCCATCGAAGGGTAATCTCGTGGCATAAATTTTAGCCAGTATAAAATGGTTTTTAATCCCATTAAAGGTTTGCATGATCTTGTTGTCTCTGCCCTTTTTGCAAGTAATGTGTTTTCTCTAAATATGACACATTTCTAGTAAGGATTTCAGTACTCTTTTGAATGAATTTAGTTTTGTTTTTGTCACGAACATTAGAACTGAAAAGAGTATGGATCTATGCAATCATGATGATGTTGAAGCTATTGAGGATAGTTTCAACATAGAAATTGAGCAGCTTCCTATGAAATATCTTGGATGACCATTATTTTTTGGTAGGCTCACTAAAAGATTATGTTAACCAATGTTAGAATAAAAATTATTCCAAGTTGGAAGGTAGGAAATCTTATCATCCATCGAGTGCAAGAAAGCTAGATTTGACTAATTATACTCTACCTTGTTTACACTTACATTTGACTTTATATCTTTTCCTAGAGCTACTGTTGTATGAGATTATTTTGATAAAATATGCAAATATTTTCTTTTAGGAGGGACTAGTCTCCACAGTACAACCCATATGGTCCCATAGTACAATCCATATGGTGTTTTAGAAAAATATATGCAAACCCAAAATTTAGATGGGTTTCAACATTAGTCACACTTTGGATATTGTCATACCATGACTTGCAAACAACATATTACATATGGACATGAAAAAATATACTTTTTGGATGAAGTGGATTCATTCTACATATCTCTAGGGAGATTCAATATGGAGATTGAATCCATCCTCCAATTCCTTTTAGATGTGGAGACAGCTGACTGCTTTCCAAGATCATATGTTACATGTTATCTTGATTATGCCAAGTGATGGTGATTCCACTCTATCGTGGATATATTTTTGGCTGCATGGAGGGTAGTTCATTGTTGATGTTATGGAAAATAGGGTTATCCTGAATCTTATGAAAGGAAAGCTTGTGAATCTCACTAGTCTTACTATTAGTAGTCAATGAAATTTGAGTAGATATAGACACCAATATATTATAGTTTCTTTTCTAAAACCTTTTTATGATCCAAAAATTGTATTCCTTGACAATCTTCTTTTTGGTAATATAAAACAAAAGAAATTGAATGGTTTTGGGGATTCTCTCTAGAGCTAAGAGCCCAAAATTTAGCTAGTCAAGCTAGGTTTTGGAGTCTAAATCTCCTAACATATGTGAATTCGCTAAGTGGAGGGTTATGTTGAATAAGTGCTTATTTACAATTATCATCAATATAGTGAATTCTTTTTCCCCTCTAAGTGTGAATTTTATAGACAATCCACTAATGATATGAACCATTTGTTTATTGTTTGCTCATTTTAACAAGATATTTGGGTGAAAGTTGTAAAAGATGAGTATGTTCCCTGCATACCACCCTCTATCCAAGGGTTTCTACTTTGAAAGAGGGAAAAGAAAACCATCTATTTTCTAATTATATCATGTGAATAATTGAGAGAGATAAACCAACGATTTTTTAGTATAGAGATAGAAATAGTGCATTTGTTTGGAAAGCAATTAATTCCAATGTTGATAATTTTATCTAGTCTTTATGTATAGATAACTTCTATTTTTTGTGCTTGATTTTCTCTCTTTTGTTTATTTCTTGACACAACCTTTCTTTTCCATGAATTTTGAATTTTATATATATATATATATATATATATATATATATATATATGTAGAGAGAGAGAGTCATGCTAGAATACACTCGAGTGTACAGATCACACCGTACACCCAAATGGTGTTTGCCTATCTAGACCATGTTTTTCCAAAATCTAATCCATTGATTTTCATGGTTACAATAATAATAGGTCACATACAAAATTTGAACTCATTTGGATGAGTGTAAGTCACTCATCCAAGGACAACAAAATTGACGCACAAAACTAATTTGAAATACATGATTTTTGCCTCCTTTAGATACACGACCTATAAGTGTCCAAATGAGCTAAAATTTATTATATAGTATTTTCTTATGATAATTACAAAGATCAATAGTTTAGATTTTTCAAAAATTTACTACAATTTCAAAAATGACTGAGGTGTACGGTGCCTCTGGTACACTCGAGTGTACACTAGCCTGACTATATATATATATATATATATATATATGTATATATATGTGTGTGTGTATTAATAATAATAATAATAATAATAATAATAAGATAGGAAAACAATTTGAGAGATAAAAAACAAAAAATAGATAAATTCGTAAATGAGACCTAAAACTAATGCTATTATGTTATTGTACTAGGCTGATCATATATTGACAAATTAAGTAATCTATCTATCTCTCGGGTATGTTAGCAATCATTTCTAGTAATATTATGTGAATGTACAATTGTGAGCTTTGGGTCAAAACCCCAACTCTAGCCCAATCCTAACATAGTTTTGGGTTTTGACTATTGGGGTCAAATTTAGGACTATTCAAAAAACCTTGGAACTAAACTGCTTACATGATCTCAGTCTAGATCAGGTTCCTTGGGTCAATTCTAATTTTTCCAACCCTAGACTAACCACATCATTCATGAGGTTCCTCTATAAGCTCTGGTTGCTAGAAACTAACTAATTGAGGATTGGAAGCCATTTTCTTAAAAAAAAGACAAATGTGTAAGTCAGAACAAACTGAGGTACATATCATTATTTTATTTATCAAACCTATTAAATATAGAATTACCTATAAATAAGGTTGCAATGGTGTTATTTTATGCCTTCCCTCCCACTCTTAGTCATAATTTTTCACAATTCTCCCTACCCACTTATAGAGCTAGTTTGCTTCCATCCTTCTCTAAATACAATTTGTCACTTAAAAAGTACAAACTAAAAGAGTTACTACTTATTCCACCATCTCCTTGTAGACACAAAAAAGAGCTTTTAGTGTAATTAAAAATATAATAAAAAATATTCAAACTTTTATACCAATAATGGTAAAAAAAATTAACAAAAAAACACTTTTCTGAAACAATGTGTCATTGTCTCTAGGTGGAGCTAGTGTGATCCATCTTGGAAGCAATATATATTATGTGTCCAACGTGTCTAACCTCGGCCACATTGTTGGGATAAAGACAATGCATCCTAGTCTAGAACACATTAAATCTTGGTATGCTAATGTAGCTACAATGGTATGCATTGTCACATAAGTGGTCAATGTGGTCCATATGGGGGTACATTGCTTCCTCATGGGTGATTTGATCCAAAGGGAAGCTATATCTTTAAATGCAACTAAACTTTTCCCCAATTGATATTGGCTCAGTCCCTCCTCATTTTTTCCTACATAAGAATTAATATCTCCTTTTATAACTTGTTCATTCTTATACTTTCCCACATATTTTTCCTCATTTATATTTTTCCTTATTCCTATTTATATTTTCCCTTGGCATTTTCCTTGTGTGTATTCTTGCTTACAAATGCCAATTATCCTTATAATTCATTTATTGTGCCATATATATGACCTTTAATATATTAAAAACAATTATCTTATATTTGAATAGCTTATACCTAACATGAGTCACTAAGAAATCCTTATCTATATACAAAATGGCATCAAATTTTATCATTGTCAAAATGCAATCCTCACATATATAATGAAGCTTACTATACATTATCGAGGAATGAATATGTACAACATAGAGACTTTCTTTAAAGATCGGGTCTTTGATGTTAGATGAAAGAGTCTGAGTGCCATCCATCCGATCCAGAAGTCTACTTCGTTCTACCTGTTCTATTCCTTGAATTCCCTAGGAATGAGGGGAGGGGTAGGGTAAGATGATCTCAAGTATCTTAAGATAAACAAAACAATTAAGAAATGGTTTGTGATCATCCTTCATCACATCCATTTCCATATGTACATCCTTGACCATAGCCTTATACCATAGACTCATGTGTTAGGATCTTGTTAGATGAAGTTCAAATGGTGTTGAGGTACATAATAAGTTGGAAGGCTAGTGGATTGATGAGGGATCACTATAAATTGGGCACATACTAAGTTGGGTACTATAATGATGACACGACCCACAATATTGGTCCCAAGGTGAAGCTTGCCTAAATGATAAAATGTAAAATTAAGGCATTAGATAACTAATATACGAGTATACTGGGGGTGAGGGAGTAGACCAACAATGTGACTCGGCAATCTAGAATGATGGGAGTCGGGTTTGACTATGGCTGCGATCCTCAGGGTGCAACAAGGTCCCACATTATTGAGCATGTTTTGGTGCCCCCAATGTACGCGAGTGGTTTCAGGGTTTGCCCTTGGCTACGTTGGGTCCAATAGTGGCCTTACCCAAGAGGAGTTACTCATCATCAAAAAAAAATGTGAGTATAATGATGGGTGGGATTGTCTTGTGGGTTTCCACATAAAGAGGAAGTTTGACCTCCAAATACAAGCATTTTTGGTGGAGGTGGGTGGGGCATTGAATGGAACAAGAAAAGGAGTTTTCTCCAAAGTTTTTTACAAAGAGTAATCGTAGGATCATGACTAGGAGAGGGTGTAGGAGTAGGAGTGAAATCATGAGTGTATGGGTAAATGTCTCTATTGTAAACCCAAATTCTACACAAGGTAATGTATAAAAGCTTGATCCAGAAAACACTTAAAGAAGAAACTTGGGGTAGTATTAACATTCTCCTGAATGTATGGAAATGCATGACACAAGCTAATTGATACATACCTATGGTTGGAATGTCAATATGATACAATATTAAGTTATTTTGTAAACATTCATAATATTTTCTTTATATATTTTGAAGTTATCATTCGATACTTACAAATTCTTATTGAATGTAAGTGATTGCATAGTATGTCATTAGATATTGAGGAGGGACCTCTAGGAACACAAGTTGGCACCAATTGAAGAAATCATTCATTATATTGATTGAATTTGGCACAGGTGTGGAAACTAGGTATTATTTCATATTGCTCCATAGTTGATACTATTACCTAACTTGATGTTGCCAACACTCACTAGCATGGACCCGTCTGTGAATTGAACTAAGGTGTCATAGATTGTTACAAAAAAATGTAAAAGTACTCTACCTAGAAGGTGTCAATAAATAATCATGTAGCATAGTGGTACTTATTCTAGCATTCTGCCCCTAGCGAAACTACTCTAGAAACTGGATAGCACATCATTAGCATGTGAGTTAATTTTATCTATATTGAAATTACAAGTTTATAACAAAAATTTTATATGCATAAATTAGTATTCAATTAAAATATTACACAAATAAACTAAATGACACCTAAGAGGGAAGTATATGGTAAATTTGAGAACTATAAAATTAAACATGTGACTTTGGAGTTTATGTTGCTTTTACAAACTATATATTCCCAAGTTAGGAGGGTGCTCATGATCAAATAAATGTAAAATATGTAATATTTCAAACACATAAAATAATTTTCTTGATTGTATACCAAAAACCAAAAGGGACATCCCATGACCAATGCTCCCAATTCATGTCGAGTCTCATTTAGTGTCATATTCTAATCCTCTCTTCGAATGACATCTACAGTACATAAACATACTTGAAAAGTAGGAATTCATCTTCAACCTCATCTTAGACTAATATATCTCTTACTATAGATCTCTATAGTTGCAACACCCCAAGATAATATACTACAGCTCTTGATATTAACTATAAGGAAAATTTATTTATTCTGGGTATTTAGTGCTATCACAAATGAGGTAAGGATCTATAACACAAAATAGATATGTTTTAGTGCTAAAAACTCTCATTTGTACCTAGATATTTGGATCTCCCAAGGCCAAAATGAATAAGGTAACATGTCTCACATGTATATATATGTTTCATGTGGACATTCACTCTAGTTGACTAGAAGCAGTCACAAAGGTGAATCCAAGATAGTTGTCATCATGGGTTTTGGCATATAGGATATTGTTCTATAAGAATATCCCAGTATAACCTTATACCTAGAATCATTTCCAAACATCAACATTTGATAGTCATATTAAAACAACAAAACTACATGTTGGTACTACTATCTTATAGATTCACTAGGGAAGTGATGATTAAAGGATCCAGAAATTTCCAAACAATTCCAAAACCCACTAAGACAAATTTCTCAAGGACTCAAACATTGATACCTGGAAACTCTAAAGAACTATGTTGGAAAAAAATATTCATATTTATGCATATCTATAGACCATGTCTATTATAAGATAATGATAAAAATATACTAATTTACAAGAAACAACGTTGGGAAAAATAGAATCATTTTTTCTTTCATAAATTTTCGTTGAGGAAGCAACATTACATAAGGGAAGTAAAACTTACATAACAATTATGAGCCAAAAATTAAAAAAAACATGACATTATCCAAGATCACTACCAGGCCCAAGTTGACCAAACTTATGGCAAAACACAACATGATGCAAAATAGCATCAAAAGAAGCTTGTATATTTTTCCTTTATGGAATTTTCTCATGAATGTACAATGAAGTATGATGATTCATATGGTTATATATCCATCATTGTGGGAATTCTTCTAGTATTGGATAACTATTCCCATATGGTTACAATGAAGGGTAGAAAAACATATATTACTTTACTTTCATGAAATATGGGAAAAATGTCTATCAGGAACACCATGAATATCCATGGTTATCGAGTCATAATAGCTTTTATTTGGGAAATACCTACTTAGAAGTTGGTTGTAGTCAATTTCATAGGCAACTTTTAAGGGTATCAAAACTTTAATGACTATCACTATTCAGTGGTAACTTAACATGAACATTTTAACCATATATGGTGTTCACCACATACTTTTAATTGTTTAGTGTGATTTGGACTTCTTGCATCTTTTTTGAGATCTAAAAATATTTTCTAATTCTTGGAATGGTATAATTGTACATCTTACACTTATTTAAGGGTCTCGTTGCACCTCAATATGACCAATAACAATGTAAATAGTATGTTGTAACTATGTGTGTATGAATTGGTAGATGTTTGGAACCTTTTAGACCTAGTTCAGATACTTTGGATGATTACTAGCATTTATCCATACATGATGCTCATGTTGAATGAGAGAAACCATTTAGTGGTGTCAATTCTACTGATAAAGTATGAGAATCAATATTCAAATGTTAGATCTCTCTTTTTGTATCAATAGAATATTTGTAAAACAAAGAGTATATGGAAGACACAAGATCTCATATATTGTGCAGAGAGATAAGATACAAAATTCCATTTTTGGGTGCCCCATGTACAATACCTTAATAAATCTTAGGTGTTACCTTACATAAACCTTTGAGTCTATGAAAACTTCTCTCAAACAAGTCAAAAATATCACTTTCCTCCCTCCATGGAGCCTAGTATTGTATCATCCCAGGATTTGAAGCCTCAAATAAAATAATCTTATAAGGTGCCTTCCTTTTCAGGGAGCTCGTCATATGTCATTAAGCATGATAATCCTAGGGTAGTACTAGGATTGGTGATATCTTCGTAGTTGATCTTGGTTTGTGTGTGAGTGAGGACAAAGAGTGCAATACACTCTAGTGGTGGCATGTGGGTCTATTTGTTATTATTGAAATTCGACTGGATCCTTGGACAGTGGGTCCAAGCATTACAAAACGGTATTAGAACCAAAAGCCTCCAGTAGGTGGGGCCCACATGGACATGTGGCATGCTAGCTATTGAGTCATACAGTCCAGTAATGTTGGAAAGGGATATCTTAGTTGATGGAGCCACCCTTCCATCGATAGCCATGAATGAGAGTTGGGTGTACATAAGTCATTATGGGTCTGAAATGGGGAAGATATTATGAGGCCATATAGGGGAGCCTTGATGCGAACGAAAAGAGTCTAATTAGTGAGTAACGTCCCATAATTTGAAGTCTCAGATAAAATGATCTTGTAAGGAATGATTGGACTACCTGTATCATAAGGTGCACCTCCTTTTTAGGGGGCCCATCACTAGAAGTTTGTGGTTAAGCATTCTCATCCCATAGTAGTATTAGGATGGGGGGCATGTTGAGAAGTCAATCCTGATTTGTGCATGAGTGATTGGTGGTTTATGGACCTAGGTTCATGAAACTCTACTAGAGCTTTGGGTGGTGGGCCCAGATGTTACAAGTATTCTTTTTGTACCACATAGATAAACATATGGTGGAAAGGAAAATACTCTCCAAATCATCTCATGGGTGACTATTATTGGTTCCTATGAAGATCCAAGTGAAAATCCTACTCTAACAATGAGGGAGAGCCACCCCAACCATAGATGAGGGAAGACCTGCAAAAGATATACTTGAAATATTGGTATCTAAAAAAAGCTCATGTGGCTACATTTCCTTTTTTTAGAGAAGGAAAATAGGTTTTTCATATACACCTCAATTCTTAATCCTGTCAAAGGTAGATAGTGACTTGTAAAGGTCTAGAAAATCCATTTAAGAGTATCCATTGGAAATGAAGTAGTCCCAAGGAACCTACATCCCACATTGCTTAATAAGGTATAATTAATTTTTCATCAATCTACCATTGTTTAGTTATGTCATAAACTAGATCCCACTATTATCCTTGCTTACCTGAGATAAATCTTGCATTAGAATGGACTTCCTAGTCATTCCCCTCCAAACTCTCAATATAACACCCTTGAAACATATTAGTATTTCTTGAAATTCCCATACATTCTCCTCATTCAAGAAGACCATGGAGATTTCTTACAAGTAACTAAGGTGTGAAGTGTTTTAAAAGTGGAAGCATCAGTATTAACATAGGCATCTTCTATATGTAGACCCCAACATCTATGAGGATTAGAAGTATATTTCACTCAATAGTGTTATGTTTCCAATCTCATAAGAAGCTTGATGCAATGCTTCTAATATTCTCAAAGATGAAGGAAGGGAGCTTGGATTGTCTTATCTAGAATTGGATGTTAATTTTAAGAGATCTTTGAAGGAGCATGGATTTAATTACCATGACATAGACAAATAAATCAGTTGTCCATTGGATCTCTCAATTTATCCACTACATCAAAAAAATCATAGATTGTTCCCCTTCCTCCCATGATACAAATACCAAGGTACATGGTACGAAAGGAGCCTTCACTCATCCCAAAAACCCCCTTTAATCTACCTCTTCTAGTGTAGCATGTCATGGAGAGGAATATTTAGAACTTAAAATCACTGGCATAGAGCATGGACAACATTCCAAAGATCAACATGATTCTTTTGAAGTTCTTTATCTTAATCTTGATTGGTGGTGAAGAAAAGGATGTCATCCACAAACATAATATGCGACCACACCTAGATCCCCTCTGCCTAGAAAAGTTTAATCTCTACTTATCCTCCCTTATTCTTATAAGAAAGGTTAAAGCCTTCACAAAACAATAGATGCAAGTGGGATAGAGGGTCACCCTACCTCAGGCCATTCACAAGTTTGAACAACAAAATGCCACTGGTTGGAATAGAAAAATAAGCAGTATCCATACACAAAACCATCACTTTGATCCTCTTTCTAGAGAAACCCAAACACTTATCACATCCCAAAGCATTTTTTAATTTATAAGAATATTGGATTTCAAGATGTCTAATTTAATATAAGCCTTCCTAGGTTTGTCCTTGATATTGAAGTTTAGAAGAAACTCAAATTCCAATAGGGCACTGTCATATATGATCCTTCCTTGTATGAAATAAATCCAATTTGTAGACTTAGTATCTAATAGGAATACTTTGAGATGTCTATATAGAAGCTTAGAAATAACCTTATAGAAGATAAAGCAACATGCATATAATCATGGAGAGAAATGATTCACTTGGATATTATCAATGGTCTTATAGTTTGTAGTACACTAAGGAGGCATCATGAATCTTCTTAGGTATGAGGTGTAATAAGGTGTGATTCACATGGTTAACCAAAAAACCTCCTACCAAGAACTATTGGATAGCCTTTAATATATCATTTTTAATAATATTCCAAAATGATAGAGTGAATTTCTTTTTTAAGTCTCTACTTCCTATTTCCTTAGAAGCTCTAACTGATAACAAAACCTATTTATTTCCTCCTCTAGGGTCCATCCAAAAAGTTTAATGTTCATCTCATCTATGAATCTCCTTCTCCCATGATAGGATATACCATTCCCATTGACGCAATGAGGTGCATAACACCTTACAAATGTATGATTTGAAGACTTACATAAAATTTCTATCTGTAAATTTACCTTGTATATTTGGTATCTTAGATTTATTTTTTATTTTCTATATTTTGCGTCAATAAACTTGGTTTCAAGTCTTTTTTCACTTTGTTCTTGAAGAAGGATCACCTAGGGTCTGTCTTTCTTACTATTTCATACTACCACAAAGCCTCTAAGTTCAATTTTAATACAAATATTTCAAGGAAGCTAAAATTTTATAATACGATTTCTAAAACCTTGGGATCACCATTTGAGAAAATTTTGGGTCATATTAGATTCTAATAAGGTATCCCAAAATATTTGAGTCAAGAACAGAGTATATAGTTACTTTCAAGATCTACCTCACGTGATAAGCTAGATGCAAAGTAACATATTGTCTAATAATTCAATTATAATATTACTAAAATAAATAACAGAAATAAAGATATTAATCAAAATTTAAGATTTTCTATAATTCATTGATATTACTTAACTACCCAATGAGTTCAAAATAAATATTTTAGTTACAATATAGGTAACAAAGTAATTAAGATAGTTTATTCCTTCACATCATACAGTCAACCATGGATGTCTATATGTGATAAACTAAAAGTGCCTACTGACTAAAAAATTCTATTTTGATGATTCTAGAGATCATCAAAGGTGTTGTCGAGTTGGTCGACTCTAAATTTTTTCTCTCAACTGTAATGGGAGTATATTATGATAAGTGGTGAGAAAGTCATACTTAATATTAGTTTATATATTGTGTGTGGTACCCAACATAACCACAAATCCTAGTGTTACCCAATTTCAGTATGTGAGTCCAATGAGAGGATGAGAAAATCATATGACATAGGGACCATGCAATGGGTAAGTCATTGTATAACCATTGTAGTGGGTCACTTTTGGGAATCCATAGAGCTGACACCCCACCTTTGTGTAAAGGTTGACGATCCATGTTTTTTTCATGAGTTGTTTAGCCACTTATACCAAATGTGGCAAGCCCCTATTTTAGACCATGAAGCTATTTTATCAATTATAAAATCCCCAAATTTTACCATAAGACATGGATGATGAGTCCTCAAGACAAGGGGCTTTAACATAGAACGTATGATCCAAGTGGTTGTATTCAAATCCATAAAATAATGTTGTAGTTCACTCGGAAGAATTAGCATAGAACAGAACCCAAAAGGATTTAATTGTAAAACATTTATTTAATAAAATAAATGTTAGATAGGAAATGAATGCATCATGGATGTATTGTGTTTTCTTACTTTTAGCTTCTTCATTGTTTTTGTTAGATTTCTTAATAATATTTGATAAATTCATTTAAGACTGACATTTTATTGCTATATATGATTTTATAGCTCAATTTCACTTCTATTTCACCTTCAAATACCATACATAGTGTGCTTCTATTTTAATTGATGTTCCATTGTTTCTATTATAGGCATGAGGAATTGATAAAAATCTAGAATGTAGAAGAACATTTTACTTGGATAGATATAGAAAAATCCACTTCATTGGAGTCAATTAACACTTTTTAAGCATTTTATATGATGTGCAACTCATTCACATAATGTATGAACCTATTTTCTAAACATTACAAGGTATGCAAGTAATCTACTTGAAATCTGAACCTATCATCAAGATTTTACATGTCATGTAATAACGTGTGAATATATCAGCAACAATCTGTGCCAACCATATAAACCCCATGTCAACCAAAGATTTAATTAAAATTGATTTAATGATTGCATAAATGCCTTCAATGAGGTCCTAATCAGGTTGTTATGTAACCTAGTTACATTTTGACTCAAGAGAGGATTGCTTCCTCCCATCTTTTGACTCATGCAAGATGTAAATAACTTACATGTCATTTATATTAGTATTTTAGGATAAAATACATACATGTGTAAGCCACGCGCATGTCGTTTAAAAACATGCTTCAATAGTTCACTACTCAATTTGTAAGATTACAAATAAGGTGGCTCCTCCTACCATAAAAAAACAATCTTTCTTAATTTTAAACCCTATTTAGATATAGGCGGACAGGGAGAAACCTAATGGTAAACTCCATGTTATGAAGGTAGACGAATAAGATCAAATATGATTCTTCTTCAGTAAAAATTATCAAGTTTTCTTTATAAAGGAGTTAGTACTTCTCTCCACTCTAATTGCAATTTGTAGATGTAGCTTTCATACATTCTTGATAGGATATTGAACCTTCAAAGGGTATCTAAGTTTTCTTCGTTATTGTTTTTATTTTTAGTTCATTTATCACAACTTTTCCACATATTATTATTTTGGATCTCTTGGGAATGGGGTGGCTTCCCCCATTCCACTACATGTTGCACAAGTTTATTTCATGTATTAAATGCAAGTTTACTTCATAATTCATCACAAATGTGATACGTATATAATAGTTTAGCCAACTTTATATGAATATTTTTCTCTTTTTCCATGAGAGAAGGGTGTACCTAGAGTAGTGATAGTTAATCCGCTACTACTTAATTTGATCAATGGTAGTGGTTGGATCAAGTAGGAGGACTAGCGATATTTATATATTTTTGCTTGGAAATGCTTATGTAGAAATAGGATTTTTGGTATTTTTTACTACTAGCAATGGTATATGAGCACAAAAATGTTCCTTAGTGAATTAATTGCATGATAACTATATAATCTTGTTTAATTTGAATATACAAGACATGTAAAGCATTATGTGTGAGATTTTTCATAGTTAATTAAGATTTTAACTAACTGGTTGTACATTTAGTTGTTAGTTTGATGTAAATGAAACTAAAAGCATAGCTTGTAATACAACCTAGATTTTTGAATATGAAAAGTCTTGCACCTACAAATTAATGTTCCTTTAGAGATGACCTTGGCTACTATGATCATATATACCTTTGGGGAAAAGAGTAAAATCAAGATAGAAATTTCATAACTCGAATTCAAGATAGAAATTATGCAACAATATAATTCAAATAAATCATGTTTTATTTTAAGAGCTAGATGTTGTGCACCCTGTGTGGATAGACCCACTCATTGAGCTAGTATCTCACCTCCTTTTTATTGAACTTTCACGGTTAACATGGAGCTTGTGGATAGTTGAATACAACCATATAAAAGATGTCATTGAATGTTGTTTTTTTTCAACAGCTTCAACCAGTTTAGCAATTCTTTTCTACTCTAGAACCATTTTCTACTAAAAATTATAATAATTGTAATAATTGTGCTTACAACTTTTACTTCATTGGAATATGTAATTCTATATACTTTCCCTACTTGTGTAAATGGTGTACAAATGATTTAAATGTATAAACTAGATAACATCAATTCCATTTTATTCTATAAACAACAAGAAAACATTTTTGTAAATCATGTCTTTAAAAGATTATTATTTGTGGATATTCTAATAGCGTCATTTTAAATTTTTTAGTTAGTCATAAATATATGATGTCATAAAGTGTAAACATATATATTCATTTGTTAACTAGATTCTAAAATAATCTGCATATATATAAGAAATACAAATATCATCTAATGTTGATTTTGACTATTATAGAGTGCTTATTCTACTATCTCCCATCATCCACCCTGAAATTGTCTCTAGACACATTAAAATCATGTAAACTCAATGGAAGAGGTTTCAGTGTGGTCATATAATAAACAAAGACACCTTGATGGTAAAAAGATAGGGTTTCCATAGTGAGGTATCTTCCACAATGTACTTGTATACTCTTAATAAGTAAAGCCATGATAAATTGAGGATAAAGTTTCAATCTCCTTCTCCTTAAAGATAACTTGAATGGATGAGATCACTTCAGTAGGATAACAAGAAAAAAATTCTAGATTTGATAAAGACTCAATTGGATGACTTTGTCTGATTAAATTAAGATATCTTGACATCTAAACTGAGAGGATATTAAGTGATCATATACCAAAATGCATTGGATGCATACTCACATCAGATGTATTTCAACAAAATAATGATTAAAAGACACCATACTTGTTACCTAGTCAGTAATGCCCCTCCAAGTGTACATATGTTAGCAGAAGCAATTCCCATGTTGTCAATAACACAACTCACATGGCTTGAGGGGACATCACCACACATGACATAAAAATAAGATACACAAAACCCCATGCATTAATTGAAATAACAGGTTCATACAATGTTCTTGAAAGGGTAAATTGTTGTTTATATTGATATAAAACATATTCTATGAATTCAAAAAGAAAAATTCCTTAAGAAATTCTTAACCTAGATAATTAATCTTCAAGGGTAGAATATGGCACACCACTAGGACAAGTCTTGGAAACTTATACGATCTGATTTCTCACTTTATACTTCTATTATGCTTCCTCTAGGGACATCTCATCCCATGGCCTGTGAAAGAAGGGACATACATTACTAATAGGTATTGTACACATTACAAGAACAAATATGTATATATATATATATATATATATATATATATATATATATATTGAAGCAAACTTGACTTGTCTTGGAATTAAGAATAATCATTACACCTTATTTGGTATTACATCAATGAATTAAGAACATTAATATATGCATTATCTATATAACTTCCAACATGCGACACATCATGATCATTGCTAGGAAGCCCATAATGAAAAAATGGTCATCATTGTGAGGATAATATAACAATTTACTTAATTCTCCTCATTATCATTAACATTTAAACATTTCCATCAATGTGATTGTCCTCAATCCCATAATTGCACCAAAGTGATCATTAAGCCGGTAAAGGCTCATTTAAATTGCACAACAGTGCAACAATTGTGTGATAAAGGAAATCAACATAAGGAGGAATGATTCACAAATTAAGTTATTAAATTCACCATGGTGATATTTCTTCCTTGATTCTTAAAATTATCATTTACATGATTAACATGAATATTTCTTCAAGTACTTGAAATGCTACATGATCATAACATTAATATATTGATTAATGGTAACCATAGGACATTATGAATATAACAATCATCATGCAAATATATAATCATAAGCATCATCATG
The DNA here is from genome assembly GCA_963693085.1 of Alisma plantago-aquatica. Classification (NCBI taxonomy): domain Eukaryota; kingdom Viridiplantae; phylum Streptophyta; class Magnoliopsida; order Alismatales; family Alismataceae; genus Alisma; species Alisma plantago-aquatica. Next base: position 1,059,312,310 of record OY856409.1, on the reverse strand, counting down.
GTTATTTTAATTCAATTTATGATATTAAAATGTAAATCTTAATTCATAAATCATACATAGAACAAGTTTCAAGCAAAGCATTTATGTATAGTGTCAATATATGCTTACATGGATCAAACAAATCTTTAGGATAGGCCTTCTTATTCATGGATGAATCTTGAACCACTTGAAATTAAAATGCATACATAAAGATCTAACTCAACCATAACCTTACACCCTAGACCTAGGTCTTTAGGTAATCATGGTATGATACGACTAAATTAGGGTCCAAAACCAATAAGGTTGATCTCCTTACTAAAAAACATTTCCAAAACATATTTACACATAGTTATCTGATGAAAAGTTAATTATTGTAAAATTTTCAAGTGGTAACCAATTTTAAATAAGAGAAAATTATAACATAAAATCAAAGAAATATCCTTTAGGCAGAATGCTTACCTAGTTTCCTCAATGCATTTGGCCAAAATTTTACTTATCTATCCAAAAAAACAATTGAAGAAAAATGGTAGAAAAAGGACTGAAACAACCAAAGGAGCATGACCAATCATAAATCAAATTGGGGGATGTAAAATTGAAACATGCAATGTTCGTCAAAATAGGATATGAAACACTACAAGAAAATCTCAGATCTTTTAAATAGAAAAATGGTGTGCATAGTGCAACATGACTAAGGCCATGCCATAGTTTTTTTCATCTCCTATTGATCTAGTGATATATTTAGATCTGTCAGTGGTGGTCAGGAGCCCAAATGAGCTAGTTCTATGACTAAGGGTGATGGACATAGGTCCCAAAGAAACCTCACATATGATAGAAACCAAGGCATCAGATAGCTTTGGGATATTCAAGTGAAGGTGATTGGGGGTAAAATTGGAAGCACGACGTCAAAATTTTTGGATTGGAAATAAGGTTGTTAGAATAGCAAGTGAGAAGGGAAAGTAACTAACTTAGGATATGGGATATGTTTAAGTGTTTAGGATTAACTAAAGCTTGGAGGTGTGTTCTAAGTCATTTCACTAAGGTCTCCATGGTTTACATATCGAGGCAACCTTGGGTAGTCTAAATGGGAAGGTGGACTTTGAGCGAGTCATTGTTGGGGAGTTTAGGGAGTTTTCAAGGTGTTCTTATGTTTTTTAGGGTGTTTTGTATGCTTTTAGTGAGTTAGATTTGTAGAATAAGGATCAACTAAGTGTTACTAATCAAAGGAGTTCCATTCACTGCCAAATAAGGAGTTGGGATTTGTTTGGCATGTAACTTGACCCAAATTCTATTGAGTTTACGGTCATGGGATTATGTGGGTAAGGCATTGCTAAAGAAGAGGGGAGAGAGGAACAATCTTAATCGAAGACAAAGATCTAAGTCTGGGGAGATATCTTGCATTATTTAAGACTTAGCGAGAATGGGACGGGTGAGATAGAGATAAATAGTCTCTGCTCTGTCAACTAGATTGTGTGTAACTAGGATTTAAAAGGGTCATTTGGTCCATGTATCGGGTATACAAGGGATCTGACATTGATATTTATTAGGATTTATAACTAAATTTAATCTATTTCTAAAGTGAACTAGTAGGGTAGATAGGGTTATCTGTAAATGAAATTGATATTACTAAATTTGGAGATGAGGTTTCCAAATTTCAACTTGAATTTTAGTTTTGACAGTCAATTATGTCTAGGGTTTCATTTTGGATAAACATGTATATAATTAGATATGATTATACAAAAAGAATAAAGGATTAGTAGTTAAAATTAAGCAATTGATTTTCATATTAATATTGTATGTTTTTTTAGTCATGCTACAAATAATAACTAGCTAAATTTCACCTTTAATACTTAAGTGTCACTTACCTATCAATTCGTCTATTGTTTGTGTAACGAAATTACAAACAAGTTAATTAACAATTAAATCTTGTCTATTTTAGTATAACCATGGTTAAAAATGTACTTGAGATAATTAAAATCATGTTGGATCCCATTAGAGTCACACTTTAGTCAATTGACATATTGGAGTTTGATTAGGGAAAACTATATTCAAAAATTTAAGCTAGGGTTTTGAGATTGTATATGCTTGTTTATATCAAACAATATTATGATTTTACATTTCAACCCACCTTATAAAAGTTTCATCCTCTAAATACCCATGCTACTACCCCATCTTAAGTTTTCCACATTCCTAGTATGTAAAACTCTACAATCTTAATTTTTTCATCTAGGTTAATGCTTTTTCACATATAATGTCTAGTCTTTTGAGCCAACATAGATTATATTGACAAAACCATCAAGAAATAATTAATTAGACGTGCATCATCATTTGGATTAGTGACTTCAATTCAACCTTGGAAACCATTTTCTCAATAAATCATATTATCATATTCCTCAATTTATTTTTGACATAAATTCCCTCAAATAAATACTTAATACTTAGCCCTCAACTATAGTGAGACCTTTGAAAAAGTAATCTTAATAGGGATTATTGTATTAACTATGTCACCAAGGTGTGCCTCCTTTTCAGGTAGACCAAAACTAGGCACTCTACGATTAAGTGTGCTCAACCTTGATTAGTAGAAGGCTTAGTGACCTATTAGGAAGTTGATCCTGAGTAGTGGATGAGTGAGGACAAAGTGTGCAACTGAGGGAGGTGGTGGTATGCAGGACTAGTCATCATTTATGAAGATCTACTAGAGCCTCAAGCAATGGGCCCTGACTTTAAGAAAGGTATTGGAGCTTGTTTTCTCCAATAGATGGGGATTGCATGGAGATATGGCATGCTAATCTTGAGTTGTGTGGTCCATACATTTTGGAAATGTCTATCTATGGTTATTGACCCATCCTTCCATTGGTTTCTGTGTTTAGGAGCTTGGTGTAGATTGGACATTCTGGGTCTATACTAAAACAAGTATATATTATGAGGGTATACAGTTGATCCTTGACAAGGACATCATCAGTCTAAGTGGGGGAAATTATAACATTCCAAGTATTGAAGCCTCAGATAAAATGATCTTAAAATGCATGCTTGGACTACTCATATCATTAAGGTGTGCATCCTTTTCAGGTATCCCATCAATATGTACTTTGTTATTAAGCATGCTCATTTCGTAGTAGTACTTGGATGTGTTACATGTGGAGAAGTTGATCCCGATTTGTGTATTAGTGAGGACAAAGTATGTAGATGAAGCCAATGATGGTTTGTGGGGCCAATCATGATTCTTATAACTCTACAAGATTATCTAGCAATGAATTGGGTGTTATTTCAACCATTGAAATTTTATTGTGGTAATTCATATTCATGACTTATTCAAAGTATGGTAAATCTAACATGGACATACATAGTGACTTTCTCATATTTAATTATATTAGGTCTAGATGTCTATCAAATTGAGGTCTTTTGTATTCCCCCTTTTTTGATATCCTCATATATGTGTAGATTAGGCACATACACAAATATGTGAGATCTTACTCTTTGCCAAACCAATAGTTCTCATGTCTCATACCATAAGTACTATTAAGGGAAGAAGTAAAGAAACAATAATTATGACATCCCTCCTCATCTCCCATTTAGTCAGTCAAGATCTATGAGAGGAGAGAGGACATGTCACCAGAAAACACTAGGCCAATGCATAGGATCCAATTTAGACAAACATATATCCCCATTATATATATTTAATCAATATAATATAGCTAAACCTAAAAATTGGATTCTTTTGGGGGTAATCCAAATTTTAACCAAGTCCTTTTTATCACAAGGGTATCAGTTTTATCTCTTGGGCTCATACTATATCTTATGGTACATATAAGAATATGCGAATCTTAACCTAGTGGACGTCCACTTGTTTCTCTGATAGAAAATTTTAACGCACCTCTAAGTGTATATGTTAGTGGAAGAAAACCCCATGTCATCCATAACATGGGTCACATGGCTTTGAGGCATGTCACAAAACTTGATATTCATAACAACAACATTGATAAAACACCATGAATTAGTTGAAATTATAGATTCATAAAATGTTTTTTAAAGAAAAACTCATAGAGTGAACTGTATCACATTAAACTAAAACCTATGACATGAATGTTAAAAGAAATCCAATGCCTTAAGCAAAATTTAAACCTAGATAAAGAATCGTATAGGTAGTAGATGGCTGCCCACCAAGCTAAGTCTTGGAAACTTCTATAATTGAAGTGCACACTTTAGGATTCCTTTTCTCATAGATCTAGGGACATGTTGTCCCATGGACATTTAAAAATAGAGACACACATTAGTAAGAGCCTATACAGATTACAAGAATAGTAAATTTGTGTATATGCTTGAACTGAAATTAACTTGGCTTCTCTTAACATTAATAATTCTCATTACATCTTGTTTTTCATGGCAGCAATGAATCAAGACCATTACCATATGCCTTCTCTATATAACTGCTTGTATGGGACAATAATTCTTGTAAATCCCATCATTTCTAGGAAGATCATAATGACCATAAAGGTTCAACATTTCAATGTGCATATAGTAAGTGACCAAATTCTCCTTATTTACATTAACACTAAAATCTTTCTGTCAATTTGATTATCCTCAATTTAATAATTCCACCAAAATTCTCATCATGTCCATCGTAGTTTCACCGAAGTGCAGAATCAGTGCCATAAAGGCAAATAGCATACGGAGGAACCATTCACACCTTCACTAAATTAACTTCATAATGGTGAGTTTCTCCATTTCATTATAGAATTTAATTTTAGTTAATTAACATGAATATTTATTCAAGTACATAAATATGGTTACATGATCATAACGATAATTTTCTAACTAAAAATGATTAACATAGGACTTTATGAATATAAAAATACTCATGCAATCATATAATCATAGGCATTGTCATAATTATCTTAGTTTCAAATCATGAGATTCAATGTTAATGATTTATTTATAAATAATACATATCATGAACTCAACCAAAGAACATATGTATAGTCGCATGACCTGCTTACCTAGAGCAAATCACACATTTGTGTTAGGCCTTCTTAATCATGGTAAAATCCTAAATCACCTAAAACTAATATTAATACATCAAAATCTACCTTAACCATAACCATAAACTCAAATCTTTGGTCTTTAGGAAACCATGTTCTAATTTGAATGAACTAGGGTCTGAAATGAATAAATTAATTTCTTTACTAAAAGTGCATTCCAAAGAATATTTATATATAACTATCTGTGATGGACCATTATTTCATTATGAGTTTCTCATTTTGTGACCAATAAATTTAATAGAAAATATATAAAGAAAAATCAAAGAAATGTCCTTTATCATGGACCCTTTCCTAATTGGCCCAATAGGGGCCAACCACACTATCAGGGCTCTATCAAAACAAAAGCTTGACATGTAAGCTGTGAGAATAAATATATTGAAACATATGAGGAAATAAGCAATGAAAATTTTTTGGGGAAAATAGTAAATTTAAACCATGCAATTCTCATCAAAATAAGCAATGAAAAACCTCAAGAAGACCCTAAATCTTCAAACTGGGTAAACATAGTGTGGGTAGGAGGACCATAGCATAGCATTTCCCAATTCCCATTGATGTTGGTGATCCATTAATCATCCTAAGGTGTTCAGGATCTCATGAATATTTCTTTTACATGACCAAGAGGTGGTGGAGATCATTCACCATGACACCTCTCATATCAAGTGGAACCATGGCATTAGATGGCTATGGGTTCACCAGGAAAAGGTGATTCAGGAGAAAACTGGAAGTATAGTGCCAAAACTTATGAATTGGAAATGTTGTTTTCATAATAGTAGGTGAGAGGAAGGAAAGGAAACTTACTTGAGAGACTATAGAATTGAAAATAGTTTAGGCTTCAGTCAAGGTTGGAGGTGGTTTTTCTATCATTTTATAGGAATCTTGACAGCTTACACGCAAAGGTGAGCCTATGATTATTTCTTGGGGAAGTGGACTTTGGGAAATTGGTTGTCAGGACCTAAAGGGAGTTTGGGAGGTATTTAGGGGTGTGTTGGATAATTTAAAAGAGTTATATATATATATATATATATATATATATATATATATATATATATATATATATATATATATATATATATGAGTTTAAGATCACGGTGGTTGTAAGGATAAGATGTAGGTAAAGAAGAGGGAAGTAAGGAATAATCTCAAGTTCAGAGAGATATTAAAGTCTAGGGAGATTTAATTCATTGCTTGAGTCCCAATTGGAATAGTACTAGCAAGAGGGAAACTCTTTGCATTGTCAATTAGATATGAATGTAACTATGATGTAAAAGGGGTGTTTGATTTGTGTGTTAGGTATACAAGGGAACCAACATTTATATGTATAAGCATTATAAGTATATTGAACTAATTGGGGTAGATAGAGTTATTGAAAAACCATCAAAATTGGTAGGTCACCTAATATTCAGTAAGGGGTATTTCAAATATCAACTTATATTTTAGTTTTGAGAGTCAACTTTATCTAGTTTCATTTCAGCATAAACATTAACTTCATTGGCAATGATTATCTAAAATAGATAAAGACCCATATTTTAAAGTGAACAACATATTATCATATTAAAACTATACAATTTCATTCAGTCATATTCTGAATACCAATTAGGTAAATTGCACTTTAACCACTTATGTGTCGCTTATTTATCAATTAGGGTATATTTCGTCTAAAAATTTTATAAATGATATACTTAATAATTAAATGTTATTGTTTTCAATATAACTAGACTTAAATTGTATCTAATTAAACTTTATTAGAGGAAATTACATTTATACTTTAATCAATCAACATGTTAGAGTTTGAATTAAGTAAAATCATATTTGAAATTTTAAGAAAGCATTTTCAAACTATATGAACTTTGTTAAGGTTAAAAAATACGGTATGTTATAGAGTTTCATATCTTATAAATGCAACCTCTTCACCAACATTCTCAAGGTTCAAGCTGCCACCCGCTCCCCATTCACTCCCACTCTCCCTCTCCACTCATCATTCCCATAAGAACCTCCCATACAGTATGCTACAGAGTACCCGGGCACTCCACCTCATTGGGGAAAGACAACTAGACCAGTCATTAGTTGGCATGATACAAACTCTAGAATGAAAACAAACTAAATGAACTTAAAAACTTTTTCACCACTCAAAGAAATCAGGCCACTATAGTTATTAAGATATCCTTGAGGATCCACTTATATCATAGATCTAGAGTCAAAAAAGCTACATCATACGAACCAACATTGGCTTTACCACCAAAAATTAGTTCCTTTTATGAAAGAAACCTCAATTTCTCAAACAATTTTGGCGCGAAGTCAGATATGGACATCTGGCTCAAAGAGTTCTTAAACTTATAGGTTCTATTACTAGTACTTCCCATGTGACTAACACACCAAATTTTTTACCTTCAAAAAAATCACCAAATTTAACTACACATCATGATGTATCATTACAAAAGGTTGACACTTCTGTAGCTAACATGTTACTAGAGTTGCAATATTTATTGAATGCTCTAGTGAAGCTAGCATCTCAAGCACCATTTCAATAGTCATATCACACCAAGGAATATTATATAATTACTATAGGTTGTCAAAGTTTTATTGATTAAGTAAAGATGTCTCTTAATGTACTTAGATGTATACAATATGAATATCATGATGACTTATTTTTAGATTAAGTATTTCTTGAAGAAGAATAAATTGGCCAAGGTTGGGAATAATATGAAGCCATTCTTCTTGAATGTGTTAAATCCTACAACAAGATCCACTATTCTCTCACCAAACAAAATGAGAGAAGCATGATCAACCAAGTGAGCCACCTTATAGAAAATCAATAATCCTTTTGTCAATCTTTCATATTAATGTGGAACCTCAAGTCGAACCTTCTTAGCAAACAATCAAATGTAGATGACTTATTCTTAATGAAGTCATTGATGAAGTCCAACATCTCACCTTGTTGTTGAGAGGCATCACCATGATCAAGGATCTTAAAAGCCCTCTAAACATAACATTTTCATACAATCTTACCAAGAGACGCCTCCTATAGTGAAGAAGGTATCTAAGGCTAAGAAAAAATCCATACCTCCGATCCCTTTGCAATCCTATAAAAAATATTTGAGGGTTTATATATGACATAATTATATCAAAAGGATAAAATTATATTTCTAGAGATCATTAGCACAAAGAAAGGAAAAGATGATATCTTCATAATTGGAGATATAGAAATTTCCAATGATGATTTTTGGATCATCTTGACTCTAGGAAGATATATTATTGTTTCAATCCATCAAACATTAGATGATAATATTATGAAAAAGAACATTTTTTGCTTCTTAGGGAATCATAAGGTCCATGTTTAATTTATATAAGGTGCAAAAGAAGCATCATGTCTTAGTATAAACTAGAAGAGACCCAGAAGGAAATACTCATTAATATCTTACTACAGACCATTCTAACTATCTAAAACACAAGTCTAGTGTAAGTGCCATGAGGAAATGTTTGGTTTCACCAAGGGGAGTTCTTGAACTTCAAACACCACTTACCATTTATGAAAAAAATCTTCTACAAAAGAAAAAATATAGTTTGTGTTTTGGTGATATTACCTCACTAAGTTGGTTGTGAATTTTTCTCCCCAAAGAAATGGAAATATTCATTGTATGTCAGATACCCAAGGAATTAAGAGATTCTTTGTTAGATCTTTACTTGCATTTTGAGAAAGCTACCTACATTTGTTAAAAATATTTGATATGTCAAATTGAGTTTAACACATGTTGATAAGTCAAACTTAAGTATCTTGAGTACATGAGGAATTCACTTATTATGCATGAGGATCTTAAGAAGCACAAACAACCTTGAAGATACTGAAAAGTGAAAGATAATCAATAGATCCTTATATAAATATTCAGTGAACATATGTTTCTCACTATCTTCCAAAAATGTCTTTCATTACAAGTTTTTTCTAAAAGTTAATGAACTATTTTTACTGCGGGAAAGACTACTTCTAGTGTGCACTGGTTAATAGAAATTTTTTTTTGTTCTATAAGATATAATTAACTTCATTTGGTCTAAGAATGTAGACATGTATCTATTCTTATTGACTATGTTTTGATATTCTAAATATTTGTATAGAAATATAAATAAAACATAATTCAATGTTGAATTTGACTATTATTTTGGACTAGTTTGACTATTTCTCATTGTCCATCCTGAATCCTTATCCAGACACGTGATCTGAACATATAAGGTCCCACTACAGTCAAAAAAGCAACATAGAGACCCTAAAGCATCCAACTAGATGAGTATTCCACAATCAGATAGCCTCCAAATGTATTGGACTACTTTGAATAAGTGAAGTTATGTATACATTAAGATAAAGTTTCAAGATCCTTGTCCTTAAAGCCAAATAAATTTATTAAAATAAATTTAAAGATATAGAAAGAACAACCATTTTTAGTTAATTTGGTCATATGAGTTTCATTTGATTGAATGTAGAATCTTGACTAAGTTGGCATTGAATCCAAGAGGAGATGAAGTGATCGAATGCCAAAAACATTTATCTCAAGTGCCACTTCATCTTGAACAGATTTCACATCCATAATGATGAAAAGATATGTATAGCTTTCACCCATATCCTACACATATTAATCTAACCCGCTTACCTAGGTTTATAGGGTTTGAGCCACCACCCACTCCTCATTCGCTCCCAATATCCCTCTTCACTCATAGCCCATCCTCCACCAATGACGACATCTCATTTCTGCATATACATGCCAAACCATCACAATAAGTTGTTACTCTCCATCACACTCCACATCAATAGAGAATGACAACTAGAGAAGTCAGTAGAGGACACACTAAAATTTCATGAAAACCTAAAGAAGATTCACAATAGCAACAATGGACAGATCTAAGTTCCTTTAGGGAAATAACTTCTCTAACTCTACTTTACTTCATTTTTCATATGAGAAATGAAACTTAGTCTAACATGAGCATCTAGTTACACCTCTAGACTTGGGGTTATATCCCTCGATCATGCTACCTTTTCATTATGACCATATTGTATAGATATCAACCGATTTCTCCTACCAACTATGTTTCTAGATATGATGTCTATTTTTAGTCACCAAAATAGTGGTTGTCATTGGTGTATCCTAGTAGAGAACAGATCTTTCTTGATCCCAAAGGAGGAGTGTAAGGAGTGGGACCCGAGAGGGGAGCCACTGAGCTTACTTGAAGAAATAATATAAAACCATCCAATGCCAAATTTGACAAAAAACATCACAAAGGATGATATACTATAATCCAAGTATGTATTATATCAATCACCATAAAGTATACCAGTGAAAGATAAAATTTGAACTACAACAATATTCATGTATAACATTGTTCAACACCATGCACGGTGTAAATAAAAGATAATTGTAGGAAATAAGCTATGGAGGGTAAATCAAATACTTCAATCTACCTCCAAAGAAGGATCAGCTAACTCTTGGATAGTCCTGGTCAACCTTCATCTGATCCACCTTGTTCTCTACGTAAGGGGTTGGAAGCATACCCCACAATAGAAGACAAATTGGATGATGTCAGCATTAAAATGTCGGTATGTGTATATAAATAGTGGTTCAAAAATTATATGGGAAAAAGGACATCAATAATAACAAGGCTTCACAATTATAGAGGAAAGAATCATCCAAGTGGACCTCAAAAGAAAACAATTCAATAACAAGAATATAAATAAATTTACTTGGCATGAAACTAAACTAAAGTATACCTCAAGAGCATACATAGAGCATTTAGGAAACATGACCATCAATATTAATGAATAATCAGCATGTACGTGAGATACTAGTGAACTATAATAAAACAATGACAGCTAGAGTGATAGAGAATGGCACATGACCAAACTCCCAAACATATATAACAGTGGGCAAAAATCTCGGGTATGGGGCACATGACCTCCATCCCAAAGCATACAAGGCACATAACCCAAAAACCAGAGCATATTAGAATGCAATATCAACTTAGCACTACCAATATATATTGATTTTAGTATCCTAGACTTAAAAGAATTCAAATTGATTTCAAAGAAGAGATTTCACATATATCCTTTAATTTGGTCAAGAGAGAGAAAATAGAACAATTGTTCAATGTAGACTCAGAGGGGTGCAACATACCTCAAAAATGTGTATACAAAGCTAAAGCACAACCCAAGATCCAATCAGGGTATTTCTTCACCTATTAATATATGAAATATAAATAATGAATTAATGATTGTATCACAAACCATAGAATACTAATTTCCTATTACATTAGATTTAGCTTATAAAACCCATACAATTAGATAGGGCTTATTTTTCTATTCTACGACATATTTGTACTTAATTTTCTGATAACCATAGCATTAGTTATAAATTTTTCAAGATAAAGAAATTTATTTGAAATTCTTGAAAAAAAATAAAATGAAAAGACTAAAACACCCCCACATCACACATCAAAACATTGATGTGTGACAGTGCATCAAGGTATCATACTCGAAATCAAACCCATGTGCAATAAGATTGAAAACAGATGCAAAAGAACAATATTGCCCATGATCACATGTGACAAAATAAATCAAAATTGAGGGCAAGACCACAAAAGACACATGTGTCATCTTATATCTTGATGACTCTAATAGGCGATGAGATCTAGCAAACTCAGGTTTCAAAGAAAGAATTCAAAATCAAACACTCGATGAGAACTTGAGAATCATGGTTGAGTTCCCTTAGTTGATCCAAACTCAATGACCCATGATTTGATTTTGTGATGTTCTATAGTGCTTGAACTACCTTCCACCATCTTTGACCCACTATAAAACTTGGTAGCGCTATGAGAAGGAAACAAGGGGAAAACAGAGATGTGAAACTCGTATGAAATGATCCCATGAATGTGATTGAGCATGAGTTAGCGCCAACCCAGACCTGACGACAATGTCCAGGTTTAAATTGCAGAAACCATAACAAGGCAAGAAAAGAGAAAAACTTGTGAAAGTACATTGGAGATAGGGGCACAAGAAACCTCACAAGGAACCACAGAGTTGTAGGAATATGTTGTTCCAAGATCCTGGGGCTGAAATTCCCCAGTTAGACCATGTGTGGCCACCATCATAATTAACTAGGATGATGGGTTCTAGGGAAAATGAGGAAAACCAAAGTTGGAGTACGATTATGGTAGATGTATCAGAGGTGGTGGTATGGGTCTATATATGTGTGGCGGCCTATGGTGGTTGGGAAACCCAAATCCGTTGGGAACTAGGGGAGCAAAGAATCCACATTCGACTAGGAATTTGGATGACAAAATCCCAACAATCTAGGGATCCATGGGTTTTAATATAATGAGAAAAATGTGAAAACAAAATAAAAAGTGTGGTGTAGAGGAAAAGGGAAAAGAAGATCGAGATAGAGAAGAATAAAGGATGTGGACTATAGAGACCAGGTGGAGGAGATCTTGGGTGAGGAGGATAATTTGTCATGGGTAAAAGGACCCAGATCTCAAATAAGTTCCTAAATCAATCATGTGACATAAAGTTATGAAAAAAAACCAATATAGAGAGAGACCAGGAAAATCAAAGTGTGACATAAATATCTGATTTAAATGGAATAAACCATAGCTATCTAATATTGGGGATTGACAAGTTACATAATCTCTTCTCTACTTGAATTGAGATATCTAGTATTATCAAATTAAGCTAAAGTTTTCCACCTAGACTAATTAAGACACACACAACACAATTTTTGGGATTAGATTAAGGTTTTGAGATTATCAATTTTGAGTGTTAGCACTATTGGGGTTTAAGTCAATTATCTCATTATCTATTATTATATATTACCATTATCCTCAATATGTAGGATTCAGAGACCTATTATCACTATCTTACTAGAAACCAAGTTCCATGACATTTTCTTGCATGATATAAGTTATTTTATTCAACTATTCAATAAATCCATTAATGTCACATTAACTTGAACAATGGTAATCTAATCATATCTATTTACATGAAAGTCTAGTTCTTATCCCATTACAGATATTAAGCACATTAGATACCATCCCAACCATTAATGCACATTTATACACATCCAATCCTTATTAATCATATTTAGGTCATTATATGTGTATTGGTAAACATTGTAACTGTAATCGCTAGATCCCTAGGGTTTCCATAACCAATACAATATATTTGAGGTTCACAGATGTTTGTGGTTGGTTAATTCCAAATTAGGGTGACTTTTATTCAACATTGGTTTCTTTTGACCCAAAAGTATGACTAAAATGCCATTATGGTTTAAATAATAACTATTCAAGATCATATGTGTACATGGAGATTATTAGCACCAGTTATTAGTCGATTTTAAGGACATTTGGAGTTGAGTATCCAATGAAGTATACATGGACTCATATAAATGAATAATGTAACCTTTGATGCATCATGGCCATACGACGTAAGTTGAACATGTGTTGATAATATTAGAGGTTAATTGATGTATAGTTTAAGTTAAATATCCTTATATATATACCCCGTTTGAGTGTCTTAATTGAAGGGCCAAACCAGTTCTAGGCACCAAAAGAGAATCTAAGGTGGAACACTATGAGGAATTTTGGGTAAAATGTTATGATTCAAAACCCTTTTCTACATGAAGTTGTTGAGAAAATCAAGAAGAAAATTAGTTAAATGATGACTCAGAACTTAGGTAGCACTAATACTTGATATCCATTTTGTGCTTTTGTCATGTGGCTATTGATCCTTTGGCTATATGGCCTTCCCATCCTGCCACGATATTGATTATTGCAATTTCGATTAAAGGTTAGGTGCGATCCTTGAAAGTCGTAGATGGCATCCAGTATCATTTTCCACCTATGGACTGAGCGGAGAAGAAGTTGAGACTAAATCCAACATATAGCTCGGTGTTTGATTATGACCTAGAAGTGCCCACTTTGGATTCTGTTGTGAAGAGTTGGGACTAAATCACAACATATGTGGGTCTAGGAAGTCCTTGAGTATCACCGTTCTCTTCTGGTAGTGATCATCGTTGGTCACGGAATCCCCTCTCGCCTCTGCTGAAGGCCGAGCTCTACACGCATCCCCTCTCGTTGCCGCTGAAGGCGGAGCTCTATATGTATCCCCTCCGTCTTTGAGCCCAGCAAGTCGTTGATGGCATTGCATTTCTACTAGGAGCAAAAATGGAGGAAAAGGTACGGTGTGGAGTACAACGCCAGAATTCACGTCCACCTTCACCGCCATGCTTTGCAGCGGCCACCACCTAGGACACCGGCGAGGATCTAGTCCTCTGAGCCTTGACGGCACGGTTCCTGGAGGGCGCCTTAGATACGGTATCCAACCCTGAAGCGTCTACAAGGCGACATGAAGGCAGTACAACTCGTAGGAGCTAATGCTTGGTGGTGCTTAGGATGCCTTAAAACACGTCGCGAGTCTTCTTCTCCTCTTGAAGCCAGTGTGGAGTGATGGAGTGGGGACTGGTAGGGGGCGGCGAACTGATGTGCGCAGGCACCACAATGGTAGAAGACCTCCTTGGTCCGATGTTGTGGCTCGTCCCTTGTTCTCTGATGCAATGACGCATGAAAGTGGGAGGAGAGGAGTCCGGCGTCGGATTCCAGCGCATGAGGGAGAGGGACAGAGATAGTATGTGCCCTCTTAACTCTCCGCCCAGCCTGAACCGGGTCCAAACCGGCTGACCTGGCCGACCCAAGTCATGCTAAAGGTAAATCACTAGTTAATTCTTAGGAAACAGATTGGATCTTAGAAATATGGTTAAAAATAATTCCTTTGGCCTATAAATACTCAAAAAATAGCCCCAAACTAAAAAAAAATCACCTTTATTACTGGACTCCTACATAAGGCTTTTGAAGTAGAAATAATGATGATTTATTATATAGATGATAATGCATATTTAGGGTTCAATTAAATGGTATAATTAGCATATAATGGAAATAAAACATGAGATAAATACTCATGAGTCCTAATATCATGTTGATACTGAATATTGACTCTGATCTGAGTACCCAAATGCTTAGTGTTTTTCAATTAAAGACAATTAGATGACTTTAACTCTATATTAATTCTAGAAAATAGATTAAACATTAGATAAATCTGGAAATATAAACTCTGATAATAACCTCTTTATTAGTACAAAAATGTCAGAAACATGTTCTAATTTAGTTGAACCTAGATTTCAATAAACGGTAATTGGACCTAAAAATGCTAAGAATAGTGATGATCATATGTTAATGATGATTAATTTGTTATTAATCAAGTGATGAATAGTGATCTAGATGATCCAAGATAATTAAGAAACTTTAGATTCAGGTATGTGGGACTATTC
The DNA here is from genome assembly GCA_963693085.1 of Alisma plantago-aquatica. Classification (NCBI taxonomy): domain Eukaryota; kingdom Viridiplantae; phylum Streptophyta; class Magnoliopsida; order Alismatales; family Alismataceae; genus Alisma; species Alisma plantago-aquatica. Next base: position 1,059,296,940 of record OY856409.1, on the reverse strand, counting down.
TCCTTGATGATTGTCTAGTACATTTGGGCTAGAAGCATATATTAGGTGTAATGTACTCTATTTCACATCTTAATAATTTGATATGTTTTATAAATTGCTTGGCTTATGTACTTGTTTTTGTTATGTTATTTTCTATTGAATAATCTTTTGAAATTACATACATATATGTTTTGCAGAAAAATCTTGAACATAAATTATATGCCCATTATGATTTCCCGAATTATGATGATGATATTGGGTACAAGTGACCTCCTCGCCTCATAGGGTGGAAATTGTACAAAATGATGACCTACTCCCTTGAAAGGAGATATAGAGCTAGGTGACCCCTCATATATATATATATATATATATATATATATATATATATATATATATATATATATATATATATATATATATATATATATATATATATATATATATATATATATATATGGCGTTCATTCGTTGCCCGCGCGAGTAACTTGGATTTTCGCTACCCTGCAGCTAAAAAAGTAACTCTCCTAGCTAAAAAAGTAAGTCTGCTGTCAAAAAAGTAACTATAGTGACAAAAAAAGTAACTCTGCTGGCCAAAAAAGTAACTCTGTACAAAATATACAGCATATATATATAAGGACGGGTTTTTTGATTTTGGAGGGGCAAATGATATTATTTTTGGCTAAAATTTTTTGGAGAGCTAGACAAAATAGTCCTCTACAATTGCGGAAAAAAAATTCGAAAAAAAGTGATGGGAATGGTGGGCGGGTAGCTACCCGCGCGGGCAATAAAGATGGGCCCTATATATATATATATATATATATATATATATATATATATATATATATATATATATATATATATATATATATATATATATATATATATATATATATAAGCATGCTTTTTGTTATCAGCATAATGGGAAAAGTCTTAATAAAATATTTTCAAATCAACTAAGCCATTGATCAAATATTGTTATTGTTTCTTTTAACTCCTGCCAAGAAATATTTTCTAATATTATACAATTATGCTTTCTTTCTAGTATTTTATGTCCTTTATGGGCACCACATATTCAACACATTTGTGCTGACTTTTTCTACTATTTTAGTAATTTTTAGGTTTAGAGCTAGCATGGGAGAAAGATAACTTGTGGGCAAGTGTACAGGATGTACCTATTGTATAAAGATCCTAGTTAGCATACATTGTCATAGACCTATAAAATTCTTATTTCAAGATGTAAATGTTAGTTGTAATTATTAATGTTGTAATAATATTACATGTTACATGTTGAGATTGTTCATGGTGTATGCATCTGGTTTATTGTTCATTTATTCTTGTGCTTCCTCATTCACACTCTAGTATCTTCTATAGTTCACTGATTTTTGAGTCTGTGATGTTGGTATCAGAGCATGAACAATAACTACACCTGGCATTTATTCCCCATCAAACACAAAATGAATTTCAACCTTTCACTTGAAATCCTAGAAACTTAGTATGTTGGACATTAGGCATGAATTAGCCTCTAGGTTAGAACCTAGATGTTTGAGAACTAGGTATAGACTAGTGGTGTTTAATGATAGGTCCTACAGTGTCAATCATTTCTTATAATGTGGTGGTATGGGGTGTTACATTATTTAGAGATCATTGGAATCGTTGGAAGAGAAATCCTAGACATAGGTGCACATGTGTTTTGGGTATCTTTGCTAGTCTACACTATGTTCTCACCCGTTTCACTAGGTGATATGACATTATACTCTCTATTGTGTGTGGGACACTCAATTTTTACGAATTTAGTTTTGTTTCCAATCAGCTCGATCCACGAAGGTTTTCTCTAATTCTTATTTACTCAGAGAAAGATTATATACTATTTTATTATGTATATGTAAATATGAATATGTGTCCCTCACACAGGAGATAGGAGGTGTTTGTGTAACCTAAGTGAAAGGGAGCCACTTCAGTCTAGTTGAAAGTGCTAGAGGATAGATATATGTTTATATTGTCTAGATCCATAGTAAAGGTTAGGCAACTAGGGTATCCTAGAAAAAATAAGTGTGATTGATGATAATACGAACTTGATATATAATGAAATAATTTTGAAATTCAAGGATAAATATTGTTTAGATATTAGATATAAGTTTTATCATGCAACCTTAGCCACTCAACCACCATATATGATACAAAATTCTATTGTGCCTGTTTTCTTGTGCTACACATAGCTTGTAGGATAACATGGATGATCAATATCAGTTGAGATTTGACATGTGGGATCTTGTTTGGGACCAACATGGGTCTCAATCTCTTTACAAAGGAGGACCTCTAGTAAGTGACATTCAATGTGGTGAACTATTGTAACGACCCTGCCTCCCGATAACCCCCAATTAAGGGAGACCGAAAGCTCAGAGTTGTTATCCAATAACCCGGATCAAAGGTTCGACAAATAATCAATAACAATTATTAAATTCTACCAACTATACTAAAATATGGTAAAAAATAAAAACTTTGCATACCTTTTGAAAACTTGGATCTCTAAACTTCTATCCACATATGAATTCTACTCTAACTAATCCTCCTTGTATTTTAATTCATGTATTTCACAATATGACAATTTCCTATTTGTCATTTGCCTTTGTACCTAAAACACCAACAAACAAAACGTTGGTCAACATAAAGTTGGTATGTGGGGGAAACAATAATCGTGCAACTATAATAACAATATAATCATTCAATTATGATTTAAACAAACAACTTTACATTTTCCACATAACTGCTCAATCCCTACATACCCTAGCCTCTACGTTGTCCCTGTAGTGGACCTATATACTACCTTCTTTATGGTAGATCCCCATTAAACCCCTCATGATCCCACCTAACATGTGAATTAGTTTCTAGGGTTGAGTCACATGGCACTACTTGTAGGTAGCCCACTCCTTAACTCATGGCATGCTAAAGAGTCTCATGGCACTACACGTGGGTAGCCCATTTTCTAACTCACGATAACCTAGACCTTGCTCTAGGTTACCCCTTTTTATCCTTTGCAAAGCCATAGAGGTGGACCAGGATCTGAGCCAGTCATGTATGCACATCTATAGTGATAATCATAGTGACTTTATAGTTACATGAAATAAGTAGACATCCAATAATTATTTCCAAGCAACTGATAAAACATTCAGGAATCGCCGTGAAACTAGAGCGATTATTCATAAGCGTAACCACATACATGTTCAATAGATTTCTCAAGCTAATATCAATTCCAACCAAGAAAGCAATCCAAGCAAGTAGTTCAACCACACAATCAAGAATCCTGAAAAACACATGCACTCTATTTACTATACACTTTATCAAGATTCCTACTATTCAACTTGAAATTGTTTCCTAAGGTTTCCATATCCATTTTAGGATTTCGTTTGCAATTAGGGTTACTGTAACATCCCAGGATTTGAGGCCTCAGATAAAACACTCTTAAAAGGAATGATTGGACTACCCATATCACCAAGGTGCACCTCCTTTTCAGGGAGCCCATCTGTAAAGAACTCCATAGTTAAGTGTGCTTAGCTTGGAGTAGTACTAGGATGGGTGACCAGTCAGGAAGTTGATCCTGGCTTGCACGTCAGTGTGGACAAAGTGCGCAGTTAAGGCTAGTGGTGGTCTGTGGGGCCAGTCGTCATTCCTAAAACCCTACTAGAGCCTTGGGAAGTGGGCCCCAGGCATTACAAATGGTATCAGAGCCAATTCCCCTCCAGTATGTGGGGCCCAGATGGGCATGGCATGCCAGTCTTGAGTCGTGTGGTCCAGGCATGTAGGAAAGGGCTGTCCATGGTTGACGTAGCCACCCTTGCGCTAGTATTCCGTGATCGGAAGCTGGGTGCCCATGGGCCATTGTAGGTCTGCACTGAAATGGAGAAGAGATTATAAGGCCTTATAGTTGAGCCTTAACGAGGACATCAAGAGTCTAAGTGGGGGAGATTGTAACATCCTAGGATTTGAGGCCTCGGATAAAACACTCTTAAAAGGAATGATTGGACTACCCATATCACCAAGGTGCACCTCCTTTTCAGGGAGCCCATCTGTAAAAAACTCCATAGTTAAGCGTGCTCAGCTTGGAGTATTACTAGGATGGGTGACCAATCGGGAAGTTGATCCTGGCTTGCGCGTCAGTGTGGACAAAGTGCGTAGTTAAGGCTAGTGGTGGTATGTGGGGCCAGTCGTCATTCCTAAAACCCTACTAGAGCCTTGGGAAGTGGGCCCCAAGCATTACAGTTTCACTTCATTTACTATTTTAAACCCTAATTCTATACAATTACTTACAAACCCTAATTTCAGATTAAAGGCACACTTAAACATTAATTAAGCCCATTATGCCTCTTTTATATTAAAACTACCATTTTTATCCTTTTAATCCATGACAAGATCATTATGCTCATTTATCATCAATTCATAGTTCATTATGGTCTAATTCACAAATGAACTCTATATATCATTAAATCCACCTTTTATTCATTAGAAAACCCTAATTACTATATTAAGGGTATTTACCCGCAATTAGGAAGTTTTATATACAAATAACTTAGAACCATTATTAAACAACATATTTTCACATTTTTCAAATTAAATATGATCTTATCCTCTTTTACCCTAAATTAGGGTTTCTAAATGCTTAATCATTCTCATATGAGGTAAAAACCCTAAATCATCCAATTTCACATCTAGATCAGGTTCGAATCTAACATTATCATTCAACAGGTTATTAATACTTAAATTAACCCATTAAGAATACTAGATTCAACCTTTAATCACAAATAGAGTTTTTAACCTAACTTTAATGCACTTTTCTTCAACTTATTTTACTTTTACCATAGGAATTGAATCAATCTTTAATATCATTTTTATTGGATTCCTCTCGTTCTCCTGATCAAAATACATGTATTATTCATATTTATTCGAGCTACGGTTTATTAGATATGAATCTCGCAATAAAATCTTACTTGAGAGAATGGCATGCTGACACGTCAGCATACCCATGCAACGCACCGCTTTGGGAAACATAACCAAATTACAATGGTGCCCTTGCATAAGTGGATGTTCCTTCAACCCCGGACGGGCAAAATGGTCCAGCGCACCCTCTACTCTTCTTCTTCCTCGAGCAGCTGGTTTGCAGCCTCCGATCTACAGCCTTGGCACGACTCCTGTGCTTAGCTCTAGGCCCAATCTTCACCAAAAAAGCAACCCCTGCCTCTGTCGTGCCCATGCGCACCCAAGGTGCCTCTGATCTGTAGCCAAGCTGGCCGGTTATCCACGTTCAAAGGCAGCAAAGTGTGGCTGCTCTTGCATCCGTGCTGCTACTGCTGCACACGGCCAGGGAGGAGGGATGCCTACTGAGTATATCCCTTGAGGTCGTGGGAGCAGCACAGCCCCATTGTAGCTCCCCCACGGCCCCTAAGCTCTAGGGATAGGGTTATACCTCCATCGTTATGGTTTTGGACAAAAGAAGATGGAGGGAGAAGAGTGCTCAGAATTCTCTTGGACTTGACCCTAGGCCTTACCCCTTATATGGGGAAGTGTAGCAACGCCCTAGGGTGCTTTCCCATGAAGAAACCAATCCCTCTTCCAATAGGAATTCAATTCCTTCATTAGGAAGCATGTTTCTCTCTCTTTCCTAATTCTTTTGATAATCCTTTTTCTTTAAATATTAGGATTTCAAAAATCATCCCTCTTATTCTCTTTGTTCTTGCTTTTTAATCCATTGGCATGAAATCCTATTTTCCTTCATTAGCAAATACTTTCTTTTTAGCAATACCACATAATCCATTAATAATGTATTCACATTATCTTCTTATTTTCTATTATTAGTATTTTCTCTTTCTTTTTTTCTTCATTGGGACTCCTTGGTTCCAAGAAACTCAAAGATTTCGAAATTCCTTTTTAAGGATACTTATTATCCTTCTAGATGCATCTAAATGCATTATTCTTCATTATCTTGTTTTATTCTTAAAAAAAATATCTCTTTTTGAGGATTTCTCTTTATTTCTCTTTTATTTTCCTCATTGGTATTCCTTTTAATATTAGGAATCCTTTGGATACGAAAATCCACCAAGGATAATTCAATTATACCTCTTCTCTCTTATTTTCCACATTTTATCATTGTTTTCAATTTCTTTCTTAATAAAGAAATATTTAATTGATCTTTTCTCTTCTTATTGCTTTCTTTTTTGCAACTTTGGACTCTGTGGATCCCAAGGAACCCAAGAGGCATGAAATCCATCCTTGGATTACATTCTTTTGCCTTCCAAAGGTTTCCACATCTTTCTTTTCTTAAAAAAATTCAATTATTCATTTACTAATTGAATTTCCTTGTTATTGGGCCCAATAGCCAATAAAGCCCACAAAACAATCATCAAGGCTATTGTAAACGAAATCCATGTATTCAAAACAAATTATATCATTATTTTTTCAAATATCCTTAATATGAGAAATTACATTTCTCACCAAATGAACCCAAAAATTGGGGTTGTAACATCCTTCCCCTCTTATAGGAATTTTGTCCTCAAAATTCTATCAAGCAAATAAACAATTCAGGATAAGACTTTTCCATGTCCATCATTGGCCACCATGTGGCTTCACCTTACTCATGGAGCTTCCAAAGAACCTTTATCATCACATATTCTTTTCTCTGAGTTCTTTCATCCTGGCGTCTATAAACTGCACAGGTGACTCAGGCCATTTTAGCCTCCCTTGGGGCTCACTAGGTTCATTGCTCAGCACATGGTCGGGGTACCTCACATAGTTCTCTAAATTGGACACCTGGAACTCATCACACATTTCTTTATCCTAAGGGGTAAGGTTAACCTTCTCCATCAATCCATCTCAATGGGCCCATGTATCGGGGACTCAACTTTCTTAGCTATAGTTCAGAGGGGTCGGATTTTCATGTCACATATTCTCCCACAGTGAACTGCATGTCAGTCTACTTTGCATCCGCTCACGACTCCTACCATCTCTAGGCTCCTTTCAGCCATTGCACGATCAAAGAGACTTAATCTACACGCACTATGGTCCTTTTCTAACCATCACATAGTCCTTTCACCAACATCACATTACTGAAGTGGTAACCGACACAACCTCCCTTACAGAGCTTCTTTACATCCCGATACCGGCTATGGTGGTTATCATCACATCTTACAAAGGACAACAACTATCTCTATGTATCACCATGAACGAGCCCACATGCTCTCATCAGACCCTCTAGTCTAGATCATACTAACCATTAGTTAAGGGTGATAAACTGTAATAACATCAAGTTCTTCATGTACCTACTTCCACCTTTTAGAAGGGAACCTTTAGGTCAAACTCAAGAACCTTTGAACTCGCATCATGGTGTAGTTGAACCATCTCTCTCATGGGTAGTTCAACCAGATTTGTCCCTTGACAGAACTCTTTCTTTCTCATGTCATCTAGGTAAGGTGATCTACCATAACCCATATTGCATCTCGACCTTACTTGGTCCAGGGGAGACTTACAACATCCATAGTGATGAACTCCCTTTCTCTTTCGGGGACTCTTTATCATTTATATCAATGCACTGGGTTACTGGTGTTCATCTGTAACATCCTAGGATTTGAGGCCTCGAATAAGTTGATCTTAAAAGGAATGATTGGACTACCCATATCACCAAGGTGCACCTCCTTTTCAGGGAGCCCATCTCTAAAGAACTCCATAGTTAAGCGTGCTCAGCTTGGAGTAGTACTAGGATGGGTGACCAGTCAGGAAGTTGATCCTGGCTTGCGCGTCAGTGTGGACAAAGTGTGCAGTTAAGGCTAGTGGTGGTCTGTGGGGCCAGTCGTCATTCCTGAAACTCTACTAGAGCCTTGGGCAGTGGGCCCGGGCATTACAAAAGGTATCAGAGCCATAACCCCTCCAGTAGGTGGGGCCCACATGGGCATGTGGCATGCCAGTCTTGAGCCGTTCGGTCCAGGCAAGTTGGAAAGGGCTATCCGTAGAGACGAGATGGAGCCGCCCTTGCGCTGGTAGCCGTGGACGGGAGCTGGGTGTCCATGGGCCATTGTGGGTCTGCACTGAAATGGGGTCAGATTATGAGGCCATATAGTTGAGCCTTGACGAGGACTTCAAGAGTCTAAGTGGGGGAGATTGTAACATCCTAGGATTTGAGGTCTCGGATAAGTTGATCTTAAAAGGAATGATTGGACTACCCATATCACCAAGGTGCACCTCCTTTTCAGGGAGCCCATCTCTAAAGAACTCCATAGTTAAGTGTGCTCAGCTTGGAGTAGTACTAGGATGGGTGACCAGTCGGGAAGTTGATCATGGCTTGCGCGTCAGTGTCAAAGTGTACAGTTAAGGCTAGTGGTGGTCTGTGGGGCTAGTTGTCATTCTTGAAACTCTACTAGAGCCTTGGGCAGTGGGCCCGGGCATTACATCATCCTTCACCTACAACTTGCATGGCCATAAACCACATGCAACTTCATCTTAGGCATCTAAAGTACTATTTTCACTTATTATCTTGGTAGTTCCATGGTGTATGGTGATCTTCAATCATGATTTCATGTATGTCATGATTCCTCAAGATCGATTCCTCAAAAACCCTAAACCACTCTAGTCGGGGTTTCATCACCTTCCTTTCCAAAGAAGTGCATCTGAGGTTCTACAACCATCCTTTCATTGCATCAAGGCCGAGGCTGGCTAACCAAATAACCACCAACTTGATCAACAGATTTCGTTACATCTGAGTGTTAGCCAAGCACATCTCCTTTCCAAACTTAGGATTAGCCTAACAACCTCTTCTAGCCTCTAGCCAAACTAGGCAGATATATCTCAACCAGAGCATCCATTACCGCTTCACATCCTTACATATTAGGTAATTTTGATGACATACACCTTCGTGTATTTCACTTATCATCTCACCTCAAAATCGATGTCTATCTTCATCAAGAAACTCTGAGCTCATCCTCATGGTGATCAATCTCAACCTGGTATAACTTGCAAGTTCCATATAGCTCATGATAAAACATCCTCATAAGATGACTACCTCATTTCTCTTAGTGTTTGCAAACCATCCATGTATCATTTACTCCACTAGGGTACGTTATCATTTCTTTCCTCATACCTTGTAGCAACGTCCCAACTCATATCATCTTTTATCCTTGGCGTATGGCATGCGTACTGTCCTATCTCTCATTCCCATAACAAGAGGAAATAAGGATTTGGATGCAGTCTAAATATAGAGTTCTTCCTATTCCAAGAGTAGAGATGGTACATCCCACCTTGCCAGTACACCTTTAAATCCAAATTGAAATGTTCCACCTATGTCTCTACATCACAAACATTTCGACACTAAAGTCATTTCCATGGAAAACTGGCCTCGAACCTACTGGGGTTCACACAAATTCCTTGATCGTCTCTTCTAGGTCTATAGGGTGCCAACACTTTTGGGGTCATCCATCTTCCCTTATGCATCCAGAGAGTGCCCTACTCATCTGCCCTTTGGGTCCCATGAGTTCTTGGAGGTGATCAATCTCCTAACCCATGGCCCTCAAACAATGATAGTTGTTACCTCCCGACCCAATGGTCATGTGCAACTAGGGAATTAGGCAACTCCTACTTCCATCGATCTTACCCTACCTGACCCTGGGATAAACTTAGGATTCTCTTATAGTACATGTTCAACTTAGAACCTTACACAAGCCTTCATCATCTCTCTCTCTGCATTCATGGGTCGACTTTCATTCTTTCATAGGGGTCATGGCAACCTGCCTACCTTGGTCAGGCCCCCTACCATTTACCTTCATGGTAACACATCCACATGCATTTAGAGATGGTTATCTATGGGTCTACAGGTTCATCCTCTGACCATGTACTTTCACTTAGCTTCTCAAGATCCTATGAGACCTCTTTAGGTTATCTTAACCCAACAAAACTGGTATACACCCTAAAAAAAAGGGTCCCTCTCCCAGGATGGGAGGAAACTTCATCCCTTGACAACAAGGTCACGACCATCCCTAGGGTTTACATACACATGGGCATGCTTAACCCAGCAACTACTAAGGCATAAGCAGACCGCCTACCAAACCATGCTAGGTCATACTTGTTCTCTTTCCTCAATCACTAGATCAAAATCATACCTTCCCATGTCATCAACTTAGTTGTGAGGGGTTCGTAAAACACACCTTAAACTTAAGGGGTTTCCCTTTCCTCTGAACATAAGAAGTACCATGCTTAGGTATCTACTTGTAATGAAACTCAACTCTCATCATGAGCATTAGGTACACCACTTCCCTTCTTAGGCCTAGAAACCCTAGGTTCACTTTTTGATGACCAACTACATGCTCAATCTATTAACCACGAATCAGGCATGTATAAGGCATGACACACACTTCTTGTCATCCTTCTACTCAAGCACCTCTTTAGAGTCGAGTCCTCCTTAAGGACAACCAACAAGGCATAAGGCCCCACAACCTATCACTAAACCTCTCCAGGGTATACAGAACTTCTTCTTCCTTTATTAGAAGGTAAACACTTATACCATAGGCACATAGGTGCCAGAAGCCTCATCCTCTCTCTAGGGTTTGGTTCCTCTAAAGGCAACCAAGATATCATCAGCCTCTAGGGATCGAGCATGAGGCAACCCCTATCATCCACTTAGGTCACATCATCCTCAACTCCCCACTGTTCCTCATATCTCGTAGTCTAGGCTTCAAACCTTCTTGCATGAGTCATGCTCTCTCTTTCTAGAGCCAATCCTACAAACAACCTTACTACGAGAGGCTATCTCTCCAAGAGGGATCAAGCTCACAACCATACCCCTACATGGTGAAGCCTATGTTTGCTCACGGTTATCTATAGCTCTTTATGCTTATCTCATAGGCTATTCCTTCATACTCTCCTGGCCAGGGTTTCAACTTATTGCTCACACTACTAACACATTCTGGGTGCATATTATGCCATGCTCATATAATCTCATAGGGTTTCCATAGGTTTTTCACTAACCTTATCCTTGAAGGAGCTATCCTTCACTCTAACATGCTTGCCCCTTTCTAGGGTTGGGTTGCTAAAGGTGCTAGGTCATCCAAGTCATGTCCATCCAAACACCTGGTCTAACTCATCATGCCATCTCTCTCTAACCTTCACTTAGGGTTAGGGTTAACATCATCCTCAGAGGATGTGCCAGGTCTCTACTTGTAATGGAGATCTCGTTCTCTAAGACTAACTTTCTTTATTTATCCTCCTGACAAGAAGGTCTAGCCTCAGGTCTCTTCTGAGGGCATGACAACCTATGTCATACGACCTAAGCATGTATTTGTCCTTTAGTTTAGCTTATTCTATTAAGCTTATGTCCATGACATCTTATTTACATGCTTTTCATTAATTTGGTGGAGGATTCCTTAAACCTTATCAACCTTACCAATACCTCACGAGGGTGAGGAGAAGAGAGAAAGCCCTAATCCTTAAGGTCCTTAATAGAATTTGAGTTGAGAAGGGATGAACAAGATGAGAGAGTCCTAAAGGTATCTTATTTTGAGTCATACCCTAAGACTTTGGCCAGGCAGTCACACAGATCTAAGAGTCCTCATATTCCGACTAGCAGTGCAGAGGAAAATATTTCCAGTCCCCGGTCTTGATTCTTTTCTAGACACCTCTATCTTTTGGATAATCCTCTAATAACTCCCTTCAGTTCTACAGAATTTGTAAAATTTAATAATTATTAAAGATTAAGTGAGGAACCCTTTGCTCTGATACCAAATGTAACGACCCCGCCTCTCGGTAACCCCCAATTAAGGGAGACCGAAAGGTCAGAGACGTTATCCAATAACCTGGATCAAAGGTTCAACAAATAATCAATAACAATTATTAAATTCTACCAACTATACTGAAATATGGTAAAAAATAAAAACTTTGCATACCTTTTGAAAACTTAGATCTCTAAACTTCTATCCACATATGAATTCTAATCTAACTAATCCTCCCTGTATTTTAATTCATGTATTTCACAATATGATGATTTACTATTTGTCCTTTTGGCTTTGTACCTAAAATGCTGACAAACAAAATGTCGGTCAGCATAAAGTTGGTATGTGGGGGGAAACAATAATCATGCAACTATAATAACAATATAATCAGTCAATTATGATTTAAACAAACAACTTTACATTTTCCGCATAACTGCTCAATCCCTACATAACCGAGCCTCTGTGTGGTCCATATAGTGGACCTGAATACTACATTCTTTATGGTAGATCCCCACTAAACCCCTCATGATCCCACCTAACAAGTGAATCAATTTCTAGGGTTGAGTCACATGGCACTACTCATAGGTAGCCCACTCCTTAACTCATGGCATGCTAAAGAGTCTCATGGAACTACGCATGGGTATCCCAATTTCTAACTCACGATAACCTAGACCTTTCTCTAGGTTACCCCTTTTTAGCCTTTGCAAAGTCACAGAGGTGGACTAGGATCTGAGCCAGTCATGTATGCACATTTATAGTAATAATCATAGTCACTTTATAGTTGCATGAAATAAATAGACATCCAATAGTTTTTTCCAAGCAACCGATAAAACATTCGGGAATCACCATGAAACTAGAGTGATTATTCATAAGTGTAACCACATACATGTTCAGTAGATTTCTCAATCTAATATCAATTCCAACCAAGAAACCAATTCAAGCAAGTAGTTCAACCACACAATCAAGAATCCTGAAAAACACATGTACTCTATTTACTACACACTTTATCAGGATTCCTTCTATTCAACTTGAAATTGCTTCCTAAGGTTTCTGTATCCATTTAAGGGTTTCGTTTGCAATTAGGGTTTCACTTCATTTACTATTTTAAACCCTAATTCTATATAATTACTTACAAACCCTAATTTTGGATTAAAGGCACATTTAAACATTAATTAATCCCATTATGCCTCGTTTATATTAAAACTACCATTTTTATCCTTTTAATCCATGACAAGATCATTATGCTCATTTATCATCAATTCATAGTTCACTATGGTCTAATTCACAAATGAATTCTATATATCATTAAATCCACCTTTTATTCATTTGAAAACCCTAATTACTATATTAATGGTATTTACCCACAATTAGGAACTTTTATATACAAATAACTTAGAACCATCATTTAACAACATATTTTCACATTTTTCAAATTAAATATGATCTTATCCTCTTTTACCCTAAATTAGGGTTTCTAAATGCTTAATCATTCTCATATGAGGTAAAAACCCTAAATCATGCAATTTCACATCTAGATCAGGTTCGAATATAACTTTATCATTCAACAGGTTATTAATACTTAAATTAACCCATTAAGCATACTAGATTTAACCTTTAATCACAAATAGGGCTTTTAACCTAACTTTAATGCACTTTTCATCAATTTATTCTACTTTTGCAATTAGTAACGGAATCAATCCTTAATATCATTTTTATTGGATTCCTCTCGTTCCCTTGATCAAAATACATATATTATTCGTATTTATCTGAGCTACAGTTTATTAGATATGAATTTCGCAATAAAATCTTACTTGAGCCAACGGCATGCTGACACGTCAGCATACCCATGCAACATGCCACTTTGGGAAACATAACCAAATTACAATGGTGCCCTTACATAAGTGGATGTTCCTTCACACCCCGGAGGGGAAAAATGGTCCAGCGCACCCTCTACTCTTCTTCTTCCTCGAGCAGCTGGTTTGCAACCGCCCTAGCCGCCGATCTGTAGCCTTGGTGTGACTCTTGCGCTTAGCTCTGGACCCAATCTTCACCGGAAAAGCAGCCCATGCCTCCGCCGTGCCCATGCACACCCAAGGTGCCTCTGATTCGTGGCCAAGATGGCCGGTTATCTGCGCACAAAGGTAGCAAAGTGCAGTTGCTCTTGCAGCCGTGTTGCTGCTGCTGCACACGGCTAGGGAGGAGGGCTGACTACCGAGTATATCCCTTGAGGTCGTGGGAGAAGCACGGCCCCATTGTAGCTCCCCCACGGCCCCTAAGCTCTAGGGATAGGGTTATACCTCCATTGTTAGGGTTTCGTACAAAATAAGAAGAAGGAGGGAGAAGAGTGCTCGGGATTCTCCTGGACTTGACCCTAGGCCTTACCCCTTATATGGGGAAGTGTAGCAACGCCCTGGGGTGCTTGCCCACGAAGCAACCAATCCCTCTTCCAATAGGAATTCAATTCCTTCATTAGGAAGCATGTTTCTCTCTCTTTCCTAATTCTTTTGATAATCCTTTTTCTTTAAATATTAGGATTTTGAAAATCATCCCTCTTATTCTCTTTGTTCTTGCTTTTTAATCCATTGGGATGAAATCCTATTTTCCTTTATTAGCAAATACTTTCTTTTTAGCAATACCACATAATCCATTAATAATGTATTCACATTATCTTCTTGTTTTCTATTATTGGTATTTTCTATTTCTTGTTTTCTTCACTGGGACTCCTTGGATCCCAAGAAACTCAAAGATTTCGAAATTCCTTTTTAAGGATACTTATTATCCTTCTAGATGCATCTAAATGCATTATTCTTCATTATCTTGTTTTATTCTTAAAAAAATATCTCTTTTTGAGGATTTCTCTTTATTTCTATTTTATTTTCCTCATTGGTATTCCTTTTAATATTAGGAATCCTTTGGATACAAAAATCCACCAATGATAACTCAATTATACCTCTTCTCTCTTATTTCCCACATTTTATTATTGTTTTCAATTTCTTTCTTAATAAAGAAATATTTAATTGATCTTTTCTTTTCTTATTGCTTTCTTTTTTGCAACTTTGGATTCTTTGGATCTCAAGGAACCCAAGAGGCACGAAATCCATCCTTGGATTACATTCTTTTTCCTTCTAGAGATTTCCACATCTTTCTTTTCTTAAAAAAAATCAATTATTCATTTACTAATTGAATTTCCTTGTTATTGGGCCCAATAGCCAATAAAGCCCACAAAACAATCATCAAGGCTATTGTAAATGAAATCCATGTATTCAAAACAAATTATATCATTATTAGTTCAAATATCCTTAATATGAGAAACTACATTTCTCACCAAATGAACCCAAAAATTGGGGTTGTAACAACTATAGAAAGGGTGAGCATCCATGGGAGAAGGTTAGATGAGTTAAACTCCAAATTATGAGACATGAATTTTGAAAATTTGATAATGAGTCCCTTTCTAGACAACTTCTGAGTATATGAGTTGAGTCACCCAGTGTGTGGTTCCTATGAACAATTTTGAACCCTATATGTCTTGTGAAAAAGCCCAACCCTAGAGAAAAGAGGTCGTTGAATATACATTTGAAAATCCTTCTAGTTGAGGGAGAGTGTAAAAGATTGAAATCACCCCTTTAATAAAATTTGAAGAATAATACAACCATTCCAAACACACTCAAAAGTATGTTGCAACGGGTGTAAAATTTTCAAATCTTATACAATTGTATACAAAATACCAAAGAGTATAGTAGTGGAATATAATTTTCATGACTATAATCAATTTTATAAAAGTACATCATCATTCTCCCATATAGGGTTTACATGAAATATAAAATATAAGGATCTAGATAGAGGGAAAACTAAACTACACCAACTTTGTCTCCAAGCAACAACTTCATGGGTTAGGTCCATGCTAAAAGCAATGTACACCATATCCTAAACCTAGGTTGGTCCTCCACGCTTCTCTTGCACACTCTGATCCTAGGCCTTGCTCAACACCTTGATCAAACCTTGGGTGGTTGGGGAAGACACCTAGCAAGAAAACGAATCAGGGTATGTATCAAATATTGAACAAGGACAAAATATAAAGAATAGCATGAAAATAAAGGCTATGATTTCATCATTAGATGAAGAGGTCAAGACTATGAGGCATAATCAAATAGATGCTTGTCGTAACAAGGAAAATAGTAAAATATTTCCGTGTATGATTAATATTGACTACCTTAACTATGTAGGGTTGAGGCACCAACCGGACATCAATCATATAGGTGAGGTAGAGTAACACAATCCAGTCACCTACAAAATATTTTATATTGGGGAGAGTAACACATTCCCCTGGGAAAAATAACACATGCCCTATGGTGGTTATACAAAAGTACCACTACACTAGTTAAATAGTCTAATAAAGTCAACATGCTAAAGAGAACTATGGAAAGTATAAGCATCATATAATTGAAACATGGAAATGGGGTACAAGACCCAACAAATAGATTATCAATACTAAATTTAAGGCAAGTATAGCAAAAGAAGAATTAATAGGGGAATTAAGGTTCAATCAATGTCTCATTAAGTAATTAGGGTTTGGATCACAAATTTCCCAACTTAAGGTGTGAGCATGCACATACCTATCTTATTGAAGTTTATTACTCATGTTCACCACTTTAATTGATTCAAAGGTCCACTTTTCCTATTTTCAATGTATAATCAAGTATTAGGGTATATCATGTACATTAATGTAAAGAAAACCCCTATTTTGTACTTTGTGTATAAATCTTCAATTTATACTATGAAAACATCACCATTGATATTATTAAGTTCTCCTAATTAAGAAAACATATAATTTTGTCAATTTTGGAGTTATAATGATTAAAGTGTATTTTGGTGATTTTTATGTATTAAAATCATTTTCTAGAAAACACCTTATGACAAAACTCAAAACCAAACCTGGAAAGTATTTTTATTAGAAAGATCACATTTTATCGCTTCCAAAACATATTTATTTTTAATTTTGGACAAACAAATCAAAATATATGATTTTTTCAATATGAACCAATCAGAGGATGACACATCATCAAAGCAGACAGATGAAAAGAGAGGGAGAAGAGGATCTAGGCCCAGATGACATGGCCCAATCAAGAGAGGACATGTCAATGGTCAACGATCAACTCATCTTCGTGCTTTACAAAAGAAAAATGGAGGCAAAAGGATGGATTTACCCCTGGTTAGAAAACAAAACAAAAGACAAAATGAAGGGAAGAAATAAGAAATCACCAAGGATATTCCTCTTCCTCCCTTGCATGTCATGGATGTTGTGCGAGGAGCAGCCCAACCGGGGGAAGATTTAGACGAATCCATGATACATAGTAATTCGTGAAAACAACAACACAAAAAGAAAGAGGGAGAGGCAAAGAACTTAACGCACATCTCAATTTTAGACATTGATGTTGTCGAGAACTAGTGAAGAATGCAGCAACATTCAGAGCAAAGACCTGCTCAACTGTGGTTGAGAGAGAAGGTTTCAAACAAATTGGTGTGAGAGGAAGGTCGAGTAAGTCCATAAGAAGGTCAAAGCATGGGTATTTAAAGATGTGCATGGGTAGAAGTCCAAAGGAGGTAGGATCTCCAAGGAGTAGCGGATGCAAAATTAGGCGTTTCATAAATAATGGGATCCAGAGTATGAGTAATGGATCGATCTGTGTAGAATCCTCTCCCAAATTCAATGCAACAAAGATCAGAAAGAACCGTTAAGAATTGAGAGAGAAAAAACCCAAAACAAGGCCACCAAAACGGCACCTGTTTCCATCACAGGGGCAAGCTAGAAGAAAAGACAGGAGACGTCTGATCACCGATCAACGGCTCAGATCACAAGAAAAAAATCAAAAATAAAACCAGCTGTGTGATGCATTAATTTCATTCCAAATCATATTCACACTAGAGTGCATTAGCTAATTATTAAACCTTTTCTTTCTCCTCATTTGAGGGTGCAAACAACTCTGAATTAATTGAAGCTTGAAACCTATCCTATTTTGGACATGACGAATCCGAATTTGCCATTAGTTTTTGCTTTTGGAGATTCTAGAAATTTTATTTAATTTTTTTAAAGTAATTCATATTTTTTTTCTTATCACATTAGAGACTTCTAGAACTATCCAATTTTGTGAAACTTCACCCTCAAGCAGACTAAACTATTTTGAACATTAATTGGCCATTAATTTTATCTTTTGTTATTATTTGATACATTATTTAATATTTTGGCTTTAATTTCACTTTCTCTCTCCTACACATTAAAGATTATCCAAATTGCATGAAATTTCACCCAGTGGCATATTTTAATGTTTGGATTACAAATCTAAGATTAGTTTCCACTTTTGGAGTCATTTAATGACTTATTTCAAATTTTGGAGAAAACTCACCTTTTCTTTTCTAAATAAAAGAGATATAGTTAATATTGTCCCAAAATTGTCAAACTTGGCCTCAAAGCCAAACCAAACCCAAGGAAAATGACTGCCAACTTATCTTTAATCAATTAGTCTTCCTTCTATGAATTTTATCCCATTATACAATATTACCACTATTTCTCTAATTAAATAATCCAATGTCATATTAACATGTTTAAATAATTATTATTCATTTCTTTTTCTCATCCTTGATTCATAAGGTTAAGTAATGTTCTAGAATTAATTCCTTTTATCATTATCTCACATAAGTGGTAAATTTGCACTTTAGACCCTTAAGTTAAACTTTCACTGAGGTATTTGTGCATAAATCCATTTGTTGGCATATATAATGAACAATGTTCACCAAACCACTATTATTTCCACAAATTGAACATCAAAGCCAAAAAGGATAGAAATGAAAGGAAAAACTTAGAAAGAGAGTCAAAAACAGAATATGTATGAGTTTCACTATGTAACAACACTCCACTCCTTAAGAAGGATTTCGTCCCCAAAATCTCAAGCAAAGAGGGATGGTTGAGTGTGAAACATCTCATCTATAACTCACCAACTAAAAATCCTTATTCTTCAACTACTTAACTTGAGAGTTCTAAAATTTCACAAGAAAGTTATCAAATGTCATGTTCTCATGTGTCACTAAATATTCCATTATTAAGATTACTTTTAAACATTTTTGGCATATTATAATTATATTCCTAGTGAATTATCATTATTATTTTATTAATTCATTCCAAATATATTCTCTTTGTTTCCAAAAGAATTATATTTCATTATTATGCATGAAACCCAATATATATCCCTTTTATCTCTTTAAGAGTTTTATCACAATTAGGGTTACTCAAATATCTATTTATACGTGACCATTATCCTTGATAATTTGGATTTAAAGTTCCATTATCCTCATGTTATCACCATATTGAATTATAACAAATTATTTTGCATGAAATAAGACATTTTATCCAATTTGTTATGAAGTCTACAATTAATTTAAATTATGTCACATTAATTATGTATGTCTATATTAAACATAGTCATGTTACCTTTCTTGGGATTAAGAGAGAGATCCCCCCCTTTCTCCCACACTCATGGCAGAGGTCGAACGCTCGGGAGGGTGATAAATTAAAGCAGAAACTAGGATTCGAACTCGGGTCCCTTTGTAAGGGGACACTATGTACCACTTGAGCCACTCCTTATCAGCCACATAACCTTTCTTTCTCACATTAATGTCATCATTAATCATTTTCTCACATTTATTCATTTCTTATTATAATTATGCATATTTATGTGAATTACTTCTTATCCATATTGAAGACATTACATGTATTTTAGTGAGCAAGGTGGAACATATTACATATTAATGATTTGATTCACATACCAAGTCATGATTAGGTGGGTAATTAGGTGTGTTTTAGAGAACAAGGTGATATGCATTTCATATTGATGACTTGATTAATCTATGATTAGATGATTATATATCTTTTATGTGTATTAAAGTATGTTATCTGATTATGACACCTAATGTCATTAATGTATCATGAATGTCATTAAGGATGCATATATTAAATTTATATGATTACAACTTAGGGTTTAGATCAATATGATCATTATACTTTACTTATACCTTCTTAGCATGCATTAAGTCCAATATTAGGTTACATTTATACTCATAATATCATGAGGGTTTATTGGTCCATGACATGGTCAACATTGTCCATCCACTATTAGTATTAATATGTGAGTTACTATTGTTATGTGCATTAGGTATGCATTAGGGTTCAAACATATGAACTATTCATTAGATGACCATTATATGTACATTAGTATATAAACAAGCATGTTGAGATATAACTATAACATGTTTGGTCAATTCTAAGGGTTCAAGCACCCTAACCTCTTAATCATGGAGTTAGGGTTTTTAAAGTCATAGTAACTATATTTTGACATGTTGCATGACTCCATCTCCTTAAAATGATTTTTTCCTCAAAATCAACATATCCATGATCTATCAAGGTACTACTACTATCCCTCAACCCCTTTAACGTTTGACCTACCAAGTCAAACTAAACTAGAGGTAAAAGGGTGAGTCTAACTAAACCATATATAAGATCTATCACTTGATTGCTTGCTAAATACCAAACTTCAAAGTCTAGGTTCCAGGGATAGACTACTTAAACATGTTGTCCTATGGGACATAAGAGAAGGAAATCAGGTATCAATCCTCAAACAAGTCACAAGGTCATCATATAAGCTTCCCTATAAATGTCTAAGGCTACTTTTTCCTATAGGTATGCTTTTTTGAATATCCAGTATCAGCTCAGGCCAGGTAGGTATCATGTGGATTCGGGAGTCCTCATAAACGAAGCTAGTGGCGTGGAGGAAAATCTTTCCAGCCCCTGAACCTTGATCCATTCTAAACACCTTTGCTTTTAACTTATGCCCTAGTAACTACCTAACAGACTCATCACATAAAAGTTAACTAAACATATTTCTAATGTGAAGCTCTTATGATCCTAAATCAACCTTTCACCATCACATGAAAACCATAGGTCAATTTTAGTTCAAACATGTCACCTAAAGAACAACTATGTAAGGAATCATTTCTAATTAGGGAGAAAAAATTGAAATAGTCAGATTCTGAATGACATGGGCTCTGATACCATGTTGTAAAAGAGTGAAATCACCCCTTTACTAAAATTTGAAGAATAAAACATCCATTCCAAACACACTCAAAAGGTATGCTAGAACAGGTGTAAATTTTTCAAATCTTATATAATGGTATACAAAACACAAAAGAATATAGCAGAGGAATATAATTTTTATGACTATAATCAATTTTATAAGAGTACATCATCATTCTCTCATATAGGGTTTACATGAAAGATACAACATAAGGATCTAGATATAGGGAAATCTAAACTACACCAACTTTGTCTCCAAGCAACAACTTCATGAGTTAGGTCCATGCTAAAGCCATGTACGCCATATCCTAAACCTAGGCTAGTCCTCCACACTCCTATTCCGCACTCTGATCCTAGGCCTTGCTCAGTACCTTGATCAAACCATGGGTGGTTGGGAAGACACCCAGTAACAGAAAGAATCAAGGTATGTGTCAAATATTGAACAAGGACAAAAGATAAAGAAATAACATGGAAATAAAAGCTAAGATTTCATCACAAGATGAAGAGATCAAGAGTATCAGGCATAATCAAATAGATGCTTGCCATAACAAGGAAAATAGTAAAAGATTTGCATGCATGATTAATACTGACTACCTTAACTAAGTAGGGTTGAAGCACCTAATGGACCTCAACCATATAGTTGAGGGAGAGTAACACATTCCAGTCACCAATAAAATATTTTATATTGGTAAGAGTAACACATTCCCCAGGGAAAAATAACACGTGCCATATCTATGGGTAAATGTATAAAAGTACCACTACACTAGTTAAATAATCTAATAAAATCAACATGCTAAAGAGAATTATGGCAAGTATAAGCATCATACAATTGAAACATGGCAATGGGGTACACGACCCAAAAAATAGATTATCAATACTGAATTAGAGGCAAGTATAGAAAAAGAAGCAATAATAAAAGAATTAGGGTTCAATCAATGCCTCATTAAGGAATTAGGGTTTCGATCACAAATTTCCCAAATTAGAGTGTAAGAATTCACATTCCTATCTTATTTAATTCTATTACTCACTTTCAACACTTTAATTGAGTCCAAGGTCCACTTTTCCTATTTTCAATGTATAATCAAGTATTAGGACATATCATGTGCATTAATGTAAAGAAAATAGCTATTTTGTACTTTGTATAAAAAACTTAGATTTAGACTCTAGAAACATCACCATTGATCTTATTAGGTTCTCCTTATTAAGAAAAAATATAATTTTGTCAATTTTGGAGTTATGATGATTAAAGTGTATTATTAGTGACTTTGATGTATTAAAATCATTTTCTAGAAAACGCGTTTTGACAAAACTCAAAACCAAACCCCAAAATTATTTTAATCAGAAAGATCACATTTTTCAGATTCCAAAACATAATTATTTTAAATTTTTGGACAAACAAACCAAAAGATATGATTTTTCTGATATGAACCAATCAGAGGATGACACGTCATCAAAGAAGGTGAGAGAGGAAGAGAGAGAGGGAGAAGAGGATTTAGGCCCAAATGACATGGCCCAATCAAGAGTGTCCATGTAACTGGTCAATGACCAACTCATCTTCGTTCAAGGCAAAAGAAAAATGGGGGCGAAAGGATGGATTTCCCCCTGGTCAAAAAACAAAATAAAAGACAAAATGAAGGGCAAAAACAAGAAATCATGGAGGATATTCCTATTCCTCCCTTGCGCACCATGGACATTGTGTGAGGAGCATCCCAACTGGAGGAAGATTTAGGTGAATCCATGATACATAGTAATTCATCAAAACAATGACACCAAAAGAAAGAGGGAAAGATGAAGAACTCGCTGCACGTCTCAATTGTAACATCAGTGTTGTCAAGAACCAAGGAAGAGTGTCACAATGCTCATATCAAAGAATCAATCAATAATGGTTGAGAGAGTAGGTTTCAAACAAATTGCTACGAGAGGAAGGTCGAGCGAGGCCATACGAAGGTCAAAGCATGGGTATTTATAGGTGCGCATGGGTAGAAATCCAAAGCAGGAAGGAGCTCTGAGGAGTAGGGGATGCAAAATCATAAATAATGGGAGCTAGGGAATGAGTAATGGCTCGATCTATGCATAATCCTCTCCAAAATTCAAGGCAACAAAAATCATGAAGAACACTTAAGAATTGAGCGAGAAAATACCAAAAAATAGGCCGCAATACGGCGCCTGTTTCCATTGCGGGCACAAGCTAGAAGACAAGATAGGAACCGTCTGATTTTCGATCAACGAATCAGATCATGATTGAAAAATTGAAAATAAAATCGACCGCGTGGCGCATTAATTTCATTCCAAATCATATTCGGACTAAAGTGCATTATTCAATTATTAAACCTTGTTTGTCTCCTCATTTGATATTGAAAAAAACTCCAAATTAATTGAAATTTGACACCTAGCCTAATTTGGATATGAGGAATCCGAATTTGGCATTAGTTTTTTCTTTTGGAGATTTTAGATATTTTATTTAATTTTTTTAAAGTAATTCATATTTTCACTTTCTTATCATATTAAAGACTTCTATATTTATCCAATTTTTTTTAACTTCACCCTCAAGAAAACTAAACTATTTGGAACAAAAATTTGAATTAATTTTATCCTTTAGAATTATTTGATACATTATTTAATATTTTGTCTTTAATTCCACTTTCTCTCTCCTATACATTAAAGATTATCCAAATTGCATGAAAATTCACCCAAAGGCATATTTGAATGTGTAGATTACGAATATAAGATTAGTTGCCACTTTTGGAGTCATTTAATGACTTATTTCACATTTTGGAGAAAACTCACCATTTCTTTTCTAAATAAAAGATATATAGTTACTATTGTCCCAAAATTGTGAAACTTGGCCTCCAAGACAAACCAAACCCAAGGAAAATGAATATCAGCTTATCTTTAATCAAATGGTCTTCCTTTTATGAATTTTATCCATTATCCAATGTTACCACTATTTCTATTATTCAATAATTCAATGTCATATTAACATGTTTAAAGCATTATTATTCATTCATTTTTCTCTTCCTTGCTCCATAAGGTTAAGGAATGTTCTAGAATGAATTCCTTTTATCGTTATCTCACATAAGTGGTAAATTTACACTTTATACCCTTCAATTAAACTTTCACTGAGGTATTTGTACATAAACCCATTTGTTGGCATAAATAATGAACAAATATTCACCAAACCACTATCATTTTCCATAAATTAAACATCAAAGACAAAAATGGATAGAAATGAAAGGAAAGCTCAGGAAGAGGGTCAAAAAGAGAATATGTCTGAGTTTCAGTATGTTACAGAGATGTCCCCTATAGGAAGTTGATGATATTTGATCTCTACATTGAGCCTCATACTCAAATTGGTGGTTCGGTGTGAACAAAGCTAGTCGATGTTCTCACTTCTGAATTTTGGGTAGATTGTTTTGATATTGGTAGAATTTTTTTTGTTAGATGTCAATATTTGACTTAGGTAGGTCCTAGCTCAAGTGGTTTGAGCCTTGAAGCTCGTCCTTAGAAATAAGTGAGATGATTACGAAACCATGATGTGGATAATATACTTCCTCTTTTGATAATGGACAATGAAAGAACATATCTCACTTGAGTTAGAAATTTAATATATTTGTGACATGCCACTAAGATAAGCTTGACCTAATATGGCACCCTTCCTTCCATATCATACATGAAATATGTAATGTTTGAAATCATGAGCTTGAAATTAAGATATTTTTGGACCATAGTTTAAATGATCACAAAATATATAGTTTTTAACCCCAATCCCTCTGAATATATTCTTCTAGTTTGAAGACAACTCTCACACAATAGGGTGATATCCCTAACATGATGAAATCCTAATATAATTTTGATGATAAACCACAATAATGATGTTTAGTTTGACAATTCTAGTAAATAATGGCATGGTCTGACATCACCATGTATGATTAGTAGGTTGAAAGATGAAACCTTGACTAATACCTCTTTTGACTTCAAAATTATGAAAAAAACCCTAATTCTTAGGGGAATGAGGTATGTAACCCTAAAATACTAGAATGTGATGTTATGACTAAGATGTTAACTAATGATTCAAATCCTTAAAAAACATGATGCTTCAATCTATATATGATGGGGTGGTTACACCGTATATGATCTAAAATCCTAAGATGACAACTTATGATATGTTCCAAACTATGATAGCCTTGACACAAAGAAATGGTGGCCTTTAAAGACAACAAAAACACTTGATTTCACCCTAAGTATAACATTACTTGAATTTTGAGGATGGAATTCAAATAAGGTGGGGTGAATGTGATGGCCCAATTCTTTTGGTTTCCATAACCAATACAATATATTTGAGGTCCATAGATATTCATGGTTGGTTGATCCCAAGTCATGGTGATTTTTATTGAACGTTGGTTTCTTTTGACCCTGAAGTATGACTAAAATGCCATTATAGGTTATATAATAACTATTCAAGGTCATATATGTACATGGAGATTATTAACACTAGTTGTTACTTGGTTTTGAGGACATATGGAGTTGAGTATCCAATGAAGTATACATGGATTCATATAACTGAATAATGAAACCCGGGATCCATCATGGCCATACGAAGTAAGTTGAACGTGTCGTGATAATAATAGAGGTTAATTGATGTATAGTTTAAGTTAAATATACTTATATATGTACCCCTTTTGAGTGTCTTAATCGAAGGGCCAAACTAGGTCTGGGCACCAAAAGTGAATCTAAGCTGGAACATTATGAGGAATCTCGAGTCTGAAGTTACGATTCAAAACCCTTTTCTCCGTGAAGTTTTCGAGGAAATCAAGAAGAAAATTAGTTAAATATGACTCAGAACTTAGGTAGCACTAATACTTGATATCCATTGCGTGCTTTTGTCACGTGGATATTGATCCTTTGGCTATTTGGCCTTTCCCAGCCAGCCCACCGTATTGATGCTTGCAGTTTGGGTGAAAGGTTATGTGCAATCCCTGACAGCAGTAGATGGAATCCAGTATTATTTTCCACCTCCGAACTGATCAGAGAAGAAGTTAAGAGTAAGTCCAACATATAGCTAGGTTCTGATCGCTAGTTAGAAGCGCCCACTTCGGATTATGTTGTGAAGAGTTGGACTAAATCACAACATCTGTGGGTCTAGGGAGTCCTTGAGTATCACTGTTCTCTTCCTGTAGTGATCATCGTTGGTCATAAAATCCCCTCTCTCCGCCGCTGAAGGCCGAGCTCTACATGTATCCCCTCTTGCCTTCACTGAAGGCCGAGCTCTATATGTATCCCCTCCGTTTTTTAACCCAGTGAGTCATTGATGCCATTGTGTTGCTATTAGGAGCAAAAAAGGAAGCAAAGGTACGGTGTTGATTACAACCCTGGAACTCACATCCACCTTCACCGCCATGCTTTACAACGGTCACCACCTAGGACACCAGCGAGGATCTAGTCCCTTGAGGCTTGACGACATGGTGCCTGGAGGACACTCAGATCTGGTATATGAACCTGAAGCATCTAGAAGGTGGCATGAAGGTGATACACCTCGTCAGAGCTCTGATGCTCGGCGGTGCTTAGGACACCTCAAAACATGCCACAAGTCTTCTTCTCCTCCTCTTGGTGCCAGCGTAGAGTGATGGAGGAGTCAGGATTGGTAGCGAACGGCGACCTGATGTGTGCATGCATCATAATGGTAGAAGATCTCCTTGGTCCGATGTTCTGGTTTATCCCTTACTACTGAGCCCGTCAGCCCATCTCGGTGGCGCTCCTATACGCAAAAGACCACTGGGAGTTCTTTGATGCAACGGCGCACACAAGTGGGAGGAGCAGAGTTCCGAGTCGGGTTCCAGTGCATTAGGGAGAGGGATAGAGAGAGATCAAGCCCTCTTGACTCCCTGCCCTACCTGAACTGGGTCCAAACCGACTGACCCGACTAGCCCAAGTCATGTTAAAGGTAGGTCATTTATTAATTCTCAAGCAATAGATTGGATCTTAGAAATATGGTTTAAACAAGGAATCAGGATAACACCGGTGGACATGATTGGGGCTAGCTGCGCGATGGGCGATGGCGGCGGGCAGGCGGCCTCGTGCTCGACCGGAGGCGGGGGAGGACAGTTATCTACCACACAGAAAACACCTGCCGGAGCGGGAGCCAGCTCTGGTGGTGCAGGAGGGAGTGGTAACAAAGAAGGAAGGTCTCAGCACGTTAGCACGGCACAAGGAAAACAAGATGAGAATGGTACCAAAAGCCTGGAGGATGTCACAGTGGGGCGCGCCTGGGCCAAAGCGGTGGAAGGACCTCCAATGCACATTCGAGGGAGTGTCGCTGATGATCCAAAGAAGCCCTTCTTCAAAGAAGGGGGCAGAAGGAAATGGACAAATTTCACTGAGTCGATTATGGATGAAATGGATGACTATCACATGCATTCAGCGATTGTCCAAATCGTGGGCACCTCAGTGAACTTTGGCCAACTCAAAGGATGGATGCTTAGAAGTTGGAGACCCAAGGGGGATATGGAGTTGTTCTCCCTTGTTGACGTCTGTTCCTCGCCAGATTCACCAATGAAGGAGACATCAAGTCTGCGTTGCAAAAAGGCCCTTGGTTCTTTGATGATCAACTGTTGTTGGTTCGTAGGTGGACGCTTGATGCCGATATCCGAAGGACTGCTCTCACTACAACACCGGTTTGGATCTCGTTACCTGAGGTGGGCAGACACTGGTCGTTTAGGGTGATCAATGTGATTGCACAGGTGATTGGGGAACCAAGGGCGATTGATCGAAGGGCCAATGGATCCGCGATGGGATGTGCTTGCATCTGTGTTGACATCATGGCAGAGGAGGAACCTCCCCCTGAGATCATGGTGGAGTTGTCGAATGGTGTTGAATGGGAAGTCAAGCTAAAGTATGAAGCTTTACCGGACCGTTGTGACACCTGCAAGGTGTTTGGTCATAGTACCGGTAAATGCCCTAGGGCAAGAAACACGACACCAATGCTGGAACCTCCTATAGTTGTGGCGGAGACTAGAAGACCCCCCAACAAGAGATACTAGTCCAGGCCTCCTCAGCGAGATCGCATAAGACAAGGCAGAGTACAGGAGAAAAGGATTGAAGTACCCATTGACAGGAACAAGGACAAACATATCACTGAGGTCCCAGTTATTGTCAATGTGGATGATGAAGGACTCTCACATAAACCAGGTGACAGCAGTAAAGGTGCTAACAAAGTGATGGAGAAGGACAAAGTAGCAGAGTCCAACAACCCCTTCACGGTGTTAAACCAACTTGAAGGAGAAGAAGCACCTGTAGGTGTGGAAGATAGAAGAAGTAGAAGCCCTCGACACACCAGGAGTGCTACTACTAAAGAGAAGAACAAGCCCAAATCCATTGCAGGAGGAGGGCCTAAAAAGAGTAATTGATGTCGATACTCGCATGGAATGTGTGAGGGGCTTCCTTGCCTAAGTCTCAAAGGAGGCTAAGGAAGATTCTGAGTAGGTTGGATGCTGAGATTGTTTGCTGTATGGAGATAAAGATCATGAGAGTTGTTGCCGAAAGGATGACAACATTGTCCCCCACACATTGGGGGTTTGTTTCTAATTTTGATCAAATAGGTGGTGGCAGAATTGCTATTGGTTGGGACACAAACAAATGGCAGATTGAGTTGATCAGTTCTAGTGACCAAATCATCATCGTTAGTTGTTTCAATAGAGGTGGGTTTCATGTATCCTCTCGGCTAGTTATGGGGAAAATTTGGAAGTAGACAGGGAGAGATTATGGAAGGAGATGGAGGCTACTACTCAAAAGGACATACCTTGGATTGTCCTGGGTGATTTCAATAACATCAGAAACACTGGCGATAAGTGGGGTGGTAAATGTGTGTCGGACAAAGTGATTGATAGATTCAATCAATGTATTCATGTTTTTGAACTTCATGAGCTCAATACAGTGGGTGGAAGTACTACTTAGTCTAACAAATAGAAGAAACGGATTGCTAGTCGGATGGATAGAGGACTGGTCAATAGCGCCTGGTTGGACTACATGCCTAATGTAGTGGTGAAGTTGGGGTCTCAAATATTCAATGATCATGCTTGGATGTATGTGAAACTCAAAGATATGAAATCAAAACCTAAACCTTTTCGGTTTTGTAATTTTTGGACTAAATGGGAGGGTATAAGGAGGTTATAAAGGAATGTTGGACTGAGTATATAGATGGTAATCCACTATACAGATTTCTCAAGAAGCTACAACTGACAAAAAGCAATTTGAAGGTCTGGAGCAAAGATAAAGTAAACACTGAAAATCTTATGGCAAAGGCTAGGAAGGAATATGAAGTTAATGCCATTCTGCTAAGAGACTAACCTCTTAATGAGGTGCTTATAGAGGTGGAAAAAAGGATAGAGGAGAGTGTAGGCAAGCTGGAACAAGCTGAGGAACAGTTCCTGTAGTAGAGAAGTAGATTGAGGTGGATTGAAGATGGGGACCGGAATACTAGAGTATACCACACAACTATAAAGAAGAAAGAGATGAGAGACACCATTTATGAACTCATTAATGTACAAGGATAGATGGTTGATTCATGAGAAGAAATTGCAGAGGTAGTTGTGAATTACTTCACCAACCTTTACAACAACAACTATGTTTCTACTAGCACAACAGATTTACCTAAAGATCGAGTCACAGTTGTTATAATACACAACTATTCAAGGAGGCTACTGTGAAGGAAGTCAAAGAAGCTTTGTTCTCTATTCATAGGGTTAAAGCCTCGGGCCCTGATGGGTTCAATATTCACTTCTTTCAGGAAGTGTGGGACATGATCAAGGATGATCTATGTGAAGCAGTTAATTGGTTCATAAAAGGGGGCAGCATGGTGAGAGCGGTGAATCGTACTTTTATAAAGCTGATACCTAAGACTAAAGATGACAGGAGCATGACTGACTTTTTCCCTATCACATGTTGCTCGGTGTTGTACAAATTTATTGCTAAAGTGCTATCTATAAGACTCAAAGAGATCCTTCCTCACATCATATCTGAGGACCAGAATGCTTTCGTGAAAGGTAGAAGAATTGGTGATTGTACTCTGTTGGCTTCTGAGTTCCTCAGGGAGTTTAGTAACAAGAATACAGCTGCTAAAGCCATCATGAAGATTGACATAAGGAAAGCTTATGATCATGTCAGTTGGGGCTTTCTGACTGACATAATGGTAGAAATGGGGTTTGATAATAGATGGATTGGACTCATGAGACAATGTTTTGAGACTTGCTCTTTCTCTGTGCTGGTCAACAGTGCCCCTGAAGGGATGTTTAGATCAACCAATGGGTTGAGACAGGGTGACCGGTTGTCTCCCATGCTCTTTACTATTGTGATGGAGGGTCTTTCTCACATGATGAAAGGTGTTGTAGAAGGGGGAATGGTTAAAATGTATGATGTCAAAGGTGTCAAAGTCAAACTGATGCTCATTTTTTATGATCATGTTTTCTTGTTCTCTAAGGGAAATGTCAAGAGGCTAAAAGAAGTCCAGAAGATCCTAACCTCATTTGGCAAGCTGACGGGGCTCTACATAAGTGTTATTAAATCACGTGTGTTTCTCTCCGAGTCATGTGACAACAGAAGGGGCCGAATGAAGAGAGCTACGGGGATGATGTTGGGGAGATTACCAACTAAATACCTTGGCATGCCTATGAATGATGGGATCGTTAGCTCCAAGGATTTTGGAATAGTCCTTGATTATCTGAGGAACAAGATGGAAGGTTGGAGTGGGCTGAAGATCTCATTTGCTGGTAGACTTGTGCTGCTTAGATCTATAGTGCAAGCTATCATCCATTTGTGGGCTACCATGGGGGATATTCCTAACCTCATCATCTATGTCTTGCGATCTATTTATGTTAATTTCCTTTGGGAAGGAAAAGGACATGGCATAACATGGGATACAATTGCCAAGCCTTTTGATAAAGGCGGCCTTAACTTGACTGATGCTGGCATGATTTTATCAACCAACACAAAGAACAGAATAGACTGATTCATCAACAATAACAACAATATATGGATGAAGTGGATGCATAGCAGGTATGGGGACTTACCGCTATTGGACGAGAGGTCAAACCCCTCTACTACCTGGAGGAGGATGTGTAGCGTCTTTCAGAAGGAGTACAAGGTTGATTGCAATGGTGTCTGGTCTGCTATAGAGCAGACAACATTGATCAACACCAGTGTTGTTCGCAATCTTGCTGTTGTGCACACCAAGAAGATTTGCGGCAGGGTCCAATGTCCCAAATGGAGTACCCTTGTCTACAGAATCCTACTGAACAAGCTACCTACTAGAGACAGGCTTTTCAGATGGGGTTTGCTGACGGAGGAGGTGTGCCCTTTGTGTAATGCCATGAATGAATCGAAAAACCATATTTTCTTTGAGTGCAAATTCTCCAAACAACTATGTACTATAGTTTGTTTGAGAAATGGGTGGAGAAGGAGGAATATCATGAATGTGGATGATATTTTGATTTATATGGAGTAGTTATATGGCAACAACAAAATTGGAATGCACTTTGTTGTTTTATGCATTTTGGGTTTATGTTATGCTATCTAGATGGAGAGAAATAGAAGAATCCATGGTCTTGGGGAGCTGGAATACCTCAAGATTTTGGATAACTTCTCTAGGGTGTTACGCAAGTAGGTTAACCATAGAAAGGACCTTCTAACAAAGCTAAATCATGATACATGTATGTACTGGGGTATTTTGTAGTTACACCCCTGTATAGTTTTCTATTTGGCTAGCTTCCCATTTGAGGGGGCTCTATTTCTTGTATTGTATAGCGTGGCTATACTTTCCCTTTTTTGAAATATATTTACCATATTCCAAAAAAAATATGGTTTAAAATAGCTCCTTTGGCCTATAAATACCTGAAAAATACCTCCAGACTCAGAAAAACAACACCTTTGTTACTGGACTCATGCAATAAGGCTTTTGAAGTAGAAATAATGATGATTTATTATATAGATGATAATTCCTACTTTAGGGTTCATTTAAATGTTATAATTAGCATATAATTGAAATCATCAGATAAAAACTCATGAGTCCTAATATCATGTTGGTACTTAATATTGACTCTGATCTGAGTATTATATCCATATACTTTGTGTTTTTAGAATAAAGACAATTCGATGACTTTATACTATATATTAATTTTAGAAAATAGGTAACATCAGAAAAATCTAAAAATTGAGACAAACTTTGATAATTACCTCTTGATCAGTATAAAAATATCAGACACATGTTCTAGTTTAGGTGAACCTAGATTTTATTAAACCCTAATTGAACATAAAAATGCAAAGAATAGTGATGATCATTTGTTAATGATAATTAATTTTTTATTGATTAGGTGATTAACAATTATTTAGATGATCTAGGATAATTAGGAAACTTTATATTCAGGTATGTGGGACTACCCTCCTTGATGATTGTCTAGTACATCTGGACTAGAAGCATATATTAGGTGTAATGTACTCTATTTCACCTCTGGATAGTTTGATATGTTTTATAAATTGCTTGTCTTATGTACTTGTTTGTTTTATGTTATTTTCTATTGAATAATATTTTGAAATTACATACATATGTGTTTTGCAAATAATCTTGAAAATAAATGATATGCCCATTATGATTGTCCGTATTATGATGATGATGATGATGATGATGATGATGATGATGATGATGATGTTGTTGTTGTTGGTATTGAGTACAAGTGACCTTCTTGCCTCGGAGGGTGGAACTTGTACAAAATGGAGACCTCTTCTTTTGAATGGAGAGATGGATCCAAGTGACCTCCCCTATCTCATTGGATCGATAGTGCCATATATATAGGCATGCTTGTTGTTATCAACATAATAAGAAAACTCATAATAAAATATTATCGAATCAACGAAGCTATTGATCAAATGTTGTTATTATTTCTTTTGACTCCTGTCAAGCAATATTTTGTAATACTTTACAATTATGCTTTCTTTCTAGTATTTGTATGTCCTTTATGGCCACCACGTACTCAGCACATTTGTGTTGACTTTTTATATTATTTTAATCATTTTTAGGTTCAAAGATGGCATGGGAGAAAGACAGCTTGTGAGCAAGTTTACAAGATGTACCTATTGTATAAAGATCCTAGTTAGCATACATTATCATAGACTTGTAAAATTTTTATTTCAAGATGTAAATGTAAGTTGTAATCATTAATATTACATGATGAATGTTGAGATTGTTCATGGAGTATGCATTTGGTTTATTGTTCATTTATGCTTGTCCTTCCACATTTGCACTCTAGTATCTTCTATGGTTCATAGATATTTGAGTCTGTGACGATGATATATATTTTATATAGTCATTCACATCTTAGGTCATGGTTAGGTTATTAGGTAGATATGAGTGTATCAGGTTATATGATGTGATTATGTATCATGAATGTCACAAAGGACACATATATTAGGGTTAGTCATTAACTATGCATTAGGATACAAGAATGTGAATTACTCATTATTAGTACATTAAATGTTCATTAGGGCATGGCCAAGCATGTCAGGGTATAACTCTAACCTAGTTTGGTAAAATCTAAAGATAGAGCATGTTGATCTCCTATTTGTGGAATTCGGGTTTCTCAAGTCAGATTAGGTAGATTTTGGTATGTTAAAGGACTCCAACCCTTGAAAGGATTTTATTATCAAAATCAACATATCCATGGACTAGCAATCTACTACACTCCACCCCTTTAAAGGTGTACCCTAATTAGTCATACATGAACAATACACAAATACTATTCTATCTGAATGATTACATGCACACATAACTATTTAGACAAGCTAACAAATAGAATAAGGATTACCTTCACAATGTTCTTCCTTGTGTACTTCATGTCCATCTAAAGAAAAGACATATCATGCACGTTTCTCAATAGGCTTTCCTCCATTATTGATGTGGCCATTGTTTCCTAGAGGAGCTTGAGGTTTTTGTTGTTGAGTTGGTGCACGTCCATCACGAAGCTTAGGTCATCTATTTCTAGTATGTCTAGTTTCCCCACAATGATGGCATATAACCTATAGGTCTGAATTTGGAGCAGTTGGATTTCCTATAGAGGGACACTTCCCAGGAGGAGGATGTCCATGACACTTAGCACACTTATCCCTCTTTTATTCTTCACTTGAGAACTTCCTCTTCTTCTTATGATCTTGGGGGTGATAACTAGGGTAAGCCTCAATCGCCATAACTTTATCCACCATTTGTTGAAATGTCACTGGAACTTGAGGCACTAGGGTATGACCTATGTTGTAGTTGAGTCATTTGAGAAACATGTTAGTGCGATGCTCTTCAACCAAAACTTTGGCATATTGTTACAATAGAGTGAACTTCTACAATACTCCATCACAAATATGGAGTGTTTCTTTAGGTTGTAAAACTCTGCTTCCTTATTTTGCAATGCTACAAGTTAGATGGAGTTCTGGAAAAAGATCATTGGGAATCACATCCAAGACATAGAGGAGACATCTCATGTCCTTGCAATGATGTTCCACCAATAGAGAGAAGGTCCATCAACTATGTAAGTGCCAAACCTTACCTTTCGGTGCTCAAGGCATGTTGTGATGACCCGACATCAAATCAAGCCATCACCAGTAAATAATTGTGGAATAACCATAAGCAGCGGATTAATAAAATCACTAAAAATTAAAACCATTTTGCAAAGATATCCTCTTCTAGGATACTCTTAATGAAAGAACCAAAACTTTAGATACATCAGGGTTCACATTGTACTTACATTGTACGATCTCATCTCGAGGATAACATATAGCAGTTGCTTTGTCAAAGCATATACTAAAGAAACATAAAACCTGGAGGCATACAAGACAAAATCTCATATTGTTTATAAAACCTTTACATATAGATTCCAAGGACCGGAGAGTACAGAGATGACATATAGGACTTCTATCTACAAGACATGACATGCAGTACACTCAACCTGAGTTAATACTATTGTCTATGTTGTTGGTTTTCTCCCTCAACAGTAAGGTCTCTACACCCGTGTACACATCCACCTAAAAAAATGTAGATCCCACGGGGTGAGACGATTGTCCCAACGAGAGATATAACTCTCTTCCAACAATATTATTATCACAGGTAAGTACTATAAAACTCAGCAGAGGTTCTTTTATATTAAAAAGTAAGATTAATCACTATTATAAGAAGAACAGAGTAATCTCTTCTCTTAAATTAATGTAGCTATCTATGATAGAGCAATAAATCATCTATTCACTTTACAAGGAATATAAAGAAACATGTATAACATCTATCCAATTAAGATGTATAAATGAAGTGTACATCAACCAATGTCTTTGGTATTCGATCCTTAAGAAAATACACTACATGACTGATTACATATTTACAATCACACTTATGCCCTGAGGAGATGAAGTATATTGTTCATACTCCAACAGACCACGATTACGTTAAGCATCGATACCATACAAGGTTAGCGGCAGAGCCGGCTGCCATGACCTCCCCCGTATTTGTCAGTACGAGACCACTGGCAGTGACATCACGTGTCAAACTACAAAATACCTTGCCAGGGTATAGTGGCATCTTCACTATAGAGATACAGCTGCAACATGCACTCTCTTCAGGGAGATTTCAGTTATCCATCCCCGAATTCATTGAGTTATGGTATATAACCTTACTCTGAGCCACGGGGCAGTTCACCATGCTCATTACTGAGTCTACGATCGCAGTTGCACTCGAGCCAGGATATAGCATATAGACAATCCCCAAGATCGTGGATGTAAGGGGATCGGTCAACATATGGATGTCCAAGCTCATGCCCCACATATTCAAAAATATGCACTTCAGGTAATCCTGTAGGAAAAACCCGTTTCACCATTCAGCAAATCCTGACGATGATGGATCTATGGTCAAGGAAACTACATGGTGAGATTCCACTTGATTAATTATGTGCATTGCAATATCTTTTAGCATCAACCAAGTTTCAAACATATTTAT
This sequence comes from Alisma plantago-aquatica, assembly GCA_963693085.1. Lineage (NCBI taxonomy): Eukaryota > Viridiplantae > Streptophyta > Magnoliopsida > Alismatales > Alismataceae > Alisma > Alisma plantago-aquatica. The sequence goes on along the minus strand of OY856409.1, from coordinate 1,059,261,092 downwards.
AACAGATGCTACAAAGAAAGGTATAATATGTTTATCAAGTACTTTCATGATTCTTTGGGACACATGTAACTCTTAGGATCTCAATATCTTATCATCATCATGCTTGGGTATTCAAACCCTTGATTCATCACTGAGTACTATTACCACTTATCAGGTAATCATTACCTCTAGGTCATCATACCAAGGTATACATTATACTTGTTGCACAAATAATTCACATAATTCACAAAGCCCTTTAAACATCATGTCACCTTTCACTAGGAAACAACTATCTTTTAAGACATCAGATTATATAAACATTATACTTGTTGTACAAATAATTCACATATCTCACAAAGCCTTTTAAATAACTTGTCACCTCTCACCAGGCAACAACTATTCACATGACTCACAAGGCCCATTAATCATCTTTTTGCCTCTCACTAGGCAACAAATATCTTTGTAGGTCATCAGACCACATAAACATTATATTTGTTATACAAGTATTTAACATCTCACAAGGCTTATTCAATAATAGAAATACAACCTTCCCATTATTAGGGTTAGGGTTTCCCTTTATAGCCGAATAGGGTTTCAAGTTCATATTATCAATGCAAACCCTAATTCATTGCTTCACACATCTAGGAGCATACATTGATATCATAAGTATTCAGTCATACTTATTTATTCTCATCATTTATCATTAAATGATTATCAACACAAAGTATGAGTTTCTCTCTCATCCTCAATAGGATATTGATTACATCATACTTTATTATCTTGGCTTAACCCTCTCTCAAGGTATGTTAGCCTACACTTATCAAAGTGCATTAAACTCATTACATCTTAATGTAACAATTGACATGACACACTTCATGTGTTACTCATCCAAGTATATTGGATTTGAGGTGCATCAAGTTGTATCAACCTTGAGGTACTGGATGTGATATCTATCATGCCTTGATGTATCACTTCCCTCATCACTTTTAACTTACTTAAGTTCATCAACTTATCTTGTATTTGGGTATTTCCCATCCTAATACTTTATGCACTAACTCATCACATTTATACTGTAATATATTGGCCATAAGTCACACACTTGAATTACCCAAATATCATCAAGTGGTATGGACTCATCTTGGGTTAAGGCATTGTTGATATAGGGTTGGCCATTATCAACCACTTTAGGTGTTTCACCTATCAAGGTATTAGCCACACTATTACTTGGTGTTACACTCATCACTCCTAAGAGTGTTTTGCCCTCACCTTTACAAGGTGTATCGGGTTGAATCATGTACATCAAGTTGAACACATGTATTGGGTTAGGTGTATATCGAGCTAGGCATCTTCATATCCCGCATACCCTTACCCATCAAGGTATCAACCTTACCAATCAAATGATGTATCACCTTCACCATACATGGGCGTAATATCCTCACCTCACTTGAAGATATTAGCCACACCAAACTTTAGTGTATTGGCCATCATATGTTCTAGGGTATTAACCACCTTACCACTTTTGTCATCTAGTGTATTGGGTTACCCACCATATCATTTTAGATATGTGTGCTCAACACCATATCGTCCAAGAGGTGTATGCTTAACCCAATATCGGTTTAGAGGTGTATGCTTGCTACCCATTTCGCCCAAGAGGTGTATGTGTGCCTCCATATCAGGAAAGAGGTGTATATTTTCTTCCATATCGGGCAAGAGGTGTATGTGTGCCTCCATATCGGGCAAGAGGTGTATGTGTGCCTCCATATCGGGCAAAGAGGTGTGTGTATGCTTCACACCATATCGGGCAAAGAGGTGAGTGTGTGCTTCACACCATATCGGGAAAAGAGGTGTGTGTATACTTCACACCATATCAGGAAAAGAGGTGTGTTTATGCTTCACACCATATCGGGCAAAGAGGTGTGTGTGCTTCACACCATATCGAGAAAAGAGGTGTGTGTGTGTGCTTCACACCATATCGGGCAAAGAGGTGTGTACTGGACACTATATCGTGCATGGGGTCTTTGTTTGACCTCATATTGTGCAAGAGGTGTATGGTTGACACCATATCGTGCAAGAGGTGTATACTTCATCACCATATCGTGCAAGGAAGTACAAACTCATCTCCATATTGTTTTAGTGGTGTATGTGCATCACCATATCGGGCTAGAGGTGTTTTCTTGTGTGCTTGAACCCGATATCACTTTGTAAGGTGATACCATCATCTTCAAGCTCTAGATCTTCGTTCTACTTGTTCTAGTACATGGATAACAGGTCTAAGCAACTACTAGAACTCATTGATATATCAAGTATTCATGAAAATCTCAGAATTGAAAGTAGATCCTTAAATATGGAAATAAATACGGTGAGTAATAACATATTTGGGTTCAAGTTATATAACCCGCCTCAAGAACAACTTCAAAGATCCAAGCTCCAAAGCTCCACATTCCCAAGGTAAGAGATGAATGATTACAAGTTCAAGACTTCTTCACAACTCCTCTATATGCAAAGAATCACCATAGATAAGAACTTGGTGAAGAAGAAAAGAAAGGAAAGAATTACAACCGAGATCCATGCTTGAACCAAGGTTGAAGATGACCATGGCCTCACCTTAAGCTTGGTGCTTGAACTCCCCTTGCTCCCTGAGCTACTATGCATGATATCTAAGAGTAAGAGAGTTGTAGGGTTCGTAAACCTTCACTAGTAGGTGAAAGGAGAGGTATATATAATTGGGGTTCATGAGAGAGAGTGTATAAGAGGTGTCGTTACCATATACTACTAGGTGACATGTGTCCATGCATGGATTGGCACATGTACTTGCATGCATTACATCTTTATTTTTCCATGAAAAATAAAAACTTGAGGATAATGCAAGGGATAAGGGTCGACCCCTTTGGTTATCTTCTAGGGCAAGCCACTTCCACTCACATTATTATTATATTCAGAATTATATAAACTGATACAACGTTTGCAAGGAGCACCTAACTCATCATGGATCACCTTCTTGAGGTGCTAATCCAATATGAATACTTCCAAGAAGTTAACAAAACGATATGGTACCTCCTATATGGATTCTTGGCCAATAGGCACTCCCATATAAGCTTTACAACTCATAACAACTCATTTTAGGGTTTCAACTATACACATTTCTTAGTCTTTCCATCACCAAGATTATTATCACTCAATTATGATTCAAACAAGGTGTCTCCTTCTTTATCTCTCCTATAGATGATGCTAGGAGAGATTAGGAACACTCTAGAGTTGGTAAGTTGCACATCAACCCCATAATTTGGGTAAATTGCAAATTGCACCAAAATTGGTACACAAGACACAAGCATTATTCAAACAAACTCCAAATTGTTACTTAGGTTTTCCACAAGCCACCACTTAGCATCATTCACTCTCTCTTATGATGATAATGCACTTAAGGAACGTTCATCATGTGACATTTTTCAATATAACCCCTCATCTTGGGTAAATTGCACTTTGGTCCAAAACAAGGGAACATTGCTCAAACAACATTTAATCAGGACCAAACTTGAAATATAAGTGTATCACATGATAACAAAACACCTTAGAGGATTATATTAAAGTTATAAGCAATTTACTTAGCAAAAACAAATAGGGTTAACTTATAACCCAGGCATGTTCATTACAAGTTATAAACACCTAACAAGGATTTTGTCCCCAAAATCCCAGATGAAGTAAGATAATTGTCATTCATGCATCATATCATCAAGTCTCCACATAACATCTTGATGTCATGGAGATGCCATAGAACTTTGACCAACACAAAGTCCTTCCATTCAGGGTCATCATAGAACCTTTCATACAAGATACATACTCAATTGTCCTTTCCATTACTGACTGTAGAGTCAACTCTGTGTCAGGTAACACTTTCTAAGTTAGAGAAGTACTATTCATACTTTGAATAATTCAGGGGTCAAACCTTATTGACTTGTCACCTTCCCATCTTACATCTTTTATGTGATAAGATTCTTGACCTTGGGAGTCTTCCATACTCCTCACTCAGTTTAGCCTTTTATCTCCAAGGAAAGACCAGAGTTACGTTCTGTCATCCACTTGGGACTACAAGTCTTATCATACATATGTTGTGCCACTCTAATCTGTTGACACAACACTAAACTTTCTTATGACTTGTACCAACTATCCTGTTAGCTATTTATTTTCTTATCATAAGGAGAGGCTACTTATTAAAGAAGAACTAATCTCAGAGGTATCTCTACATGTTATGTATAAGCTGCCTCAACATATCTAGATAGGGATATTCTAAGGAATTATTTTTAGCTTGATAAGCTTTTCCCAAAATGATTCTAGAATTGTTCCTTCAATTAGTACATACTTATCAATGTCATGTCTATGCAAAGCATAAACCCCTAACATATGATGTCCATACTATTTTATGTAACTAGACTGATCTCATAGTTGGCCATTCTAGGTAACCAACATAAATCATCTGATTAGGAGTTATGTTTTCACTATCTCATACCACTAAAACTTATTGGATACTAGGATTCCTTACCTTGGTATCTGTTACATGTGCCAAAAACACATCATATCCTCATCATTTCCATCTCTCTATTGTTATTTCCAAAGACAAACATATGATAGGACCTTTCTTTCATCTTGGGACATTACTTATGATATATAACTCTGTCTTGGAACCAAAATCCAAGACTAGCTGATACTTTTCTAAGTATCCATCAATAGAACACTTCTAACTCATGCACATTAAGTGTCATAAGACTTACTTGATTGTCATGTCCCTGAAAGGAAAGTAACAAAAAGAAACATATTCCTCTTATCACCCCATCATCACCTAGGGTTGTTTGTCAAAGAGAAGAGATTATCATCTCCTCTGATTATTGCATGAACTTTCAACTGTTCATGAGTCATTTACTCTTGTTTCATCTTAGGTTCCTTGCCATAAGCATAGGAATTATAAGGATGATTACAGGTCATCACTCCTTTCTTTGTTATTGTCTAACATGTTCATGCACATTTTATGATTTTATCACATTTCTCATTTTCACATTATGGAAGAGATCTTTATCCTTCACATATACTTTATTTGAATAGTGATCATCTTCCTTGTTCCCTTTCACTTATCATGAGAATTACACTTTTCACTTTTTCATACTCACAGGTTGATCTGAGATAATCTCATATTCGATTTTATTGCACTTAGGATGTGATAGAAACATTCATGCCATATTTTCAATTTCACTGTGCTCTTTAGATTGTCTCAAAATGATTACTTGATTAGAGTAATCAGAAATATAGCAATCTAAGAGTTCCATACTCACCCTACCTTCAATAGTTTAATACCTGGCCAAGGTATATAAGTACTGAGATTAGGTAGTATGCACCTTGTTTGTATCATATACCTTACTTTTCATATCATCCAAGTCACACGACTTGATATCCCTAGATTTCTCCAGGAATCTCATTTACGTCTCTACCTCTTTTATATGGACAAGAGCAATTATAAAGCATTTAAAAGAATATTGGATAGAATATAAATTCTAGTCCTCATCATTTCTTCCCCATGTTCCCATAGGGAAACCAAAGGGAAGTCAATAATAGCAATCCTTCTTATCATTGTCAGATAAAATCAAGAGAAGACATATCAGAATGAAAAAGCTCTATCTGACTGTCACCCTTCGTGGTCATCTACCACTTTAGGTTGACTCAAAACATAGATTCTAGTTGTTTCATGTTGTTGCTTTTTCCTTTTTACACTATTGGGTTGTAACTTTCATAAGCCTTGTCGAGTGTGCCTTAGTTGTTGGATCATTTCCTCCTTTCTTTTTGAACAAAAGGGTTTAGTATGCTCAACATGTCCATATCTATAACATGTATTGTCCTCATACCATGGTCTTATTGGTCTTATTACTGATGTAGAAGCTAAGTCAGGAGTTCTTACAGGTGGAAAGTTAGGACTTTTGCCTTTACTTAGTGACTACTGCCCTGGTGCACTAGGCATTTAATACACCGGTGGCACCAAAAACTTTGGCTTTTTAGAACAACTAGGTCAAATGTTTCTAGAATTGTAGAGACCCATCCTTAAATCTCATCTTATTGCCCATCCTTGGGTATTGCCATCACAGATGTACTATCAATCTATACTTATGGCATTGTCTATTTTCTTGCCATATGCTAATCCTTCCCACATTTTCCATTGTTCCAATATGAATATGTCATTCAAGAACCCTTTCAAAACCCAAAGTTTCTGCATTGAGGACTAGTAGCCTAGATTGTACTGCTAGTATCCAGTATACTATATGCATCACTATCGTCCTAACATGCCCAACAAGAGCATAAAAAGTAGGATTCTCTATCCTGATTGGGTCAAGATGGGAATCCTCAGGCACTCATTCTTCTCTTTCCTGATCCCTTGCACCCTCTCCCAGTACAACAACATTGCTCTCAACAACGTGTTCCTCATGTTCTCCAGTCATTTTTAAACTTCACCCTTTCTTCTGCATAAGAAGAAGTCACTATAGGGTATATTGGAGGACACTAGAACAGAATCAACACCTTAGTATAATGTCTCTGTAGACTCAGCAAACCTTAAGCTCTGATACCAAAACTTTGTGATGACCCGACATCAAATCAAGTCATCACTAGTAAATCACTAAAAATTTAATCCATTTTGCAAAGAGATCCGATTCTAGGAAACTCTTAATGAAAGAACCAAAACTTTAGATACATCAGGGTTCACATTGTACTTACATGGTACGATCTCATCTCGAGGATAACATATAGTAGTTGTTTTGTCAAAACATATACTGAAGCAACATAAAACCTCAAGGCATACAAGCCAAAATCTGATATTGTTTATAAAACCTTTACATACTGATTCTAAGGACCTAAGAGTACAGAGACGACACATAGGACTTCTATCTACAAGACACGATAGATAGTACACTCAACCTAAGTTATTATTGTTGCCCACGCTACTGGTGTTCTCTCTCTGCAGTACAGTCTCTACACCCTCATGCACGTCCACCTAAAAAAATGTGGATCCCACGGGGTGAGACAATTGTCCCAGCAAGAGATATCTCTGCCAACAATATTATTATCATAGGTAAGCAGTATAAAATTGAGCAGAGGTTCTTTTTTATTAACAAGTAAGATTAATCACTGTTATAAGCAGAACAGAGCAATCTCTTCTCTTAAAGTAATGCATCTATCTATGATAGAGAAATAAATCATCTATTCACTTTATAAGGAATATAAAGAAACATGTATAACATCTATCCAATTAAGATGTATAAACGAAGTGTACATCAATCAATGTATTTCATATTTGATCCTTAAGCAAATACACTACGCAGTTGATTACATATTTACAATCACACTTATGCCCTGAGGAGATGAAGTATTTCATTCATACTCCAACCGACTACGGTTACGTTAAGCATTGGTACCATACAAGGTTAGTGGCAGAGCCAGATGCCATGACCTCACCCGTCTCGATCAGTATGAGACCACTAACAGTGACATCACGTGTCAAACTACAAAATAGCTTTCCAGGGCATAGTGGCATCTTCACTATAGAGCTACAACCGCAACATGCACTCTCTTTAGGGAGATTTCAATTATCCTTCCCCGGATTCATTGAGTTATGGTACATAACCATACTCTGAGAGACGAGCCAGTTTACTGTACTCATTAGAGTCTATGACTGCAGTCGCACTCGAGCCAAGATATAGCATATAGCCAATCCCCAAGATCATGTACGTAAGGGGATCGGTCAACATATGGTCGTCCAAGCTCACGCCCCCGCATATTTAGAAATATGCACTGTAGGTAATCCCGTGGGAAAAACCTGTTTCACCATTCAGCAAACCCTGACGTTGATGGATCTATGGTCAGTGCAACTAGATGATGAGATTCTACTTGATTAATTAGGTGCATTACAGTATCTTTTAGCATCAACCAAGTTTCAAGCATATTTATAACATATTCTACAAAGAAAGGTATAATATGTTTATCAAGTACTTTCATGATTCTTTGGGACACATATAACACTTAGGATCTCAATATCTTATCATCATCATGCTTGGGTATTCAAACCCTTGTTTCATCACTGAGTACTATTACCACTTATTAGGTAACCATTACCTCTAGGTCATCATACTAAGGTATACATTATACTTGTTGCACAAATAATTCACATAGCTCACAAAGCCCTTTAAACATCATGTCACCTTTCACTAGGAAACAACTATCTTTTAAGACATTAGATTATATAAACATTATAATTTTTGTAAAAATAATTCACATAGCTCACAAAGCCCTTTAAATAATTTGTCACCTCCCACTAGGCAACAACTATTCACATGGCTTGCAAGGCTCATTAATCATCTTATGATCTCTCACTAGGCAAGAAATATCTTTGTAGTTCATCAAACCACATAAACATTATATTTGTTATAAAAGTATATAACATGTTTCACAAGGCTTATGCAATAAGAGAAATACAACCTTCCCATTATTAGGGTTAGGGTTTCCCTTCATATCTGAATAGGGTGTCAAGTTCATATTGTCAATCCAAACCCTAATTCATTGATCCACACATCTAGGAGCATACATTGATATCATAAGTATTCAATCATACTTATTTATTCTCATCATTTATCATTAAATGATTATCAACACAAAGTATGAGTTTCTCTCTCATCCTCACTAGGATATTGATTACATCATACTTTATTATCTTCTCTTAACCCTCTCTCAAGGTATGTTAGCCTACACTTATCAAAGTGCATTAAACTCATTACATCTTATTGTAACAATTGACATGACACACTTCATGTGTTACTCATCCAAGTATATTGGATTTGAGGTGCATCAAGGTGTATCAACCTTGAGGTATTGGATGTGATATTTATCATGCCTTGGTGTACCGCTTCCCTCATCACTTTTAACTTACTTAAGTTCATCAACTTATCTTGTATTAGGGTATTTTCCATCCTAATACTTTATGCACTAACTCATCACATTTATCCTATAGTATATTGTCCATAAGTCACACACTTGAATTACCCAACTATCATCAAGTGATATGGACTCATCTCAAATTAAGGCATTGTTGATATAGGGTTGACCATTATAAACCACTTTAGGTGTTTCACCTATCGAGGTATTTGCCACACCATTACTTGGTGTTACACTCATCACTCCTAAGAGTGTTTTTCCCTCACCTATACAAGGTTTATCGGGTTGAATCATGTATGTCAAGTTTAACACATGTATTGGGTTAGGTGTATATCAAGCTAGGCATCTTCATATCCCTCATACCCTTACCCATCAAGGTATCAACCTTAGAAATAAAATGGAGTATCACATTCACCATACATGGGTGTAATATCCTCACCTCACTTGAAGATATTGGCCACACCATACTTTAGTGTATTGGCCATCACATGTTCTTAGGTATTAACTACCTTACCACTTTTTTCATCTAGTGTATTGGGTTACCCACCATAACATTTTAGAGATGTGTGCTCAACACCATATCGTCCAAGAGGTGTATGCTTAACCCAATATCAGTTTAGAGGTGTATTCTTGCTACCCATATCACCCAAGAGGTGTATGTGTGCCTCCATATCGGGCAAGAGGTGTATGTGTGCCTCCATATCGGGCAAAGAGGTGTGTGTATGCTTCACACCATATCGGGCAAAGAGGTATGTGTGTGTGCTTCACATTGATGTAGCCCTATTTTAGGGATCCATCTTGTGCCTTTTTGTACTTTTATCACATCTAAACAAAGTAGATTGCAAGCTATTCTCCCTAATATGGTTATCACTGCCAAATGCACTTACAGACGTTCTTTGCGTTATTTCAGGTACTTGAACCATACTTTTGATGGACGAGAGAGAAAGAAGGAGTCCTAGGATTCCTAAACTCATGGAGGGGCCCAAAGAAGGTCCCAAGATCTCCCTCAACCTACCACAATGGCCAAGATTCAAAACCAAGCAAAGAAGTCCTTTGATAATGAAGTTTGAAGCTATTTTAGCACTTGAAGACCCCAGCACGGCCGTGGTGCCAAGGAACGGTCGTGCTAGCAATTACACAAAAGTTACAGGTTGATTGACAAATCATGAAGTTTCAGCAACTCAGCCACCACGGTCGTGTTACCCAGCACGGCCATGCTAGATGAAGGATAGAACGGGCGTGCTTTGGGGAATGACCTCTTGGAAACTCCTCCACCACGGCCATGCTGCCCAGCACAGCCGAGCTAACTAGCCACACCACGGCCATGTTGCCCAGCACGGTCGTGCTACCGACCTTCATTTTCACCCATCCAACTTGGGATTTCACACTTCACCAGAATGGCCATTCTCCACCACCATCACCATTCTCACCTCTACCCACCATGGCCATGCTGCCCAGCACGGTCATGCTTTCACCTAAAACCTAACACTTTTCACACTATTTTTCCCACAATACCCCTACTTACCCTAGTGCTTCCACCACTACTTATATATACATAGGTGGTGGCCACATAACGATTTAAGCTTCCCTAGCTACTCCTAGCCTCCATTACTCCTCCTCTTGAGCATTTAGTGCATTTCCCTTGCATTTATGCTCTCCACCCACCATTTCCACCTCCATTTCACCTTGGAGGCCTAGTTTTCTAGGTTTTCATCCATAATCCCCCATATCTTCATGCTCACCCACACCCTTGGAGGAGAGAGGACGTCCCTAGAAGTAAGGAGGTGAAGAAGAAAGCTACTTCCTCGAGCTCCATGGCGTTTCTTCCCCTTCTCCCCATCTCTTTTACTATTTCTTTGACTATGTGTAGCTAAGCCCCTAGTGGTGGGCTGTTTGGGGTTAAAATGTGACTTTAATACCATGTTGGGGAAAAATAGCTTGTAATGAACATAATTTCTATCTATAATGATTTCCTCTTGCTTCTATCTCACTTCCTATTTTATTACATGTGGTTTGTGCTTATTACATGAATTGCTTGCTTTGAGATGTTTGATAAGACTTAGCTTCTAGGAGGAATTGGAGTCTATGTGGCAATCTTAGGAATGGCTCCTAGGTCCAATTAGTGGATCCCTAGCTATCCCCCTTTGTTCCTACATACACATCCCTCCTCCTACAAGTGAGTGTGAGATCTAAGTAGCTAGTGTAAGTGTGATTAGTGCAATTGCCTAGGGTTTTCTAAAGGCTAGAATGGCTAGTGGCATGAGGTAAAATATCCTCATCTCTACTCCCATCTCTACCCTTGGCTCTCAATTGACCTAATACCACTTACCCTAGAAACCTAGACTTGACAAGTCCTACTAGGATTACACCTAACCTTTGTAACTCAACTAGTAGTATAGAGTATATTCTACTAGCATTTGCCTTGTTGTTTGGTTTGGTAATCTAGATAGAATTGTGATGGTTGCTTGCTATGTTGAGATACCCCACCTAATATCAAACCACATCCTCAAATGGCCCACCTACTCTAATCATCTTTCTTAAAACCCATCTTTCTTTGCTTGCTTGTTCATGTTAGTCTAGTTTAATCGCTTGTGCTTAATCTAGTCAATTGCTTAGTTTTTCTATTTAATGTTAACTTAGATTCTTGCTCTTGCTAGTGGTTACTTTAGCTCTTAATTGCTTCTTACCTTGCTAGAGTAGTGATGTTCACCTTACTCTTGTTTGGTTAGTTGCTTGGTCTAGTTTCTTAGATTCAACTTGCTTAGGATAATCTAGCTTTTTGATAGCTTAGTTTCCATCTTGGCTTTCCTTTCTTATTTGCTTAGTGTAATCACAAACAAACCTTTTAAAACCATCAAACCCTAATCTCCGCACTAGGAACATAGCAAACACTACCCTAGCTCTAGTGCCCCCTCTATCTCTGAGGACCAACCCTTATTCTTTCCAATCACCTATACTACAACAGTACCCCGTGCGCTTGCGGGTGACCTATTTAGTTTTGTGATCGACTTGGTTAGGGAAAATACAAATTTTGAAAGTTTTCCCTCTCGTGTGTTCCAATCTCGTGGGGCGCATCTAGTCGAGTCAAATCGTCTAGTGTGTAGCACCTCTAGTGGATGCACCAAGCTTTCTGGCACCGTTGCTAGGGATAGATGCACTTGGCCTAGATAGATAGTGTCACTTAGTCTTTCCTTTTTCCCTCACCATTGATATTATTTATTCTTTGTGTTACTTTTGCATCTTGGTTTGCTAACTTGGTCTCTTGTTGATTGTTTGTGTATTGTGCAAGTGACAGTTGCGCATGTGCAGAACACATTTTACTTGTACCGACTTGGTTTTGTACGACCCCGAGATTGGTAGAAGGAGGTGCCAAGCTTGCCACAACCAGCACAAAGAGGCCGAGATGGTTGAAAACAACCCACCCCCATATGCTCAACCACCGCAGCACCACCTGTTCCACAAATACTTCACCCCGGGGAACTACAACTCCCCCATCGCCACCTTAGTTGACCAGATGTCGGATCAACAGTTCTCCATTCCACCTACACTCCTAGGACTCCTCCCTACTTACTATGGGATGGAGAATGAGAATCCCTATCACCACATTGATGCTTTCCTGGACACGTGCTCCACTTTCTGCACTCCCGCCGCCACTGATGACTCCATCTACATAACCCTCTTTCCTTTCTCCCTAAAAGAGAAAGCTAAGGTGTGGTATGTGTCAAAGCCATATCTGGTTACATGGAATGAAGTTAAAAATGAATTTCTCAAGAAGTTCTTTCCTATTGCAAAGATGTCCTACATGAGGAGGTGTGTCACTTCTTTTGCTCAAAAGGAGAATGAACCCTTCCATGAGGCGTGGGAGAGTTTCCAAAAACTGCTCCGTGACTGCCCTCACCATGAAGTGCCTTTGTGGAAACTCATTCAAGCCTTCTACATCGGGCTTGAAGAGCAAAGCCAAAACAATGTCGAATCCTCCTGCAAAGGTACTTTCATGGTGAAGCCACCCAAAGAATTGTGGCCCTTGTTCGAACACCTCGTTGAGAACTCACGCCACCGCATTTCTACAAAAGGGGAGCATTGCGGTAGAAGCTACATGCCTCCACCTTCCTCCATGACTCCAACTCGCAATGCTACCGACCACGATATGATGAAAATGATGGTGAACATGATGAGAATGATGAAGAATCAAGTTGATGGCTCTCCTAGAGAACCCACCATGGCAGTAGACTCTGTGGATGAAGAAGTGAATGATTTGCACTCCTTTGGCGGCCGTAACAATCAAGGCCCCATGTCCAACACCTAAACTCCTGAGTGGAGGAACCGTCTGATTTTTTCTTGGAAACAACAGAATGAGGATGGACAAGGACAAGGGCGGCTGAGGCCACGTTACAACTCCAAGTTTGAAGAGGAGGTGCTTGGAAGGTTAAGAAGTTTGGATGATGTGAAGAAGGATGTGACATCACATGAGCAGTCCATCAACTGTCTCGAGCAAAGATTGGATTAGATTTCTCTCTCTCTCTTGCAAGGAGGGAAGAAGGAAGACTTCCATCTCAATCGATGCCCAACCCAAATAACGATGGTACTTTCCTAGTGAACACTCCAAGTTCATATGCTCCGCCATCATACCAAGCACCGCCGAACCCCTATGCTCCACCACCTCCCCAGGCACCTCTTAACTACCAATATGCTCCACCTTCACCTCATTCATACCAGCAGCCACCCCCATAATACCACCCCATCCCCAACAACAACAACCACCACAAAAACCACAACCACAATTCATCCACCAAAACCCAAATTCACCTCACCAAAGGCCACCACCACCCCAACAACCACAACCACCACCACAAGCCTCTTCTTCCACTACACATGAGCATGTGAAGGCCGTGAATTTCCTAAGGAGTGGTAGGATGTTAGAGCACCCACCTCATACTATTGTTGTTAATAGAGGTGATAATGAGATTGGGCAGGTTGATACTGAGATGCAGCCCGAGGATACCGTGATGAGAGCAAGGGTTGATACCGTGATACCGAGTGATCATATTGTGATTCTTGTGATACCTATTGATGATACTGTTGATCCGCACCATATGGGGTCCCAACTCCCCCCATTTCCTGAGGCTCTTAAGGAGCCATCTGCTGAGAGGAGAAGAAAGAAACACACTAAAGACATCCTTGAAACCTTCAAATAAGTGAAAATCAACATCTCGTTGCCTGATGCAGTCAAGAAAATCCCTTCTTATGATAAGTTCTTGAAAGATCTCTGCACCTTCAAGAGAAGGACTATGAAAAGAACACCAAAGAATGTGAAGCTCACCGAGAAAGTGAGCTCGATCTTACAACACACCATGCCAAGGAAAAGAAAAGATCCCAGTGCTCCTATCATCTCATGCTACATTGGGGCACACCGCATAGACCAAGCTTTCCTAGACTTGGGCTCTAGCATCAACCTAATGTCGTATGATGTGTATGCAGAGCTACAAATGGGGAAGTTGAGTCCATCTCAGTGTACTTTATAGTTGGCCGACAGATCGGTAAAGATGCCTAGAGGGCGTGTGGATGACGTTCTTGTAAGACTTGATGATGAGATGTCCGCCTTCTTCCCTTCTGATTTCATTATCTTAGACATGGAAAAGGATGCAAGGAGGGTTCCTATCATCTTGGGAAGACCTTTCCTAGCCACGGAAGATGTGGTTATTCATGTGAGGACCGGTACAATGTATGTGACATTCATGCACATGAAGATCTGGTTGAACATCTTTAAATCGTCAGCCATGACCGAGGTGATAGGGGCCACTGAAGAAGATTGCTATCTCATTGAGTGCCTAGATGAAATTGTGGAGGAATGCCTACCTACATGGATTCAAACTACCACTCAAGGTAGAGGACTAGAGCCGATAGTTGAGTTCCCCAATGATGATCAGGAAGATGATGAAGAGAATGAGCTAGCTTTGGTGGCTTCAAGCAAAGACCTCTCATCTATCTTTGAACCATTAAAGAACTCTCTTGAAGAACTTCCCACTCTTGATCTGAAATCACTTCTAGAAGGATTAAAGTATGCTTTTCTAGGGGCAAATGACACCCTCCCAGTGATCATTTCTTCCATTCTCTCACCAGAACAAGAGGAGGCCTTGATGAAAGTCTTCAACAAGAACATCCAAGCCATTGGATGGTCTATAGTTGACTTGAGGGGTATTGATCCCTCCATCTGTGTATACAGGATCTATCTAGAGGATGATGCAAGTGGACCCACCAAATGCAAAGGTGGTTGAATCCAAAGTTGAAAGAGGTTGTGACCCAAGAAGTTGTGAAATTGCTTGATGCTGGGATAATATACCCCATTTCAGATAGTACATGGGTGAGTCCCATCCAAGTTGTACCCAAGAAGGGTGCGATCACTATTGCAGAGAATGCAGATGGTGAGCTAATGCCAGTAAGAGAACAATCCAAATGGAGAATGTGTGTTGACTATCGGAAGCTCAATGAAAAGACCAAGAAGGACCACTATCCTCTCCCATTTCTTGACCAGATTCTGGAGAGGCTAACGGGACAAATCTTCTATTGTTTCCTTGATGGATATTCTGGATATTTCCAAATTGACGTGCATCCTACAGAATAAGAGAAGACAACATTCACTTGCCTGAGTGGCACCTTTGTCTACCGAAGAATGCCATTTGGGTTGTGTAATGCCCCTTCTACTTTTCAGAGGTGTGTGACCTCGATCTTTGCGGATATGCTTGATTCGTCTTTGGAAGTGGTCATGGATGGTTTCTCAATTTTTGGTAAGACATTTGATGAGTGCTTGCTACATTTGGATGTTGTTCTTGAGAGATGTGTGAAGGTTCACCTAGTTCTATCTTGGTAAAAGAGTCATTCATGGTACCCGAAGGCTTAGTCTTGGGTCACCGGGTTTCAAAGGACAAGATTGAAGTTGACAAGGCCAAAGTGGGCCTCATTTCTACTCTCACTATTCCTTCCACCATAAGACATGTCCGGTCTTTCTTGGGACATGCCGGTTTCTATCGCCACTTCATCAAGGATTTCAGTAAAATCTCAAGGCCTCTATGTCACTTACTTGAAAAAGACGTTGAATTTCATTTTGATGACAAGTGTATTGAAGCTTTCAATCACTTAAAGGAAAGACTCATTTCTGCTCCGATTATGCAGCCCCTAGATTTCTCCTTGTCATTCGAGATTATGATCGATGCATCCGACATGGCAGTGGGGGTTGTGTTGGGCCAAAGAGTTGGCTGGATTTCTCATGCTATCTACTACACGAGCAAGACTTTAGACGAATCCCAAAGAAATTACACGATGACCAAGAAAGAGTTGATTGTCGTCATCTTTGCTCTTGACAAATTACAATCATATCTTTTGGAAAACAAAGTAGTGATTACACGGACCATGCTGCACTGAAATACCTCATGTCAAAGAAAGACTCAAACCAAGGTTGATCAGATGGATTCTAATGCTTCAAGAGTTTGATGTGGAGATTGTAGACAAGAAGGGAGTGGAAAATGGTGTTTCTGACCATCTCTCCCAAATTGATTACCCCTTTGATGATACAAGTTGAATCAAGGAAACGATGCCACATGAACAACTCTTCCTTCTTTCATCCACTCAAAGGCCATGGTATCAACACATAGCCAATTTCTTGGCTAGTGGGAGGATACCTAGCACATGGATAAGGGAGGAAAGCAAAAGTATGTTTGCCATGGTCAAGGATTATGCTTGGGATGACCCCCACCTCTTCAAATATTGCCCCGATCAGCTCATAAGGAGATGTGTTCCAGAAATAGCACAGTAAGAACTCCTATCCATGTGCCATTCCGGAGTATGTGGAGGCCATTTTGGAGGGAAACACATGGGTGCAAAGGTTCTTCAATGTGGGTTTTATTGGTCATCCTTGTTCAAAGATTCACATGAGTTTTGTAAGAGTTGCTTGAAATGCCAAAAAATGGGCATTATCTCAAAAAGGGACATGATGCCTCTATCACCCATTCTTGTGGTGGAGGTGTTTGATGTATGGGGGATTGACTTCATGGGTCCTTTCCCACCTTCCTTTGGGTATGTATACATTTTAGTCACCGTTGACAACGTGTCAAAGTGGATAGAAGTTGTTGCAACCCGGACAAATGACCACAAGGTGGTGTGTGACTTTGTGAAATCAAACATTTTTAGCCATTTTGGCATACCAAGAGCCATGATTAGTGATAGAGGAAGTCACTTCATTCACTGCACTTTTGAAGGGTTGCTCAAGAAACATGGAGTGAACCATCGAGTAGCCACTCCATATCATCCTCAAACTAGTGGCCAAGTTGAGTTGGCCAATCGGGAGATAAAGCTCATTTTAGAGAAAACGGTGAGACCAGACCATAAGGATTGGTCACTCCGTCTCAATGAAGCTTTATGGGCATATTGGACTTCATACAAAGCCTTGATTGGCACTACCCCATTCAAGCTCATCTATGGAAAAAGATGCCATTTTCCAGTTGAAATGCAACACAAGGCATTATGGGCTTTGAAGACTATGGATCTTGATGGAGAACACATCGCAATGAAGAGGAAGTTTCAACTCAATGAGCTGGAGGAAATGTGCCATGCGTATGACATGTCCAAGAGCTATAAGGAGAGAACCAAGTTCCTTCATGATAATATAATTAAAAAGAAGGAGTTTGAGCCTGGAAAATGGGTATGGATGTACAATTCAAGAATGAAGTTCTTTCCTAGAAAACTCCAATCTAGATGGGAAGGCCCCTATATTATCAAGAAAGTATACCCATCTAGGGTTGTTGTGATATGTGAGAAAGAAGGTGCGAAAGAGTTTGTCATCAATGGACAAAGATTGAAACCAGTTGTTGAAGTCATCTCGGACAAGGCCAATCAAAGTTTTGATATTGTTATGCTTATAGAAGAACAATCCGATGACGAAATGTGCTTGGAAGCGGATGAGAAAGAAATCTACTACAATGATGCCTTGAGGATCACAAAGAAGTGAAAGAAGTAAAGAATCAATAAGCCTGGCTAAAGGCATAAAATTTAGTGCTAGTGGGAGGCAACCCACGTGGTTTGAGATTCTCGAACCTTACTTTTTGATACTTTTGTTTATTTTTATACAAAACACACACACACACACTTGTTCTTGATAGTTTAAGTTTTTAGTTTTGATGAAATGACAGATCGGACAGGATCAAGTTGAAGATTGAGGCACATTTAATCAGGGTGGTGGATATTCCACTAAGAAAAGTCATTCAAGGGGATTAAATGTTGAGTTTCTAAAAGTGTTGATGAAATTGGGAGATTTTGAACTAATAGAGGGTAGCACGGCCGTGTTGACCAGAACGACCGTGCTGGAATCCAACCAAAATGGTTGTGTTGGCACAAAACGACCATGCTGGTGAAATTAGAAAAACATGTTGTTTCGAAATTTTGGTCGCCGACAGCATGGCCGTGTTGACCATATGGGTCGTGCTGGCATCCAGCTAGATTGGTCGTGCTGGCACGAAATGACTGTGCTGGTGAATTTAAAACAACATGTTGTTTCGAAATTTTGGTCGCTGGAAGCACGGCCGTACTGACCAGAACGACTGTACCAACTCCCCGCCAGCACGGCCGTGCTGGCCAGAACGGTCGTGTTGGCCCAGAGAAACCACATAAATAACCCGATTCAACCCAACCCACCACGACCCTTATTTAATTTTTGCTTCCCAGCACGGCCGTTCTGTGACTCCAGGCGGCTAGGGCAAGTTCCCAACACCCCCAAATCACATCCTCTTGCTTTCAAACTCCATATTTGTGTTTCTTTTGGTCCCTAATTGCTTTCCCTAACCTCTATCTTTGATTTCCACCGACAAGCACCACCAATTTCTCCACCTTCAAGCAGATTTCGCCCCTACAACCGGGAGCTGCGTGTTTCCAGTTCTAACTCCATTTTTCACCAAAGAGCCTTGCAAGAATGAAGGGCATGGGCAAGGCCATCAAGAGGGGAGTAGAGAAGACTGCAAACATCCTCACTGGAAGCAAAAGACAATCCAAACAAGCACCTAGTTCACAACAGTCCGGCAGTGCACTACTATAGAAATGGCTTATAACGTCACTTTTAAAGGCGTCGGTTGTAAACAAAACCTGACGCCTAAACAATAAAGTGTTGGTTAAATAATTAAACCGATATATATCTATGAAGGGTAACCAGACATGGGTATCACTTTTTATTTAGCATCGGTTCCTAAATTAGAAATTGACGCTAAACATTGACCGCCAAATCCAATTTTTTGAGCAAAAAAAGTTACCTCCAAAATTTAACATACAACGTCGGTTATTAACAAAGAAACCGATGACTAAAGGTTTTCTACAAAATAGAAATTTGACCAATTTTTGTCATCAATTCTGTTATAGTAACTGACGCCGATGAGTTTGCACGCGCTTTACCACAAAAATTTTTACCACCATATAGTGTCGGGTTTTACACGGAAACCGACGAGTATGGTCTTAATTTGAGAACATTTATTTTTTTTTGGCATATATATATATGTCAATTTTTCTTGTTTGAACCAATGACTATAAGAGAACAAAAGTGTCGGTTTTTTGTTGGTAACTGAGGCCTATAGTTTTCAGCGACGGTTTTATTTAAGAACTGATGCCTATTGTTAACTTAACAGCACCCGCGCGAGCCAGCCTCTTCCCATTTCTCTGTTTCATTCAATCTCGCACAACTCAGGGTTTGGTCCGGTGATTTTATGCTCACCGCCGCTCATTTATCCTCTGTCCCCACCTCTACCGTCGCTTGCTCCGGCCGTTGCTCTGGCTCGCTTGTTGGTCCTCTGCCCACCTCCACCGCCGCATGCCCTCTGCCCCCAGCTCGCTGCTCCGGCAGCCTTCCGGTGGCCTGCTCTCCTGCTCCAGCTCTAGTGTCGCCTGCTCTCCTACTTCAGTGGCCTTCTCTCCTTCCCCAACTCACTGCTTCACCGCTTCTCTTCTCCATGCTGCAAGCTGCTCGACAGGTAGCCCTCTACTTCTTCCTCCATGTCCCTCTTCTTCTTCCTTCTCCCTCATTACCAACAACAAGCACGACTGTGGTTGTGTTGGCCGACCACGGCCGTGCTTGTTGTTGGTATGGATGGAGAAGGAAGAAAAGAGGGTATTTTGTTCATTTATTTTTTTATCTATTTCTTTGTATTTGTTTATCTACTGATTATATTTATTTATCTAATGCTTTGAGTTTTTATATTTAGATGTTGCTATTGTAAATCAACCTAGGATATGAACAAATCTTTTGCTTGCATATATTTGTGCTTCTAATCCTAATGCTTGACCTAATTCAGTAAATTTTGATGCATGTTGAAATAAGATTTAAACTTGTCCATTCTAGCATCCTAATTTGATTTGATTAAACCCTAACATTGATGAAACCCTAACATCAATTGTGTTGAAACCCTAACATGTACATATCTATCATTGTGTTTGTTGGCCTAGAAACCTGTCCAAGATTTACTAATTAGGAGTAAATCTTGGATAGTCCTAAGGAACTATAGGACAAATCTCACTCAAGAATACATAAAAGGAGGTGACAAGAGGAAGAAGACAACCACTGAATAGTGGAACTTCCTGGACCAAGAAGAATGGGATGAGTTTGTTGCTTCAAGAAAAATTGATGAATTCAAGGTATTAGGCGTCACTCCCAATTTAATTAATATATGTTGTATTCACCTATTCAAGATTAACATTTAGTGTTACTAACCAAATCATTAATGTGCATACTAACTAGGACCTTAGTGAGGCGCAAAGAGCAAGGCGTGCACTGAATGTGCATGACCACACAATGGGTCCAAAGGGGTATGCAGGCATTCACCAAAGACTACAGGATGAGTATGCTTCTCAGTCTGCTGCTACTCAGGAGTCCTCTACTATAGGTACCACACCTCTGCCTCGCCATGATGTTTGGATAGCTGGGAGGTAAAAATAAGAAGGGAGAAATAAGGAAGCCTGCAACTGCTGAGGCAGATGCAAAAATTGTAAAATACAACTCTTAGAGCAATCATTTGAATATTGATTATTTGTGGTGTTTACTTAATTACAAATTTTTGTTTTGGCGTTTAGCAGGAGCTGCGAGAGCTGAGCAAACAAGGCAAGTTCATCCCTAAGGGCACAAGGGACGAATTGACAGTTGCTCTGGGTAACCCAGAGCATCCTGGACGTGTTAGGGCTGTAGGTGCTGGTGTAGGCATCAAAGTGTTCTTTGGGCCATCCCAGTGCAAACATGTCCCAAAAGTGGGAATTTCACAAGAAGAGTTAACCTATTCTTTCTTTAGAATGTTACTGTAAAAGTGAATTCAATAATCAGAAGCTAACGTTTATTTTATCCATGTATAGGTAGATAAGATAGTTGATAGGAGAGTCGATGAAGTAGTTGATAAGAGAATCAAGGAAGTAGTTGATAAGATACTCCATGAAGCAATGAGCAAGTGGCAGGCATCTTTGACTTCCACTCAGTAGACAGTACCTATGGCGTCCCGCTCTACTCCTACTGCAGAGGTTGGGAGTAGTAATCTTGTAGACCCACCACCTAGCACATTTGCTGTAAGTATTTTTATGACATAGTAACTAGTCTTTTCAAGATGATATGTTTTCAAGATGATATGTATATAACATTCTTTACACAAATTTGTAGGGGTTGAAGCCATGCCATCTAAAAAGTAAAGAATATGTCATTGCAGAGGCGTCGGCTTACACATCCCTACCAGGGGAAATGTTTCATGGGTCTCGATTACCAGCTGGTTGGGTTCGTGTGAGCCCGCTACATATATTCCCCAAGTGGATGGATCTTCCATTTCCATATGCCCACCCAGATTGTGAAACGCTTGGTGAGGTAGAAGGCGGAGTGATATTGTGGCCAAAAGCGGATGTCCTCTATACTGAAATTGTATGGTAAATTTACATTACGTTAAATTGTTAGTGTGTGTATATGATGTCAATTGATCTGAAATTATATATATACACAGGTTAAAAAGAAGACACCCACAACATCTAGGCCTCCACCTCCACCTCCTACATTACCAAGTTGGGTTTCACAGGACCTACCTATCCTGTTAGGTCCTAATTGTAGGGGTATGGCAATATGGTTAGGCGAACATGATATAAATTTCCCTATAACTGTTTCTATAGATGTGGATGTTGCAAGTCAATCATACGAAAACAAACTATTTATACAAGATATTTTGGAGTTATTTCGATATGATTGGCTGAATACATCTGTGATAGAGCTATGGATAAGGTGAGATCTTCTTTATACATCCATATACCTTGTGTAGGATCTGGTGATCTGATTTCTTATATATTAATGCATACGTAATACATGTTTTGCAGCTACTTAGATAAGATATGTGCAGATTTTTCATTCGAACATGTAGGATTTTTTATTCCATCTTTGATTAGTCTAGTAGCTAAAGACACTTCGTCAGTTCAACAATACTGTTGTGATGCTTTTACAAATTTTGCACAAAATAACAAGACGGTGATAATAGTTCCATTCAATGTGGAGTAAGTTTACTTTGCTTATAATTTGGACTTAAGAAAATTATATTTTTATTGTGGATTTTGAGTTATTAATTTTTTACTTTTTTACCTCTAGGGGTATGCATTGGGAGTTACTTATTGTCCCCGAGACATTCATTGTCTATTATCTAGATCCTAAGGGGACTAAATTGAATTCAAAATATGGACACACAATGAAAATGGCATTATTCCAGTGAGAAATATTTCATTTTCATATCTGTTAACATATGTTATTACATTACTATTTAATTATGCAATGTAATGTGTTACATTAACATGTAAGGGTTTAGATGAGTTCAAAAAGGTTGGAGGAAAGGTCCCCAGGAAAAAGAATCAGCCAATAATTTGAAAGAACGTGGAAGTAAGTTCCCGACTACAATGTATATATTATTTATGTGAACAGTTCTTAATTAGTTGTATTTTTTAATATTTTGTACGTTTCAATTTATCGTGTGCTACATAAGACAACGGATGGGCATGTGCATACTATGTGATGCAATTTATGCACACGATTATCAAATATGCCACAGTGGACATCGATACCATTCCTGAGGTATTATATATAGTCTCATTAGATAATATGAAATATATCAATCTTATTTATATATTATTAATTATATATACATCATTCTCTTTGCAGGTGTTTAAAACTGACCACACTACAGGAAAGGCCTTACTAGATGTACATGCTCCCTATATGACGGAAGAATTAAATGATGTAAGAGAAGAATGGGAAAAAGCCATACAAGTAGTGGGGTTTTTAAAATATAATTGGGATGTTGATAGAGAATAATGACTAAAGAATGATATTTTGTAAATGAATTTATAAATTGTAATATGTGTGAATGTTTCTACATGTCTGAATGTTTATACATGTGTGAATGTGAAAATGAATGAAATTGTTGGTTTCTATATAATGTTTCTACATGTGTGAATGTGAAAATGAATGGAACTGCAGATTGCTACATGAATGTTTCTACATGTGAGAAAATTGAATGGAACTACAGGTTGCTAAATGTGTGAAAATTAATGTTGTTAATTTTTTAGGTTTGTGGCTTGTTGTTGGCTGATATCAATGGATGTCATAAAACTTGCAGTTCATAACTGAACTACAGGTTTCTAATGCTGCGACCAGCCACAATAGGCCTGCAAACTGATAAAAAAATACATACAATAGGCGTCGGTTATTTGAAAAAATCGACGATAAATGCTTACAGTGTCGGATAATAGCTAAAATTGACGCCTAATGAGACCAGACACCACAGCCGTGCTGGCCAGCACGGCCGTGGTAGTAGGTGATATGGCATCGGTTATCAATCTTAAACTGACGTTGATGGATACTTACAGCGTCGACTAATAGCTAAAACCGACACCTAATGAGGCCAGACACCACAGCTGTGCTGGCCAGCACGGTCGTGGAAGTAGGTGATATGGCGTTGATTATCAATAAAAAACCGACGCTGATGGTGCCCTTTCTATAACGCGAAGGTTTATGGTGTCGATTTCCGTAATAATAATCGACGCCTATATCCCCCTTCTGGCGCATTTTCGGTGGCACACGAAGGTTTCTGGCATCGGTTTGGAAATTGGCGCCTAACGGTTTGCCTTTTAGCGGCACCCACATAGGTGTCACATTGAAACTGACACTAAAGGTCTTAAATAACTGACACTAAAGGTGGGTTATGTACTAGTGGTGCCTCCTCACCGTCCAACTCAATTTCACGTTCCTTTGGATGATCGGTGTCGATGAGCACCTCTCGACTCCACTCTTCCTCTAGCAATCACATATCAAATCCAAATTATAGCAACCCCAGGGAAGAGAAGGAGGAAGAAGAAGAGCTAGAAAACATTGTGGATTCAATTGAAGTCAATGCACCGGCTTGTGAGCGAAGAACCAAGAAGACTAATGAGGCATCTTCCTCACGCTTGCCGCCATGACTAGCTCCAGCAAGGCATTCAACATCATCTGCCTGACCCAGTGGAAGCAATGAAAGAGTGCCCTTGAACTTGGACATAAGTTCAGGGTCACACACCTATGATGAAGAAGAGGTGGATGACACTGAGAGTGAGGAATTGGAGGATGAACCGGTGGACATTGTGTTGAGGCTAGAGGAGGACAGACTAACATGGGTGGGAGAGCAACCAGAAGGAACCACTTATGGCAGAGGAATAGCAAGAAAGGAGGCAATGATACGTCTACACCCCGAGTGCATGACAAGAAGGGTGATTCCCACTAGATATGCATGTGTGCCCACAATGGTAGCCATAGCGGTCAACTTTGCATTTGATAGTCATTTACAACGATGTGGACTGTATAATATTTTAACTACAGTTGAAGAAACATACTTGGAGATTACTCATGAGTTCTTCGCAACCTTAGAGAAGGTTAAGTACCAAGGAGAGGATGCTATTAGGTTCAAGTTAAACTACTCAACACATGTCCTCAAGGCTTCTCAGATCAATGCAATCTTTGCCCCCAATCTATAAATGGCAAAGAAATTCGATGAGGGAAAATTTGACAAGAATGGTAGAGTAGATTACTCCAAGATGTGGAAGATGATCATGGGCCAATCTACTTTTTCTGTAGGGAAATCCAAAACAAGCAAGATCTACAACCCTTTCTTGAGATACTTGCAAAAGTTGCTAGCAAACACCTTGTTTGGCCGCTATGATAATCAAGGATCAAGTTCTCAAAAATATTTATTTCTTATGGCCACAATTGTAATTCAGGGGTTTTTGAATGTTGGTGCCATGGTGATTGATCACTTGAAGACAATCCCATCCAAGAGTAAAAATCCATTCATCATGGGAGGGATTGTCACCACTTTGGAAAAGGCAATGGGATGCACTCTAGAGGGACTTACCAAGGTAGCAAGAAACAAATATGTGGATCTAAACTATCTTGTGAGGTCCCAAATGATATCCCTTAAAGATGACACAATTTTCTATGTTCTGAACCCCGACTACCCTGGTGTCACCCTGGAACTCCCATACCACACCGCCCTTCTTCTCAGAGATGTAGGGCCTGCAGATGATTTTTTAGATTTGTTATCACGCAATGAGGAAAGGACCCCAAGAGAGGGGTATAGAGCACTAAGTGTAGCCTTACCTGAAGAAGAGGGAGAGATAAATGTGCCAAAGCAGCAATGGTCACTTGAGCAGCCACGCCGCACTAGACGGAGAACGGAAGACTTTGATGTGCAACCGCCTCTGACAAATGCATATGACATGTCATCTATCCATGCACAATTGGAGGGGATTTAGAAGATGCAACGGGACATGTAATTGGATCAGCAACAGATGCATAATCAAATCAACCACATGTACCACTACCAGCATGTGCAGACACAAAGAAACCCCCAAGGGGGGAGGATTTCTGGGGTTCAATTTCTGGCTACCAGGAGACATACCCGCCTCCACAGGCGGACTACTGGGGCCATTACTACCAGAAACCTCCTCCATAGTATGGCCCATCACAGGACCCCACACCACCAGAGCCTTGACTTCTACCCTATCACCCCTACGCTTTAGTTTAATTTTGAGAACAACATGGTTCAAAAGTTTGGGGTGGTAGGGTGGTAAGCCCTCAATTTTCAACTTATTTTGACAAGTTGCATGTCCCACATGATCATTTTTGTTTGATGATTTAACTCACTTAGTGTAGATTTTCTTTTTCTTGCATTCATGCATACATGTAATTTAATTTCATGCATTTTTATGTAATTTTTCAAAAAAATTGCTCTTTTTGCTCTTCCATATCATGCATTTCATTCTCATGTAGTTTTTGGTAATTTCCTGTGCTTTCTAACTAAGATTTGTTGCTCTATGTTTTAAATTTCCCTAAAGTAGGTTTAGATGTGATTTAATGCAAATTGGAACCATTTTGGCCAATTTTACCCAAACTTGAATGTTCTTGCCCTAAAAGTATATTTCGACTTAATCTCTACTATTTGAAATGAAATGTTTTTAATCCTTTGACAAATGCATGCTACTTTCTTAAATATTATTGTTATATGGGCTTGTTTGTTGACTTTTTACATGTGCACCACCTCTCTTAAGTTTGTGAATGTTTTGGTTGAATCGTGAATTGAGCAAGCTACAAGCGCTTAAAGCCTATGGAATCACTTGGTAGAAATGTGAATGTCATGTTGTTCTATCATGTGGTGTGGTATTATTTGGTGAAGTGTTGGATTAGCTTTCATGCAGGAAATCTTATGTTGGAAACTACACTAATGACCCCTCTTTGATCCGATTATTCTTTCACCACCTTCATACCTCTCCGCCTAATGAAAAGATTCCAAAGTACACATAGCAGTCGTGGCCACCCCCAAAAGTTTGGGGTGGCCACATCTCAACCTCCCCGCTTCACTCTATCCACCATATTCCCTATCTACACCAAGGGAAAAGAAGAAGAAAAGGAAAAGAAAAGCAAAAATAAAATAAAAGGATGCTCATGTTTAAGAGCATTCAAATAAAGAAAAGATGTGTAAAAGCACTCCAAAATCTTACCGCAACCCTTTCTTCCTCTTTTACACCCATTGAGCTAGAAAACATCAAATCTAGCTCACTTTACCCTTTGTACAGCCAAGTGGGTCATCTAGTGTGGTTTGAAGCATAAGAGTGAACGCATGGAAGTGAAACAATACTCCTTGTCATCTTTGATTAACACCAACATGAAACAGTTTACCCAGAATGACATGAAGAACATATGGACAACTTGTGTTTCTATCCTTTATATTTGAAGTTTGTATACTCAGTGCTCAGTTCATGAATGGTTTGCAAAAGAGGAGAGGAGAGAAGTGAAGAACATGCACTTAGGCACTCCCAAGACCATGTACTCAATAATTATTTGTTGCTACACATTTGTCATTCATTTTTGTTGAAAAGAACCTGAAAAGAGAGATTGAGTTGGAGCATACTTGAGGACAAGTATGTTTTAAGTTTGGGGTGGTGATGTAGCCCTATTTTAGGGCTCCATTTTGTGCCTTTTTTTACTTTTATCACATCTAAACAAAATATATTGCAAGCTATTCCCGCAAATATGGTTATCACTTCCAAATACACTTATGGACATTATTTGTGTTATTTTCATGTACTTGGACCATAATTTGGATGGACGAGAGAGAAGAAAGGATTCCTAGGGTTCCTACACTCATGGAGGTGCCCAAAGAAGGTTGCAAGAGCTCCCTCAACCTACCCCAATGGCCAAAATTTGACACCGAACAAAGAAGTAATTTGATAATGAAGTTTGAAGCTATTTTAGAACTTCAAGACCCCAACATGGTCATGGTGCCAAGGAACGGCCGTGTTGGCAATTATACAAAAGTTACAAGTTGATTGACAAATCATGAAGTTTCAGGAACTCATCCACCACGGTCGTGCTTCCTAGCACGACTGTGCTAGATGAAGGACAGAACGAGTGTGCTCTGGGGAACGACCTCCTCAAAACTCCTCCACCACGGCCATGCTGCCCAGCACAGCCGTGCTACCTAGCCACCACCACGACAGTGCTGCCCAGCATGGTCGTGCTACCAGCCTTTATTTTCACCCATCCAACCTGTGATTTCACACTTCACCAGAACGGTCACTCTCCACCACCACGGCCATTCTCACCTCTACCCACCACGGCCGTGTTTCCCAGCACGACCGTGTTGCCACCTAAAACCTAACACTTTTCACACTGTTTTTTCCCACAATACCCCTACTTACCATAGTGCTTCCACCACTACCTATATATACATAGGTGGCGGCCACAACACGAGGTAACCTTCCCTAGCTGCTCCTAGCCTCCATTACTCCTCCCCTTGAGCATTTAGTGCATTTCCTTAACATTTGCTCTCCACCCACCATTTCCACCTCCATTTCACCTTGGAGACCTAGTTTTCTAGGTTTTCATCCATAATCCCCCATATCTTCATGCTCACATGCACCCTTGGAGGAGATCGGACATCCCTAAAAGAAAGAAGGTGAAGAAGGCTACTTCCTTGAGCTCCATGGCGTTTCTTCCCCTTCTCTCCATCTCTTTTACTATTTCTTTGACTATGTGTAGCTAAGCCCCTAGTGGTGGGCTGTTTGGGGTTAAAATGTGACGTTGATACCATGTTGGGGAAAAATAGCTTGTAATGAACATAATTTATATCTATGATGATTGCCTCTTACTTCAATCTCATTTCCTATTTTATTGCATGTGGTTTGTGCTTATTACATGAATTGCTTGCTTTGAGATGTTTGATGACACTTAGCTTCTAGGAGGAATTGGAGTGTATGTGGCAATCTTAGGAATGGCTCCTAGGTCCAATTTGTGGATCCCTAGCTAGCCCCCTTTATCACTACATACACATCCCTCCTCCTATAAGTGAGTGTGAGATCTAAGCAGCTAGTGTAGGTGTAATTAGTGCAATTGCCTAGGGTTTTCTAAAGGCCAGAATGCCTAGTGGCATGAGGTCAAATATCCTCATCTCTACTCCCATCTCTACCCTTGGCTCTCAATTGACCTAATACCACTTACCCTTGAAACCTAGACTTGACAAGTCCTACTAGGATTACACGTAACCCTAGTTACTCAACTTGTAGTATAGGGTATATTCTACTAGAACTTGCATTGTTGTTTGGTTTGGTAATCTAGATACAATTTTGATGGTTGCTTACTATGTTGATATCCCCCAACTAATATCAAACCACATCCCCAAATGTCCCACCTACCCTAATCATCTTACTTAAAACCCATATTTCTTCGCTTGCTTGTTCATGCTAGTCAAGTTTAATCGCTTGTGCTTAATCTAGTCAATTGCTTAGTTTTGCTCTTTAGTGTTAACTTAGATTCTTGCTCTTTCTAGTGGTTAGTTTAGCTCTTAATTTCTTCTTGCCTTTCTAGAGTAGTGTAGTTCACCTTGCTCTCGTTTGGTTAATTGCTTAGCCTAGTTGCTTAGATTCAACTTGCTTAGGATAATCAAGCTTTTTGATAACTTAGTTTCCATCTTGCATTTCCTTTCTTGTTTTCTTAGTGTAATCACAAACAAACCTTTTAAAACCCTCAAACCATAATCTCCATACTAGGAACATAGCAAACACTACCCTAGCTCTAGTGCCCCCTCTATCCCAGAGGACCGACCCCTATTCTTTTCAATCACCTATACTACAACAGTACCCCATGCGCTTACGGGCGAACCATTTAGTTTTGCGATCGACTTGGTTAGGGCCAATACAAATTTCAAAAAATTTCCCTCCCGTGTGTTCTGATCTCGTGGGGCGCATCTAGTCGAGTCAAATCGGCTAGTGTGTAGCACCTCTAGCGGACGCACCACACACCATATCGGGCAAAGAGGTGTGTGTGTGCTTCACACCATATTGGGAAAAGAGGTGTATGTGTGCTTCAGACCATATCGGGCAAAGAGGTGTGTACTTGACACTATATCATGCATGGGGTCTTTGCTTGACCTCATATTGTGCAAGAGGTGTATGGTTGACACCATATCATGAAAGAGGTGTATACTTCATCACCATATCGTGCAAGGAAGTATAAACTCATCTCCATATTGTTTTAGTGGTGTATGTGCATCACCGTATCAGGTTAGAGGTGTTTGCTTGTGTGTTTGAACCTGATATCACTTTGTAAGGTGATACCATCATCTTCAAGCTTTATACCTTCGTTCTACTTGTTCTAGTACATGTATAATAGGTCTAAGAAACTACTAGAACTCATAGATATATCAAGTATTCAAGAAAATCTCAGAATTGAAAGTAGATCATCAAATATAGCAAGAAAGATGGTGAGTAATAACATGTTTGGGTTCAAGTTCTATAACCCACCTCAAGAACAAATTCAAAGCTCCAAGCTCCAAAGATCCATGCTCCCAAGGTAAGAGATGAACTATCATAGGTTCAAGACTTGTTCACAACTCCTCTATATGCAAAGAATCACCATAGATAAGAACTTGGTGAAGAAGAAAAGAAAGGAAAGAATTACAACTGAGATCCATGCTTGAACTAAGGTTGAAGATGACCATGGCCTCACCTTAAGCTTGGTGCTAGAGCTCCGCTTGCTCCTTGAGCTACTATGCATGATATCTAAGAGTAAGATAGTTTTAGGGTTCGTAAAATTTCACTAGTAGGTGAAAGGAGAGGTATATATAATTAGGGTTCATTAGAGAGAGTGTATAAGATGTATCGTCACCATATGCTACTAGGTGACACGTGGCCATGCATGGATTGACACATGTACTTGCATGCATTACATATTTATATTTCCATGCAAAATAAAAACTTGAGGATAATGCAAAGGATAAGGGTCGGCCCCTTTGGTTATCTTCTAGGGCAAGCCACTTCCACTTACATTATTATTATATTCACAATTATGTAAACTGATACACCTTTTGCAAGGATCATCTAACTCATCATGGATCACATCCTTGAGGTGCTAATCCGATATGAATACTTCAAAGAAGTTAACAAAACTATATGGTACCTCCTATATGGCTTCGTGGCTGATAGGCACTCCCATATAAGCTTTACAAGTCATAACAACGCATTTTAGGGTTTCAACTATACGCATTTCTTGGTCTTTCCATCACCAAGATTATTATCACTCAATTATGATTCAAACAAGGTGTCTCATTCTTTGTCTCTCCTCTATATGATTCTAGGAGAGAGTAGGAACACTCTAGAGTTGGAAAGTTTCACATCAACCCCATAATTTGGGTAAATTGCAAACTGCACCAAAATTGGTACACAAGACACAAGCATTATTAAAACAAACTCCAACTTGGAAATTAGGATTTCCACAATCCACCAATTAGCATCATTCTCTCTCTTATGATGTTAAATCACTCAATGCACGTTCAACATGTGACATTTTTCAATATAACCCCTCATCTTGTGTAAATTGCACTTTGGTCCAAAATAAAGGAACATTGCTCAAACAACATTTAATCAGGACCAAACTTGAAACATAAGTGTGTCACGTGATAACAAAACACCTTAGAGGATTATATTAAAGTTATAAGAAACTTACTTAGCTAATACAAATAGGGTTATCTCATAACCCAGGTTAGGGTCATTACACATGCCATACCATGAAAAGTATGCTCCATGGAAAGCACCCAGTCATCATCCTTTATCCACCATGTTGAGCTCACTCTCACCTTTAAAATATATGGGGTTCATCTTCATGAACTATGTAAGAGAGTACCCTCTAGGATTCTGTGACGACCGTCTTGCAAAAACATGATTAACTAATGCGGAAGCAAATTATTTGCAGCAGATTACTAAAAATCACTGAAAATTTAAAATTTTTTCAAGAGATCCATTCACTGGAAAACTCTTTAACCAAAAACCAAAGTATTTCAAATTCATCCTGGTTCACAAGTATACAACATGTACCATTTCTTATCAAAGATTACAACATCAACTATCTTATAAACATTATATACGGACAATATACGAATCTCGAGACACTGACTAAAAACTCCGAGGACATGAGAGTACAGAGACGACATATAGGACTACTATCTGTATGACTAGACAGGCAATATCTCCACCTGAGATCTTATTGTTGTTCCTGCTGTTGCTATTGCTGTTGCTCTTTCCTTGTTCTAGGATTTCTACTTTGCCTCCCATGCATACCTAAAAATGTTTCCCACGGGGGTGAGACAATTGAAAATTGCCCCAGTGGGAGATATAACTCTCCACCAAAAACATTGTTAATGCAGTTTATTAAATTAAAACTGTGTAGGAGTTACTTTTACATTATCAGGCAGAATTATTCATCATAGAACAGAATAAGATAATATCCTATTATCAAGGAAGTCATTGCCTCTACCCATGGTAGATAAGTAATTCATCTGTCTACTTTGCAGAGAATATAAAGAAACATAAATAACATTTATCCACTAAGGAATGCACAAAGAAATACAACATCAGTCAATGAATTTCCGTATTCAATCCTTAAGCAAACATGCTATACGATTGATTACATTTTACAATCACACTTATGCCCTGAGGAAGTTAGCCGTACCGCTCAAATCCAACCTTCGGTTGCGAAACCCAAAGTCGGTGCCATACAAGGTCAATGGAAGAGCCGGACTCCATGACCTCCCATGTCTCGATCAGTGCGAGAAAACAAGCAGGACCGCAGTCTCTTGCTTAAGTGACCTCAATCATAGGGTTATCTCCCGTAGGATACCCTTTCTCTAGCCCGCCTTGGTACAGGTCTCGGCACTAGTATATCTGAGCCACGGGCCAGTTCACCGTGCTCCATGAGCCATGAACGCATTCATACTCTATCACACTGAGCCATGGGCCTATTCACCATGCTCTTATACACACCTTGAGTCTACAACCGAAGTTGCACTCTAATCCTCCTATTTTTGGCTCAGAGAAACCCCGCATATTCAACAATATACGCTCCGGATTAACCCACAGGAGAATCCATTTCACCATCACCAGCTACTGACGATGATGGATCTATGGCCAGGGCACTACATGAATAGATTTCACTTGATTATTTAAGTACATTATCATATTCTTTTAGCATCAATCAAGTTCTCAAACATAACTTATTAAGACAACTGCTACAAAGAAACATGTACTTATATTCAGTAATGTACTTCTCAGTTCTTGTTAGACATTGGGATCTCAGTCCCTGATCACATTACTGGGAACTCTCATCCCTTCACATCATCATTATCATGATTACTGGATTTAGGTATTCAAACCCTTAGTTCATCACAGAACATTGTTACCACTTATCAGGTAATTAATACCACAAGGTCCTCAGACCAAGGTATACATGATACTTGTTGTTCAAGCATCTCACATGGCTCAAAAGGCCCATTAAGTATCTTGTCACCTCTCACTAGGCAACAAAATATCACATGGCTCACAAGGCCATTACACATCTTGTCACCTTTCACTAGGCAACAACTTATTCACATGGCTCACAAGGCCATAAATCTTGTTACTTCTTTCTAAGTAACAAAAACATAATGGCACATATGGCCAATCAATACTTATCAAATGAACATCATAGCTCATACCTGGCTATTTTCATCATGTCATAATATCTACATGGTTTTAGACATGATAACAGTCATACAAGATATTCATCACATCATGTGATACAATAGTAACACCATTATTCCTTTCCCAGGAATTAGGTTTTACTATCAAATAGGGATTCTTATTCCCTTTACCCAAATTAGGGTTAGGGTTCCCCATTTCTCATTAAATAGGGTTTCATGATTACATTATCTGTCTAACCCTTAATTCATTATTCCATACCTCTGAGGCATTCAAAGGTATCATAAATGATTATTCAAGATTATTACTCGCATCATATAGCATTGATGATCATTAATTCAAGGTATGAGTTCATTTCTCATCCTCATCATGGTATGACTACATCATACTCATCATTTGGGCTTAACCCCATTCTCAAGGTACATTAATTAACACTCATCAAAGTGCAACAACTCATTACATATCATTGTAATAGTTGCATAACACACTTCATATGTTTCATATTTGAACATATAAGATTTGGAGTACATCAAGGTATATAAAACCTGAAGTGCTACATGTGATAACTATTATATTTTGATGTATCACTTTCACATCATTTCAAACTCTCTTGAATTAACCATCTTATCTTGTATTAAGGTATTTCCCTTCTTAGTACATTCCACCACTAATCTCTCACCTTTAGCATATAAGGCAAAGGCTACACATTAGAATTGTCCAACTATCTTTAATGGTATGGACTTATCTAATGATAAAGACATTGCTTATACTTAGGTTGTATATAGTCCACCACATGAAATGTTTCACCTTTATAAGGACATTCCTTCTATTTCATCATTAAGATTTCTTTATACCCTAATTAAAATTAGGGTTATAATTCATTGTCATATTGCCCAAGATTAGGGCTTTATGCATTATGACTTCACATTAGAGTCTCATATACCTTCACCCTTCTCAGGGCCTCTCATCACAACATAGTATTAGAACATCATGTGATGTTAATACTTAGTCAGGGTTTCTCATGGAATCACCCTCAACTAGGGTTTCACATGGAATCACCCTCAACTAGGGTTTCATAAGGATACACCCTCAACTAGGGTTAGAGTTCAATAACCTTGTCAATTAGGGTTTATGTTCATGATTAGGGTTTCATGATCTCTCTACTTAAGTATCATACCCTTAAACACCACATGAATCATATTCTTATATGAATTCATGCTATCATCATCTCAACTTGATTAGGTCATATCAACCCTTCAATCGAGTTCATACAACTATGAATAACATAGTGTACCAAGTCATTGATCCTATAAGCAATTAGGGTTCATCCCTTAATTGGCACTAACCACTTAGGTACTAATAGGGTTTCAACCTTTGTACCTTCATTGACTATCATTACTAATCAGCATTGGATCAATGGATCATTCATCATCTTGATTCTCAAGAGATTCAATCACATTGGACCTCCATTACATAAGGTATCCAATTGAATTGGTCAATTGAATCTTCAATTGCAATAGGTACTCAATTAGGTTATTCAATTGGACATTCAATTGAATTAGGTTCTCTATTGGGTTAACCAATTGAACCTTCAATTACATTAGGTATCTAATTGGATTGACCACTTGAACCTTCAATTGCATAACACAACTTGACCTTGAAACCACCTAGGTCTCCAAACGATTTGATACTGTTTGCCCAAGTAGGTGAAGACCGTTTGGCCAATTAGGTGAAGACTATTTGGCCAAGCAGGTGAAGACCAATTTCCATCATATCATCAAAATCCAAGTCAACCGATTAAAGTTTGGATCATTGGATTGATCACCAAATCAGCAATTGATTACACTTTAACTTAGTATCATTGGATCATCAATTGCTTAACCATACTCACCCCTAGACCTCCAAACGGTCTTGGGTGACCTCCAAACGGTCTTGAGACCATTTGGATGAGCTCCAAACGGTCTTGAGACCGTTTGGCTCATCCAACCCTTGGATTCTAGTGAAAAATCATCAAGGTTTGGTCTATCGAGTTGATCAACACATCAGCAATTAATTGCAATGTGATTTGGTACCTTTGGACCTTCAATTGGTCAACCATACTTGACCCCAGACCTCCAAACGGTCTTGGGTGATCCCCAAACGGTTTTTAAACAGTTTGGGTGATCCCCAAACGGTTATTAAACCGTTTGGTCTAATCAACCCAAAATCTCAAAATCAACTCATTGGAATTTCAGCACTAATCTCAATTAGGGTTTACCCAATTGATTAGCCTTCAACTCATGACTCGTTTGGAATTAATCCATAAAATTTTGTGAGTCATTAACCAACACCATTAGGAACAGTAATACCAAACGGTAAACGCTTGGTCAACCATCTCAAACGGTTTTGAAACCGTTTTCCCAAAAAGTCGAATTACTCAAATTGAAAATCAGCACTTAATCCAATTAGGTTTCCCTAATTGATTAGCCTTCAACTCACGATTACTCTGGAGTTAATCCCTAATATTTGGTGAGTCATTAACCAACATCATTAGGAACAGTAATACAAAACGATCAACGCTTGTTCAACCATCTCAAACAGTTTTGAAACCGTTTTCCCAAAAAGGTCAAGTTAAACAGATTGAAAATCAGCACTTAATTCAATTCGATTGCCTAATTGATTAGCCTTCAACTCTCGATTCCTTGGGAGTTAATCCCTAAAATTTGGTGGGTTATCAGACTACATAACTAGTAACAAATTTCCCAAATGGTCAACGCTTGGTCAACCATCTCAAACGGTTTTGAAACCGTTTTCTCCCAAACGGTTTCAAACCGTTTGCCCTTAAACGGTTTGCTGAAACCGCATAACCAATCAAATTAAAACGATTTGGAGTAGCTATCAAAACCGTTTGGCTTGGTACTTTTCTTTGGATAAGCATATAGGATGATTTCATCATCTCCTTCCTTCGAACAACCAAGAAAAGCAACCGTTCTTGATGGAAATTGCAGCAAAGAAACAAGATTGTATCAAATTAAAGAAAACAATCAACAAAGTATAGAGAATTGATGCAATATCAATAATTAAGGGTTCGAGTTATAAAACCCACCTCAAATCTGATCTACAAGATCCAAGATACACGGATCTAATGGTGGATGGAGCTTCTCCAACTATTCCAAGGCTCAACTTCAAGATTTGGAGTGAAATGATTGGCTAGAATTGAAGATTGAGTGAAGAAATGAAGGAATTACACATTGTTTTATGATTTTCACCATGAAATCATGAAGAACGAAGATCAAAGGCTTACCAAAAAGTTGGGGACGTGCTCCCTGATGTCCTTAGCTTTCTTGGTCGGTTTTGCAAGCAAGGAGAAGAAGTGGGGTCGTAAAAGCCTTTCAATTGGCTTGGAAAAGGTACTTTTATAAGAAAATTGAGGAGAGAGAAGATACTTTATAAAAGTTTTTTAAATTCCAAAATTGTTGCCACCACTTCCCCCTTGGTTTCTTGCATGCAAGGGAATCTCTATCCCCACCTAACTCCCTTCCATTATCCATGAATTAAGGGAAAATAAATTAAGCACCTTAACCCTTATAATAAGAATATCCTTATTTGAGTGGAAATTCTTTTTCTTATAATAATGGTGAGTGGAATTTTCACCTCCTTAGGATATGCTCGTGCCTTTTCAAGGCTTTAGGCTTATCCAAACACATCTGAATCCAACCATTTTAATTTTTGTTGAATTCCCTTTAATTAATACATTCATTTTTGCCCTAAATTGGATTAGGATTTCACTTAGGATTAAATCTTGATTATTTTAATATCAAGATTCTCTCTCCTCCATCTTAATTCAAATGAGAGGTCCCTCTCATTTTATTTTCTCTACATGATGCCAAGAAACATTAGGGACTTTATTGAAGTGGTAAATTGCATATTGAACCCTTGGTTTTGGGTAAATTGCACATTACTCCAAAACTAGGTTTTTATGCACAAACATTGCTTTATCAGCTCTTTCTTAGTGTTCAGGCTTCCATAAGCCATACCTCAATATCATTTTCACTCTCATGATGCTTCAACACATGAGGAACATATTATCATGCACAATTTCACTTAAACCCCTCAACTTGGGTACACTACTACAGAACCTACCTATAGTGTCGGTTATTTAAGGCCTTTAGTGTCGGTTTCTAAGCGACACCTATGTGGGCGACACTAAAAGCTCACCCATTACACGTCGGTTCCAAAACTGACGCCCAAACGCTTCCCGTGCCACTGAAATCGCACATGTTTGCTGTGGCGCGAAGGTATAGGCGTCGGTTATTAGATAAGAAACTGACACCATATACCTTCGCGCCACAGAAAGGGCGCCATCTTGCCCACTATCAGCGTCGGTTATTAGATAATAAACCGACGCCATATACCTTCGCGCCATAGAAAGGGCGCCATCTTGTCCACTATCAGCGTCGGTTATTAGATAATAAATCGACGACATATACCTTCGCGCCACAGGGAACAGGCGTCGGTTATTAGATAATAAATCGACGACATATACCTTCGCGCCACAGGGAACAGGCGTCGGTTATTTCTATAAAACCGACACTATAACTTTGCGTGTCGGTGTTATACAAATAACTGACGCCTATTGTTTTTTTTTCTGTCAGTCTGCAGACCTGCTGTGGCTGGTCATAGGATGAGAAACCTACAGTTAACTACAGGTTTTACGACATCCATTGATATCAGCCAACAACAGGCCACAAACCTGCAAATTTAACAACAAAAATATTCACACATGCACTTAGCAATACCACCTGCAGTTCCATTTTATTTTCACACATTTAGAAACATTCATGTAGCTAGCAATCTGTAGTTCCATTCATTCACATTCACACATGTAGAAACATTCATATAGCAACCAACACTTTCATTCATTTTCACTCAGACACATGTAGAAACATCTAGACATGTAGAAACATTCACAGATATATTATAATTCAGAAATTCATTTACAAAACATCATTCTTTAGTCATTATTCGCTATCAACATCCCAATTATATTTTAAAACCCCCACTATTTGTATGGATGTTGCCCATTGTTCTCTTACTTCATTTAATTCTCCCATCGTATAGGGAGCATGTACATCTGGTAAATCCGTTCCTGTAGTGGGGTCAGCTTTAAACACCTGTAAAGAGAATGATGTATATATATAATTAATGAGCTATAAATAAGATTGATATATTTCATATTATCTAATGAGACTATATAATACCTGAGCAATACAATCGATGTCCATTCAACATGACAGACTAACACATATATAGTACGTAACAACAACAGCGTCAAATTTACATACAACACTAGCTTAATACATATATAGTGGGACTAAGGTGACGATCCCACCTGCTAAAACAGGTTACCGACAACTACATGTTACGACTGGGAGGTCGTGATTCAGCAACCGTATTCATTAGCAGGAGGACAAACAGATCCACCTGCTAATGCATACGGTTGCTGAATCACGACCTCCCAGTCGTAACATGTAGTTGTCGGTAACCTGTTTTAGCAGGTGGGATCGTCACCTTAGTCCCACTATATATGTACTAAGCTAGTGTTGTATGTAAATTCCGAGCTGCTGTTGTTATGCACTATATATGTGTTAGTCTGTCATGTTGTTATATGAATCTGAAGCACTTGCGTGTGCTGCACTTTATGTATTGTATCTGTATCCTGCTTCTCTTCATTGGGGATTCTTTTGCTGTTTCATGGCTTGTTGCCTATATATCTATATAACCTTTGGTGAACGCCTGCATATCCTCTTGGACCCATTGTGTGGTCATAACTTGTAGTTGTCGTTCAGCATCACTGATAGCCTAGTTAGTTAGCACATTGATTTGGTTAGTAACAATAAAGGTTAATCTTGAATAGGTGAATACATAAAAATGTATATTAATTAAATTGGGAGTGGCGCTTAATACCTTGAATTAATCTATTTTTCTTTGGGTAACAAACTCCTCCCAGTCTTTGGGGTCCAAGTAGTTCCATTACTGTGTGGCTTCCTTCTTCCTATATTTATTTTTCAAAGAGAATACAAACAAAAATTATTAGTGTAGAGTTAGTGAAATACTGATCAATGTCTAGAATTGGAATCAATCAAGAACCTATTCTCATCATCGCGTATGTAATCTCGGGTGAGATTGGTCCTATAGTTCTTTAGCACCCTCCCACAATGTTTAGCATTTCTATTAACTAGAAGATAATGAAACATCAAATCAAAAAATGATATTGATATTAAAAAAGTAAATATTTAGCTTCAATAAAAAAATATAAGCATGCATGCCTCTAAAATTGTGATCTTTTATCAATTAACAATCCTTCATTATGATCTCTGCGCACATATAAGTCATCATTAGCTTCAATATTTTGTGGAGTTGGCAACCCAACTGAGAATGGACTGGAGTCATCATATTTATCATAGTAATCTACTGCATCTATAGGATCTTCAATGAACTGTCTTTTACCATGAAGAACAACCGACCATTTATCATTTGCAGGATCATTGATATAAAATACTTGTTTCTCCTTTGATGCCAATATGAATGGTTCATCCTTCTCGCCAATCTTTTCAAAGTTCACTAAAGTAAAACCCAATTCATCCACTATAACTCCTTTGGTGTTATCAACCCAATTACATTTGAAGAGCGGAATTTTGAAATCTATGTAGTCAAATTCCCATATCTCTTCAATGACACCGTAATATGACATTTTAGCTTCACGTGGACTCTTATCCTTTGCACTTGCAAAAAACATAGTCGATGCTTGAAGGGTGACCCCACTGTTTTGGACGACACTCTTATCATCTTGGCGCTTTGTGTAATATGTGAATCCATTAATGTCATACCCTTCATAAGACATAACAGTCAACTTTGGTTTAAAGGCGAGGCATTTGATAGTTTCAGTAATATCATCTGGTGTTTGAGATAGTTGATGTAATACTTTATCTTCAAACCACTTAATAAAAGTCTTTTTATGCTCTCTAGAAAGCCACATTGTATTGGCTCGAGGATATTGTCTTTTGATGAAATTGGTATGTTCCTCGATATAAACATTCACTTCGTCCATGTTGTGTAAAATATACAAATGACCTTGTTCCAACTGCTCACGGCTGATTACTTTCACACGTGATCCCAAAATTCCTTTGCCAAATAGCTCATCAATATTCTTTCACAAGCGTTGAAACCGTGATATTATAGGTAGATACCACATCACCTTGGTAGGAGAACCAGTTTTGGACTCCCCCGAAGTTGTCAATTTATACCGTGACGCACCACATTTTGGACAATCTTTCAAATCCGCATAGTCCTTTTGAAATAATACACAATCATTAGGGCATGCGTGTATCTTCTTGGCATCCATTCCCATTGGGCACAACAATTTCTTTACCTGGTATGTTTAGATTGGCAGCTCGTTTCCTTCAGGAAGCATTTCTTTCAACAAAGACAACAATGACGTAAAGCTTTTGTCGCTCCATCTATTGTTAGCTTTCAACTTATACAATCTCAACACAATGTTAAGCTTCGTAAACTTAGTACAACCTGTGTATAATGGCATCTCAACATCATGCACAATGTTTCTAAAAATGGGAGGTGGATCGGTGTGCTCTACCCCACAACTATCCAGCATCGCATCAACGATGTCTACTGGAACTGGTTCATTCACATCTACGTCATCATAGGCAATTTCTTATTCCACACAAGCACTGCTATTGACATCCACTGGTTTCAGGTTTGAAATCTCTCCATGCCAGTGCCATTCTGTATAGCCTTGTATAATCCCGTTGCACATGACATGAGTTTTAATTTCGTCACCAGTGTTGACTTTCAAGTTGTTACCGCAATGCCTACATGGACAGTAGAACCTATCTCCAGGTTGTTTCCTATGTTCCTCGGCAAATCTAATGAACTGGTCAAGACCAGAAATAAACTCTGGGGTGCAGCGATTGCGAATGGACATCCATGATCTATCCATTCTATGATCAAAGAGAAAACAAGTATATATTAGGACAAGATTAGGGTCTAGGGTTAACAAATACATGTGATGTCATTATTATATATAATAAATGTGTACCACCTATCCATTCTTGAACACCTAATCTCACTAGTAAGTGTATAATGTGTATTGGGTTTTCAAGAAAATTTCAGCAGCATTTCCCCGTTGTTCTCCAAGTACATATGTACTTAGAGAACAAACAGGGAAATGTTGCCGAAATTTTCTTGAAAACCCAATACACATTATATACTAACATCCTAAGCGAGATTAGGTGTTCAAAAACAGTCCCAAACCGGGGACTATCCAAGATTTACTCCTAATGAGTAAATCTTGGACGGGTTTCTAGGCCAACAAATAATGTGTTGGACGGGTTTCACGTAGCAACTTTCAGTTCCATTCATTAATCTCTTTTTACATCCACACACAGGGGTGTACCCCTAAACAGTAACTAAATAAAGGGGTTGGTGTACCCCTAAACATGCGCATAATTAAAAAAACTATTAATACAGACAAGTCTAGATAGATAGACAACTAAATACTACATTAACATGGTCCCGCATCAGTAACTTCGAGGACTTATCATTGTGGCGATCTTCTCCTGAAGTTCAGAATAGAAAGCAGCTATGAGTATTGATTGCTTGACAATTATATTTGTTAATTGGACTTACCGTGGTCTTTTTGATGATGAAGCTATGTCACGAAGCTCCTCATTGTATTTAGACGAATCTGAACTGACAGGGGCCTCAGATTTAGATTCGTCCGAGCTGATATGCGACGACGTGCGTTCATACCGCAGTAGATGATCGGGGGTCTCGTAGTTGCTGTTGGTTATCCAAACTTTAATGGAATTATGGCCAACTGGACGGAGAAAAAGTCAGTTGCAACGGACCACATGTATCTCTCCAATCCAATCATGCCAACCGGATTTTGATACAAGATTTCCCTCCAAATCATACTCAACCTCGATAACATGTGAATAATTGCCAAAAGTTAGGGTCACTTTACCAGGCATGTAGTGTCTTCCTTTTAGAAAACGCCAATGTTTGGGTATGACCAATTGGTTTAAGGAACGATCATCTAGGATGATGTCCAATTGTTCTTCAATAGGGAACGTTAACATTGACATAGAGGCCCAGTTCATAGTGACTGTTATGGGTGGACAGAGACTGCATAATATTAGTATTAACAAAGTATAAGTACATATAACGATGTTATATATTTTCAGAAAAAGTTGCATAACATCAGTTAACCTTTTATTGCTTGTCATAACCAACTTTATTGTGGTAGACATGATAGCTTGAAAAGAAGTCTACATATGTACTTAGAGAACAAATGAGGAAATGCTACCGAAATTTTCTCGAAAACCCAATACACATTATACACTTACATCCTAAGTGAGATTAGGTGTTCAAGAACAGTTCCAAACCGGGGACTATCCAAGATTTACTCCTAATGAGTAAATCTTGGACGGGTTTCTAGGTGCTTACTAAAATAGAACCATTATATGGAACTAATCCTACATTATACACATACTTTTCCTGAGTAAGATAATGTGCACTTCATGGAATTATTAAGATCTGGATATATATAAGTTGTTTCTACCTACTTTGATGGGATTTTATAACATTCGAGTCTTCCATTTAAGGCATTAGATGCATATATTGCAGTCCATTGTGTTGAGATAAGAATCCCATGTGATACACACGATTGAGAATCTTTCACGATACTAGGAAAATTACATGTATTGTATAGACAATAGAGGATTCAACTCAGTAGAAGCACAAAATCAATACCTAAACCCTAAACACAAATAAGTAAATAACTTAAAAAAAACGCCCAGTAGCTGCTTGGGCGTGCCTTGGCACCGCCCAAGCAGCCGCCAGAGCAGAGGAAGAAGGAAGAAGGCAGGGCAGGCGGGCATACCTTGAGGGCAGAGGAGAGCAGCGGCCGGAGCACAGCAGCCACCGGCGGAGCGGCCGCAAAGAGAGGAGAAGCGCCGACGAGGACACGGAGCAGCGGTGGTGAGGGAACAGAGCAGCGGCGAGGGCACGGAGCAACGGCGAGGGCACGGAGCAGGAGCACGGACGACCGCCGGTGAGCACAGACGGCAGGAGCAGGAGTAGGAGCACGGCCGCCGGTGAGCACGGAGCAGCGGCGAGGGCAGGAGCAGGAGCACGGCAGCGGCGACGGAGGAGCAACGAC
The DNA here is from genome assembly GCA_963693085.1 of Alisma plantago-aquatica. NCBI lineage: Eukaryota > Viridiplantae > Streptophyta > Magnoliopsida > Alismatales > Alismataceae > Alisma > Alisma plantago-aquatica. Next base: position 1,059,217,363 of record OY856409.1, on the reverse strand, counting down.
CGGCGGGGGCGAGCAAGAAATCGCCGGACCTAACTGAAATCTAGAATGAAAAAGGGAAAGGGGAAGAGAAGCTCGCGCTGGTGAGCTATTAAGTTGACAATAAGCGTCGGTTATTCTAAAAAACCGACAAATAAACCAACGGTGTCGGTTCTATTCCAAAAACCGGCACCTATACTAGATTATAGTCGTCGGTTTTTAACTAAAGGACAACCGACAACTATTCCTGTCTCGCAAATACCCTTTAGTCGTCGGTTATTTATTTATGAACCGACGACATATGTCAAATTTTGGAGGTAATTTTTTCGCTGAAATTTTGGTTTTGGCGGTTGATTTTAGGTGTCGGTTTTTTATTAATTAACCGACACTTAATAAAAGCGGTACCCGTGTCTGGTCGACCTTCACATATTGTATGTCAGTTTATGTTATAAACCGACACTGTAGAGTTTAGGTGTCCGTTTATGTATACAACTGACACCTTGAAAAGTGACTTTATAAGCCATTTCTGTAGTAATGGTAATTTGCACTTTAGTCCAATATAAACAAAACATTGATTTCAACAATGTTCAAAAAGGACTAGAATTGCAACATAAGTTCCTCTTGAGGCCTAATTACTTTTCACAAGATGAGATTAAGAATTTAATCATCTTTCTTAATCAAAACACCTAGGGTTAAGTATAACCCAGGTCAGGGGTGTTACAGATTCTCTAGAGTGCAAATCAGGATAGCCTTCCGTACTAGGGTTGAGGAAAGTAATTTGTGTAGATAAGACAACTCTTTCTCAAGAGAGATGCCCAAACTCAAGTTGGTTATAGTTGATTTTGGGGGAGGTTGATTCACTACATGTTGACCACCATTTATTGTTTGAGCTTGATATGTTAGAGTAGTGAAAGGATAATCCATCCTTGGCATCCCATATTTTGGGTTATGGGGTGTATAAAATCTAGTTAGGCTATCCACAGATGAGTTGTCTCCATCCATCGATGTGTTCCTGCACAAGGAAAGGGGACAGAGCATAAGAAACATATGGGAAAGGTAACAACCTATTAGAGATAGTATTGGAATAGCCAGATCAAGACTTCACTGGATATGATACCATACTAATAAGGAGTGGGACCCTAAAGGGGAGACACTCAACTTACTTTGAAGAAATAATAGAAAACTATCCAATTCCAAATTTTGCAATAATTTTTCACAAAGGAGGATATCATATAATTCAAGTATGTAATGTATCAATCACCATAAAGTGTAGTGGCAGAAGACAAAAATATAACTATTACAATGTTCATGTCTTATATTTTTCTTCACCACACAGGGAGTGCATAAAGATAACTATAGGAAATAAACCATAAAGGGTAAATCAACTAATTCAATCTACCTCCCAAGAAAGATCAACTAACTCTTCGATAGTCTTGGTCGACTTTGTTCCACTCCTCCTTTCTCTCTACCTAAGGGGTTGGAAGCATACCCCACAAGAGAAGACAAAGTGGATGTTGTCAGCACAGAAATGTTGGTATGTGCATATAAATAGTGGCTGAGCAATTATACGGGAAAAAGGACATCAATAATAACAAGGATTCCCAACCAAAGAGGAAAGAAATATCCAAAGGGATATTAAAAGAAAATATTCCACTAAAATGAAGATAAATAAATCTACTTTCCAAGAAACAAAATAAAATAAAGTATACCTCAAGGGCATGCATAGAGAAATTAGGGCACATGACTCATCAACATTAATTAATAATTAGCATGCTGGTAGATAAGCATGGTACTAGTGAACTATAATAAAACAACATTAGTTAGAGCACATAACCCTAACCTAATAGAGAATGGAACATCACCAAACTCCCAAATATATATAATAGTTAGCACAAAACCCGAGTATGGAGCACATGACATCCATCCCGAAACATAAAAGGCACATGATCCAAAAATCAAAGCATATTATAAAACCCTATTACTACTGAATCAGCAAGCATGCAATGTAGAGGCAAGTAAGTTTGGTCTTGGTATTGATTAAATAAGATTGTCCAACTAAAAGTGGAACATTAGACCATATAAATCCATCATGAGTAAACTAGGGTTCCAGTGGACTAATAGCATAATATAGATAAATCCATTAATTAGGGTTCAATTGAGATAGAATGAACAAGATTATAAATCTAGATGCCAATGGGCATTATCAAAAGATCAATGCCAACATATACTAATTTTAGTATCAAAGACTTAAAAGAATCTAAATAGACCTCAAATAAGATATTTCACATATATCCTTCCACTTGGTAAAAAGTGAGATAGAAAAAAATGATTTCTCAGTATAGACTCAGAGGGATGCAACATACCTCAAAAACATGTATCCAAAGTCAGAATACAACCCTAGATCCAATCAGGGTGTTTCTTCACCTATTAACATGTTAGATGCAAAATAATGAATTAATGATTGCATGACAAACCCTACAAATATCGACTTCCTATTGCATTTGTTTTAGGTTATAAAACCTATACCATCATATAGGGCTTATTTTTTATTCTAGAATATATTTTACTAAATTTTCTGATAATGAGAGCGTCAGTTATAGATTTTGCAAGATAAAGCAATTTACTGAAATTCTTGAAGAATAAATAAAATGAAAAGATTCAAACACACATGCATCATGCAATAAAACATTGATGTGTGATAGTAAATCAGGGTCACTAACTCAAAATCAAACTCACGGACAATGACATTGAAATAAGATGTGAAATGACAACATTGCCCATGATCATGCATGATAAAATAAATCCAAACTGAGGGAAAAGCATAAAATCCACATATGTCATCTTCTACCTTGATGGCTCAAATAGAAAATGAAACCCAACAACCTCAGGATTCAAATAAATGGTTTATAACCAAAGACCTAATGATAACATGGAAACTGAGAATTCTGGTTGAGTTCCCTAAGTTGGTCTAAACTCAATGAACCATGATTCGAGATTGCTACATCTTAGAGTACTTGAACGACCTTCCGCCATTGTTGGCCCATCATAAAACTTCACAGTGTTGTGAAAAGGAAACAAGGTGTAAATAGGGATGGAAAACTCATGTGAAACGATCCCACGAATGCAACTAAGCATGAGTTAGAGCCCACCCAGACTCGATGACAAAGTCTAGGTCTGAATTGTAGAAACCATAACAAGGTAGGAAAAGAGGGAAACTTGTGAAAGTAACTTGAAGGTACAAATTAGGGGCACAAGCAACTTTGCAGGGACCCAAGGAGTTGAAGAAGTCTGTCATTCCAAGATCCTTGGGGTAGGAATCCCATGTTTGGACCATGTGTGGCCACCATCGATAAACTGACTAGGATGATGGGTTCTTATGAGATTAGGGAAAACAAGGAAAACCAAAGCTGGAATGAAATTGTGGTAGATGCATCAGAGGTGGCGGTATGGGTTTATATAGGTGTGACACCTATACAGGCTAGGAAACCCAAATTCGGTGGGAAATAAGGGAGTGAAGATTCCAAAGTCCACTGGGAATTTGGGGTGACAAAGTCCCAACGATCTTGGGATCTCGGGTTTGAGATAATGAGTAGAATGTAAAAATAAAATAAAAAGAGTTGTGTGGAGGATCAAGAAAGAGATCGAGATGGAGAGACAGAAGAAGAAACCCTATGGGTTGTAGAGTCCATACAAAGGAGAGTTTGGGTGAGGATGATTTGTCGCGGATAAATGGCCTTGGATCCGAGTCCAAGTCAGTGCCCGAATCAAACTCATTACATAAAGCTAGAAAAAAATTCAAACTATAGTGTGACCAAGAAAATCAAAGTGTGACATCAAAATCTGATTTAAAAGGAATAAATCGTAGTCTGGTTCATATTGGGATTAATAAATTAGATAATTTCTTATAACTTGAATTGAGATATCTAGAATTATCCAATTACATTAAAATTTTTCACTTAGACTAATTAGGACATGATATACATGATTTTGGGATTAGATTTAGGTTTTGAGATTATCTAGGATGAGTGTTAGAACAATCGAGGTTTAAGACAATTATCTCATAATCTATTATTATATATTACCATTACCCTCGATATTTAGGATTTCGAGTCCTATTATACTATCTTACTACAAACTAAGTGTCTTGACATTATCTTTCAAGATTTAAGTTATTTTATGCAATTATCTAATAATTCCATTAATGTCACATTAACTTGAACAATGGAAAATTAATTGTGATAACTTAGGTTTTTCACCTCTCTATGAGTATGCACATCTTGAATCTACTTTATCTTAGAATCCACTTTCATCTTAAATCTCATGATCTAACACGTTTGATGCTTTTTAGGACTCTGTGTAGCCTCTAATCATAGGTTGTGACGTTTGATTTTATGTATGACCTAGGTCCCTTACCAATATGAATGGATTCACTCCTTTCATTTTCTATACCCATCCTTGGACCACCCACAACCCTCAACATGTGAATCTTGAGTGGGGGATGCACCCATGCATCCAAATGTCCAAACATCATCTCAATCCAATAACACAGATGAGAGTTATGGCATTTTGGAGCTTGGACTTGCAAACTCACATTTTCCCTCCTCCCTTTTTGCTTTCCCTCTCATACACCCCATGAGTATCCTGAACTCTTAGATCCATATGCCATGGAACAAGGGAGGATCTTGTGGTCACAAGACCCCTCCTCCCCCCTCATGTCACTTGCTGTGTTGCAGCAGTAGCTTTGGCAACAAACTTGTCAGATAGCAACCTCCCCCTATTCTTTTCCTCCACCTTGTGTGCCCCCCTCAACTGTTCTTACTCCTCTTGACCCACACAGGGATACAATAGGGAGTTATAAGGTTAGGATGAGGTAGAGGATCAGCTTCCTCTATTTCTTTTTCCTTCCCATGGGCGTCGACCCTCAAACCCTAAATGACGACCCTACAGGCCACCCCTTGTCCCTATTAAACCCCCATCCGCTCTGCCAGAGCCCCCTCTTCACTTCCCAACTTACCTCTCTGGATTCTCACCTTGCCTTGAACTACATCTTTTCCACCATCATCTACAGTGGGTTTAGAAACCCTAGGCGCAAAGACAACGACGTGAGCGTCGGGTCAGACGGATTCTGCTCGGTTTAACCGCCCCTCCCTCACTCTCTGACCCACTCTCTCTCTCTCCCTCCTTCTCTCTATCCCACTCAGACTCTCTCTTACTCTCCTCATCACGTAGGCAATCTCAGGGCAAACCGCAACATGCCAGCTCCTGTACGACCCACATCGACAATTTATGCACACCACTCATAGACTGTCACTTCCTTTTGCCACTGCTCGTGCTAGCAGTAGACCAAGTGGAGCTAGCTATGCCCCCTAGTCACTGATCATTTCCACGGACTGAGGGAGAGGGACCCTTGGATGCCTCCTACCTATGTGCTTGATGCCCCCTTGTGGGTCGGCCCAATTGCCTCCTGCTCATGGCCCAAACAAGGGTATATCCCCCAAATACCCTAACTAATACACAAACTACAAAATCTTGAATCTCTCTCACCTCTTAACCAAATCCTATGATGTTATATGTCATTTTGATCAGAAAAACGTCATATTGCTGATTATTCTATTACATCATACTAATTTTGTACCATATTCCAATGTTTTACTAAAAATGTGTCCTTGATGACATTTTGAGCACTAATCACCATCTACCATGCTTACCATGTATGTTTAATGATCTCTTGGTCACCTTTCATGCAAATCAGTCACTTTACTTCTTATGAACATGATATAATATCTGGGGTCATCTATATGAACCCTAATGTCATCTTGACCTACCTTAACCTAATGGTTCATATATGCACTTAAATGATGTAACTTGATCTTATGTGAAGTCATGGACCTAATTGCTCTCTATGATATGGTTGAATCTTGAAATCAATAACCTTTCCTATGCCATGTGAAACAATGAACTATGATCTCATGCTAAGTAGTCCATATTTGACTCATTGTACCCCAAGTTCCTATCATGTGCTTTAATTTGACTAAATAGACCTAGTTTGCTTCCATGGGATGAAATATGACTTTTATGCTAATGTCTTGCTCTATATAGTTCAAATCAGTAGAATCATTATCTTGTAGCATTAAAAGGAAAAATGATCTATCATATGCTCTCAATGCTTATATGACTTGGAACTATGACCCTCTTGCATGGAATTGATATAATATGACTTAATCATGATCTTTGATGATAAAACAAGATAATAAACCAAATCTTATGCTTCCTTTATATCCAAATCAGAGTTACCTACATGTGACATTACAGGAAATGTGGATGTATCACCTAGACCTAACGCGTTGGTAGGTCTTTTGGTCTATGATTGAATACTTGCATACCTATTTGCATCTAAGATTGAAATACCTGAAACCTAGGTCTAGGGGAACATCTACATGAATCATATGATGAATTGATTATCAAAATCCTTCTGATCTAAGGCCCCATATTATATCTTATGCATCTTTGGTCCCCTTGGTGTGAACCATCTCTAGATATTTTATCATAACTTGCTCAGTACTCACATGGTATGCTAAATCTCTTGACCCTACTATGAAATTGGCTTGTTTGTATGTATGCTCGTATGAGTTCTTGGCTAGATAATTACTTGTTGAGCTATTGTTCCCTACAAATACTACTTTCATGTTGACTATAGTATGTTGATAAACCTTGAACATAACATATAGAAATCCATTATATTACCTTGTGTACCTTCCTGAATTCTAGGGGTAAGGGCACAAGACAAGAATGAAATAGGGTTAGCTCATTGATTGTGGTCTTGAGGTCCCTCATGTAGAAATAGGGAGCATAAATACTCCTCATGGACCCTTCCTTGATAGGTGGTCAAAGGCCTATAATGATATAATGGATAAAGAAACCTAAAACATGTTTTGTATAAAAGAATGTCGTTAAGTGTTCTCATCTTGTTTCTACTTCTTGTTCTTTATGATGTTTCCAGACAAGCATCTTTTATATTACTTTTAAATTGTGGTTACATGTTTTTCAAAGCGTAATCAATGCACTCACATTGATATACTTTGTTTATCAAATTTGTAGTTGCCAAATGAAGATCTACTGCACTCAAGACTCTAAGATCTGAAATGAATCATCAATGTTATATGCTTGAATATAGAAATGGGTACATATCTCTTATCTCCATGTTTAGTATCTTGTTATCTCTTTAGTCTTGTTGTTATTACTTCTACATATATATTGCTTGTGTGATATATTTCTTCCATTCTACGGATGAACGCCCAAGTCCACTCGCCTTTGCATGTGTAGCCATTAGGAGTGTGGACCTAGGGTAACATACAGTTCCATGACAAATGGTATCAGAGCCATACACACATGCCTCTATATGTGTTTAAGGCATAACATATCTTAAGAATCTAGGGAGGACTAAAATCCTTTCTAAAAGCTTATAGAGTCTTCTAGCATTTCACCTCTTCTATAAGGACCACCTAATCTACCCAAAGATGATTATTAGTTAGGTTCCTCATCTCCTCATGTGGTTCTTCAATCATGACTATTAAATACATGATCTCTCAATTATGGGTTTCTTATGCATGGGGAAACTAAAATTCATTTGAAATGATGGAAGATGATTGAGATGGTAATGCAATGATCTGATCTAAAATTAAAAACCATATTTGATGAATGAAAGTACTCTTAAAAGTGATGTGCTCGTGTACAAAGTTTATGAAAACTCAATGTTACCCAATCAGATATATGTGCTTTCTCTGTTTGAAGTAAATTCTTGATATGATGAAATAAGGTGGGAGTCATGTTTTGCACCTCATGTTCGAAGAGATCCCTATTAATTAAACCTATGTTACTCTATTTTTTATTAAACCTCAAGCATAGTGAAGCAAACTTTTCCCCTATTTGATGTGTACCATGATCGTGCCATGAAATGACCATGTCTTTGGGACCCTAGAACATGATGTGAAGACTTTCTACAAGAGGAAAATCCCTTATTGACTATTATTCCTCTTTGTAGACTCAATTTGAATGGTATGGTGGACCTAGATCTTAATCTTACACTATTATGCTCAAACTCTTGAGTTCTCAATTTGACTTCTCACTTTTTAGAACCTACCCTTACCTTAACTATGAAATGTAGGAAATATAATTATGACCTTTAACTCCCAAAATCTCAAAATATGGTTTCCCTATTAATGATCCTAATGTTCGACTCATGACCTTATAAAATATGATTTGACACTTGATGCTCACCCTATTTGGATATGCTTGGTGACTCACGATTAATATAGACTAGTGTGCTAGGTTAGGGGGTATTTTCTTTATAAATCCCCCTAATCTAAGTCAAATCCCTATCATGACTGCCTTTCAATTTTCATCTTGTTGATTATTTAGATTTTAGAAAGGTAACCCCTTCTACCCAATTTTGATTTCTTGACTTAAGTCTCTAATAGGTCAAAACTATGAAAATATTGATATCGAACTTGAATCTTGATTTAATAATGATCTTCAAATATGATGTTGTTGACTATAGTTAGTGGTTAGGTTCCTATAAAGACCTAGGCCTAGATAATTCATCAACCATGAATACCATAACTCGATGTTGATACAACGAAATGTTGAATGATGCTCAAAATGTTGCTCAGTTGTTGTTCAATTTTTGTAAACAGTTGAATGATCACCAATAAGGTCTAAATAGGATTCTAAACCCTAGCTATGAAATATTTGTATCTATGACTTTTATGTCCAAACTCACTCTCATTATTGAATATTAAAATTAAAATCTTGACTCATGATTATTGATGTTGGTTTGACACAACTCCTATGATCACCCTATTTGGATCTTGAGATCACACTTGATATATGATTGATAACTTTCACGTTCCCAAATCTCAAAATTGAAATGATGATTATGATGGTTTGCTTGATTTATGACTTAGGGGTGAGCTCCATCTGGACTCAGGTGGGAGCTTCCATCAATTTTGAGCACGAAACCATGATGTTGAAATATTATGTTGGCCTCAAGTTGTTAAAATATGAAATCTCAATCATGGATCCAACTACGCCAATGTAGAATCTAGAACCCAAAATTTTGGGAATGGAAGTCATGCCTTAATCTTGAACTCTATTTGATTAACCTAAAATGTAGTCTCTCCAAATTGGTGATCTTATGACAATCTTTCCAAACATGTGACTCGTGTGATTATCTTTCCCAATTTGATGATCCATGTGACTATGTGTTGCCTTTGATACTCAATTTATTGATTTTGGAATGGATTTATTTTGAAGTGGTGATGATACCTTACGTGATAGTGTGACAATTTTGACACTGATTATGAAATATCAAATCTCGACTTATGGATTGTGATTTAATTTTGGGGACAAAATTTCTTTTAAGGTGGGGAGGATGTGATAGCTTAGTTTTTTTTACCTCTATATGAGTATGCATATCTTGACTCTACTTTATCTTATATTCCACTCTCATCTTAAATCTCATGCTCTAACATGTTTGATGCTTTTTTAGGACTCCTTGTGGCCTCTAATCATAAGTTGTGATGTTGGATTTCATGTATAACCTAGGTCCCTTACCAATATGAATGGATGATCTTCTTTCCTTTTGTGAACCCATCCTTGGACCACCCATAACCCTCAACATGTGAATCTCGAGTTGGGGATGCTCCCATGCATCCAACAATCCAAACACCATCTAAATTCAAGAATGGAGATGAGAGTTATGGTGTTTTGGAGTTTGGACTTGCAAACTCACATTTTCCCTCCTTTCCCTTTGTGATTTCCCTCTCATACACCCCGTGAATCTCCTAAACCCTTGGATCCACATGCCATCATCAAGGGAGGATCATGTGGTCGTGGGACCCCTCCTCCCCCTTGCGTCACCTAATGCATTGCAGCAGCAGCTTTGGTAGCAAAGCTACCGGCTAGCAACCTCCCCCTCTTCTTTTATTCACTTTGTGCACCCTCCCTCGACCGTTCTTCCTCCTCCTAACCCATGTAGGGAGCCAATAGGACATTAGAAGGTTAGGGCAAGGTAGAGGAGAAGCTACCTCCGTTACTTCATCCCGCCCATGGGCTCCAACCCTCAAACCCTAAATGATGACCCTACGGACCACCCCTTCCCCTATTTAACCCCAATCTACTCTGCCAGAGCCCCCTCTTTGCTTCCCAACTTACCTATTTGGATGCTCACCTCACCTCGAGTGGCATCTTCCCCACCATCGTCTGTAGTGGGTTCAGAAACCTTAGGCGCCAAGACGATGATCAGAATGTTGGGTTAGACAGCTTCAGCCCGATTCAACAGCCCTCCCTCATGCTCTAAACCGCTCTCTCTCTCCCTATCTCTCTCACCCACTTAGACTCTCTCTCTCTCCTCTCCAAGTAGGTGATCTTGAGTCCAACCACAACATGCCAGCTCCCCATTGGACCCACATCGACACACTTCGCATGTCGCTCACAGACTGTCGCTGCCTCTTGCCACCACTCGCGCTAGCAACAAACTAAGTGAAGCTAGTCGTGCCCCCTAGACGCACCCCATCACCACAAAATGAGGGCGAGGCACCCCTAAACTCTTCCCACCTACGTGCTCGACACCCGCTTGTGGGTCGGCCCAATTGCCTCCTGCTCATGGCCCAAACAAGGGTATATCCCCCAAATACCCTAATTACACACAAATTATAAAATCGTGTATCTCCCTCACCTCTTAACCAAATCATATGATGTTATATGTCATTTTGATCAAAAAGACGCCATGTTGATGATTATTCTATTATATCATACTAATTTTCTACTATATTCCACTGTTTTACTAAAAACATGTCCTTGGTGACATTTTGAGCACTAATCACCATCTACCATGCTTAACATGTACGTTTAATGATCTATTGGTCATCCTTCATGCAAATCAATAACCTCACTTCTTATGAATGAGATAGAATGTATGGGACCATCTATATGCACTCTAATGCCATCTTGACCTGCCTTGACCTAAATGGTTCATATATGTACTTAAATGATGTAACTTGATCTTATGTGAAGTCATGGACCTAATTTCTCTTTATGATATGTTTGAATCTTTAAATTAGTAAGTTTTCCTATGCCATGTGAAACAATGAACTAAGATCTCATGCTAAGTAGTCCATGTTTGACTCATGGTACCCCAAGTGTCTATAATGTGCTTTAATTCGACTAAATAGACCTAGTTTTCTTCCATGGGATGAAATATGACTTTTAAGCTAATGTATATCTCTATCTAGTTCAAATCAGTAGAATCATTATCTTGTAGCACTAAAAACGAACATCATCTATCATGTGCCCTCAATGCTTATATGACTTGGAAATATGACCTTATTGCATGGAATTGATCTAATATGACTTAATCATGATCTTTATTGATTAAACAAGATAATAAAACAAATCTTATGGTTACCCTATCTCCAAATTAGAGTTATCTACATGTAACATTACTCTTAATGTGGATGTATAACCTAGACCTAAGGTGTTGGTAGCACTTTTGGTCTATGATTGAATACTTGAATGCTTGTTAGCACTTTTGGTCTATGATTGAATACTTTCATGCTTGTTTGGATCTAAGATTGAAATACTTGAAACCTAGGTTTAGGGGAACATACACATGAATCATATGATGATTTGATTATCAAAATCCTTTTAATCTAAGGCCCCATGTTATATCTTATGCATCTTAGGTCCCCTTGGATTGGACCATCTTTAGAGATATTATCATAACTTGCTCACTACTCACAAGGTAAGACAAATCTCTTGACCCTACTATGATATTGGCTTGTTTGTATGTATGCTTAGATGAATGATTGGCTAGATAATTACTTATTTCAGCTATTTTTCCCTAAAAATACTACTTTCATATTGACTATGATATCTTGATAAACCTTGAACATAACATATAGAAATCCATTATATAACCTTGTGGGCATGCATGAATTCTCGGGGTAAGGGCATAAGGAACAAATGAAACAGGGTTAGCTCATTGACTATGGTCTTGAGGTCCCTCATCTAGAAATAGGGAGCATAAATGCCCCTCACAGACCCTTCCTTGAGAAGTGGTCAAAGGCCTATGATGATATAAAGGATAAAGAAACCTACAACATGTTTTGTCTAAAAGAATGTTGTTAGGCATTCTCATCTTGTTTCTACTTCTTATTCTTTATGATGTTTCTAGCCAAGCAACTTTTATATTACTCTTAAACTGTGGTTACATGTTTTTCATAGCGTACTCAATGCACCTGCATTAATATATTTTGTTTATTGAATTTGTAGTTTACAAATGAAGATCTACTACGCTCAAGACTCTAAGATCTAAAATGAATCACCAATAGGTATGCTTGAATATAGTAATGGGTACATATCTCTTATCTCTATGTTTAGTATCTTGTTATCTCTTTAGTCTTGTTGTCATTACTTTTACATATATATTATCTGTGTGTTATATTTGTGTCATGCTACGGACGGACGCCCAAGTCCAATCGCCATTGGCTATGTAGCCATTAGGATTGTGGACCTAGGGTAGAAAATAGTTCTATGACATTAATCATGTCTATTTACATGAAAATTATAATTCCTATCCCACATATTAAGCACGTTAGATATCATCCCAACCATTTATGCATGTTTTATACACATCCAATCCTTATAAATAACTTTTAGGTCATTATATGTATATTAGTGAGCATTGTGACAGATATTTATATACTCATTCACATCTTAGGTCATGGTTAGGATATTAAGTATATATGATTGTATCTTGCTATGTAATGTGATTATGTATCATGAATGTCACCAACCATGAAAATATTAGGGTTGTCCATTAACTATGCATTAGGGTACAAGAATGTGAATTACTCATTATTAGTACACTATATGTTTATTAGGGCACAACCAAGCATGCCAGGGTATAACCCTAACCTTGCTTGGTAAAATCTAAAGACCAAGCATATTAATCTCTTATTCATGGAATTAGGTTTCTCAAGTCAGATTAGGTAGATTCGGTATTATAAAAGGAGAGTTGTGTTGACTCTTTTGATTGTCATGCAATAACATGCATGTATTGATAGTTATCCCCGAGAGAGGTGTTGATAGTAAGTTTGCATGTTCTGTATGAATTGGAGAAAAGGATGGGTATGGAGATCTTGACAATTACTTAGCTAGTTGATATCTATGGTGTGGTGACTATAATGGAATGAGTAGTAGGGTTTATGTGGCAAAAGATCCGATCTATACATTTCTTTCTAATGTCACCTTGTTGTTTAGTGGTTTCCTTTTGTATTTTATTCCTTCGTTCTTTCATCACAACTAAACTCTTGATTACCAAACTAGTTTAGCTAATATAAGTTTTATAGTAACTTAGTGTTTTTTCTAAGATATTTGAGAATGGTCCATATTCCATTACAATAAACCTCATACACTTGTAAGAAATATAGTTGTGTATTTGGTTTTATAAATTCATAATTTTGGGATACTGCCAAGTTTGGGTGCCAAATTTTAATTGTGTACAACATCTAAAACACATTTAGTTCAGACACAGTCATCAAATTCAATTGGGCTTATGTTTAGTGTATCTGAGATCTAATCGCCGAGATCTAATTGGGATTATAAGATTGAAATCTAACATTCATGCTCAATTCGACTTGTCAATCCCAAGTAAGTTTGCATTCTTTTTCTCTATTGGAACTCTCTAATTTATATGTTTGGGTTCATCTAGGATGAATGCACTTGTCTATTGATAGAAAAGTCCAAAATGATAAGGCCATTAAGAACCACAAAGTTTGGTATCTTAACAGTTTTGTAACCTTTTGTTTTGGGTGAAGTGTGAATGTTAGGAAGAAATGGGTTATGAATTTGTTGTATAAGTGTAATCATATTTGACATGGTATATAAAAATATTCTTTGAGTCATAAATCTCGTAATTATCATATTATGCCCTAAAAGTGTGGCAAATAGGCAAAGGGGCATTTAGCCCGTGTATGGGAATTGTCTAAGTTTGGGTTAAATTTGGATTAACACTTTTTTTTTCTACATTAGTGGGTTTCAATTCAATCTAAAACATCTTTTGTATGGCAAACTGAGACTGAACCACGTTGGCAAGCCCTTTTACGGCCATTTAATTTTGAATATCAGGAATTACTCAATTCTGCTCTGAGCAGGATTGAAATCTCAACTGGGATTTTACCTCTTCTTTTTATCAGGACATTGGACATAATTCTATATAAACCAACCATCATGTGATGTGTATTTGAATCCAATGCAAGCCTGTTCTGGTTCCAAATGTGACGTTTGGGCGGTGTCGTGCCAGATTAATCCCAATCTCCCGACTAACTTTACCCACTGCAACTTCCGAATTGGTTGCCAAACATATAGGGGCTTAACCTCTTGTCATACGTAACTAGAACTACTTGATTGAACGATGACGACTGTATGCTCAATACACCTTTGCCTCATTACGGTATGCATCATTAGGAAATAAAATAACAGCGTGAGGTCTCTGACCTAGCATGACACTAGAACCCGTTCACATTTTTGTACCTATCATTTCATTTGGGTATGAGATTTTCCGTTTTGCCTTACTATGACCATACATAAACTTCTACTTTTTTTTAATATAACGTGCAGGATTCTGTTATCAGTTTAGCTTCTTTTACCACCTGACTTGTTTGCTGCTAGGCGAGACAATCTCAAGCGGCCACACTGATTGAAGAATTCGTATTTTCTAGATATATCTTATATGCTTATCAAATAGAATAATGGTCTATCAAACGCTGGCGGTTAATACATGGTTTATCTGATAAACAATATCCAAATGACAACACGGTGATAGCTTGTCATTTTTCAATGTCGCTGAAAACAAGCAGTAGCTCGGGGTCTCAATTTGTCTGAATAGTTGAGAACAATTAAACTTTACAGATTAGTACATAATACTAAATTTCTCATGTCGGTACAGTCAATTTACAGTGAAAAAGAAGCTAACATGACCACTAGCATAGGTGTGCTACTTGAGGCTAATTTCACAGGGCGTAATCCGTATGGTTGGGCGAATTTGCAAGTAAAATTTACACTGTTTTTATACTTCATCATCAGAATACGCCTCACTAAACAGGACTTTAGACAAGAATAGTTCACTCGAATTCTTAAGGTCTCATTGGTTATGCCAGCACGAAAAGAAGACGAAAATAGAGGACACATGAAATCTGAATGGACGTGCTTTTCAACTACTCATATCCCTTCCCTGTTACAATTCTAGCTTCACCTCTAGATTATGTTAAGTAAAGGAGTGAGTCGGTGTCAAGTAAGGCTAAAGTTTATCTGGTTCGTAAGAACTTATTTCATATTGGATCAGATAAACGGATTTGGTTTTTCTTAGTTGCTTCAAGAACTGAATTCACGTCTCAGATATTTTGTTTATATTGGATCTTAATTTCTGAAGGATAACCGTATAAAAAGCTCTGTAGGATCGTATTGGTTTTAGATTACTCTTTTCTAGGTGTAGACGGATCGGGTTTTAAGTGGGCCGCATGAGCTTTAATGGGCTCTAAGTATAGCCACTGATCCCAACGAGTGGTATGTGCTAAATTTGAGCTTCAGCCTAGTCGCCACCATGTATAACATCGATCATTTGTAGCATCCGTACACAGGTTAAAACAGTTTTTCTTACGGCAGAGGCTATTTATGAAGCACAGGAGTGGAATGTTGCTAGTATCTATATAAAGAAAGTGGAAATAATGGTTGTTTGTTGTTTGAATTGTTGTTCCCTATATGCAGATGGTAGGGTATGATTCCTTATCAAGAGTATTGAACCTTGGCTCACAAGATAGTCAATGTAACTATCCATGACGCACTCAGGACACTTCCATTCATGTCTTATGAAGCATCTAGCAAAGATCTATATGGATCTGTGATATAAATGAACTCCGGTTCCATATGAAGAAGAAGAAGAAGAAAAAGAAGAAGAAATTAGGGGTGCACTGAGGCAGCACTGGGTATCAGAAACTGACCAGGGAAGGACATAGCTAAACAACTTCTGAAGCTAGGTGGCACTATAACCATCCCTGAAATCTTACTCTGTTCGGTTGCCTTTTTGGTAAACTCGAGCTGTTTATATAATCTACCCTTTTTCTAATAATAGTTTTTGTTACCACCTAGCATTCGCGAATGGGACAACTGACGTCCCACTACCGATCGCATGTGGTGCGCGGCGGACCTTTTCCAAACTTGTAGGTCCCACGTCGGGGCTAACCACGGGCCATGCAAACCTCATCACGTTACGCTACATCCCACACAGTTGTATCCAGTGGGGCGATTGCCAAGTTGGGAGAGTTGTTCATTTCCGGATGGATTATACATGAGAGTGACATCAACAGCGAGCAACCTCCAATCATCGATGCCAACGGCGGTAAGTTGTGTCCCAAGTTCTCTGATCCAATTAGTATGTGTGTGTGTGTGTGTGTGTGTGTGTGTGTGTGTGTGTGTGAGAGAGAGAGAGAGAGAGAGAGAGAGAGAGAGAGAGAGAGTTATGTCCCAGATTCAGCAATCCAATTATACAAAGAGGGAGAGAGGAGAGAGCGAGAATTATTGTCTGTTGGAATTATGTTATTGAACCCACCGTTTTATCGAGACTTGGCCAAAGTCAAGATCCAGCAGCCAGATCACCTTGGTTTTCATACCGTGGTCTCTTTCAAGTTTTAAAAGTCGGCTGGAAAACGTGTTTATGTGAGTGTTGACGAAGTTAAGCAAGCTTTTGGGGGTGGTGGAGGGATGAACTATAAATAAATAAAATGTTGGGTAGATATTTTTGGGTAGGTAATAATGAACTAGGCTTCACGGTTCAGGATTGCAAGATTGAGATTGACTAATTGACTATATTTGGCTGGAAGGATTATGAGAGAGATAGGATTATAATCCTGCTAATAATCCAAATCCCAGTGTTTGGTGATAGAAAATTTACCCTTCGGAGTTTAGTCATGGGGTAGATAAGTCTCAACCTAGTAAGAATTTTTCATTCCACAGTCCACCAGGTACATGCATCGAATAGATGTGGTACTCAGACCCGACACCTATCCCAACTCTCAAATTGTGTTTCTACTAGTAAAGCTTTCCTCATTGTCTATTTTCTGCTTCTCTATCATGTGGCTGTCTGCTTGAGGCTCCCCCTTCTCCTACTGCTCCTCTCTCTCCCTCTTGAAAACATATATTTTTTTTTATTATAGGGAGTTGTACAATTCACACCGGGTTCCTACCCGGACGAATAGGATCGATCATCTACTACACCTTGAACTAAGATGTAGTATTCTACACCTTGAACTAAGATATAGTACTTCACATACCTCTCTCCTATAGTTGAATGGAATCTATGTAATCTACACACATTGTTTTGTGTTTATGCAATGTTTATCCGAGTAATAGCTATAACTCATTGGTGGGAGCATCAGACATAACAAGGAAAAGAAATAAAAATCAAGGATATATCCCCCTAGATTTCTAGGTCTTTAGCAACATGATTTGCCTCTTTGTTAATCATAGTGGAAAGTATCAAAGCTTCAACAAGAGTGTCCCCAAACACGTCAACTACATGTTTGGTCTTCGAAGGTGAGTCAAAGAATCCTTTGACCAAGCCCACAGTCACGTACAAGTTTATCTCGATTAAGTCTAGTGTAGGGTCATGGGTTCTTACAAGGTTCATAGAGTAAAAGAGGGCTTCTAACTACCATATTAGCTTACTGTCACCTAGGCCTTGTTTAGAAAATCTAATAGGAGGTCATCTTTGTAGTTTGTGGCTATACATCCTGCTAATATTGTAAGACCTTCGTCGTGGCAGTGTATCCATCTATTCATAGCCAAATTGATGTTTGTGGTACCTTGTAGTGGTTGGATCTAAGAGATTTGTTTGAATGTCTAAGAGTGGATAAGTGGAATCTATAAAAAGAGTTGTATCCATAGGTCTTGAGTGTGCTTTTGGGGCCCCGTTTCTCAAAAAAATGTTTTCACATGCTAATGTTGAAGACAGTGAAAGCAAAACCATCTTGCTATACATAGTTTCTGTTATGACTGCATCTGAGCTTAATCGGTAAACTAGGGTTTACCTAGATGATTATATGCTTAATTGGATTGATCATTTCTTAAATCTAATAAATGATGATAATTCAATTATGATGTTTTAAACCTAATAAGAACGTTAAGTGTTCTATTGTTTGAGAAATTAGGGTTTGAGAAATATAAACCCTAGTTGGCTAAAATTAGGGTTTTGATGGTACATGAGTATGGAATTTGATCAGGATAGCAATGTGGTAAATGATTTTTCATTATTTCTACAAATGTTATATTTAATTGAATTTTGTATATGATATGGATAACTCAATCATGCATATTGGAGAAATTTTTTAGAATATTTGAGTGTTCTTTGAATGTAGTTCTCGGTCGAAGTATACTTTGACCAAAATGCTGACAGAGAACTTTTTAGTAGTGTAATATTTTATTTTTATTTATTTATTGGTAACTCCAAATGATCTAAAATTTCACCTGGAGATCTAAAACTCAATCTTAAACAACATATAAAATTTTCATATTTTTTGGATGCGTTTAGACCTTATCAGTAGATGAATTACAGTAACTGATATTTTTGCAGAATTCTGGATAGCAGTGCACTATTTGACTTTTAATTATTTAATGGAAGCTTGGAATGATCTAAAATTTTAACTTAAGATTTGAAACTCAATTATACACATCATGCTAAATTTTTATAATTTTTTGAGAAGGTTTGATCTCTGAAATACACGAATTCACAGAAACCTTTTTATAACAGAAAAATTCAATAAAATAAGAAAAAGTTTAGTGAGGGGTCAATGTGCAATTAACCCAAGCAGCTCAATTCCTCTATATGGTCAACCTAACACACAAGGAGCTCTCATAATTTGTGATTCAATCTAGAGAAACAAAATCCTAGAGAGAGAGAGAGTTAGGGTTTGAGAGGAGAAATTGATGGAGATGCTGACCTAGGGTTTTGCGGTCTGAGGAATGATGAAATCATGTAAGCTTAGCTTCTATGGATATTATTTCATGGTGAATCTTCTCTCACATGTCAAGATTTGGTCCCTCCCCTGTTTGGATTCGAAATCATATCAAATCAAGTCCTTTTCTCACTCTTTCTTCATAATCCCTCATTTTTAGGGTTTCTGAGTTGAAAGGAAGAAGAATTGGGTAAATTGCTAAGGATTTGATATAGATTTGAGATTTTTAGATATGGGATACATTTTTAAGGTGTTTTCACACCTTAGGGTGACTGGGAACTTCCTTTAAACAATATATTGCACGAAAATTGGTTAAATCAACCATAATCTTTAATTGCTTAGAATGCGACTACAAACCCTGAATTGTATGTTTGATCTAAGTTGTTGCAAAATGATATCAAAATGGATTCTTCCTTTGTTTGAATTAATTTCAGATGATAAAATAATATTAGAAATATATACAATACATTCTAATGAGAATTCCCTAAGTATTGGCAGAGGTTATAAGAGTAAATTGAAATATAGGAAATTTTTCTATGACTAAAATTTACTGAATAAGTAAATAGACAAAGTTGCTTATCTAGTTCCCCTAGTTTTGAATGATTGTTTATCTAAATTCATAGTACATATATGTCAGATACTATCTTGGATTTCATTTAAAGTGAGTAGTGTTTGTTTGGTAACTCAATGAAGAGGGTGAAACCCTAGATGCGAGGAAAGTTGGACATTTGTGAATAGATATCGTGAAATCCATTTGAAGGGATTTTCTTGACATGATAGACTTTATTTATTCAATGTTATTATTTATGCACGATATCCCAGTGAATGGCATGGAAACCCAAATTCAGCTCAGTTCCAAGGTTTCATACATATATTGATTTTATATGATTTGTTGACAGTAGTCTTTATTCGGTGAATGTTTATGTCACATGAAATCTTTATGGGATCCATGGGAATAAGTTGTTGTCTAGTGAGAGGTGACAAGATGTGTGATGGCCTTGTGTGTCATGAGAATACTTGTACAACCAGTGAAATGAATGCCTTGGTCTAAGGACCTAGAGGTAATGGTTACTTGTTACAGAGGTAACAATGCTATGTGATGATCTAAGGGTTTGAATACCCAGATCCAGTAATTATGATAATGATGTGAAGGGATGAGAATTCCCAGTAATGTGATAAGGGATTGAGATCCCAGATATCATGTGTTGTAAAGATTTGAAAAGTATGTGATAGATGTATTACACCTTTCTTTGTAGCATTTGTTGTGATTAAATGAAACCCTAAGGGTAGGGTGTTCAATGAATCACGTATTGTGATATCAATGTTCTCAGTTATTATTAATAATTCTCATCATAATAAGTAATTAACTCTTAATTGAGTTATGAGATGCACAACTCAAGATTTGGGTTGATATGCACGTTCTTTGAGAAATTATAGATAAGTTGCAGGTGCTATTGACGATTACTCATATGTCAAGTAATTAACTCTTATCAGTGTAATAAGATGATAAATTGCATGATTCTAGTGTGTATGTGCCAAGTGGACATGTAATCTATTTATTTAATAATTTTAGTCTGTCTGCATGTATAGTATGTTGATTACTCAGTATATTATAGTATTTTGAATATACTGCTCTGCCAAGTTTAGAATGATATACATGTTGTATTATAACTTCAAATAAGTAGACACGACACCATAGAGATACCAAAGTCAAGTATAAGTAAGAGAAGGGTACAATGTAGAAAGAGATTTCTAGGAATAATATTTGAGTGTTCTTTGAATTTGGTTCTCAGTCGAACTATACTTCGACCAAAATGCTGACAGAGTGCTTTTCAGCAGTGTAGTGTTGTATTTTTAATTATTTATTGGAAACTCTAATTGATCTGTAATGCTAACGGGAGATCTGAAACTCAATCATAAACAACATTTAAAATTTTCATAATGTTTGGATGTGTTTAGACCTTATCAGTAGATGAATTACAATAACTAACATTTCTATAGAATTCTGGATAGCAGTGTACTATTCGATTTTTATTTATTTAATGGAATCTTGGAATGATCTCAAATTTTAACATAAGCTTTCGACTTCAATTATAAACAACATTATAAATTCTCATAATTTTTGGAGAAGGTTTGATATCTTAAATATATGAATTCATAGAAACCTTTTTATGACAAATAATTTTGCTGAAATAAGAAAAAGTTTAGTGAGGGGTCAATGTGCAATTAACCCAAGCAGCTCAATTTCTCTATGTGGTCAACCTAACACACAAGAAGCTCTCATAATTCGTGATTAAATCCAGAGAAACGAAATCCTAGAGAGAGAGAGAGTTAGGGTTTGAGAGGAGAAATTGATGGAGATGCTGACGTAGGGTTTTGCAGTCTGAGGAATGATGAAATCATGTAAGTTTAGATTCTTTAGATATAGTTTCATGGTGAATATTCTCTCATATGTCAAGATTCCATCCCTCCCCTGTTTGGATTCGAAATCATATCAAATCAAGTCCTTTTCTCACTCTTTCTTCATAATATCTCATTTTTAGGGTTTCTGAGTTGAAAGGAAGAAGAATTGGGTGAATTGCTAGGGATTTGATATGGATTCGATATTTTCAGATATGGGATACATTTTTAAGGTGTTTTCATGCCTTAGGGTGAGTGGAAACTTCTTTTAAATAGTATATTGCACGAAAATTGGTTAAATCAACCATAATCTTTAATTGCTTAGTATGTAACTACAAACCCTAAATTGTCTGTTTGATCTAAGTTGTTACAAAATGATATGAAATGGATTCTTCCCTTGTTTGAATGAATTTCAGATGATAAAATAAAATTAGAAATGTATGCAATGCATTCTAATGAGAATTCCCTAAGTATTTGCAGAGGTTATAAGAGTAAACTGAAATATAGGGAATTTGTCTATGACTGAAATTTGTTGTATAAGTAAATAGAGAAAGTTGCTTATCTCGATCCCCTTGGTTTTAAATGATTGTTTATCTAAATTCATCATACATATATATCAGATACTATCTTGGATTTCATATAAAGAGAGTATTGTTTGTTTGGTATCTCAGTGAAGAGGGTGAAACCCTAGATGTGAGGAAAGTTGGATATTTGCGAATAGATATCGTGAAATCCATTTGAAGGGATTTTTGTGACATGATAGATTTTATTTATTCAATGTTATTATTGATGCATGATATCCTAGTGAATGGCATGGAAACCCAAATTCAGCTCAGTTCCAAGGTTTCATACATATATTGATTTTATATGATTTGTTGATAGTAGTCTTTATTCAGTGAATGTTTATGTCGCATGAAATCTTTATGGGAGCCATGGGAATAAGTTGTTTCCTAGTGAGAGGTGACAAGATGTGTGATGGACTTGTGAGCCATGAGAATACTTGTACAACCAGTGAAATGAATACCTTGGTCTAAGGACCTAGAGGTAATGGTTACCTGTTACAGAGGTAACAATGCTATGTGATGATCTAAGGGTTTGAATACCCAGATCCAATAATTATGATAATGATGTGAAGGGATGAGAATTTCCAGTAATGTGATAAGGGATTGAGATCCCAGGTATCATGTGTTGTAAAGATTTGAAAAGTATGTGATAGATGTATTACATCTTTCTTTGTAGCATTTGTTGTGATTAAATGAAACCCTAAGGGTAGGGTGTTCAATGAATCAAGTATTGTGATATCAATGTTCTCAATTATTATTAATAATTCTTGTCATGATAAGTAATTAAATCTTAATTGAGTTATGAGATGCACAACTCAAGATTTGGGTTGATATGTACGTTCTTTGAGAAATTACAGATAAGTTGTTGGTGCTATTGATGATTACTAAAATGTCAAGTAATTAACTCTTATCAGTGTAATAAGATGATAAATTGCATGATTCTAGTGTGTATGTGCCAAGTGGACATTAATCTGTTTATTTAACAATTTTAGTCTACCTGCATGTATAGTATGTTGATTACTCAGTATATTACAATGTTTTGAATATACTGCACTTCCATGTTTAGAATGATATACATGTTGTATTATAACTTCAAATAAGTAGACGCGACACCATAGAGATACCAGAGTCAAGCATAAGCAAGAGAAGGGTACAATGTAGAAAGAGCTTTCTAGGAATAATAAAATAATTGACTTAGGAGCCCTGAACACTATAGAACCCCTATGTGAGGTCTGCGCCTTAGGGGTGAAACGACCTAACCCTGGCAGTGTCCAATATACGGGGGTCGGAACGTGCTATCAGGTGGCCCGGGGGACGAAGCCCTAGTGGAAGTCTCCTTAAATTATAGTTTGTAGTGTCCAACATCAACCAGAAGTCTTGGTGGCACTAGAGTATAGAAAATCCAAGAGGTAGCTTGACTCTCCGCATGTGTGCTCAGGTTAGAGGAGGAGTCTAGTTTAGGCTAGCGAGCCATTTCGCTATTGCAGACCAGGAGAGTAGTCAGAGTTAGCATTTCCCGGGTGTGTCCGCTAAGTCTTATACGGTGTGATCGTAGTGCACTATGAGTCTTCATATGTAGACAAGACTATATATGATCAGGGCATAATAAAATGAATGAGAGGTCAAACAAGTGTGTACAATTATTCAATTATTCTTTGTATGTTTCTGAATTATTAGTTCTCTTTATGATCAATCAAGTATTTCATATATTGATTCACTCTTATAGATATTTAGAGTATCCTGCCATATTTATGATTGTCAATTATTAGACTCTTTAAAGCTTACTACTGTTATAATTGATATCAATTGCTCAAAAGTATATCTATAAATATATCAGTGCTTTAGATTGTTTCTTTGAAGTACTTATTCACTGAGAGAGTAGGCTCTCCCATCTACTCACAATTTTTACAGAAAATCACATGGACTTGAAGAAGATATCATTGCATCAGAGTAGATCTTCCACAAGAGTTAAGTCTGAGTATAGTTAAGTTTAGTCGGTCCTTGTCACTCTAGGTCCTTGTAAAGAAATAAGAGAGAGTTTTAAATGATGATGTATAACATCATTCCTCTTTTAACAATATGTGTGAATCATCAAGTCTTATGTGCTTAAAAGTATGAGGAACATAATGAATGTTCATACATGCATTTTTACTATTGAAATCAGATGAGAGAAATCAATGTTTAGATTCCCTTGTAAAGTTGGTTTATTTGGTTCAATGTAAGAAAACAAAGAGTTTTGAAAGAGAAGAAAAGTTAAGGGTGATCCTTGTATTAAGTTAAATCCTCAATTTATGTCATAATCTCATGATTAGTAGAAATTGTGAGATCGGGGTGTAACAGTTTCCAAAGAACAATTTGAGTGAGTTTACCATGTATTGTTCCATGGAAGGAGTAGAGTATTTCCTTCCCCTATCATTGCTTGAGATCCTCATCCACTAGCAAGATGTTCTAGAGGAGAGATAATCCTAAAACTTCTTCCACTCTGATCCATAAGAGCCTCATTGTAGCTCCTTTGTGGAAAATGTGAAAGATCTTCATAGGCTACATCCCCATAGCACTCACATTTAGATATGATCAATACTTGGTAGGAAACAACTCGGTCATCTATAGCCAAGGCCCTATGCAGTAATTTCCAAGTACAAGTCGCCACTTAAAGAGGAAAAATCAGTGACCAGACCCATCAATGAAGGGTGTAGGTATTTATAGTGATGAGTCAATGATCAAATTTGTAGAGGTCATCCTAAAGCTTCCATGTTAGTGGGTTCTTGAATGGCATTTCCAACATCGTCATTGATGTGAAAAGAAAACATGATGTGTTTGCTTAGGTCTGTTGGATCCCTGTATAGAGATGGAGGAATGAAGAAATTTTAGGTCCTACTCTGCATTAGGTAGTAAGGAATCTTTCAGTCACATCATAGGATTGATAAGATGATCACACTTTACAAAAGTAGAGAGAAAAGAGTTTCTTCTCTAGCTTGTGAAGTAGAAGGAAATGTTCCTGATATTGATTGTCTAGTGCATATGTTTCATGATTCGAGGAAAGTATTTCAACATCTATTTCCAATACACTAAGAGCATATTAACTCAATTTGAGGTACCAAGTTGGATATGTTGGATCCTAGATGGGTGATTGGATGCTCTAGAGGTGGGTGAATAGAGTTGAATGCACTTAAACAAAATTCATTAGACCTTCAAATTATATCACTAGATAAGGTTGCTAATATGGGAATTTGAGTGCAACTAAAACATACATAGCAAGGGAGAGAGAGATTAAACAAGCAACAAGTGACAAGCTATGTAAAGTGGTTCTACACTCCAAACTATGATTATGTCAGTCCACTACTTAGAGAAGTCAACCTCTAGGATTTATAAGTGTGTCTTCCTCTATATATTCACTTATAAGAGTTACAAAACATGACCCACCAAAGGACTTACCTATCCAATACAAAGAGTCTTCAACCTTACCAAGGACTTACCCACTTTGCAATGGGTCTTCGACCTTCTCCAAGGACTTACCCACTCTTGCACAAGTCTTCAACCTTCTAGGAATTACCCACTCTTCTTGGATCTTCAGCCTTTGACTTCACCTTCACTTGGAGAAGCTTTCACCGAGGACTTACCCACTTGAGCAAGGAGTCTTCTGCCTTCACCAAGGGCTTACCCACTCTTGCTCTAAGCCTTCAGCCTTGATCTTCACCAAGGGACTCCTTCCCTTGTTCTTCTTCACCTCTCTTAGCTAAGAGAGAGAACCTTCATCTCCATGGTTGAAATGAGAGATAGTGAGGTGGTGGAAGTGCGAGCCTCACAAGATATACATGTAGGACTAGCTCTCTTACAAATCTCATACTCACTCTAATATATGTAGCAAGTGACTAATCTTAGAGAGAGAGAGAGAGGAGGTTGTAGGAGGCACTCAACTATAGACTAGGAATCTCATATAGAGTTTTGCATTAAATACTCAACCTTAGTGTGGCAACACATCCCGCTATCACACAGACAACGAGGTGTTACACGAAAACGTGCGGAAATCACCATAACCACAGATTATCAAAAACATCGGTTAATTAAAACCGATTGTGGAAAGCTAATAAACTGAGAAACTATTACATTTAAGTCCTCACTCTGCAAGCAAACAAGTTATATAAACATATCCAAGCCTTGATACGTGTCCACAGCTTAGAGGAACAACTGTCTAACCATTGCATGAGTTCATCACCTGTTTATATGTACATAAAGGCCCACATCCGGCCAGTAGCAGGATACACAAAACAACAACATCTATACATCGTGAAACAATGTCAAAACACCTCCAAGGACCTGAGAGTACAGGGATGACTCTAAGACTCTACTACAAAACATCAAAAACAACAACATATCTATCTCTTTCCTTCTACTGCTCTTCTTGTTGCGCGGCCGCAACTCCGCGACCACCACCACATCTAGCTCGAACACCTAAAAAGGGTGTAAACCAGCGGGGTGAGACACACAGTCCCATCGAGAAACATAACTCCCCGTCGAAACTACAAAACCTCAGAAAGATAAAGCAACAACAGCAGAGAACTGATAAAGGGTATAAAAAGAGCAGTTTATAAAGTAAAGTTATTCATACCGTCAAGCTTACCAGAATGTACGGAAGGCATATCACCAATTATTTCTTTATGGAACATGATTAACAAGATAAGATTTATAAGATATTACCTCATAACATGAGGAACATATAAGTAGCTGCAAGATATAACAAGATTGACTACACAAACAAGGCCTCAACCAATGTTTTGTGTTTTTCCTTAAGCAGTAAATACTATACGGTTGGATTACGTATTATTATGCCATGAGGAAGTGAACCATACCGTTCAAATCCAACCGACGACTGCGAAACCCGAAGCCGATGCCATACAAGGTCAATGGAAGAGCTGAACTCCACGACCTCCCACCTCGTGGTCAGTGCACAAGAACTAAAGTAGGACCACAGTCTCGTGCTTAAGTGGCCTCAGCCACAGGGTCAGCTCCATAGGCTACCCTTCCTCTAGCCCGCCTCGGTATAGGTCTCGGAGCTAGTATATCTGAGCCACGGGCCAGTTCACCATGCCCTGATCCATGAACGTGTTCATGCACCATCACACTGAGCCATGGGCTTGCTCACCATGATATATATATATATATATATATATATATATATATATATATATATATATATATATATATATATATATATATATGAGTCTGCAACCGTAGTTGCACTCAATTCCCTCTCTATTTTAGGCTAGGAGAAACCACACATATTCAACAATATGCGCTTCGAGGTTAACCCGTAGGAGAACCCGTTTCACCATCACCAGCTCCTGACGATGATGGATCTATGGCCAGGGCAACTACATGATATATTCCACTATGATTAATTAGTATCTTTTATATGGATTGTAAGATTCAACCAAGTTATATAACATGCAAACTATAACAAGAATAAACAACATAAAACTCAATGTTATGCTTTTATTGTAATCAACATCATCCTGATCCACCACAAGGATCCAACATTACATGTTATCACTTGGCCTCTTGCCAATCATCTAGATCCATCTCAAGGATCATCACATTGCTATGGGATCTCAATCCCTCATCACATAGTGCCACTGCCTCTCAAGGCTTACATCATCAACATGGGATAGCAATCCCAAGCACTTTAGTCAAACTTGGGTCCTCAGACCAAACACATCATATATAATACCTCATCATCAAGAGTAACTATCAAAGCAATGTTACTTATCATATATACCTCATAGCCTTTTACTTGGCTATGCATCACCTGCATGGTTAGTATACACAATAATCGTAGGCTTAACAGAAAGACCATGCTATCAATATAAGGTGACATTAATGATTATATGCTTTATCAATCATGCCTCAACTTGTGATCATAAGCATAGGTTTCATCATTAAGCAAGGAATTCTACATGCTTATCATTTCCTCAACATAATACATAATATCAGGATGATCACATACATATGTAAGGTCATGTCAAGTTACATGGATAAGCTCTACCATAACAATTACCATTAAGTATATCAAGGACCACCATCATGACTAAATGTGATACATACACAAGGTTTAGCATAGATGTGGTCTACTATATCGTGCACAACCAGGTTTACTATCAAAACCTAATGTGATGCAAAAACAAAATCTAGGTTTCTATAAGGGGCAGGACCCTCACTAAATATACCCACTACCCTCACCATAGGTAGTATCGGGCAGGGCTCATCCTATCGTCCAACCACATCAGCCTTATAACGGTCAAGCAACTACCAAGGATAACGGGCAGCGTCTGTGGTAAAACGCACAACGATGTGTCGTGTTCTTCATGCATCTTGTGCAACGCTGTGTAGCAAGGTCCGTTGTGTAGCTGAGCCCAAGGAGTGTATCATTCAAGGTGTGACGCACACCATATCGTGCAACTCGGTCGGGCATCTTGGTGTCGGGTAACGCAGCGTCATGCTCAGCTATCTAGCCCGAACCTATCGGTCGTCACACATGGCAGGGGTTAACGTGACGCCCGTCACAGCATCTCAGAGCTAGACAAAACTTTCACGCCTCGAGCCAACTACACTAGGCCATCTCTAAGTCGTGTGGGGGGGGCAAAGTGCTCAGCAAGGTGCAGCTCAAACAACCAGCAAGGAGCCTGTCGTTCAGCCCACCTATCCATGCCCTATTTTTCATCACAAGCAAGGACTGGGGTGTGACGCCCGTCACAAGGTCAGGGACCAAAGGGTATCGTCCATCACAGCCACTACACATACATGTCGTCTACAACTCTAGGACAAGTGGGGTATCGGGCAGCACCTCCCCCAAGCTCATCATGGTAAAGAAGCAACTCCTCAAGATCATCATCAACCTCAAGCACAAGGGCACCAAACCCTAATGGATCAAGAGGATGGCTCACCTCTCAACTTAAGCGAGAGAGGGGTCTTGCACATCTCTTATCACCACTCGGGCAACACAAGGAACAACCTTAAACGAAGTCCACAACTACCACCAAGCTCACCCTTCAAGTCCATGGTGAGAGGAGGGTGTTGCTCAAGCTACTAGAACACAAGCTCACCTCTCAACTTAAACGAGAGAGGAGTGTTGCTCATGATACTAGAACTCAAGCTCACTCCTCAAGACATAGGAGAGAAGGGAGTATTGCTCACCAAGAATCCCTAGAACACATGGTTTGGCCAACAAGAACAACTTAAGCAAGGAACTAACTAGCCACATATAAGGACATAGAAAGAAGGTAGTGTAGTTAGGGTTAGGAGTTATGTAACCCACCTTAAGCAAGTTCCAAGCTCCTAGCTCCAAGCTCCAAGCACCACCAAGGAAGAAGGAGACTCCAAGAAGGATCAGCCACCAAGCTTGCAAGAGAAGAGAGTGTGTCGTGCCCCAAGGGAGAGGAAGACTAAGGAACTAAAGGGATCCTTAGCAAGGGAAAGGAAACACATATATAGAAGGGGATGGAGGAGAAACCAAAGCAAAGAAAATCAAGGTGTCTCCCACCTAGGGACACTTGTCCATGTGTAAAAACCACCACTCTAGCATGTCTTAAACACATGTCCAAGGCCATTTCCGCATGCAAGCATCATGCACCAAGTGTCCACTAGTGGTGACACAAATGAGGTCAAAGATGGTCAAAGGTCCATGGGCAACACACCTGGAGGATACACCACCACCACCACCATGGGCGACACAAGCACATTCTTGCCCAACACAAGGTTCAACCAAGCAAAGATAAGGCACCACAAGGCCCAACAAGCTCAACCAGGCCCAAAGGAACTCAAGCAACGAGCCCAAACCTTCCTCTCTACTCTAGAGGAAGCAAGGAGAGGGAGGAACACCTCACAAGGTGACAAACTTGCTCACAAACCCTACACTTGGGTTAATTGCAAGTAGCACCTCCAACTCTCAACAAGCACCAACAAACCCTAATCACCACTAAAGGTGATTAGCAAGCAACAAAGCATCAGGGTTAAGCAAAGCAAATAGGGTAAACCCTAAATGGAGGTCAGGGTCCTTATAAGATAACCTCCTACAAAGGGATTTCATCCCCGAAATCCGAAGAGAAAAGCGAGGGATACTTCCTCCTCATCTCTTCCTCAAGCTCCCACGTGGCTTCCTCAACACCACGATGATGCCAAAGAACCTTCACAAGAGCCAGGTCCTTCCTCTTCAGCTTCTTAACCCTTCTGTCAAGGATCGCCACGGGACCTTCCTCATAGGTCACATCTTCATCAAGCTCAACTTCAACTGGATGTATCATTGTTCCTGAATCTGGATGACTTTTCTTCAACATACTGACATGGAACACTGGATGTAACCTATGCAACTCTGGCGGCAGCTCTAACTTGTAAGCTACCTTGCCCATACATGCTATGACTGGGTCAGGCCCCATATATCTAGGTGCTAGCTTACCCTTCTGGCCAAACCTTAGCACACCCTTCCACAGAGAGACTTTAAGATACACTTTGTCTCCTACCTGGAACTCCAAGGGTCATCGACAATTGTCTGCGTAAGACTTCTGCCTATCCTGTGCCACTTTCAATTGTTGATGTATCACTTTGATCTTTTATGTTGTCTGCTGCACTAACTCAGGACCCAAAAGTTGATATTCACCAGACTCATACCAATATAAAGGAGATCTACACTTCCTGCCATACAAGGCCTCATAAGGAGCCATGCCAATGCTTCGCTGATAACTGTTGTTGTAGGCAAACTCTATCAGACTGAGATGCACGTCCCAACTGCCTAGGAACTGCAAAACACAAGCTCGAAGGAGATCCTCGAAGGTCTGAATAGTTCTCTCAGACTGTCCATGTTATGACCCGCGTCGAGCTTAACCTGTAAGTATGCTGTTAAGTATGTGTTTTAGCTGCTTTGCTAAGCTATAAGCTTGTTTTTGTTAATAATGTTTATAACGGATACGAGATGTGCTTAGTGTGAATCCTAGCCCTTAAAACGTGTAGGATCTTATGCTTGAAGCGTTGCCAGAGAAATCGTTCGAATCCGACCTTCGAGTCAAAAGTTGCATGTTTTTGGGCTTGTAGGGACCCGTTTGTAGTTTTTGGACCTTGCGTTTTGGCCCCTAGGTTTTCCTCCTTATCTAATCTTTCTCACTTATCTCGTTTCATTTTCCAAAAACGAGAGAACGCTGAGCGTTCTTTTCTTCTTCCTGCGTGAGAGAGAGAGAGAGAGAGAGAGAGAGAAAGAGAGCTGAGGAGAAGGACGTTTGGAGCTTGGTTTTGCTCCGGCCAGCAGCTACGAATCATCTTCTTCCCTCTTTCCATCTTCTACTCCATCAATTCGATCCGGCTAGCAGCAGGAGCTGCGTTTGCAAGGTGGTGGTCTGGAGATTAGGGTGCAAAGAGCAGCCCTAGCTCGTCCTTCCTCCCCCTCCAGCTAGTTCTTGGTGATGTGCACCTGTTGCGGGCGATTTGCAGAGAAAATCGGAGGTTTTGCCCGTCGATTTGAGTGAAATCGACATCTGCAGGTCCGTTTTTATTTTCTGTCTGTGCGCGGTTCGGCCGAGTTCGTGTTTCGGTCGGCCGAGTTCCTTGTTTAGGTTTTCGAACAGTGTTTTGGTCGGCCGAGTTTGGTCTTGAATCGGCCGAGTTTCTTTGTAGGTAAACGAGCAGTGTCTCGATCGGCCGAGTTTCCAGAGTGATCGGCCGAGTTTCTTGCTGATCGGCCGAAGTTGGTCGGCCAAGTTTCAGAAACTGAGAAGTGATCGGCCGAGTTCCAGAGTGATCGGCCGAGTTTCAGAGTGTGAGTGGCAGTTCATTCAGACTTCATTATTTAACTCATTTTAAATGCTTATTTGCTTCTGTATCAGTTGGTATAACTTCTAAACAGTGTAGTACATACAATAGAGTATGTTATTTTCATTGGAACGTGAAATACATAATATTATTGATGAAAATGATGGAATTTCCTGTATTACAGTTGTAATGTATATGTTGATAAAAAAAATGGATATTTAGCATTGAAACTGGATATGCGATGCTAAGTCATGCTTAAGATGACAAATGATATATCTGTGTTTTCAATCGATGTTCAGAATATGAAATAAGTATGAAATGTAATATTCCTATTTAAATGGTTATATGTTAATTAGTTAATAGACTTAGGTGCCCTAACACCGTAGAACCCCTTTGACAGATCTGCTTCTTAGGGGTGAAACTCGTGTTGCAACATTATCCGTGCGGAGTCATGGAGACACGAGGACAGAGAGGCAGTGTCCAACAACAACGTGTGCGGAGTCACGGTGGCACTGGAGAAAAATGGGGGTTATTCAACATTAATCCGTGCGGAGTCACGGTGGTAACCCCGTGAGACTCTCCGCCTGTGTGCTCAGGTTAGAGGAGGAGTCTAGAGCACTCGGAGTAGTGCATTGAGGCCGGAGAGCCTGTAGGCCAGAGAGCCTATGGTCCTGTGGCAGAGCAGGGCTGGCGTCAGACTTAGCATTTCCCGGGTGTGTCGCTAAGTCTTGTACGGTGAGATCGTAGTTCGCTACGGATCTTTAAATGCAGAGTACACTGCATATGATTAGGGCATAATAATAATATAAATATGTAAACATATAGGATCACAGTAAATTAATATATTCGAACTTTTGTACCAATTCTATACATCTGTTTATTTATTTAAAATATCTGTTGTTGCATAAGAATGTGGTTATTATCTGTAAATCTGCTATGTCATTAGAACTGCCCTGCTTGTACTACACTTATGTTTTATTTCAATTTTATAAATCTGATGAGTTGTTTAGTGATAGCTAAGTGAAATGCTATTCACTGAGCGAGTAGGCTCATACCTCTACTCAAAACATTTTTAGGTCAGCATCAACAACAGGAATCGGAAGGATCGTTTCATCCTAACGCCTAGTCTATAGAAGGTTTGTAGTTAGTCTAGTTAGAGGTCTCTTAGTCCTTTCCCCTCAGTCCTTGGGACATGGTGTGGATGAGAGAGAGTATGTATTGTGAAATGTGTATAAAGATGTAAATTAACTGTTATGTTTAATTTATGTTGAACAATGTAATTTGCTATAGACTTTGTATATATTTCCTGTCAGTTTAATAGAAATGCTTCTGCAGTTTGTTTGGGTTTTGGTTTACAGCCTAAATCAGGTTATCTTTTTAATGTCTTTAAGATGTTTGAAAAAGTGACGAGTGGTTTGGCTTGTGCGTAAATTCCTTTGTCGCGTCTTAATCTCGTGGTCTGTGGTTAGTGTGAGATTGGGGTGTGACATCTTTTGGTATCAGAGCATAGGTTGAGTATATGAATACTCTAAGTCCAGGTCAGGGGACGATAAGAGACCAATAGGATTAAGGTTTAGGTGTCTTTCTTCTATCTGTAGTTTTCTAACAGGAAATATTCTGTTATATCATTGCAGATGGCAGAAAGAGGCTTTGATCGTGATGATCAGGCCGAGAGTCATGTTGGCCCTGATCCTCTGTACTTGGGTCCAGGTGGTGGTGACCACGTAGATGAAGCATCTCGTATGTATAAGATGTTTCTGGAAACCAGAGAGAGGTACAAGGGTGATAGACGAGCTTCTACTTCTACCAGCAGTAAGGATCTGATGCGATCTTATGAGCTTGTAAAGAAGCTTGGTGGTACAGAATTCAGTGGTACTACAGATCCTGCGGAGGCAGATGAGTGGTGGAGACAGATAGAGAAGGTCTTTCGCTTGATGGATCTTCCAGAAGAGAAGAAGATTAATCACGCAGTTTATCTTTTAACAGGCGATGCAGAGCTGTGGTGGCATAGTGTGGAGGAAAAGAGGAGAGGTACAGAGCTTTCTTGGCAGGATTTCTCTGAAGAGTTTCATCTTAAGTTTTATCCACCTACCTTCCTTAATGAGAAAATCAGGCAGTTACAGAACATTAAGCAGGGGAACATGACAGTTACTGAGTATGAAGCACTTTTCACCCGGTTAGCGAACTTCTGTCCGCAGCTTGTTCCCGACAACATAGAAAGATGCAGAAGGTTTCAAGAAGGGCTAAGGCCAGAAATTCGGCATACAGTTTCTGCTACTAGCAGAAGGAACAGGGAGAACTTTGGTGAGTTTGTTGAGGCTGCTAGACAGGTTGAAGAATCTGTGAATGCTGACAAGGTGCCTGAGTCTAAGAAGAGATTTGCAGATTTCAGTAGAGGACAGTCCAGTAGTGGATACAGAGGTGGAGGTGGAGGTAGAGGTTTCTTTTCTAAACTCGGGTGTGGCTTTAGCTGTTTCAGTAGACAGAGATCTGAGGATGTTTCTTCTTCTAGAGGCAGAGGGAGATACTACCCAGGGAGATGGGGCAGTGCCTCTAGTGGACAGTCTTCTGGGTCGTCAATGTCAGTGACAGGCCCCCAGAGACAAGAGTTACCGCCATGTGACAAATGTGGAAGACCACACACTGGTCAGTGTTGGGGTCCAAGTTGTTTTGTCTGTGGACAAATAGGACACCTAAAAAGGGAATGTCCTCAGCTTCAGCAAGTAGCATCACAAGCTTTCCAGCCTCAGTACCATGATGTTCCAAGTTCTTCTGTGGCTTCTGGTTCCAGAGGTGGTGGAGTGCCCAGTGGCAGAAGTGGTCAGAGAGGACTGCGTGGCAGAGGGAGAGCTTCAGCACGTTTCTTCTCTTTGACACCTCAGGAAGGTATAATCTCTTCACAAGTCGTTACAGGAGAAATGCTTTTGTTTAATAGTATACCAGTTTTAGTTTTGATAGATCCGGGTGCTACTCACTCTTTCATACAACGTTCTTTAGTTGGTAAACTTAATCTGTTAACTCAAGAGTTGGTAGATGAGTTAGTGTTGAGGGTTCCACTAGGTGGACCAACAGTTTTGACTGAGTTCTGTCCCGGATGCTTGTTATCTTTTAGAGGTTATACCTTTGCTGCTAATCTCATACCCTTGGATGTCAATACTTTTCAAGTCATCTTGGGTATGGATTGTCTTGAGTCATATCGAGTGCAACTCGATTGTTGGAAGAAGGAAGCTACCTTTCAACAAGGTGAATTTTCTTGTGTCTTCATTGGAGACAGAAAAGTTCTGCCTACATGCATAGTATCAGCTACTGTAGCTGATAAGATGCTACAGAAAGGATGTGAAGCATTCCTTGCTCATGTGGTTGACACTAGAGCAGAGAAGAGCACCGCCAGTGTCTATGATGTACCTGTGGTTCGTGAGTTTTCTGATGTTTTTCTAGAAGAATTACCAGGCTTACCTCCTGTCAGAGACATTGATTTTGAGATTCAAGTATATCTAGGTAGTCATCCAGTAGCACTGCCGGCCTATAGAATGGCACCTGCAGAGTTGAAGGAACTCAAGGTGCAGTTGCAGGAATTGCTGGATAAGGGTTTCATCAGACCCAGTTCTTCACCGTGGGGTGCTCCAGTGCTGTTTGTTAAGAAGAAGGATGGTACCATGCGTCTCTGTATAGATTACAGGAAACTGAACAAGATCACTATTAAGAATAAGTATCCTTTGCCGAGAATAGATGATCTGTTTGATTAGTTGCGTGGAGCAACGGTTTTCTCTAAAATAGATTTGAGATCTGGATATCATCAGCTCAGAGTGAAGGCTTCTGATATTCCCAAAACAGCTTTCAGAACCAGGTATGAGCATTATGAGTTTCTGGTCATGTCGTTTGGGCTGACCAATGCCCCAGCAGCCTTTATGGATATGATGAATCAGATCTTCAAACCGTTCTTAGATCAGTTTATTGTAGTTTTTATAGATGATATTCTGATCTACTCCAGAGATGATGAACATCATGAGCAACACCTGAGAGTAGCGTTGCAGTTGTTGAGGCAACATCAGTTGTATGCTAAGTTTAGCAAGTGTGAGTTCTGGTTGGCCGAGGTAGCATTTCTTCGACATGTTATCTCGAGAGATGGAGTTAGCGTTGACCCTAAGAAAGTTGATTCTGTGCTTCAGTGGGAACAACCTAAGACTCCTACTAAGATTAGAAGTTTCTTGGGATTAGCAGGTTATTACAGAAGGTTTATACAGAACTTCAGTGTGCTAGCGTCACCCTTGACATGCTTGACGAGGAAGAATGCACCGTTTGTCTGGTCTGATAACTGTGAGAAAAGTTTTTAGATCTTGAAGAGGAAGTTGACTTCAGCACCAGTGTTGGTTTTGCCAGAGGCAGACAAAGGTTATACAGTGTTCTGTGATGCTTCCAGGAGAGGTTTGGGCTGTGTGCTGATGCAGGAAGGCAAGGTTGTAGCCTATGCATCTAGACAGCTTAAGAAGAACGAAGAGAACTACCCTACTCATGATCTCAAGTTAGCTGCTATAGTTCATGCTCTTAAGACATGGCGTCACTACCTGTATGGTGAGACATGTCAGGTGTTTACGGACCATAAGAGCCTGAAGTATATCTTCACTCAAAAAGATTTGAATTTGAGACAGCGTAGATGGCTTGAGCTGATCAAGGATTATGATGTGACAATCGATTACCATCCTAGTAAAGCAAATGTTGTAGCTGATGCCTTGAGTAGAAAGTCAAGTTCAACTGCAGATGCATTTTCTATGGCATGTTTCAAGAGAGACTTGCTTGTAGATATGCGAAAGTTGAACTTAGACTTGGATGTGACTGGACAGAGTGGGTTGATTGCTCAGATGCAAGTCAAACCTACTTTCTACGATCAGATTAAGGAGTTGCAACAGAATGATGACGAGTTGTGGCAGGTTATGCAGGACATGTCGGAAGGTAAAAGAACATAATTCCGATTTTCTGACGATGGTGCGTTGTATCTTCATGACAGATTGTGTGTACCTGGGAACAGTGAGTTGAGAGAGCAGATTCTTGAAGAAGCGCATACTTCTATGTATGCTATGCATCCTGGTAACACAAAAATGTACAAGAATCTCAGAGAGCTGTACTGGTGGTCTGGTATGAAAAGAGATGTGGCTGAGTACGTAGCTAGATGTGGAGTGTGTCAGCAGGTTAAAGCTGAGCACCAAAAACCTACTGTTACTTTACAGTCACTTCCTATACCTGAATGGAAATGGGAACACATCACGATGGACTTTGTGGTAGGGTTACCCAGGATGCCTAGGGGTTCAGACTCGATATGGGTGATTTTGGATAGACTAACTAAGTCTGCTCACTTTCTTCCTATCAAGTCAACCTTTGACGTTCCAAAGCTGGCCAAAGTTTATGTGGATGAGGTAATCAGATTACATGGGATTCCAGTTTCCATTATTTCTGACAGAGATCCAAAGTTTACATCCAGATTCTGGAATCAGTTACATCGTGCGTTGGGCACAAGGCTGAAGTTCAGTACATCGTTTCACCCGCAGACAGATGGTCAATCTGAGAGGACCATTCAGACTCTTGAAGACATGCTGAGAGCATGCGTTCTGCAGTTCAGAGGTAACTGGGAAGAACACTTAAGCCTGATGGAGTTTGCATATAACAACAGCTACCATTCTAGTCTTGGAATGGCCCCATATGAAGCTCTATATGGCAGAAAGTGTAGATCACCAGTTTGCTGGTATGAGGTTGGTGAGAAAGAAATTCTTGGACCTGAGATAGTTGATATAACTACAGAGAAGATATCTGTGATCAGGGATCAGTTGAAAGCTGCTCAGGACAGACAGAAAAGTTATGCAGAGAAACGACGTCGACCTCTTGAGTTTGAGGTGGGTGATGAGGTGTATCTGAAAGTTTCACCATGGAAGGGAATGCTAAGGTTCGACAAGAAAGGCAAGTTGACTCCTAGGTTTATGGGCCCATATCCTATTGTTGAGAGGATTGAACCTGTAGCCTACAGGTTAGATTTGCCGTCTGAGTTGTCAAATCTTCATGATGTGTTTCATGTGTCTCTGCTGAAGAAGTGTCACCCCGGTACAGAGAAAATTTTAGATCTAGATCTGGCACAGCTTAGGACAGATGTGTCCTACGTGGAAGGACCAATGCAGATAGTTGATCACCGAATCAAAAAGCTTAAGAACCGCGAGATACCTTTAGTGAAGGTTCTGTGGAGGAACCATAATCTCGAAGAAGCTACGTGGGAGCTTGAGTCTGAGATGTGTAGCAAGTTTCCTTTTCTCTTTTAGGAATTTCGGGACGAAATTCTTATAAGGGAGGGAGATTGTTACGACCCGCGTCGAGCTTAACCTGTAAGTATGTTGTTAAGCATGTGTTTTAGCTGCTTTGCTAAGCTGTAAGCTTGTTTTTGTTAATAATGTTTATAACGGATACGAGATGTGCTTAGTGTGAATCCTAGCCCTTAAAACGTGTAGGATCTTACGCTTGAAGCGTTGCCGGAGAAATCATTCGAATCCGACCTTCGAGTCAAAAGTGGCATGTTTTTGGGCTTGTAGGGACCCGTTTGTAGTTTTTGGAAGTTTTTGGACCTTGCGTTTTGGCCCCTAGGTTTTCCTCCTTATCTATTCTTTCTCACTTATCTCGTTTCATTTTCCAGAAACGAGAGAACGCTGAGCGTTCTTTTCTTCTTCCTGTGAGAGAGAGAGAGAGAGAGAGAGAGAAAGAGAGCTGAGGAGAAGGACGTTTGGAGCTTGGTTTTACTCCGGCCAGCAGCTACGAATCATCTTCTTCCCTCTTTCCATCTTCTACTCCATCAATTCGATCCGGCTAGCAGCAGGAGCTGCGTTTGCAAGGTGGTGGTCTGGAGATTAGGGTGCAAAGAGCAGCCCTAGCTCGTCCTTCCTCCCCCTCCAGCTAGTTCTTGGTGATGTTCACCTGTTGCGGGTGATTTGCAGAGCAAATCGGAGGTTTTGCCCGTCTATTTGAGTGAAATCGACATATGCAGGTCCGTTTTTATTTTCTGTCTGTGCGCGTTTCGGCTGAGTTCGTGTTTCGGTCGGCCGAGTTCCTTGTTTAGGTTTTCGAACAGTGTTTTGGTCGGCCGAGTTTGGTCTTGAATCGGCCGAGTTTCTTTGTAGGTAAACGAGCAGTGTCTCGATCGGCCGAGTTTCCAGAGTGATCGGCCGAGTTTCCTGCTGATCGGCCGAAGTTGGTCGGCCGAGTTTCAGAAACTGAGAAGTGATCGGCTGAGTTCCAGAGTGATCGGCCGAGTTTCAGAGTGTGAGTGGCAGTTCATTCAGAAATCATTATTTAACTCATTTTAAATGCTTATTTGCTTCTGTATCAGTTGGTATAACTTCTAAACAGTGTAGTACATACAATAGAGTATGTTATTTTCATTGGAACATGAAATACATAATATTATTGATGAAAATGATGGAATTTCCTGTATTACAGTTGTAATGTATATGTTGATAAAAAAATGGATATTTAGCATTGAAACTGGATATGCGATGCTAAGTCATGCTTAAGATGACAAATGATATATCTGTGTTTTCAAGCGATGTTCAGAATATGAAATAAGTATGAAATGTAATATTCCTGTTTAAATGGTTATATGTTAATCAGTTAATAGACTTAGGTGCCCTAACACCGTAGAACCCCTTTGACAGATCTGCTTCTTAGGGGTGAAACTCGTGTTGCAACATTATCCGTGCGGAGTCATGGAGACACGAGGACAGAGAGGCAGTGTCCAACAACAACGCGTGCGGAGTCACGGTGGCACTGGAGAAAAATGGGGGTTATTCAACATTAATCCATGCAGAGTCACGGTGGTAACCCCGTGAGACTCTCCGCCTGTGTGCTCAGGTTAGAGGAGGAGTCTAGAGCACTCGGAGTAGTGCATTGAGGCCAGAGAGCCTGTAGGCCGGAGAGCCTGTGGTCCTGTGGCAGAGCAGGGTTGGCGTCAGACTTAGCATTTCCCGGGTGTGTCGCTAAGTCTTGTACGGTGAGATCATAGTTCTCTACGTATCTTTATATGTAGAGTACACTACATATGATTAGGGTATAATAATAATATAAATATGTAAACATATAGGATCACAGTAAATTAATATATTCGAAATTTTGTACCAATTCTATACATCTGTTTATTTATTTAAAATATCTGTTGTTGCATAAGAATGTGGTTATTATCTGTAAATCTGCTATGTCATTAGAACTGCCCTGCTTGTACTACACTTATGTTTTATTTCAATTTTATAAATCTGATGAGTTGTTTAGTGATAGCTAAGTGAAATTCTATTCACTGAGCGAGTAGGCTCATACCTCTACTCAAAACATTTTCAGGTCAGCATCAGCAACAGGAATCGGAAGGATCGTTTCATCCTAACGCCTAGTCTATAGAAGGTTTGTAGTTAGTCTAGTTAGAGGTCTCTTAGTCCTTTCCCCTCGGTCCTTGGGACATGGTGTGGGTGAGAGAGAGTATGTGTTGTGAAATGTGTATAAAGATGTAAATTAACTGTTATGTTTAATTTATGTTGAACAATGTAATTTGCTATAGACTTTGTATATATTTCCTGTCAGTTTAATAGAAATGCTTCTGCAGTTTGTTTGGGTTTTGGTTTACAGCCTAAATCAGGTTATCTTTTTAATGTCTTTAAGATGTTTGAAAAAGTGACGAGTGGTTTGGCTTGTGCGTAAATTCATTTGTCGCGCCTTAATCTCGTGGTCTGTGGTTAGTGTGAGATTGGGGTGTGACAGTCCATCTGTCTACGAGTGGAAAGCGGTACTGAACCTCAACTATGTTCCCAATGCTTTATGCAACTGTTCCCAGAAATGACTCGTAAACTGAGGACCTCTGTTAGAAACTATCATTACTGGCACACCATGCAACCGCACTATCTCATCCACATATACTCGAGTGAGCTTCTCAGCTGTGTACGTTGTCTTTACTGGTATGAAATGGGCAGACTTCGTCAATCTGTCCACTATCACCCAAATGGAATCGTGATTCCTAGTTGTCCTGGGCAGACCAACTACGAAATCCATGGTTATATGATCCCATTTCCACTGTGGTATCGGCAAGGGTTGCAACGTACCTGCCGGCTTTTGATGTTCAGCCTTGACTTGCTGACAAACCGCACATCTAGCCACAAACTCAGCTACATCTTTCTTCAAACTGGGCCACCAATACAAGTCTTTCAGGATATGATACATCTTGGTGACACCTAGATGCATAGCATACATCGATGTGTGTGCTTCTTCAAGTACTAACTTCCTCAGATTATCAGCATCGGGAACTACCATCCTATCACGATAGCAAACTAGTCCATCCTCAGAATCATGGAGCCCATTATGCTTTTCACTGCCGAACTCTGATATGATCAACTATACTGTATCATTTGTCTATTGTGCATCTTTGATATGTTGTCTCAACGTAGGCTTGACTTACATCTGTGCTAAAAGTCTAGCTAACAAGGAAACTTCCATCTATACATTCATCTACCGTAAGGAAACAAACATATCTCACCTATGGCATACCAGAGAACTCAACTGAGCCTTCTTTGAAGAAAGAGAAGAAGACTTTCGACTAAGCGCATTAGCTACCACATTCGCCTTACCAAGATGATACTCGATGGTGCAGTCGTAATCATTGATTAACTCCATCCATCGATGTTGTCACATGTTTAACTCATTCTGCAAAAAGATGTACTTTAGATTCTTATGATCCGTAAAGATCTGACACACTTCCCCGTAAAGATAGTGTCTCCAAATCTTTAACACATGAACCACTGCTGCCAACTCCAGATCATGAGTCGGATAGTTTTCCTCGTGTTTCTTAAGCTGTTGCAAAGCAAAAGAAACCACATGATCTTCCTGCATCAGCACACAACCTAAACCTTTCTTGGAATCATCGCAGAAAACAACATAGCCCTTTCCACGCTCTGGCAGTACTAGCACTGGCGCACTAGTCAGCTTCTCCTTCAAACTCTAGAAAGCTTGCTGACATCGATCATCCCAGACAAAAGGTACATCCTTTCTAGTCAACTTCATCATTGGCAACGCAATTGTACTGAAGTCCTTGATAAACCTCTGGTAGTATCCTGCTAAACCCAGGAAACTACGAACTTCTATCGGCGTCTTCAGCTGTTTCCAATCTGCAACAGACTCCACCTTCCTCGGGTCCACTTTGACTCCTTCAGTAGATATCACATGCCCCAAGAAAGTCACTTCTTCCAACCAGAACTCACACTTGCTGAACTTGGTGTACAATTGATGTTGGTGAAGAAGAGTCAATGCTAGTTGAAGATGTCGCTCATGATCTTGCTTGTCCCGACTATAGATCAAGATGTCATCTATAAAGCTACAACAAACTGATCTAAGAACGGACGAAACACTTTGTTCATCAAATCCATGAAAGCAGCAGGTGCATTGGTTAGCCCAAACGGCATAACCACAAACTCGAAGTGACCATACCTCATCCTAAAAGATGACTTCAGTATGTGATCCGCCTTAATCCTCAACTGATGATATCCGGACCGTAGATCGATCTTTGAAAACATTGTATCACCACGCAACTGATCGAACAGATCATCTATCCTTGGTAACTGGTACTTGTTCTTGATCATGACCTTGTTTAACTGGCGGTAATCTATACACAACTGCATTGATCCGTCCTTCTTCTTGACAAACAACACTGGAGCACCCCAAGGAGACATACTCGGTCGGATGAAACCTTTCTCCAACAACTCTTGCAACTGCTTCTTAAGCTCTGCCATCTCTACTGGAGCCATCCTATACGGTGTCTGTGCAACTGGTTGCGTTCCTGGTACTAGATTGATCTCAAAATC
Source organism: Alisma plantago-aquatica (assembly GCA_963693085.1). NCBI lineage: Eukaryota > Viridiplantae > Streptophyta > Magnoliopsida > Alismatales > Alismataceae > Alisma > Alisma plantago-aquatica. Next base: position 1,059,174,700 of record OY856409.1, on the reverse strand, counting down.
AATCTCTCGGGGTGGAGGAACACCAAGAAACTCATTAGGAAACACATCCACAAACTCTCGGACAACTAACACCTCCTCAAGACTAGGACCTTTCGCCTTGGTAGCCACAACGGTATCCACAACGTGAGATAAGAATGCCTCACATCCTTGATGTAGCAACTTCTCTACTACCATAGCTGATACCAGACACATCGGAAGAATCTTCCTATCTCCATGGAAGATCCACCTCTCTCCATCATCATCAAACACAGCTTGCTTGGAACCACAGTCCAAAACAACCTTATACTTCTCTAAGGTATCCATCCCAAGGATAACATCAAAACCATGCATATCAAGTGGTATGAGATCCACTTGAATGTTGTGTCCCGAGAAAGACAAGACACAAGATGGACACTCTTCTCGAAGCATTGAGGAACCGTCAAGAGGGGTTTCTAACAACAAGCTATCCTTCTTATGACTAACAGGTAGATGACAGTTTTCAAGCATACTATAGGCGATAAAAGAGTGTGTAGCACCCGGGTCAACCAGAACATATATAAAGCAAGAAGAAGACATATCAGAATGAAATAACTCCATCTGACATGTCACTACTCGCGGGTTGACTATCACCTCCGGCTGACTCATAGCATAGAATCGAGTCGTTGCTTGCTGTCCACACCCTCTGCTTCCTTGAGTAGATGATCCCGCTTGATACGCTTGACCACATCCTCGTCCTCTGCTGCCACTGGGCCGCTGTCCGTCTGACCCTTGATGATTCTTCCTTGACTACTGCGTCATTCAACATCCCTACTCGGGCAGTTTAACTTGAAATGCCTAATCTGACCACACAGATGGCATACCCTATCGTCGAACCGTGGCCTAAATGGCCCTGTCACTGTCACTGAAGCTATACTATGTGCCTTTGATGGTGAAGAAACATATCCTCTTCCTTTACTCAGAGACCACTACGACGGTGCACTGGAACCTCTCATCACTAAAGGTGTTGACAACTTGGGCTTCTTGAAGCCACTAAACCTTTGTCCCTGAAATTGAGTAGGCCTTTTGTGAGACATAGATTCTCTTTTCTCCCTTATCGACCGTTCAATCCTCCAGACAAATTCCACAAATGTAGCAAACCGTTCTTGGTTCTCCAACGTAGAAGCAGGTGTTGTCAGCTCAACACTCAGACCTTTCTCAAAGTGTCTGATCTGCTCTTCATCTGTTGCTTCCATGTGAGGACAAAACCTCAACAGATCCATGAACTTGGCTTCATACTCGGTGACGTTCATCGTTTCTTGCCGCAGGCGCTCAAACTGGCTAATCTTCTCATCCAGATATGTCTTCGGAAAGTATCTGTTGACGAACTCGTGTCGGAAAACTTCCCAACTGATCACCTCACCAGGTCGCTTCTCTTCCTCGATGGTCCACTAGTGACCAGCACTACCTTTCAGAAGGTAGACATCGTGCTTTACTTTGTCTGCTTCGGGGATGTCGAGGATCTGGAAAGCCTTCTCAAGACTTATCAGCCACAGATCTGCATTCGTTGGATCAGCCGTTCTAGCATATTTCGAAGCTCTGACTCGACGAAGCCGTTCTAGCATACCCAATGTTTCTCCATGGGGAGCCTATGCTCTCGGTGGAGGCACTGGAAATCTTTCAACCATGAGATTCATCGTAGCCATCATCTGCCCCATAAGTTGTTGATAGGCAGGGTGTTCAAGAATGGCTGGGTCAGGTTGGGGGACCTCAGGCACTCGATATCCATGTGCCTACCCTTCTTCTCCATCAACTGATGCAGCATCACTATTTTCAGCAGCATGTTCTTCATGGTTTCCAGACATCTTGAATTTTCTTCAGCTGAGAGCAGAAGACGATCGTAAGAAAATCTAGAAAACTCACAAGAACAGACACAACCTAGTCCTAAATCCCTGTAGACTCAGCAAACCTAGAGCTCTGATACCAAACTTGTGGCAACACATCCCGCTATCACACAGACAATGAGGTGTTATGTGAAAACGTGCAGAAATCACCATAACCACAGATTATCAAAAACATGGGTTAATTAAAACCGATTGCAGAAAGCTGATAAACTGAGAAACTATTACATTTAAGTCCTCACTCTGCAAGCAAACAGGTTATATAAACATATAAAAGCCTTGATACGTGTCCACAACTTAGAGGAACAACTGTCTAACCATCGCATGAGTTCATCACCTATTTATATGTAGATAAAGGCCCACATCTGACCATCAGTAGGATATACAAAACAACAACAGCTATACATCGTGAAACAACATCAAAACACCTCCAAGGACCTGAGAGTACAGGGATGACTCTAAGACTCTACTACAAAACATCAAAAATAGCAGCATATCCATCTCTTGCCTTCTACTGCTCTTCTTGATGCGCGGCCACAACTCCGCGACCACCACCTCGTCTAGCTCGAACACCTAAAAAGGGTGTAAACCAGCGGGGTGGGACACATAGTCCCAGTGAGAAACATAACTCCCCGCCGAAACTACAAAACCTCAGAAAGATAAAACAACAACAGAAGACAACTGATAAAGGGTATAAAAAGAGCAGTTTATAAAGTAAAGCTATTCATACCGTCAAGCTTACCAAAATGTACGGAAGGCATATCACCGATTATTTCTTTATGGAACATGATTAACAAGATAAGATTTATAAGATATTACCTCATAACATGAGGAACATATAAGTAGCTACAAAATATAACAAGATTGACTACACAAACAAGGCCTCAACCAATGTTCCGTGTTTTTCCTTAAGTAGTAAATACTATACGATTGGATTACATATTCTTATGCCTTGAGGAAGTGAACCGTACCGTTCAAATCCAACTGACGGTTGCGAAACCCGAAGTCGGTGCCATACAAGGTCAATGGAAGAGCCAGACTCCACGACCTCCCACCTCGTGGTCAGTGCACGAGAACCAAAGTAGGACCGCAATCTCTTGCTTAAGTGGCCTCAGCCATAGGGTCAGCTCCATAGGCTACCCTTCCTCTAGCCCGCCTCGGTATAGGTCTCGGCGCTAGTATATCTGAGCCACGGGCCAGTTCACCATGCTCTGAGCCATGAACGTGTTCATGCTCCATCACACTGAGCCATGGGCTTGCTCACCATGATATATATATATATATATATATATATATATATATATAGAGAGAGAGAGAGAGAGAGAGTTAGGCTAGAATACACTTGAGTGTACGGATCGCACGAATACACTCAAGTGTGTTTGCATATCAAGACTATTTTTTGTAAAATGTAAACCGTTGATCTGCACCGTCATACTATAACTAGGCAACATACAAAATTTGAGCCCATTTGAATGAGTGTAAGTCACTCATCCAAGGGCAACAAAATCGACGCGCGAAACTAATTTAAAATGCATAATTTTTGCGGTCTTCATAACATGAGCTATACATATCCAAATGTGCTCAAATTTTGCGTATGAGTTGTTCACAAGATGTTTAAGAAGATCAACGGATTAGATTTTCAAAAAAAATATTGCATCATGAAAAACTACTTGAGTGTATTCCACTCCGGATACACTCGAGTGTATTCTAGCCTGACTCTCTCTCTCTCTCTCTCTCTCTCTCTCTCTCTCTCTCTATATATATATATATATATATATACATATATATATATATATATATCTGAGTCTGCAATCGTAGTTGCACTCAATTCCCTCTCTATTTTAGGCTAGGAGAAACCACACATATTCAACAATATGCACTTCCAGGTTAACCCGTAGGAGAACCTGTTTCACCATCACCAGCTCCTGACGATGATGGATCTATGGCCAGGGCAACTACATGATATATTCCACTATGATTAATTAGTATCTTTTATATGGATTGTAAGATTCAACCAAGTTATATAACATGCAAACTATAACAAGAATAAACAACATAAAACTCAATGTTATGCTTTTATTGTAATCAACATCATCCTGATCCACCACAAGGATCCAACATTACATGTTATCACTTGGCCTCTTTCCAATCATCTAGATCCATCTCAAAGATCATCACATTGCCATGGGATCTCAATCCCTCATCACATAGTGCCACTGCTTCTCAAGGCTTACATCATCAACATGGGATAGCAATCCCAAGCACTTTAGTCAAACTTGGGTCCTCAGACCAAACACATCATATATAATACCTCATCATCAAGAGTAACTATCAAAGCAATGTTACTTATCATATATACCTCATAGCCTTTTACTTGGCTATGCATCACCTGCATGGTTAGTATACACAATAATCGTAGGCTTAACAGAAAGACCATGTTATCAATATAAGGTGACATTAATGATTATATGCTTTATCAATCATGCATCAACTTGTGATCATAAGCATAGGTTTCATCATTAAGCAAGGCATTCTACATGCTTATCATTTCCTCAACATAATACATAATATCAAGATGATCACATACATATGTAAGGTCATGTCAAGTTACATGGATAAGCTCTACGATAACGATTACCATTAAGTATATCAAGGGACACCATCATGACTAAATGTGATACATACACAAGGTTTAGCATAGATGTGGTCTACTATATCATGCACAACCAGGGTTACTATCAAAACCAAACGTGATGCAAGAAAAAAATCTCGGTTTCTATAAGGGGAAGGATCCTCACTAACAATACCCACTACCCTCACCATAGGTAGTATCGGGCAGGGCTCATCCTATCGTCCAACCACATCATCCTTATAACGGTCAAGCAACTACCAAGGATAACGGGCAGCATCTGTGGTAAAATGTGCAACGCTGTGTCGTGCTCTTCATGCATCTTGTGCAACGTTGTGCAACAAGGTTCGTTGTGTATCTGAGCCCAAGGAGTGTATCGTGCAAGGTGTGATGCGCACCATATCGTGCAACTCTGTCGGGCATCTTGGTGTCAGGTAACACAACATCGTGCTCAGCTATCTAGCCCGAACCTATCAGTCGTCACACAGGGCAAGGGTTAACGTGACGCCCGTCACAACATCTCAGAGCTAGCCAACACTTTCACACCTCAAGCCAACTACACTAGGCCATCTCTAAGTCATGTGTGGGGGGGGCAAAGTGCTCAGCAAGGTGCAGCTCAAACAACCAACAAGGAGCCTATCGTTCAGCCCACCTATCCATGCCCTATCTGCCGTCACAAGCAAGGACTGGGGTGTGACACCCGTCACAAGGTCAGGGACCATGCCCTATCTGCCGTCACAAGCAAGGACTGGGGTGTGACGCCCGTCACAAGGTCAGGGACCAAAGGGTATCATCCATCACAGCCACTACACATACATGTCGTCCACAACTCTAGGACAAGTGGGGTATCGGGCAACACCTCCCCCAATCTCATCATGGTAAAGAAGCAACTCCTCAAGATCGTCATCAACCTCAAGCACAAGGGCACCAAACCATAATGGATCAAGAGGATGGCTCACCTCTCAACTTAAGCAAGAGAGGGGTCTTGCACATCTCTTATCACCACTCGGTCAACACAAGGAACAACCTTAAATGAAGTCCACAACTACCACCAAGCTCACCCTTCAAGTCCATGGTGAGAGGAGGGTGTTTCTCAAGATACTAGAACACAAGCTCACCTCTCAACTTAAACGAGAGAGGAGTGTTGCTCATGATACTAGAACTCAAGCTCACTCCTCAAGACCTAGGAGAGAAGGGAGTATTGCTCACCAAGAAACCCTAGAACACATGGTTCGGCCAACAAGAACAACTTAAGCAAGAAACTAACTAGCCACATATAAGGACATAGAAAGAAGGTAGTGTAGTTAGGGTTAGGAGTTATGTAACCCACCTTAAGCAAGCTCCAAGCTCCAAGCACCACCAAGGAAGAAGGAGACTCCAAGAAGGATCAGCCACCAAGCTTGCAAGAGAAGAGAGTGTGTCGTGCCCCAAGGGAGAGGAAGACTAAGGAACTAAAGGGATCCTTAGCAAGGGAAAGGAAACACATATATATAAGGGGATGGAGGAGAAACCAAAGAAAAGAAAAGAAAGGTGTCGCCCACCTAGGGACACTTTTCCATGTGCAAAAACCACCACTCTAGCATGTCTTAAACACATGTCCAAGGCCATTGCCACATGCAAGCATCACGCACCAAGTGTCCACTAGTGGTGACACAAATGAGGTCAAAGATGGTCAAAGGTCCATGGGCTACACACCTTGGCGATACACCACCACCACCACCATGGGAGACACAGCCTGGGCGACACAAGCACCCTCTTGCCCGACACAAGGTTCAACCAAGAAAAGACAAGGCACCACAAGGCCCAACAAGCTCAACCAGGCCCAAAGGAACTCAAGCAATGAGCCCAAACCTTCCTCTCTACTCTAGAGGAAGCAAGGAGAGGGAGGAACACCTCACAAGGTGAAAAACTTGCTCACAAACCCTAGACTTGGGTTAATTGCAAGTAGCACCTCCAACTCTCAACAAGAACCAACAAACCCTAATCACCACTAAAGGTGATTAGCAAGCAACAAAGCATCAGGGTTAAGCAAAGCAAATAGGGTAAACCCTAAACGGAGGTCAGGGTCCTTACACTTAGAATGAAGCCCAAGGGGTCCTATTTGTAGTTGGGGATGCCCCTTAGCTTTTAGGAACACTTAAGAATGAAAACTATCTATTTTGTGGCTTGTAATGGATATATTTTTTGTTGTTGCAAGTCCACAATGGATAGAAATGCTTTTCTACACTTTTTCGTACAGTGCAATCGGTCGAGTTTCTATAAAGATAACTTGATTGATCCCACTAAGAGGTAACACCAATTTTGGCCATAGGTCAAGTTTGTCTTGGGGTAACTCGACCAATTCACATAAATCAGTTTTAGTTTGTAGAACTCGACCGATCAAAAGTCATTTCAAGATCCAATCAGGATCGATCAAGTTTGCAACTCGACAGATGAACAACCAAATGTGAATTTTGGAAAATGGCTTTTGAGTGCTTAAATATTCGATCTAAGTGCTCCTAATCTTTTCTAAGCTTAATTAAAAGTCATATAATCAATACAAATGATTTACAACATGATTCTAATGGATTTACATAATATTCCAAAAAGGTGCACTTGTATTGACTTTGACTTGTCTTTTCTTCAATTTGAGATGTGCAAGTTAGAGCATTTGGAGTGTATCTATACTTAATCTGAAATCACTCAATGTAGAAGCATTAGACACAAATAAGTGGAATGGTTAGTCATCATCAAAATAAGGTTTTGGTCAATTTAGACCTAGAGTCAATAGGATCTTCATCACCTCTCCATACCACTCTTTTATACTTTTCTATGAAAAAATAAGACCATATAGAGTTGTTCTCTAGTATGCTCCAGGTAGCTTTCATTATGCATGTCTTTTTAGAGTCTTTGATTTTTTGTATGTATTAATCTACATGTTCTATTGGTTTAAAGATAGTTTCACATTTAATCCATGCCTATAAAACCCCTAACCTAGATTAAACTTTAAACATATTTTATAAGTTAATTATATGCTTGGATGCATTATTACATGCTTGAGATATATGTGTAATTAATTGGTGATGATATGCTCTTGTCATTATATGTGCAAATTCGCTATGCTTGGAGGTTCTTATTGCAATTTTCATGTAGAATATTTGCCTTTATATTCTCTCTTCTTTGGGATAGTTTTGGTGAGCATCAGTTTTTATAGAAACTACCCTTCCTTTCCATTGGTCGTAGTCTGGTGGAGGCACTTAACCTTATTTACCTTTTGGGTCCTCATCGGTTGGAGGATTGATTGTGTGGAGACTTATGGATTTATGTCTATCATCCACTAATGATTTTCTACATATAGTTCATTGATGGTCTTAGAGGTAACTAGTCATTGCCTTCTCATCAGAAGAGAATAGATGAGAGGATGTGCACCATCATCAAATGATGACTACAGATGGCCCTCCTCCTTCAGTGATCAATGTGAATGTTGAAGGCTATTGACCAATGAAGAGCCTTCTCGGCATTAATGGATGAACCTACTATACCTATGAACCAATGAGATTTATGGGTCTGCAAACCAATGATGGTAATCGATGAGACCTTAATTCACTTTCCACCAATGAAACTACACTACCGTCTATTTATGGGAGTTTAGAGTCATTCTTCGATGGTGTCATTGATTGGAGATGACATGACTGTAAAGATTGATGGCTTGGTAACTGTGACGTCCCCAGATTTTGGCTTCTCCAAACCCTATTGGGAATGAGAGCCCATAATCCGAAAACATCATCCAATCATATCAGAAAGTGATGCGGAAGCATAATACGCATACATGAACGTACAACCATAACATACTCAACATTCAACATGTATTTTTATACATACTGGACTTATTACATAATGAATTACACTTGCATATTGAAAGATGATTTACAAGTCTAAGAACATGTATGATAACTAGGATCTTCACAATAGGTACAACCTGAACAACTTGCTCACATCCTGTACTTTTCCTCCCATGCTATCTCTGAACCTAAAACATACGTGAAACAACAAATCAACACACAAGGTGTTGTGTACGTGGGAAGAAAGATACATATATTTATGGCTTGCATAATTTTTGAAAAAGATTTGCAGAAGGAAGGAAAATCATAGAAAACACTTCTTTATTAAGCGAAATATGCCAATTTAAGTCATTTTCCTAGATGAATTGCATTATCAAGGTGGACTAGTACCAAAACATAAATATGGGCCCATCCCCATGTACCAAGTACTCTAGGGAAACTCCCCGTACACCGTGTGCTCTAGGGAGGTGTACTAGCCAACATTAATCCATTCCCTCGTAAGGGGGATAATGAACACCTTAAATAACTACAAAACATCTACTCATAATTTATGTTTTCAAGTGACAAAACAACGAGTACTACATAGCAATACTACATCCAATATTTGCAAATAGAAGAGAGCATACATACATATCATGATTGCAAGCAAGAAAACCATAGTCATATAATTAAATAAACCCACGTACCTGAGTTCAGAGATTCCTATTTACATTCTGATCATCTACATATCTGGTCATCACCTGATTAATAATAAAATCATATACTAGCATTAGATTCTCATCATCTTAACCCTAGTTGTGTTCATTAGGGTTTACATTATCTCATTAGGATATTCCAACATTTACTTGCATTATTGTCTTATATTTATCCTACAGATGTCATTTTCCAGATTATGATTCATTATCTGAATATTAGGCTCCATATTCTTTTTAGTGCACATAATAACCCTAGGTTACATCATTAACCTAACTTAGGGTTTTATAACATGTATTAATATTCATCTTCATATAATATGGATTTTGTTCATCATTATGATCTCATAATTAAAACTGAGGTTCAAAATACATATATGAGCTTACTATGTAAATTTCACCGTTTATTGAGCATGCATGTATTTATTATATTTTCTTTAGGGTTATTTGCCCTAATTAGACATATTAAATAAAATTACATGATTTCGTACATCAATATCTATATGTATGACTTAAGATGGATTATAAACATAATTATGGACTTACTGACATTTTTCCATAATTTTAGGTATTCGTTTATTATTTATTATACATGAAAAGACCATTATACATCTTACAAGATATCACTGAGATTTAAGCATCAAAACACTAATATTATCTTTCCATGATGTTCTACGCATTTTTCTGAGAAATTCGGTATATTGTACTTATTTTTCTGATCACTGTGCTATTTCCTACGAATTAAAGAAGATCTGAGCATTATAGAGGTATTACCTTTATTGGGCCAATCGGCCGCTGACACGTGACTCTAGGGCTGGAACGCACCCTTTGCTTGGGCCGGCCGGTCTGGTTTGGAAGAACCGTTTGGTTTAGTTAGGATTTGGCCATTTCTTCTCTGATTTGTCACTGAACCAAGGTGAGGCACCCGCTCCCTCCCCTTTCCTTCTTCGTTCCACCTGGGCGCTGCGTCTCCACGCCCTCGCGATCTGGGGGTCTGTGGGACTCCGCTTCACGGCCTCTGCTGTGATGATCTCCGGTGTGAGATCCTGCACCGCCAGCTCCTCCGTTCAAGCTTCTTCAGCCACCACTACCTGCGGCATCCCCAAAAAGGTCTCCATGGCTCCTCTATTTCTCAGCCCCAGCTCCAGACCCTAGCGTCCACAAGCTCATCGTCGGTTGGTTCTGGATATGGCGGGGCAAAGAGGCAAAACACCTCTGCTTTGCGAACTCCGATCCTCCGTGCATTGTGCCCATGAGTGACCAGCGCCACCGCCGCCCTCTCGTTCAAGCGCCGCCATGAGGGGCGTCTTCCGATGGGCAACCGGACCGTGGTCGACTCCGGCGAGCAAAGGCACCCCTACCCTCCTCCATTGGCCCTGACCTCAGCACCGACAGGGGGTGGTTCAGAGCAGCGACAAAGGATCAGCAAGAACGGGGCATCCATCAGGGAGAGGCCATCTTCGGTTAACCCAACAGAGTGGAGGCAGCAAGGGAACAAGGTCCTTAAACCTCCCCTGTGCTTGTTCCTTCCCCTGGTACCGACTTGTGGCTATGGAAACTCAGATAAGCAGTGACATTGGATCTTGGAATCTGGGTGTGCTGAGTTCTAACATGTTCCTCTGACCTCGATCAATCCTTAGGTGGTGAAGAAGGTGATATGAAACCTCTCGCCTCCACCTTGACTAGCCACTTTGAGAAACTATGGAGAAGGGGCGACGAGGAGGGGCACTCTCTCTCTGTTCCAGGGGTCTCCACAGTCGAATCAGGGATCTGTTACAAGTGTTGTGTAGGTCATGGGTTTACTAACCAGATTTCCTTAGCCTACCCCCCCCACCTTCATCGGATCACATGGCACCCCAGTCGTTCTGTTCCTCCCTTTACGGGGGTTAGGGATGACCGATTCCCTCAGTGCCTCGCTGCAAAAAGGCAGCGTGACATTAATATGTCACATGTCTAAAGACCAAAGTCTGATAAAAAAAAATATCATCGATGTCCACAATTCAAATAATTCTATCTCTTTGTAGCAATATCCAAAAATTCTAAAAATTTAAACATAGGCTCTCAAAATCCTAATCTATCTTCTATTGAAGTTTGAGAATCAAAGACTATTATTTAACCATGCCAATAATTTTTATTTAACTAACCTCATAAATAAGTGTATTAACCTTAAATACAAGTCGATTCATCATCAACTCTATCTCTAATCATGCTTTTTGGGTGAAATTATTCTTATCTGAATTACACGATCCTCAAGTTGAGTTCAATCATATACAAACATCCTTGGTCATAAATTTCTACATTTGATATCGAAATCCTAAAATCGAGGTCATCACATTCACCCCACCTTATAAGGAATTTCGTCCTCGAAATTTAAATAGGCTCATCCTTAAGAGGCTATTTAGGAGTTCAACTTCATATACATCATCATTTCTTAGGTTCTAAGACCACCATAATTGCATGCACTCTAAGTTGTTAGCTTAGGGTCTCGAGATTCTTGGGTGTGTCCACCCCACCTTATATATGTGGAAGTGTCACTTAAAGTCTTAGGCATAACATGACATTATGATATCTTAGGATTACATCACCACTACTGGTACATGTTTTGTTCATACTTCTAATTTTCATGAGGAATTCATTTACATGACATGATATTTGGATTGTTCAGATCTAACATCATTAATATGTTTTATGATCAACATCTTACATTGATTTCAGCATTAGAGGAGATTTATCTTCATCCTTGATATTAGGATTTTTCTACATAAGAAGGTCTTACGTAACATGCTTGAGCATTAGGGTTTCACCCTATGGTGTGATATTTATACTCAACTTAGAAGCATATATTGAGAAGGATCAAGGTTACGAACTATATTTCTGATCATATACCCTATGATCTGAATATATCTTTATATCAAGTTCATGAACTCAACTTTTTATGTCTTGCATGTATTATGTGAAGGGAAAAGAGAATATACTAAGTTTATCCCATGATCTCAGCATCATGTCTTTCATGTTTCATATGAAGGGGAAGATAATATTTTAAAGTCAAACTTATCATGATTTCAATCTTTGGAACTACATGTATGATATAGGGGGGAATATAGAATAGGTCAAGCTTATACGAGTGACTCCTCATATATAAATCATCTATATAGCTCAAGTGAGGTTTCTATCATCATATATTAAGAAGGAGAAGAAGAAGGGAGAACATGTATGTTGAGTACCTTTTGCACAAAGCATCATACTCTCGTAACTAGAGTTCATATATTACCTCACTTGCAACTAATGATGAGATTCACAAAATATGTCACTCAAGCTAGGACCTAACTCATCCAAAGGATTGACTTTATCATATGGGTCATCTACCCATCCTTTTATTTTACCCAATTCTCATATATAGATTTGAATCATGCATAAGGACTCAACTCAACACTCAAGAGTAATCTAGTGTAGGATTTTATTTTTACACATATCTCATGTATTGGAGGCTAGGTCCTATGACCTTCTCCCTGTGGGTCTTACTCTCTCTAGAGTTCACCACATATCTCATCCTACCACTAGCTATCCTCCTTGTATAAGAGCTTGAGGCTCATGCATACTCATCTCTATCTTAACTTAGCTTATCTTAAGTAGGAAAAGGGAATGTACTTTCATCATCAAGATTTTGCTTAAATTCTCCAAAATTGGATTCAACTAATATACAACTTAAACCTATATAAGGAAACTTATACCATCAAAGATCAAACTTAGATAAGATTTCACATGCTTATTTCAACTGTCATTCTATCATATGCTCTATGTATCACATATCTTGCTAAGGCTCTAGACATCTAATATAGACTACTCTCTCTTCTAGACTGATGTCACTCCCTTTCACTTAGGTTGCACGAACACCCACTACTCTCCTGTGTGATGGACACATTTTTATATTTACATATATCTAATAAAATATTATATAGTTTTTTCTCCGAGAAAGAAGGCGTCAGAGAAAACTGTCGAGGTGCGAGCCGATGGGGAAACAAAACCAAACCAGCAAACTCGAGTGTCCAACACACAGTAGATAGTCTGGTGTTATGTGACCTAGTGAAATGGTGAGAACGAGATGTAGACTAGTGTAGCTACCCAATACATATGAGCTCTATATGGAAAGGGTCTCAGACACTTGTCTAAACCTAGTTCTCGAACATCTAGGTTCTAACCTAGAGGCTAGGTCAACCTTATTCCTATAGAACAACTTACTAAGTTTCTAATGTTTAAAGTGGAAGGTGAGATTTAGGTTTATTGTTTCATGGTGAGCAATTGTTTGGTGTAGTTATTGTTCATGCTCTGATACCAACTGTGACGTCCCCAGATTTTGGCTTCTCCAAACCCTATTGGGAATGAGAGCCCATAATCCGAAAACATCATCCAATCATATCAGAAAGTGATGCGGAAGCATAATACGCATACATGAACGTACAACCATAACATACTCAACATTCAACATGTATTTTTATACATACTGGACTTATTACATAATGAATTACACTTGCATATTGAAAGATGATTTACAAGTCTAAGAACATGTATGATAACTAGGATCTTCACAATAGGTACAACCTGAACAACTTGCTCACATCCTGTACTTTTCCTCCCATGCTATCTCTGAACCTAAAACATACGTGAAACAACAAATCAACACACAAGGTGTTGTGTACGTGGGAAGAAAGATACATATATTTATGGCTTGCATAATTTTTGAAAAAGATTTGCAGAAGGAAGGAAAATCATAGAAAACACTTCTTTATTAAGCGAAATATGCCAATTTAAGTCATTTTCCTAGATGAATTGCATTATCAAGGTGGACTAGTACCAAAACATAAATATGGGCCCATCCCCATGTACCAAGTACTCTAGGGAAACTCCCCGTACACCGTGTGCTCTAGGGAGGTGTACTAGCCAACATTAATCCATTCCCTCGTAAGGGGGATAATGAACACCTTAAATAACTACAAAACATCTACTCATAATTTATGTTTTCAAGTGACAAAACAACGAGTACTACATAGCAATACTACATCCAATATTTGCAAATAGAAGAGAGCATACATACATATCATGATTGCAAGCAAGAAAACCATAGTCATATAATTAAATAAACCCACGTACCTGAGTTCAGAGATTCCTATTTACATTCTGATCATCTACATATCTGGTCATCACCTGATTAATAATAAAATCATATACTAGCATTAGATTCTCATCATCTTAACCCTAGTTGTGTTCATTAGGGTTTACATTATCTCATTAGGATATTCCAACATTTACTTGCATTATTGTCTTATATTTATCCTACAGATGTCATTTTCCAGATTATGATTCATTATCTGAATATTAGGCTCCATATTCTTTTTAGTGCACATAATAACCCTAGGTTACATCATTAACCTAACTTAGGGTTTTATAACATGTATTAATATTCATCTTCATATAATATGGATTTTGTTCATCATTATGATCTCATAATTAAAACTGAGGTTCAAAATACATATATGAGCTTACTATGTAAATTTCACCGTTTATTGAGCATGCATGTATTTATTATATTTTCTTTAGGGTTATTTGCCCTAATTAGACATATTAAATAAAATTACATGATTTCGTACATCAATATCTATATGTATGACTTAAGATGGATTATAAACATAATTATGGACTTACTGACATTTTTCCATAATTTTAGGTATTCGTTTATTATTTATTATACATGAAAAGACCATTATACATCTTACAAGATATCACTGAGATTTAAGCATCAAAACACTAATATTATCTTTCCATGATGTTCTACGCATTTTTCTGAGAAATTCGGTATATTGTACTTATTTTTCTGATCACTGTGCTATTTCCTACGAATTAAAGAAGATCTGAGCATTATAGAGGTATTACCTTTATTGGGCCAATCGGCCGCTGACACGTGACTCTAGGGCTGGAACGCACCCTTTGCTTGGGCCGGCCGGTCTGGTTTGGAAGAACCGTTTGGTTTAGTTAGGATTTGGCCATTTCTTCTCTGATTTGTCACTGAACCAAGGTGAGGCACCCGCTCCCTCCCCTTTCCTTCTTCGTTCCACCTGGGCGCTGCGTCTCCACGCCCTCGCGATCTGGGGGTCTGTGGGACTCCGCTTCACGGCCTCTGCTGTGATGATCTCCGGTGTGAGATCCTGCACCGCCAGCTCCTCCGTTCAAGCTTCTTCAGCCACCACTACCTGCGGCATCCCCAAAAAGGTCTCCATGGCTCCTCTATTTCTCAGCCCCAGCTCCAGACCCTAGCGTCCACAAGCTCATCGTCGGTTGGTTCTGGATATGGCGGGGCAAAGAGGCAAAACACCTCTGCTTTGCGAACTCCGATCCTCCGTGCATTGTGCCCATGAGTGACCAGCGCCACCGCCGCCCTCTCGTTCAAGCGCCGCCATGAGGGGCGTCTTCCGATGGGCAACCGGACCGTGGTCGACTCCGGCGAGCAAAGGCACCCCTACCCTCCTCCATTGGCCCTGACCTCAGCACCGACAGGGGGTGGTTCAGAGCAGCGACAAAGGATCAGCAAGAACGGGGCATCCATCAGGGAGAGGCCATCTTCGGTTAACCCAACAGAGTGGAGGCAGCAAGGGAACAAGGTCCTTAAACCTCCCCTGTGCTTGTTCCTTCCCCTGGTACCGACTTGTGGCTATGGAAACTCAGATAAGCAGTGACATTGGATCTTGGAATCTGGGTGTGCTGAGTTCTAACATGTTCCTCTGACCTCGATCAATCCTTAGGTGGTGAAGAAGGTGATATGAAACCTCTCGCCTCCACCTTGACTAGCCACTTTGAGAAACTATGGAGAAGGGGCGACGAGGAGGGGCACTCTCTCTCTGTTCCAGGGGTCTCCACAGTCGAATCAGGGATCTGTTACAAGTGTTGTGTAGGTCATGGGTTTACTAACCAGATTTCCTTAGCCTACCCCCCCCACCTTCATCGGATCACATGGCACCCCAGTCGTTCTGTTCCTCCCTTTACGGGGGTTAGGGATGACCGATTCCCTCAGTGCCTCGCTGCAAAAAGGCAGCGTGACATTAATATGTCACATGTCTAAAGACCAAAGTCTGATAAAAAAAAATATCATCGATGTCCACAATTCAAATAATTCTATCTCTTTGTAGCAATATCCAAAAATTCTAAAAATTTAAACATAGGCTCTCAAAATCCTAATCTATCTTCTATTGAAGTTTGAGAATCAAAGACTATTATTTAACCATGCCAATAATTTTTATTTAACTAACCTCATAAATAAGTGTATTAACCTTAAATACAAGTCGATTCATCATCAACTCTATCTCTAATCATGCTTTTTGGGTGAAATTATTCTTATCTGAATTACACGATCCTCAAGTTGAGTTCAATCATATACAAACATCCTTGGTCATAAATTTCTACATTTGATATCGAAATCCTAAAATCGAGGTCATCACATTCACCCCACCTTATAAGGAATTTCGTCCTCGAAATTTAAATAGGCTCATCCTTAAGAGGCTATTTAGGAGTTCAACTTCATATACATCATCATTTCTTAGGTTCTAAGACCACCATAATTGCATGCACTCTAAGTTGTTAGCTTAGGGTCTCGAGATTCTTGGGTGTGTCCACCCCACCTTATATATGTGGAAGTGTCACTTAAAGTCTTAGGCATAACATGACATTATGATATCTTAGGATTACATCACCACTACTGGTACATGTTTTGTTCATACTTCTAATTTTCATGAGGAATTCATTTACATGACATGATATTTGGATTGTTCAGATCTAACATCATTAATATGTTTTATGATCAACATCTTACATTGATTTCAGCATTAGAGGAGATTTATCTTCATCCTTGATATTAGGATTTTTCTACATAAGAAGGTCTTACGTAACATGCTTGAGCATTAGGGTTTCACCCTATGGTGTGATATTTATACTCAACTTAGAAGCATATATTGAGAAGGATCAAGGTTACGAACTATATTTCTGATCATATACCCTATGATCTGAATATATCTTTATATCAAGTTCATGAACTCAACTTTTTATGTCTTGCATGTATTATGTGAAGGGAAAAGAGAATATACTAAGTTTATCCCATGATCTCAGCATCATGTCTTTCATGTTTCATATGAAGGGGAAGATAATATTTTAAAGTCAAACTTATCATGATTTCAATCTTTGGAACTACATGTATGATATAGGGGGGAATATAGAATAGGTCAAGCTTATACGAGTGACTCCTCATATATAAATCATCTATATAGCTCAAGTGAGGTTTCTATCATCATATATTAAGAAGGAGAAGAAGAAGGGAGAACATGTATGTTGAGTACCTTTTGCACAAAGCATCATACTCTCGTAACTAGAGTTCATATATTACCTCACTTGCAACTAATGATGAGATTCACAAAATATGTCACTCAAGCTAGGACCTAACTCATCCAAAGGATTGACTTTATCATATGGGTCATCTACCCATCCTTTTATTTTACCCAATTCTCATATATAGATTTGAATCATGCATAAGGACTCAACTCAACACTCAAGAGTAATCTAGTGTAGGATTTTATTTTTACACATATCTCATGTATTGGAGGCTAGGTCCTATGACCTTCTCCCTGTGGGTCTTACTCTCTCTAGAGTTCACCACATATCTCATCCTACCACTAGCTATCCTCCTTGTATAAGAGCTTGAGGCTCATGCATACTCATCTCTATCTTAACTTAGCTTATCTTAAGTAGGAAAAGGGAATGTACTTTCATCATCAAGATTTTGCTTAAATTCTCCAAAATTGGATTCAACTAATATACAACTTAAACCTATATAAGGAAACTTATACCATCAAAGATCAAACTTAGATAAGATTTCACATGCTTATTTCAACTGTCATTCTATCATATGCTCTATGTATCACATATCTTGCTAAGGCTCTAGACATCTAATATAGACTACTCTCTCTTCTAGACTGATGTCACTCCCTTTCACTTAGGTTGCACGAACACCCACTACTCTCCTGTGTGATGGACACATTTTTATATTTACATATATCTAATAAAATATTATATAGTTTTTTCTCCGAGAAAGAAGGCGTCAGAGAAAACTGTCGAGGTGCGAGCCGATGGGGAAACAAAACCAAACCAGCAAACTCGAGTGTCCAACACACAGTAGATAGTCTGGTGTTATGTGACCTAGTGAAATGGTGAGAACGAGATGTAGACTAGTGTAGCTACCCAATACATATGAGCTCTATATGGAAAGGGTCTCAGACACTTGTCTAAACCTAGTTCTCGAACATCTAGGTTCTAACCTAGAGGCTAGGTCAACCTTATTCCTATAGAACAACTTACTAAGTTTCTAATGTTTAAAGTGGAAGGTGAGATTTAGGTTTATTGTTTCATGGTGAGCAATTGTTTGGTGTAGTTATTGTTCATGCTCTGATACCAACTGTGACGTCCCCAGATTTTGGCTTCTCCAAACCCTATTGGGAATGAGAGCCCATAATCCGAAAACATCATCCAATCATATCAGAAAGTGATGCGGAAGCATAATACGCATACATGAACGTACAACCATAACATACTCAACATTCAACATGTATTTTTATACATACTGGACTTATTACATAATGAATTACACTTGCATATTGAAAGATGATTTACAAGTCTAAGAACATGTATGATAACTAGGATCTTCACAATAGGTACAACCTGAACAACTTGCTCACATCCTGTACTTTTCCTCCCATGCTATCTCTGAACCTAAAACATACGTGAAACAACAAATCAACACACAAGGTGTTGTGTACGTGGGAAGAAAGATACATATATTTATGGCTTGCATAATTTTTGAAAAAGATTTGCAGAAGGAAGGAAAATCATAGAAAACACTTCTTTATTAAGCGAAATATGCCAATTTAAGTCATTTTCCTAGATGAATTGCATTATCAAGGTGGACTAGTACCAAAACATAAATATGGGCCCATCCCCATGTACCAAGTACTCTAGGGAAACTCCCCGTACACCGTGTGCTCTAGGGAGGTGTACTAGCCAACATTAATCCATTCCCTCGTAAGGGGGATAATGAACACCTTAAATAACTACAAAACATCTACTCATAATTTATGTTTTCAAGTGACAAAACAACGAGTACTACATAGCAATACTACATCCAATATTTGCAAATAGAAGAGAGCATACATACATATCATGATTGCAAGCAAGAAAACCATAGTCATATAATTAAATAAACCCACGTACCTGAGTTCAGAGATTCCTATTTACATTCTGATCATCTACATATCTGGTCATCACCTGATTAATAATAAAATCATATACTAGCATTAGATTCTCATCATCTTAACCCTAGTTGTGTTCATTAGGGTTTACATTATCTCATTAGGATATTCCAACATTTACTTGCATTATTGTCTTATATTTATCCTACAGATGTCATTTTCCAGATTATGATTCATTATCTGAATATTAGGCTCCATATTCTTTTTAGTGCACATAATAACCCTAGGTTACATCATTAACCTAACTTAGGGTTTTATAACATGTATTAATATTCATCTTCATATAATATGGATTTTGTTCATCATTATGATCTCATAATTAAAACTGAGGTTCAAAATACATATATGAGCTTACTATGTAAATTTCACCGTTTATTGAGCATGCATGTATTTATTATATTTTCTTTAGGGTTATTTGCCCTAATTAGACATATTAAATAAAATTACATGATTTCGTACATCAATATCTATATGTATGACTTAAGATGGATTATAAACATAATTATGGACTTACTGACATTTTTCCATAATTTTAGGTATTCGTTTATTATTTATTATACATGAAAAGACCATTATACATCTTACAAGATATCACTGAGATTTAAGCATCAAAACACTAATATTATCTTTCCATGATGTTCTACGCATTTTTCTGAGAAATTCGGTATATTGTACTTATTTTTCTGATCACTGTGCTATTTCCTACGAATTAAAGAAGATCTGAGCATTATAGAGGTATTACCTTTATTGGGCCAATCGGCCGCTGACACGTGACTCTAGGGCTGGAACGCACCCTTTGCTTGGGCCGGCCGGTCTGGTTTGGAAGAACCGTTTGGTTTAGTTAGGATTTGGCCATTTCTTCTCTGATTTGTCACTGAACCAAGGTGAGGCACCCGCTCCCTCCCCTTTCCTTCTTCGTTCCACCTGGGCGCTGCGTCTCCACGCCCTCGCGATCTGGGGGTCTGTGGGACTCCGCTTCACGGCCTCTGCTGTGATGATCTCCGGTGTGAGATCCTGCACCGCCAGCTCCTCCGTTCAAGCTTCTTCAGCCACCACTACCTGCGGCATCCCCAAAAAGGTCTCCATGGCTCCTCTATTTCTCAGCCCCAGCTCCAGACCCTAGCGTCCACAAGCTCATCGTCGGTTGGTTCTGGATATGGCGGGGCAAAGAGGCAAAACACCTCTGCTTTGCGAACTCCGATCCTCCGTGCATTGTGCCCATGAGTGACCAGCGCCACCGCCGCCCTCTCGTTCAAGCGCCGCCATGAGGGGCGTCTTCCGATGGGCAACCGGACCGTGGTCGACTCCGGCGAGCAAAGGCACCCCTACCCTCCTCCATTGGCCCTGACCTCAGCACCGACAGGGGGTGGTTCAGAGCAGCGACAAAGGATCAGCAAGAACGGGGCATCCATCAGGGAGAGGCCATCTTCGGTTAACCCAACAGAGTGGAGGCAGCAAGGGAACAAGGTCCTTA
The DNA here is from genome assembly GCA_963693085.1 of Alisma plantago-aquatica. NCBI lineage: Eukaryota > Viridiplantae > Streptophyta > Magnoliopsida > Alismatales > Alismataceae > Alisma > Alisma plantago-aquatica. The sequence goes on along the minus strand of OY856409.1, from coordinate 1,059,153,888 downwards.
AACCTCCCCTGTGCTTGTTCCTTCCCCTGGTACCGACTTGTGGCTATGGAAACTCAGATAAGCAGTGACATTGGATCTTGGAATCTGGGTGTGCTGAGTTCTAACATGTTCCTCTGACCTCGATCAATCCTTAGGTGGTGAAGAAGGTGATATGAAACCTCTCGCCTCCACCTTGACTAGCCACTTTGAGAAACTATGGAGAAGGGGCGACGAGGAGGGGCACTCTCTCTCTGTTCCAGGGGTCTCCACAGTCGAATCAGGGATCTGTTACAAGTGTTGTGTAGGTCATGGGTTTACTAACCAGATTTCCTTAGCCTACCCCCCCCACCTTCATCGGATCACATGGCACCCCAGTCGTTCTGTTCCTCCCTTTACGGGGGTTAGGGATGACCGATTCCCTCAGTGCCTCGCTGCAAAAAGGCAACGTGACATTAATATGTCACATGTCTAAAGACCAAAGTCTGATAAAAAAAAATATCATCGATGTCCACAATTCAAATAATTCTATCTCTTTGTAGCAATATCCAAAAATTCTAAAAATTTAAACATAGGCTCTCAAAATCCTAATCTATCTTCTATTGAAGTTTGAGAATCAAAGACTATTATTTAACCATGCCAATAATTTTTATTTAACTAACCTCATAAATAAGTGTATTAACCTTAAATACAAGTCGATTCATCATCAACTCTATCTCTAATCATGCTTTTTGGGTGAAATTATTCTTATCTGAATTACACGATCCTCAAGTTGAGTTCAATCATATACAAACATCCTTGGTCATAAATTTCTACATTTGATATCGAAATCCTAAAATCGAGGTCATCACAGTAACTTTGATTGTTTCCTTATCTCTCATGTTATCTTTCCTTTGGAGATACAAATACCCCCTTACTCTCATCCATCGCCTTAGTTGTGTGAGTTGCCTTAGATCTCTCACAATTATAGTGAGTCATCATAAATTGACAATAACTAATGAGATTTATGCCTTCATCGATCTGTGATGGATCTGTTGATTATCTCTTCTTAACTTATTTTGTGAAGATTGATGTCCCTCCTTAAATATATAGGATCTAGATGCATGTAAGAGAAGGTCCTTTTCTTACTATTAATATGATGATCCTTCATCTTCTTCTTCCTTAAGCTTTTTTCTTGGTGGTTTCTCTTCTAAGGTTTCGACCTAGGTAGTCTTACACCTAATTTTCTTCTTTTTCTTACCGCAGTTTCTCTTAAATCATGGAATTAGGGTTGTTTCAAGATTTAAAGTAGGGAAGTCTAGATATTTGGAAAGATCATGACATGCTTGAAGTTTGGAGCTTGTTGGAGCTTCAAAATGAAATCTTAAGGCTTTCCAATTCCATATTCTTATGGACTCTTTTCTACAAATTGTAAGGTGGGTGATAAACCATATGATGCATATAGTACCTACATGATACATGCAAACCCTTATATCATTTAAAAACCCTCTTAAATGTGAAAATATGGAATTTTTATATTAATCCACGAAAATATAAAGGAATACAGACTTGCATGTTTCCTTAGATCTTTTAAATATCTTTCCTTGGTAATAAAGTATGCTTCATTGAAATTCATGTACTATATTTGATCTATGTTGGTAAATATCTTAAAGGTGATACCTTTATGATGTTCTTGTACCCCATATTGTGGAATGCAAAGTATATGATATCCCTTGATGTTAGAAAATTGTTCTACAGTCTTGTTAAGGATATCTTCTAGCCATTATGTTTTTGAAAATATGTGAAAATAGACTACTACACAAAAATAGCTTATCTACGATGGGAGTTAGATTTCCTTATGAGTATATCTTTTAAGTGTTTTTTTAATGTACATGAGGAGGTCAGTATATCATACATCATTATGATGTTCTCAAGTGAACTTAAGGCTTGTGATGATTTAATGTGATTTCCTTGAGAAGATTGGACCTTGGTATGGTCTTTCAAACATAATAGGGCCTCATGGAGTTTGGATTTTAAATCATGGCCTTAGTAAAACCAAGAGGAGCTACAGTGCAACACCCATTTTGGGTAGATCGAACTGTATAGTAGTATATTTATATCTTCTAGAGTTTGAAACACTTAATTAATCATATAATTACTTCGTTGGTGGTTGTATGTAGCTTGATTGATGTAGTTGTAAAACAAATAGTTGTTTTGCTTAGTCAAGTTTTAGTGCCCTAAGTCCATAGATCTGCTTCCTTGGGTTGTTAGTGGGAAAGTGAAATGATTTAATCTTGTAGAAATCTTAGAAGTGTTATAAGATGCTCAAAGACATACATTTGTTAACATATGGGAGTAGTTGGGGTTGGTATACTCTAACGTATTTAAATATTATTAGTTTCTATCAAATGTTTGGTGGCATACAATGCGTAAAGGAGAACGGTTGTGGTCATGCATGAGTTGGTAATAGTTTGAATACCCTACGTTGAGTGTTTTAGCCTATGTACCCTGGAAGCACTTGTGATATGTGGATTTGATGTCAAGACATTTATGTGATAGATTCATCCTTAGATCACACTATCTTTCATTTCCCTTTCTTATACCCAAGGATATGTGTATAGATCTAATGAAGTACATATATCCTAAGTTCTTGTAGGGATGCAAGAGAGCTTTCATATTAGCTAGCTAGTAGTTTGAGTGGTACACCTCAAACTTGCTAGGCCATAATAAAATATATAACTCATCTATTTATTATATCTATTCAAGTTTATCTAGAAAATAACACTGATGTGTGTATAATGTGTCTTCTCTTTTTTCCTGAGTTACATGTGATTCATATGATGCTCAGTTATCCATGATGGTACATGCATAATCATTAAAAAATTATACTTTTGATATAGTATGTGCTTTATAATCAAAATATATCTGACCTTTTTTAATTAATTATTATGTTTCTATGTATTGTATCATATCGATGTACTAGGGGTCTCACCAAATGGTCTTGTGGACCCCTTTTAGGTGACTAGCCAAGCTTCTTAGGTATCTGTGGTGAGGACCAGTCTTGTGTTGGAAGCCAGTCACCTAGAGGTAGGTGATGTTTGTGTGTCACCTAGTGTCCAGTGCTGCTTGACATCATTTGGAGATAGGTGATATTTGTGTGTTCAACTTAGGTAGTGTTAGATTCATTAATGTACTTAGATCTTGGTGGGGAGGTTTTCAAGTGATATAATTCAGGTTGATATTTTGACATGTGTGTCTTGCATATGTGACATTAGTTGTATATGTTGTAAAGTGTATAATCTGGCACAATATCTTTTTGTTAATAGGTTTGATGGAGGTAACTAAGTTATGTTTTTTAATATGTATTGTAAAAATTAATATAATATGCAGACCATGTTGATATAACCTTGTGTAGTTGTTCAAAAAAGTTATTTTGTGTTGTGTGTTGATAAATTTTTAATGATTGTTGTTTCATTTTAATATAGGTTTCTTTTGAGTAATGTTTATCTTATGGCAATGAGACATTACAAGTTTGTGGTCTTATATCCTTGGCTTGTTGAGTATATGGGGACATAGGATTCAGGTCGTTGTGTTTATTCTTATGTGTCCACCATATCTAACAGTTGATTGTGGTGATGTATATATGGTTGGATAGCATGAAGAACGTTTAGAGATTGGCTTTCTCACACCAGATGGCATTGAGAGGTTGAGATTACCTGAGTGAAGAGTACCTTAGATAGGTCTAGAATATCCCATGCCAACACCATTGGGTCCAATAGGACATTCCCACTCATCCTCTAGGTCATGTTTGGATATATGTTGTTGAAGTTCACTCAGTTTGTTGAGAAGGTACCATATCTAGATACCATTAAACTATATCTAAGCTTCAAAACTTCCAGTTTGAGCAAGACATTTGAGAGAGTGAAGTGTGTGGGAGCCACAGTGTACTATGGTACTATAGATCTGGCAGATCAAATTTATGATTGAAGGACCTAGAGAAGGCCTTCAAGTTGTTGGACATTCTAGATGAGGACAAGATAATCCATGTGATATACCTATTGAAGGGTAGTTATGTTGGTAAGGTATGCATGTAGAGCCAATCATATGATGATTGACATGGAATAATTACCAAAAAGGATTTGATTAATAATAATATAAAGGCTAGCTTCCAATTCATTTGTTTCACTCAATTATGAGATAATGAGGTTTCAAAGTGAATGTCTAGAGAATCATATTACTCAATGATGTATGTCTTCAAGTATTAGCCTTGTCGAAATGAGACCATACGGTTGTTAAGAGTACATATACATATTCCCATAATGTCCCTAGTCGGTTGTTAATGTGGAAAGTAGTTAGACACTAGTAACACACAAGACTGGAGTATGAGTTGGTTGATGATTGAGTCTCACTAAGTCATGATATGACTATATCAAACCAAGCACACAGATACATGTTAGGGAATAGTGTATCAGACATGCCCACCTTGAGAGTGACACAAGGTTTTGTGGTCATAGTCATCTCTCATAGCGAAGGTGGTGATTGTGATTCTTAGACTTAATATCATTGCACTCATCACATGTTGTTGGGTATGCTTTGACATTATCAAATGCAATCTTGAAACATGGGATGTTATAACAGTGATGATTGGGTGAATTTGACACATGGGGATAGACTGTGAGTGATAGATATTGGATTTGTCCCTCCAACTAGAGTATGATATCTTGGCCACTTGATATGCGAGATTGAGAAACGCATGTGCATGCACATGCATGTGAATCAATATATGATATTGAGGTCACATTATCTCAGCTCTTGGTTCAAGAAACATGGATTGAACATTGAGAGGATGACCTACCATCCCTCGAGTTCATCATGGATATCAGAGACAAAGGAATACAATCACTTCAACACCTTACACAGATTGTAGGTTGAAGTTGTTCTCCAACTTTCCATTTTGCTTGGGTAGCATTGATGTGTGACTAGGCACCACTCTCTGCCTGTGATGTCATAAGCTACTTATGGACACTCATTGCCAACGTGATATGGGACCTATAGGGTCACACACATAGGAACTCATCTAGAATAGGAGTTTGATCTTGAAAAACATTTGGATTAATTACTAAAGTGTTTAGGTATTCAAACCACACAACTGATCACTCGAGTGGCTGACCAGGTCTACAAAATGACCATCTCACTAAGTGAGATGGCCGTTTGGGCAGCCAAACAGGCTTCTCAAGAAGTTTAGTTGGCCATTTGGGGGTTACGCTAATCGAAGTGTGATTTGGCTAGATTCTACCCATGAACTGATCAGTTCAATATGATTGAACCAACTGACTCATCTCAACTCACCAGACGGTCGTCTGGGTGAGTGAGATGGGCATCTCTCTTCGGTGAGACAGCTCAGTTGGGTCGAATGGAGGTTCGAGATGTTTCCTGAATAGTTTCAATTCTTCTTTACTTGAGGAACAAGGAAATTCATATGAGATATTAATTGGATTCAAAATAGATAATTTGTTTCAGATTGAGAACTACCAAATGGATGTTTGGAAGTGTGATACGACTGTCTCGCACACTAGACGACCGTCTGGGTGTGTGAAACAACCATTTTGACTATTGGAGGTTGTGAAAATTCAAGATCTTCCTATCCTTTCCACTCCCGCACATTAATCCCATACCGTATATCAACTGGGAACCCTAACCATGTCCTCTACTATAAATAGAGGGGTACTAGGGGCTTTCCATAGCACAACTACAACACAGACAACTGAGAATCAATTTCTCTGACAGTTTTTGTCCTCTCTAGTTGTGGTAATCAAGAGAGCCCAGGCAAGTCCTACCAGACAGGGAGGCATAGCCAACGGGAGAGAACAACCAAGAAGTTGTCGTTGTGGGAGAGTAGGTTGGTGACTAATACACTAACGGGAAGGGAAACTCCTTCCAGTCCATTCTTGATGAGCAAAATGAGTTATAGTTGGTCTGTGAGAGGTAGGAATCCTTTGGTTGCTGCTCGGAGAGCAAAGTCAATATGCAATCTGTGGTGAGACCATTAGAGTCACTACAGAGGTTGCACATACGCTGTTTGTGATAAAGACCAAGAGTTGCACAGACACCGTCCAAGAGCAACTAGTCAGTAGTTGCAAAGAAATGAGTTTTTTCACTAGACATGCTCCAAGACTAGGTATAACTCACTAAAATCATCCTTTATATTTCATAGTAGTTGACATGATCTTTCTGTTAGGGGAATACAGATAGATAAAATTTTATTTGTGATGCTATGCACTTTGCCCGTATTTTCCAATAGTTGTATCATAACGAGGTTAGTTTACTATATTTTAGGAGAATTTATATGATCGGATTTTTGTTTTATCATTTATTTATTGCATGCGATGAAAATATTTAAACTACTCTCATATGCATATCTGATCAAAGACCACATAATCCCAAACTGATATATATATATATATATATATAGAGAGAGAGAGAGAGAGAGAGGTTAGGAAGTGTGTACCGGCCAGTACATGTAACTTATGTGTACCGGCCATTAAAGTAGGACATGTGGAGTATGTTGATAAGATCCAACCAGATAGATTGATTCAACACTATATGGATTAGATGCGTTTTAAAAAACATAACCATATCTCATATAGATCATGAGATATAGCAATATATCATTCAACAGTTTATGTAATTTCTACAACTTATCGTTGATTAAAAAATATACATCATCTTTCGTTGGATGATCTATGAATATCAAATTGTGGTGATTTTTTTTACACATCTTATCTAAGGGGTATATTTTACATCTATAAGGTTGGATTATTCAGTAGAATTTTACAATCATCATAAATGAAGGTAGGTACATGTAAGTTACATGTACTCGGGTACACAATTCTTTTAGCCATATATATATATATATATATATATATATGCAACTTACTAATATAACCCTAAAATCAGTTTTGATGTTGCATGCATGGCGTGGTTATGGATAATACCCTATAATTTGTGTGTAGCTGGATGGTTTGGTTCTTGTTTATCTCAGTCTGTGAACCTAGCCTCTACCTCCCTCTTCCCAATGTAAAGTTAATGCTTTTCTACCTTTTCTCCCCTTGAATGTAACTCGAGGTTTCTCTTATTCAATATAATAAAGTAACAATATGATAGTTTCTTTTCTTACAACAATGTTGAAGATGTTCGTCACTGGTTGAGATGACCAGTTCGTGAGATGAGCTGACTGTCTAGAGGATCAAGGAGGACATAGTGATAGAACTAGAAGACTGTCTGGTGGATCCAACTGACCATTTGGATGAAGTCTAGACATCGGTTGGATAGGAGGCCATATGAGAATCCTTGGATGCCCAACCAACCATTTGGACGGAGTCCAAACATTGATTGGAAAGGAGGACCAACTGACTAGCCAAGAGGTGAGACAAACAGTTCAAAGATTGAACTGATCTACCTAGATTGGCAAGCACATATCTACATCAACCGCAGGTTCATACATGTGATGTGATGATTGACCTAGGTGGTAGTAATTCCTTATGGCTCCAAGGAATTATAAGGAGACATGGCCATAACCATCACTTTTTGTTTTATATTTCATGTTTACATTATGGGATATAGCATATATATGATGATATTATATATGTGGTGATTTGATACAGTATATTTATATATATGATATATATAAAAACCCTCATCAAACATATTTAGTCTAAGATGCTTTCCAATAGAAATACACATGAAAAACTTATTTGACCATGCACAAGTTATGACAAAGTGTGGTGTGTCGTCTACCTCATGGAAGTGTGATGGTAGTAATGTAGGAGCCACCAAAGTGGGGTGCATTATTATCATATTGTCTATTGGGTCGAGATTAACTAGTGATTCTCAGAGCATCTGGGCCCATAAGCATGCATATGATCATGGCAAGGCTGACTCATGACTTGATGAAATATGGATCTTGGCTCATTAGAAAATTGGTCGCTGCAGTTTTCCAAATTGATACTTGAGGGTTGACAATTTGAACAAAATAATGAGAATGATAATTAATTAAAGATAAAATAATTATCGCCCAAATTTTAATCAAATCAAATCAAAAGGTTGAGTTTTTGGAAACAAAAATGCAAATTATTTTGTAGAACCAAATGGCAACAACAAACAATCACTTTTATCTGTGATCGGTCCTTGAGAAGGAAAAACTTACTGGGAACAACTTCCATGACTAGTTCAGGATGTTTACAATTGTTCTCACATAGGAGCGCAAGCTCTATGTCCTGGAAATACCAGAACCAGAGGAACCAGCTCAAAATGCTCCAAATGCTGACAAGGATGCTTATAAGAAGCATACTGAAGATGTCATGGATGTCAAATGTATGATGCTTTGCTCCATGAACCATGAGTTGCAGAGGTAGCATGAGAACATGAGAGTGATTGAGATAGTCACACATATCAAGAACATGTATCAAGATCAGGCAAGACAAGAGAGATATGGCGTCTCCAAGGCGTTGTTCAAATGTAGCATGGTAGAAGGAGATCTAGTAGATCCTCATGTACTCCAGCTCATTGGGTATGTGGAGAACCTAGATAGATTGGGATTTCCCTTGGGTCAAGAGTTGGCCACTGATTATCATTAACTACAACATGAATGACTTTGACAAGCCATTGACAGAGTTGTTTGGCATGTTGAGGACAGTTGAGACACAAATGAAGAAAGACAAGCCCAAGTCTGTGATGATTATCAACAAAGACAAATGGGAAGTCTAAAGGCAAAGGAAACAAAGAAAGGTTCTAAAGCTATCCAGAAGCCAAAGTCTTCATATCTCAAGGCAAAAGGTGGAGTAAAGAAACAAAGAGGTGATTGTCACCATTGTCACCATCCTGGACATTGGAAGAGAAATTGCCCACTCTGGTTAGAGGAAAGAAAGAGGAAGAAGGATGGCACTGAGACCTCCACTTCAGGTCTAAACAACATAAGGTAAATTTGATTACTTCTTCATATTGGTATATGATAGAAAATAAGAGGTCTGACATACTGATGTGTAGGATCCGACAAGAAGTAAAAGCCTTCATGGAAGGAAAAATATGGACAAGGCAGAGCGAGTGTTGTGGAAGCCATCGTCTAGATTTAAATTTATCTTAGCCCAGTGGGCATGTAATAGAGTTATTAGAACTATTATTTCATTATTCCATTAGAATAGAAACATTTTATTTATACATCTTGTATGTACAAGGATGATTACAAATAATGATTTGTTAAGTGCTTACTATGATCTTGTATGGCATTGGCCCGAAAACTTCTTGTAATATTTATGCAAAATTATCCAAAGATAAATATCAATAATGTTTATACGAAAGGATTATAATTGATAACTCAAGAACTATTATTAGCATTAGTCATCTTGTGTAAATAGAAGAGGTTCATGTCTAGAACAAATATTGATGTTGATCTAGATTCCCTTGGTTATTAAACCTAAGGAAACATGCAAGTCTTATTCACACACAATGTGACATGATGTCCTCCACTAAATGTAGTGGGAGGAAAATTTTCCACTAGACCTCATACATATGATGCATGAAGATCTTATGGAATGATTGCTATAGATAATTAATTATACCTCATATTCATTTACTGATAGTATGATGATATTTACTTACTAAAATGGATATCTCTTAAAATGTTCAAGGAGATAATAAATGAACTATAACTTTGATAAAAGTATTAAGAAACTTTGATGGGATAAAATGTTGAAACACTTTACATCAATGTTTTGAGCACCTTTAGGAAAAAATTGTGATAGTCATTGTTCTGAAAAGCGGTAATCGGTGTACGGGCGGAGAGGGTACCAAATAAAGTATATACGGTATGCGGGAGTATAAGCGGGAGAATATTCGGTTTTAATCGGTTTTGATTTTTTTTAATATTAACCATAAAGATATGTAAATTATATATTGACCATATAATAATGACAATGATAAGTAATTAGAAACATTTATAAGTAATAGACTAATATTGCATTCATAAGTAGTTAAAAACATTGATGAAATTAGAGAAGAAAACTTTGATAAGTAATTACAAATATTGATAAGTCATAGACTAATATCACATTAATAAGTAATTAGAAACGTTGATAAGTAATAGACTAATATTGCATTAATAAGTAATTAGAAACATTGATAAGTCATAGACTATTATTGCATTAATAAGTAACTAGAAACATTGATAAGTGATAAGACTAATATTGCATTAATAAGTAACTTGAAACATTGATGAAATTAGGGGAAAAAAACATTGATAAGTAATTAGAAACATTGATAAGTCATAGACTAATATTGCATTAAGAAGTAATTAGAAACATTAATGAAATTAAAGAAGAAAACATCAACAGTAAGGATCAGTTCAATAAACACTAACTATAAACTTATAGAGAAAACATGAGGAGAAGACCAAATATGTAAATTGGAATAAGAGAATGTAATTGTAATGACCAATAGTAGTATTAGAAAAAATTAATGTAAAAAAAATTATTACTAGCATTTGATTTTGAAAATCACTGATTAATCGGCCGATTATTCCCCCGATCGGCCGATTAATCGGTCCTGGACCGATTATAGGCCGATTATTCATAATCGGAGCGGTAGACCCCCAAAAAGGATTATTCGGCCTAAGCGGCTGATTTTCTAAACAGTGGTGATAGTGTATCACAAATCAAATCCACCTGAGTATGATGATGTGTCCGAATCAAGGAATTATACCATGATCAATTAATCTAATCTTCTTACATCCTTACAAATATATACTTATCACTAAACAATGTACCAAATGAATGGTTTATAAAGACATGATATATGATATGATTTGGGAATGTCCCAATAGGTCTAAAGGATTGAAACTCGCCTTGATAAAGTAGTTTCTTGATAAGGTTTATCAATAAACCATGATAGTTGAAAGTTACTATTAATCCCTATCCAATAATAAAAATGTTTTGTTAATAGGATAATTAGATTCCTAAAGATTCAGTGGGAGTAAAAGTAATATTCAAAGTGTTTGAGGCCAATAAAGAGGTACAATGAGAACAATGAGAATCACAAGTTGTTGTGGAATCTCAAGTTCATCATATAACAGAGAATGAAATATTTCTAGTAGAACATATATGAGATTGGAGGATCATGAATCCAACAATTCAGATGGGTTGATCATACAGGATGAGCTATCTAGTCAACTAGAAGCTATTTCTGAGTATTATGGGATCCATGTAAACTAAAAAGGTAGGACTTGATAGAGCCACCTAAAGGGTGCAATAGGGTCCTATGATCAAGACCTATATGGGTAACATAAAAGGAGGAATTGGTTGAGTAGTCTTTCAAATAAAATACAAGTTGTTGGACATGATAGAAATGGCTTTACCAATTTCCATGGTTATTGTTGTAGTTAGAATGGACTATGATATTTTGAATATGAATATGGAAATCGGATTCCTTAAGGGAATACATTAGAGGATGTGTGTGTGACACAACCTAATATGTTTCATAACTTCATGAATGCAAATTAAGTCTATAAACTACAAAGTTCAATATAGGATTGAAACAAGCACCTCAGAGATGGGATCTTTTGTTTTGACAAGACAGTCAAAGAGTTTGACTTGAGTCAAGACATAAGATGAAATATGTATTTACAAAATATTTAGTGGGAGAATATATGAATATTCCACATATGATGAGGAATAACATCTCAATATTGTGAATATTGAGAACTGGTATGAAAAACTTCTTCAGCAATGAAGGATAAGGTGAAATGTCTTATGAGATAAGGACTAAGACCTATGAGATAGTTCTTGAAAGTTATACAAATGGAAGTTTTTAAGCACATACAATAGCAATGTGTTGAAAGATTTCTACATGAAAGGATTCAATGAGAGAGAATTCATATTAGTCTCTCATGAACCCTAAATTCTGATTTTGTGAAGAATGGAAATATCAAGAATAAGATTCCATGGGCCAGCCCAACAATGGATCTATCATGTAAGCTATTAACATGCTTATAGCATATAATTGTGAATGTATTGGACATGACAAGATGATATAAATTCCAATAAAGGTTATTACAAAGTCATTAAATATATCCATTTGTACTTGAGAAGTGACTAAGGATATTTTGCTAATCAATGATGATAGCAATAAGAGGAAGAGTTGGATGTAAAAAGTTACATCAATGCAAGCTTCCATAATGACAAAATGATTGCAAATTAAAATATTTTTGGTTTAAAAGAGAAATGTTGATTAGTTGGAAAGGGTTCCAAACTAATACCCATTAATAATGTTATACAATAGAGGTTGAGTATACTTATGTTGTGAACACAGAGTGATACTTTATGGATCTAAAAGTTTCATATGATAAATGTATAGATGTTCCAACTATTGATGACTTAGTAGAAATATTGTGACAAAAATGGAGCTAATTGTTAAGAAAGGAATATCAAATACCATATTACAGTAGTTTCATCTCAGAGCGAAGAGACAAGAAACATGCAATATACCGACTATAAGAAAAGTGTTGCTAACCCTCTATTCAGCACTAGCATAGTAGAAGCATGTTGGATATGTTTAGATCACTTAGGATAAAATACATGGGTGATTGGCTCTAAGTGCAAGAAGGAGTCTATTTGTAAGGTATTCTTGTAGAGTCGATCATATGATGATTGACATGGAATAATTACCTAAAAGGATTTGATTAATAATAACAATATAAAGGCTAGCTTCCAATACATGAGTGAATTATAGGCACCACTCTCTTCTTGTGATGTCATAGTCTAGTTATGGACACTCACTACCAATGTGATATGGGACCTATAGGGTCACACACATAGGAACTCATCTAGAAGAGGAGTTTGATCTTGAACGACAATTGGATTGATTACTAAAGTGTTTAGGTAATCAATTTACACAACTGATCACTCTATTGGCTGACCAGGTCTACCAAACGACCATCTCACTGAGTGAGACGGCCGTTTGGGCATCCAGGCGGGCATCTCAAGAAGTTGAGACAGTCATTTGGGGGTCAGGATGATCGAAGTGTGATTTGGCTAGATTATGCCCATGAACTGACTCACTCATGAAAACTCACCGGACCATAGTCTGGGTGAGTGAGACAGGTGTTTCACTTGGGTGAGATGTCCCAGTTTGGTCAAACAAAGGTTTGAGATGTTTCTCGATCAGTTTTAATTGTTCTTTACTTAAGGAACAAGGAAATTAATATGAAATATTAATTGGATTCGAAATTGCCAAATTTGTTTCAGATTGGGAACTACCACACGACCATTTGGCAGTGCGAGACAACCCATACAACTGGTTGGGTGTGCAAAATGGCTATTTTGACTGTTGTAGTTTGTGAAAATTCAAGATCTTCTGGTCCTTTCCACTCTCGCACATTAATCGTTAGCAACTGGAAACCATGACCCTAGCCTCTGCTATAAATAGAGGAGTATTGGGGGCTTCCCAGAGCACAACTACAACACAAATAATTGAGAATTAGTTCTTCTAACAATTTTTGTCCTCTCTGGTTGTGGTAACCAAGAGAGCCCAGGCAAATCCTACCCGACAGGGAGGGATAGACAATGGGAGAGAACAACTGAGAAGTTGTTCTTGTGGGAAAGCAGGTTGGTGACCAGTACAATAATAGAAAGGTGTTCTTACTGAACCACATGAGTTCTAGTTGGTCTGTGTGGACTAATCTAGAGGCATGAGTCCTTTTCCTACTGCTCAGAGAGAAAAGTCAACCTACAGTCTGTGGAGAGACCACTAGAGTCATTACAAAGGTTGTGCAGACATTATTCATGGTAAAGAGCAGGAGGTGCACAACCACCGTTTAAGAGCAACTAGTCAGCAGTTGTAAAGAAGCAAGTTTTATCACTGGACTTGCTCTAGGACCAGGTATAACTTGATAAAACCATCCTTCCTATTTCATAGTAGTTGACACGATCTTGTTTTTATGGGAATACGGATAGATACAATTTTGTTTCCTTTACTATACTTTGTGCCTATATTTCCCAACAAGTTGTAGACATTTATTGGTCATAGAGGAGAAATTCCATGGTGAGGTGATTACTTAGGCAAATTTTAGGAGGGAGTTGTAGAATCATACTTCCCCCAGTCATACCTAGAAGATAATTTCATGCAATTTGAGTAGCTGAGACAGAGGTTGATGATAGTGAACAAGTATGTGGCACAATTCATGTAACAGTTGAGGTTATGACCTTGTATAAGAATGACATAGAAGGAGTAGACCTAAAGTTGAGAAGGGGATGAGTGTTGAGCTATCCAAGCTAGTGTGGCACTTGGAGTCACGTGAGAATTTTTCCACCTTCCTAGAGGCTATGATAAGGATCAAAAGCACAACATATGGCCTTTGTGACCATGATGCCAAGAGAAAGTCTACACCGATATCAAGATAGTTTTTGGGGATTCAAATATATAAAGGTTTTCTTTGTCACAAAGATTGAAGTAGCGCCAAAAGTCACAGAAGAGTACCACCAAATATAAGACAAGGGAAGAATCATAGACATAGTGGTATATGTGTAAGGGCATATTCTGGGGCCTTATTCTATCTAGAGCCTATACTTTGGGGTCTATGTTAGTGACAGGGCCATATGGGTCACATTTATCCCCTCAGGAGTGTTTTCCATTGTAACCAACCTAGAGACATATGGATGTTCTTCTAATAGTTGAACCAGGAGGTTTCCTAGTAGTAAGGACATAGCCAATAGGGCTCATAGCAATACAGTGGTAGTTGTGGCATAGGACATGGTCAAGCTTCATAGGAAGGTTCATTAGGATCTACATATAAAAGACAAGGATGAGGAAGATTGTAGGAAATTTCTACACCATAAGTTAGTCTGAAGGAGTCTTCAGCCATGGGTCATGATAGGTCAAATAGAATTTTTTTTCATTACCTATATGTATCTAAATTTTTTGTTGACTTGGGTGCAATGCACTCAGTTATCACCAAGGAGGTGACTATGCTTTGTAATTTTCTTAAAACTTGTTAGTTTATTCTAAAATTTTTGGGGAGGTGTCTCCAATGTGCATTCTTATTTTCTCTAGATGCAATATTCAAGTGGACCTCATGCCACCGGACATGCACATATTACATGTAAACATTGGGATGGATACCCTAGATAACACTAGGTGATGTTGGATTGTGAATCAAAAGTTACAAAGCATAGATATAGGAATATCTCTTGGGCTTTCCTTGGAAACTGAAAGATTCATCCTATGTGTCCCATGTCAGTAGATATAGCTAAGAAATTGACAAGATTAGGTTGTGAGGATTTCTTAGCATGCATGGTAGATACTAAGGTGATGACTCCTAGTATCCAAGATACCAATAGTGTGTGAGTTTGAAGATGTCTTTCCTGACGAGTTTCCTAGAGTTCCTCCCCCTTAAGAGATTCACTTCAAGATAAATATAATCTAGGGCACCCAAGCCATAGTGCAAAAAATGTATAGGATGGAACCCAAAGCGGTAGTTAATAAACAACTCTAAGAGTTGGTTGGATAAGTATTTTATACAGTTGAGAGCGTCCCTTTATTAAGAAGAAGGATGGTTGTATGAGGATATAGATAGACTATAGATAGTTGAATAATGTCACAATGAAGAACAAGCATACCTTATTGAGGATTGATGGTCTATTTGACCAGTTGAAATACACTATAACATTTCCAAAGATAGATTGGAGGTCATGATACCATCTGTTGAGGATTAGGATAAAGAACATACCTAACACAGACTTCAAAACTAGATATGTCCACTATGAGTTTGTGGTTATGTCACTTGAACTAACCAATGCACCAAAGGCTTTGATGGGTGTGATGAACAGAGTGTTTAGATAGTTTCTATACATTTGTATGGTCTTCATAGATGACATATTGATCTACAGATGAGGATTGGGAGTAGCATGAGAATCATCTCTGCTTGACGTTAAAACTTTTGAGGAAACATAGTTATATGTGAAGCATTTTATAAGTGTGATTTTTGGTTGAATGAAGTGTCTTTCTTGGTCATCTCATATTTGACACTGGGATTTGTGTAGATCCCAAGAAGGTTGAGTTGGAACTAATGTGGGAACAACCTAAGACACCAACAAAGGTGCATAGTTTTCTTGGTTTATCTAGATACTATATATGGTCAATTAAATACTTCGGTTCTATAACCATACTCTTGACCAGACTAACCAAGATGGATGTACCCTTTGTGTGGATAGAGGAATGTCAATGTAGTTTCTAATTGTTGGAGTTACTTGTTAGGGGCTATAGAATAAGTTGCTTTTAGTAAAACAAATAAGAGTACTAGGTGTCCTATATATCAGATCTAGGGAGTACTTGGGTAAAATAGAAACAAGGGAAAATACAATGGGCCTAAGCCCAACTAATCATATATACTAAAACACCCCCTCAAGTTGGAGAGTAAACATTGTGAAGTCTCAATTTGATGCCCATATACTAGAATAAAATAGGAGGAATAATTTGGTAAGGATGTATGTAACTTAATCACCTACTGTAATGTGAGGAGTGATGATCTACTTGGCTTTGATCAGGTGTCAGACAATATGGCAGTCAACTTTAATATGTTTTGTGTGTTGTGTAAGATTGGATTATTAGCTATCAGTATATCTCCGTGGGTGTCACTATATAAAGTAGTTAAAGTTTGAAAAGGAATTCCAAGCTTAGTCAAGATGGACCAGACCCACTATAGATCACAACATGCATGAGCCATAGCCCGATATTTTGCCTTAGTGGTGGAGCAAGCTATCGCTGCCTATTTTCACTCCTCCAAGAACTAGGTGAGTTCCAATCATGAAATAATAGTTAAAAGTGGATCATCGGTTTTTAAAATTATCAGCCCAATCTGTACACACATATCAGGAGATAGGGCTTACCTTGGAATTAGGTTGTTTTTGGAGTAGTCCTCATCCGAGAGCACTCTTGAGATAGAAAAGAATGTACTGACCATTGGACCAGTGGACCTAGAGTTGTGCACTCATGTGTTGGTTGAAGATCCCAACATCATAGATAATATTTGGTTGAGTAATAGTCAAGTAAATCAGCTTCCTGACTATGTCAAAATATTTCTCTGGATCAAAAACGAGGACTCCTTCATGCATAGGCTTAATATGATAGTCCATTAGTGTATAAGTTGGTATGGCTTCTGCCATGTTGTCCTCTTGAAGTGGGTCTAAGACATAGTATTTTTGTGACAAGCTGATCCTCAAAGTTGAGGAGGACTTTGATTAGTTAACCCACAATGTTATTAAACATACCCATGTTTCACTTTCTCACTTTAGACCTCAATGGAAGATATATGATCATTATGGAGAACCTCACTAAATGAATTAGGGGTTCAATTTTTTTATTGCTCATATTATTCATCTTACAAATATCAAGTATGGCAATCCTTACTTTATGATATTTAGTCTCGGGCTTGATTAAGATGCCTAAAATATGTTTATTATTATCAATATAAAGAAACCACAAAGCAATCAATAATTCATGAATAAAACACTTCAAACATCCTTTCTATTAATCTTAAATTATGTAAAAGGTTCCTTTGAATACCATATCTTTTAGAACTATATGTCTTAGTTTTAGTGTATAATACCCAGTGATTACTCAAGATTACATGTATAAATTCTATGGAGATTGCTTTGAAATTGGGAAATTTGGTTCCTTATTGAATTCATATCAATAAGAACAATGAGTATAACTCAAAATATAATTTAATCCAATACCCCCTCCCAATTATCTAGTGAATTTCCAAAACAAGTCTAATTAGTTTGATTCATCTTATATTCATTTTACCCTGTTATGATTGCATATTAAAATATTTAAATCATGTATTATACAGACTTGTATCTAAGAAGGAGACAAAAGGTTTGAATTCATCCACCCTTATTAAAACCTTCCAAGTTGGATTTTCACTACTAAATTTTAACACACTTGTTCAACTAGGTTAATAGAAAAAAATAGTGTTAAGGAGAGGGGGTTAAGATTACTTCATGTATTCATGAAGAATATTGGTCAAAGAATATATTATACAATAAAGAGTTAGGGAATAACAACATTCTAATTATCCACTTTATTTAATCTCTTGAAAATTCCTTCTTGTGCTCCAAAATCACAAGTCCATGTGTAGAAAAATTCTATGTAGCTCTAGAGAAGTAAATAAGTCTTATATAACAAAATACATACTTTTTTTAAATTTTATACAACTCGTTTATAATTTTACAACATCATAGGGGCTTAGTATTTATACTAGCAATTTAGTCAATTGACTAATAGTGTCTTGACAGACTGGTTGGTAATCATCCTTGGACCATTTTTAGGATGATTAGTAGCTCTTGGTTAGTTGGTGTGAATTTTTGTTTAGTTAGATGACTAATGTATATAGTTGGGAGGTTGATCAACTGACTTAATCATGTCATCATTAGTAGTTGGCCTTGACTTAGTTAGACGAATAAAGTCTATGTGAAGAAGGACCCCTAGAACTTTATTTTTGTTAAACTTTTAACTTCATGGGTAGGTTAGGTAGTCGACCAATAGTCAAATGAGGTGACATAAGGCTTGTACTTAACCACAAATTGTGCTTCTTCATGTAGCAATCTTCTAAGGCCTAAAAAATGACCAATGGTTATCCTTAACCTAAGATAAGGTTGTGAACACCATGGCAAGATAAAAAAACATATAATATATACACATGATATTTTATCTTCTAATTTTAATTTATTCATTTTTTACATTATAAATTCTTTCATCTTTTTTTCTTATATTTTTCATGTATTGACTATTTATATTTAGACTTTAGTTATACTAATATAAGACTTTTATACCACAAATCCTTAATTTAATCAAACAAAAAGAAATCAACTTACATTGTGATTACCAATGAGGTATCAAACAAAATATCAAAGTAAATAAACAAGAATTATATTTTTGTCGAGCCTATGGATGGGGTCTTCCACTTGGTGTCTTCCTTTCACGGAATCATGAGAGAAATCCAGTTATAATATATGTCATGAGTTAATTTATTCATTGGTTATGACATGTTTCCCCTCCAAAACCCATCACAGAACATGTTATGTTAAGACACATTACATAGTTGTCTGTTTGATGTTTCTTGGATAATACCATCAAAGCACATGTTATGTTATATCACACATGTGGTGGTGATTTATCAAGAACTACTTTGGAGGGGGTGACATCAACTAGAGTTTTCAATGAATTAAGGTCTCCTTAATCCTCAAGATTAACAAAAGTATGCAGATAAGTGCCTAGTAACCGATAAGCATTGGAAACTTTGTGATGTGCTATGTCTAAAGTATTAGCCAAACCTTCTCAATTTACCTTCTGAGAATTATACCTGAAGAGAACAACTCTTTCATTAAAAGGAGTAACATCAACAAAAAATTCCAATTTACACAAGAACTATGCCATGATCTAGATCATAACAAGGAAGGGGAAAACACCATCTCCAAAGAAACATGGCCTTTTCTTCGGATGGTATTACAAAGATATAGGTTTAATTCTAAAATGATTGACTTTATTACAAATCTTCTCAACGAGGCATGGTTCAGGATACACATCAATAGTCAAAGGGTTGATTTCTTAACTGCCACAATAGGTCTTAAATAGGGTGAGCCAATTTCACCCACTATATTTGTTCTTGTGGAGGAAGCACTTAGTATACACATGAAGTTCATGGGAAACCAATCAAATAAACATCATACCAAAATAAGAGGCCAAGGAACCACACCAATCCACTTTATATTCATGGATGATGTGATGTTCTTCATGGACTATAAAGGTCATATTATTTGAATATCTTCCATATCCTCAACAAGTATGACAAAGCTTTAGGAAAGTGCATCAACTATGAATAATAATGTTTCTTGATGACATTGCTTAAAAATTGAAGCACAACAAGAATGTTACAATATCAGTAACCATACCCAATACCTTGGACTATCTATAACCAAAGGGTGTCAAAATATTACACACTATGATTTTTTGGTTGGAAAAATCACTAACATCTATTCGCAAATATCCAACTTTCCTTGTGTCTAGGGTTTCACCCTCTTTACTGAGATATCAAACAAACACTATTCACCTTAAATGAAATCCAAGATAGTATTTGGCATATATGTACTATGAATACAGATAAACAATCATTCATAACCAAGGGAATCTAGGTAAACCAATTTCTCTATTTAATTATACAACAATTTCAGTCATAGACAAATTCCCTATATTTTAGTTTACTCTTATAACCTCTGTGAATACTTAGGGAATTCTCATTAGGATGTATTTTATACATTTCTAATATGATTTTATCTTCTGAACTTCATCCAAGCAGAGGAAGAATCCATTTCATATCATTTTGCAACAACTTAGAACAAATAGACAATTCAGGGTTTGTAGTCGCATACTAGCAATTAAAGATTATGGATGAATTAACCAATTTTCGTGTAATATACTATTTAAAGGAAGTTCCCACTCACCCCACTGGATCAACCACCACCTTCACTTTGCAAGAAGAGTTACTCAAGTGAAATCAATTGTCTCCTCCTCCAACCTATACTCACTAATGGCAAGTAGGGTACTACTTACCATCATTTGAAAGTTATATATTATTATGAAAGATTTCTATGTGTATCTCATGAGGGAGCAATAACAAGGGCCTTTGTGGCATCCCAATTTGATATTATTGAGATTACATAAAACAAACCTCAATCAGAACTAATCAACTATCATTATCTAATCTCTTGACATCCCAACATGAAATAGAAATATATAACACCACAAGTTAATTTGAATGTGGTATGGAAGATTTATATAAATTTTCCATAGTGCATTCACACAAACATAGCTTAGTGGCCTATGTCATACCTATTACAAAAACATATTGTGCCAGATTATACACTTTACAACATGTGAAATCAATGTTGTGTACACAATACACACATGTCAAAATCTCAAGCAAGAATATATCACTTGCAAAACTCCCCACCAAGACCTATATATAGGGAGGAGTCTAATGTTGCATAATCGGAACATGAAAACATCACCTATCTCTAGGTAATGTCAAGGAACACAGGACACCAGGTGACACACAAACATCATCTTCTTCTAGGTGAATGGTGTCCACCACGAGATTTGTTCTCACCATTACTTGGGATGATTGGTTGTAACATAAAAAGGGTGTGGTGAACCATGGGGTGAGACTCAAAGTTCCATAAAACCCCCAACTATTTCCACTAACATGAGATATGTAAGGTGAATCATTCAATCTCCTTGGAAAGTCCAAGAGATATTCTATCTCTAAACTTTGAAACTTTGGATTTACAATCCAACAACAACTCATACTTCTCTAAGGTATCCAAACCGAGGTTCACATCAAATCCATGCATGTCAAGTGGTGTGAGGTCAAAACAATAATGCACAATGGCCACACCTCCCTTAAAATTATGGAATTAACTAAAGGGGTTGCAAGAAAAATGTGATCATATCATCTATTAGCATGCAAACTACAATGTATAATAACCTCCTTGGTGTTAAGAAAGTGTGTTACACCTGGGATAACCAAAATAAATATACATATATATATGAGATATATCAAAATGAAAAAGTTCCATTTTACCTGTCATGACCTATAGGCTAATGACTGCTTCTAGATGGATCATGGTGTATAAATTATTTTTTGCTTATGATCTTTCTCATACTTGTCTTCTTGATATTGATAGTGGCAACACTGTCTATAAATCCTGACCACATACTCTACCGCACTACCATTGTATTGCTATGGTACCTAATGGATGTGTCCATGTTGTTGGGACACCTCCTGATTCAACTATGGGAATAACATCCTTATGTGTCTAAATTGGTTACTATACAATAACTTATTCTGAGGAGATGCATGTGGCCCAAATGTCCATGTACCTAAAATATACCCCAAAATATAGGATCTATATGGAGATAAAGTCACAACATGCTATGTGCAAATTATTAGAAGAACCTCCAATAATGTTGAATTCACACATAGACTAATTGTAAACCTGATAATTACATATCTATATCGAGCTTGTAACTAAGCCATCAAAGTGTGTAATTAAGTTCAAAAACATGTTTTTAGTCTAGAGAGGTCATAAATATTACAAGCATCAACCCCAAATTAGGATTTTTTTCTGTTAAAATCTCATGAAAACAAAGGCAACTACTTTCTTTGCAACTAATCCTCAAGCTCCCACATGGCTTCCTCTACACCATGGTGATTCTACAACACCTTCACCAACACCATAGATTTCTTACTCAACTTCTTTAAATGCTTTCTAAGATCAACATTTGGCCCTCAATATTTATTATATCATCATCAAACCGAGCTTTAAAAGGTTGTATAGTCTGCTTTATATCTAGATGACACTTCCTTAACATGGAAACATGGAACCATTATGTGACATGTGTAGATAAATAAGAAAATCCAACTTGTATGTACCTTATCAATATGATATGCGATAGGATAATGCCCCATGAACTATGTGCTAAGTTAACCCTCTTACCAAACTTCAAAAAACCTTTACAATGTGAAACCTTTAGGTATACTTTGTTCATGTTAGTATATTTGATTAGTTGGGCTTAAGCCCATTATATTTTCCCTTGTTTCTATTTTGCACATGTACTCCATGACTCCTATATATAGGAGACCCAATACTCTTATTTGTTTTACTAGAGCAACTTTCTACATAGTAATAGAAGTAGGTTTTTAACCCTACTCTTCCTATGCTTTTCCTTTTTTTCTTCTCTTCCCCTCACAACCACCACCCCCTCCTCTGTCTGCCACCACCACCTTCCCGCCCACCCACTGTCTGTCCCCTCCCCCCTTCTATTCCTTTATGCGCCACCCATCCCGCTGATGGCCTGTCACATCATAGCTACTCGATGTCCATAGGCGCGACCAGCAAGGTTCATCCTTTTGGAAATACTAGAGCCAGTTTGGGCCACTGTAGGTCATGATAATCACAAGTTGGTTTTAGTTCAATTTTCAATATCTATTAAGATTCTTCAAACTAACAACACCCTTGAATATGCCCAAAAGGTTATCACCACCTTTTGTCGTGACATAGGGATCATTCATCAATGCTTGTGTGCATACTCTCCACAACAAAATGACATTGTTGGGTGTAAACATCATCATTTACTTAATATTACATGCTCTCTTCTCATTCATGCCAACTATGTTTATACTCGAAAATGTCATTTTGTTATGGAGAGTATGCACATAAGCGTTGATGAATGATCCCCATGTCATGACAAAATGAGATGATAACCTTTTGGGTATATTCAAGGGTGTTGTCAGTTTGAAGAATCTTAATAGATATTGAAAATTGAACTAAAACCAACTTGTGAAACTTGCAAATTAATGTAAAAACTTCATCATGAGTTCAAATTAAGTAAAGACATGTCATTATAAGAAAATCATCCATAAATATAAGAAAATAATTATATCCATTGTAACTAGTATTCCTAAATGGACCACACACATCAATATGATATGTCAAACATACAAGATGATTGTTTATAGATATGGTCTGAGAAGGACAAAGGGTGTTATTTACCTAGATGAGAAGCATTAAAATGAATGGAAGAATAGGAAGATAAAGAATTATCTAATAGTTTAAGTTTGTCTATATTCAAATGGCCATGATGTAGATTCAAGTGAAGTGGAGTGGAGGTAAGAAGTTATTGTGGTAGGTTGGAGGGTGGGGCACAAAAGTAGTAGAGATCAACAGAACGTACTCCCTCTCCAATCATCATCAAATTCCTCCAATCCTATAAAATTAAACTAGATGGACCAAAAGTTAGAAAGCATTTGAGAGAATCAATAGTTTTTTCTACATATATTAAATTGTATGAAAATTTTGGAACAAAGTGGACAACAGTATACTTGATTTTAGAAGATATAGGAACAATTCCACACCATATTACTCGTTTAACTGACCCATCCAACATGGTGATGGAGGAGTGAGGGATAAATGAATCTATGTGGTCAAAAGATGGAGCATATCTGGCGTATGTTGTGTTTCACCCTAATATATAATCTGGTTGGAACTAGCTACAAGCATGGACCCCACAAAGTTACCTTGAGAAGAGGTGTCTAGGTGGTAAGAAGATCGGTAGTAGGTAAATACTCAAATTGTCAATCAGAAGAGGTAGAAGCAGTAATGTTGTTATGGAGGGGAGAACCCCCATAATATTGAGAAGTTGGTGAAGGTGTTCTTACTCCTCACGGTATAATGAGACATGAGAAGCTTGAGAATATGCATGTGGTGAAGGAGTTTCGCGGCCAATAGTCAGGGTAGATGCTTGACCAATGTGGGTAGGTTCTTGAGAAACATGGCCAGAGCTCCTACCATGTCTTCTCCCATGGAGTGCTGGATATCCATGCCTCAAGTAGCAGACCTTCGATGTGGCCCATCTTACCATAATAAGTGCACTTAGGGTGTTGACCTTGTCCACTAACATGGTCTTTGACCATCCCATAAATTATTGATGTATAATCAAGATTAGGATAGATGCAAGGAGCAAGCATTCCAGAATGGGCTAGGCGTGCATATCCCTATTCCATGGGTCGAAGGGTTGCATCAACTAGGAGTAGTTGTCAATTAGAAACAAAACAAGGATGAATCACATTGAGGAAGCATCCAGTGAGGAGAGTTTCTCTTTCTTTTCTAATCTCAATAGAGGTATTCGGGGAGAAAAAATTATGTTGATTGGAAGGGCCTTCATTGCATCATAGTACTTGGAAGGGGTCAGTCCCTATGTTGTCCGAAGAAGATTTTGTCCATGTTGTTTTACATGTGGAAGTAGTTGTCTTCCTCAGTGAAGAACTACTTCATTTTGTCCCACGTTGTTTGGGCGCACTTACGTAACGTGTACTTGACTACAATGTCAAGCTTCATGCACCCCCAAAGCTATGTGAGAACCTGGCTATTGCATATAGTCTAGGCAGTATCTGGTATGGCAGGGGCATCCTCAATGATAAACTTGATTTTATCATATGATTCGAGAAATGTCTGAACAACATTCATCTAAATTAGAAAGTTTTCATCATGAAGTTTAACGGTAGATATGTGTGGTATGTCATTGTAAACAACATTCATTTTAGTAGCATCATCCATGATAAGGTGAGTAAAATGTTGAATAATAGCATGGTACAAATAGACAAAAATGTACCATAATGTAGAAAGATACAAATAGAAAGTAAAAATACCAAAATGTAGCATAGTTCAAAGAACAAAATAAAAACACTATCTGAATGGAAACTCAATAGAAGGAGTGGCACTATTAAAATGGAACTCGGTAGGAAGAAAGTAGTACTACCAGAATGAAACTCAATAGATACAGGTGTGGCACTACCAGAATGGATCTCAGTGAGAAAACTAAATGCACTACAAGATTAATGGCACAGTAGGATAATGAACATGAAGTCCCTAATTTCTAATAAAAGCACTCAACCATGTGGATTAGGGGAGCCAACTGGAGAGGAAGAAAAAAGTTTTTTTTTAAATAGCTCAATCTCATTAAAAGTAATCCATACGACATCTACAAGATAGACATCTCTCATCAAGTAACCAAGTAGAAACTCCTTTTGTGGAAAGACATAGCACAAGGCTCAGATTGGGTGTGATAGGTACGTTTCTGCACCGTCCACCTCTAGTAGTGGATGTCTAAAATAGCTATCTAGGATGGAATTCATCAATCTACAAGAGCCTATGAGTACATCGGGTGAGGAGTTTGCATAGCCACTGCCAGAGGTTACCATCATAAAGACAATGAATGATCACCTAAAAAAGAGCTCGACTACAAAGAAACAACACAAACCCAACACCACACAAACAGGACTAGAAACACAACTACCAGCAAAGAAACAAAAATAAAAAACAAACTGGCCAAGGATCCACCCAACAACACAACGTTAATACAGAAAAAAATGTTGACCACTAAGGGTGCACCAACCAGGAGACCCGAGAAGGAGGCCAAACCCCAGCGATGCAAAAATAGAGGAAGGATGGCTCATGCGGATACAATGATGGGGAGTAGAGGGTGTCGGGAACCCCACCACCACTCCCGAACACCACTGCAAGCGGGGGGCGGAAGACCCACACGAAGCACAAACCCAGCTTAATCTTCCTCTTCCTGAAGCACCTAGGGTGCCCGGTCTCAGCGTCTGCCCAAGAAGGAACCCAAGGCATGACCAAAAAAAACCACCACAGACTGACTGACACAGAGAAAAAGACTAGGAAGAACAAAGAAAGAAAAAAGAGGGCAAACCCACCCCGCTAGATCCGACGACCGGAGACCTCCAAAAAAGCTACTTTGCTCAACCCCTAGACAGATCTAAGAAGAAATACACCAAAGAGGAAAGCGCTACATCCCCCCTCCAGCCACGCATGGCCGCAAAAGGCCTGACCATGACCAGAATGCATGCCAGCCACCAAGGGACGATGAGAGGAGAAGCTCGGAGAAGCACCTTCAAACAGACCCAGAACTGAGAGGCAAGTCGATGAAGATGCCCAGGGGGAGACGGTGGTGGCTTCATACTAACGCCAGACCCCCTCCCCCAGGCTGGAGGGTCGTGTGCGGAGGGAACCCTAGATCACCGTTTTGATCGCCAGAGCCATTCTGTGGGGGTGCATAGGAAGAAAAAAGTAAAGCTTTTATCCTTTTCATTTTGGTGCTTTATAAATTAGTACATGTTTTTTGGAATCTTCTCTTTTATATGTCGATATCTACTTCCCAGAACTAAAACATAAATAAGGACATAGGGGAGATAGGATAAATCCTTTAAAATTATCTAGTGGGAGATTATCATGGTCTGTGGTGGCCTAGATTAGTTGTAGTGTTGCCCAAAGGTTGAACCTTGATGGTCGCGCCTACAGCCACCAAAAAGTTGTGTTGTGGTCGGCCATCGGCAGGCTGGACAGAAGGAAAAGGCAGAGAAGGGGGGGAGGGGGCAGAGAAGGGTGGGTGGGAAGGTGGTTGTGGATGGCGAAGGAGGGGGTGGTGGTGGTGGGTGGTGGTGGTGAGGGGAAGAGAAGTAAAAACAAGTAGAGGAAGGGTATGGTTAAAACCTTACTTCCAAAACTATGTAGAAGGTTGCTTTAGTGAAACAAATCAAAGTATTGTGTCTCCTATATATAGAAGCCATGGAGTACATGTGCAAAATAGAAACAAGGGAAAATACAATGGGCCTAAGCCCAACTAATCAAACATACTAATATAGACAAAGTATACCAATAGGTTTACATTGTAAAGGCTTTTTGAGATTTGGTAAGAGGGTTAACTTAACACCTAGTTTATGGGGCATTATCCTACCACATATCATGTTGATAAGGTACATACAAGTTGGAGTTTCCACTTTATCTACACAAATCACATAACGGTTCCATGTTTCCATCTTAAGGAAGTGTCATCTAGAAATAGAGCAGACTGTACAACCATTTGAAACTCAGTTTGATAATGATATAATAAATGTTGAGGGCTAAATGTTGATCTTAGAAAGTGTGTAAATAAGTTGAGTAAGAAATCTATGGTGTTGGTGAAGGTGTTGTGGAATCATCATGGTGTAGAGGAAGCCATGTGGGAACTTGAGGATTAGTTGCAAAGCAAGTATTTGGCTTTTTTCATGATACTTTTGGGGGGGAATCCTTATTAGGGATTTTTGTTTGTAATATTTCTAACCTCTCTTAGAATAAACATGTTTTTAAATTAATTATGCACTTTGATGTCTTAGTTACATGCTTGATATAGATATGTAATTATCTGGTTTACGATGGATCTATATGTGAATTCAACATGCTTGGAGGTTCTTCTAATAATTTACACATAGCATGTTTTGCCTTCATCTCCGTACAGATCCTATAGTTTGGGGTATATTTCAATGACATAGACATTTGGGCCGCATGCATCTCCTTAGAATAAGTACTTCTACTATAACCAATCTAGACAAATAAGGATGTTATTCCCACAGTTGAATTAGGAGGTGTCCCAACAACAAGGGCACAACCATTAGGGCCCATAGCATTACAATGGTAGTGGTGGCAGAGTATGTGGTCGGGATTTATAGGTAGGGTTTTCACTACCAATAGGAAGAATCCAAGTATGAAGAAGATCATAAGCAACAACTCATTTATATGCCATGATCCAACCAGAAGCAGTCATTAGGCTACAGGTCAAGACATGTTAAATGGAACTTTTTCATTCTAAAATATCTCATATATATATATATATATATATATATATATATATATATATATAGAGAGAGAGAGAGAGAGAGAGAGAGAGAGCAAGAGAGAGTCAGGCTAGAATACACTCGAGTGTATTCAGAGCAGAATACACTCAAGTGGTTTTTTAGGATGCAATATTTTTTTTTCAAAAATCTAATCTTTTGATCTTCTTAAACATCTTGTGAATAATTCATATACAAAATTTGAGTACATTTGGACATTTATAAGTCATGTTATAAAGACCACAAAAATTATGCATTTTAAATTAGCTTCGCACATTGATTTTGTTGCCCTCATGTGAGTGACTTACACTCATCCAAATGGACTCAAAATTTGTATGTAGCCTAGTTATAGTATGACAATGAAGATCAATGGTAGACATTTTACAAAAAAATAGTCTTGATATGCAAACACACTTGAGTTTATTCGTGTGATCTGTACACTCGAGTTTATTCTAGCATCACTCTCTCTCTCTCTCTCTATATATATATATATATATATATATATATATATATTGATTATCCTAGGTGAAACACACTTGTTTAACACCAAGGAGGTTGTTATACATTGTATTTTACATGTTAAAAGTTGATATGATCACATTTTTCTTGCAACCCATTTAGTTAGTTCTGCAATTTTAAGGAAGGTTTGCCCATCGTGTATTATTGTTTGACCTCATGCCACTTGACATGCACGGATTTGATGTGATCCTTCATATGGATACCTTATATAAGTTTAATTTGGTGTTGCTTATTAAAATCAAAGTTCTAAAGTTTAGAGATAGATTGTCTCTTATACTGTCGAAGGAGAATGAATGATTCACCTTACATATCTCATGTCCGTGGAAATAGTTAAGAATTTTATGGGACTTTGACTCTCTTCCCATGGTTTTCCACACCCTTTTTATGTTACTAGACAAGCATCCCAAGTAATGGTGAGAACAAATCTCGTGGTGGACACCACTCACCTGGAATAAGGTGATGTTTGTGTGTCACCTGGTTTCCTATATTCCTTGACATTACCTAGAGATAGGTGTAGTTTGCATGTTTAGATTAAATAGTGTTAGATTCCTCCCTACACTCAGGTCCTAGTGGGGAGTTTTGCGAGTGATATATTCTTGCTTGATATTTTGACATTTGTGTCTTGTGTATGTGACATTGATTGCACATGTTGTAAAGTGTATAATCTGGCACGATATCTTTTTGTAACAGGTTTGACATATGTCACTAAGCTACATGGGTGTGAATGCACTATGTAAAATTTATGTAACTTCCATACCATGTTCTAATTAACTTGTGGTGTGATTTATTTCTATTTCATGTTGGGATGACAAGAGCTTTGATAATGATAGTTGATTAGTTCTCATCGAGGTTTGTCTTGTGTAATCTCAATATTGTCAAATTGGGATGCCACAATGGCCCTTCTTATTGCTCCCTCATGAGATATACATAGAAATCTTTCATAATAATATCTAACTTTCAGATGATGGTAAGTAGTACCCTACTTGCCATAAGAGTATAGGTTGGAGGAGGAGACAACTGATTTCACTTGAGTGATGCTCCCTGAAAAGTGAAGGTGGTGGTTTCTCCAATTGCCTATCGTGTTAGTGATCTTACCAACCAAAAAAATCATAGTGTGTAATATTTTGACACCCTTTGGTTATAGATAGTCCAAGGTATTGGGTATAGTCATTGATATTGTAGCGTTCTTGTTGTGCTTCAATTTATAAGCAATGTCATCAAGAAACAATATTTTGCATAGTTGATGCACTTTCCTAAAGCTTCCTCATACTTTTTGAGGCTATGGAAAATATTCGAATAATATGACCTTTAGAGCCCACGAAGAACATCACATCATCCATGAAAATAAAGTAGATTGGTGTGGTTCCTTGGCCTCTTGTTTTGGTGTGATGTTTACTTGCTTGCTCACCCATGAACTTCATGTGTATACTAAGTGTTTCCTCCACAAGAATAAATATAGTAGGTGAGATTGGCTCACCCTATTTAAGACCTTTTGTGGTAGTGAAGAAACCTCCCCTTTGACTGTTGATGTGTATCATGAACCATGCCTCATTGAGAAGATTTTTAATAAAGTCAATCAGTCTAGAGTCAAACCTATATCTTTGTAATACCATCAGAAGAAAAGGCCATTTTTCTTTGGAGATGGTATTTTTCCATTCCTTGTTATGATCTAGATCATGGCATAGTTCTTGCGCAAGTCAAATTTTTTTGTTGATGTTACTCCTTTTGACGAAGGAGTTTTTCTCTTCATGTATAAGCCTCTGAAGGTAACTTGAGAAGGTTTGACTAAGACTTTAGACATAGGGCATGAAAAGTTTCCAATGCTTATCGCTTATTAGTCACTTATCTACATACTTTTGTTAATCTAGAGGATTAAGTAGATTTTAATTCATTGAAAACTCTAGAAGATGTCAACCCCTACAAAGTAGTTCTTGATAAATCCACCACATGTTTCATATAAGATAACATGTGCTTTGATGGTATTATCCAAAAACGTCAAACAAACAACTATGTAATGTGTCTTAACATAACATGTTCTTTGATGGGTTTTGGAGGGGAAACATGTACTAACTAATGAATAAATTAAGTAATGACATATATGATAACTGAATTTTTCTCATGATTCCATAAAGGAAGAATACCCCAACCATAGACTCAACAAAAATATAATTCATACTTGTGAGCATGAGCCTTCATGGAGAGAGGACCTCTAGTAGTATGGCTGGATGTGGAGTTAGATCTAGAGAGAGAAAGCAGGACCCAAGAAAGAAGGTTGGCAGCGTAGATTTTGAGACATGAGGAATAGTGGGGTGTTGAGGATGATGTGACCTATGTGGATGATAATGGTTGCCTTATGCTTGATCCCTGGAGGTTGATGATATCTTGGTTGCCTTTAGAGGAACCAAACCCTAGAGACAGGATGATGCTTCTGATACCTATGGTATAAGTAACTACCTGTTGGATGAGATAGAGAGTGCCTTAGACCCTGAGGAGGTTTAAGTAAACTGTCATGAGGTTTTATACCTAGTTGAATGTCCTTGAGGAGGACTCGACTCTGAGGTATGGATCATATAAAAGGGTCATTGGAGTACATGACATACCTTGGACATGCTTGATTCGTGGTTAAGAGATTGAGCATGTAGTTGGATATCCAAAGGAGAACCTAGGGTTCCTAGGCCTAAGAGGGGAGCAGTGTATCCGATGCTCATGATTAGATTAGAGTCTCTATAGTTTCGATCATGGTACTCCTCATGTGTAGAGGAAAAGGAAAGCCCTTAAGTTAAGGGTATGTTTGATGAACCCTTCACGACTAAGTTGATCTAATGTTGAGGAAAGAGAACAAGTATGACCTAGCATGGTTTAATAGGTGGTCTACTTGTGCCCTAGTAGTTGTTGGGTTAAGCATGCTCATGAGAATATAAACCCTAAGGATGTTTGTGACCTTGTTGTCAAGAGTTGTAGTTTCCTCCCATCCTGGGAGAGGGACCCTTTGGTAAGGTGTGTACCAGTTTGTGGGTTTGTGGAAACCTAAAGAGGTCTCATAGAATCTTGAGAAGCTAAGTGAAAAGTACATGGTATGAGAATGAACCTATAGACCCATAGATAACCATCTCTAAGTGCATGTGGATGTGTTACCATGGAGGTAACTGGTATGGGGCCTGACCCAGGTAGGTAGGTTGCCATGACCCCTATGAAGGGATGAAAGTCAATCATGTATGCAGAGAGAGATGATGAAGGATTGGGTAAGGTTCTATGTTGGACATGTACTATAATAGAATCCTAAGTCTATCCTAGGGTCAGGAAGGGATAAGACCGATGGAAGAAGGAGTTGCCTAATTCCCTAGTTGCACATGACCATAGGGTCGGGAGGTAACATCTATCATTGTCTGAGGGCCATGGGTTAGGAGATTGATCACCTTCATGAACTCATGGGACCCAAAGGGCATATGAGTAGGGCACTCTCTGGATGCATGAGGGAATAAGGATGACCTCAAAAGTGCTGGCACCCTATAGACCCAGAGGAGATGACCAAGGATTGTGTGTAAACCCCAGTAGGTTCGAGACCAGTTTACCACGGAAGTAATTTTTGATATCATGATGTTTGTGATGTGGAGACATGAGTTGCACGTTTCAACTTAGATTTGAAGGTGTACTGGCAAGGTGGGATGTACCATCTCTACTCTTGGAATAGGAAGAACTTTGTATTTGGACGGCGCCAAATGCTTATTTCTTCTTGTTATGGGAGTGAGAGATAGGACAGTACGCATGACATACACCAAGGATAAAGATGATGTGAGTTGGAACATTGCTATGAGGTATGAGGACAGAGAAGATAGCATACCCTAGTGGATCGTTTGATACATGGATGGTTTAAAAACACTAAGAGTATTAAGGAAATCATCTTGTGAGGATGTTTTATCTTGAACTATGTGGATTTTCGCAAGTGTTACAAGGAATCACAAGGTGGATCCTGATAACTAAGAGGTTGAGATTAGAGTGTTCTTGATGAAGATAGACTTAGAGTTTGAGATGAGATGATAAGTAGAATACATGGAGGTGTATGTCTTCAACATTACCTAAACACCTAAGGATAAGAAGTGGTAATGAATGCTCTGGTTGAGATATAGCTGCCTAGTTAGCTGGAAGCTAGAAGAAGTTGAGGTTGTTCGACTAATCCTATGTTTGGAAAGAGGATGTGTTTTGGCTAACACATAGATGTAACAAGATATGTTGAACAAATTAATGGTTGATGTAGTAAAAGGATTGTGATAGAACCTCAGATACACTTCTTTGGATAGGAAGGTAATAAAACCCTTTTGAGAATGGTTTAGGGTTTCCGAGGTATCAATCTTGAGGAATCGTAACAATACAGGAGGTCATGATATACCTTGGTACTACAAAGATAGTAAGTGATGGTAGCACTCTGGATGCTTAAAAAAAAGTTGCATGTAGTATGTGGCCATGCAAGCCAGGAGGTGAAGGACGAACACCAGTAACCCAGTGTATTGTTATAGAGGATAAAAGAGTCCCTGAGAGGGAATGGGAGTTCATCACTATGGATGTTGTGGTAAGTCTCCCTTTGACCCAGAAGGTCAAGATGCAATATGGGTTATGGTAGATCGCCTTACCTAGATAACATGAGAAAGAAAGTAGTATTGTCAAGAGATAGATTATGTTGAACTACATAAGAGAGAAAGATGGTTCAACTACACCATGATACGAGTTCAAAAGTTCTTGAGTATGACCTAAAAGTTCACTTCCATAAGGTGGAAGTAGGTACATGAAGAACTCAGTGTCAGTACCGCCTATCATCCCTAACTAATGGACAGTGTTATCCAGACTAGAGGGTCTGACGAGAGCAAGTGTGCTTGTTCAGGGTGATACAAAGAGACAGTTCTTAAGATGTGATGTTAACCACCATAGCCTTTATCGGGATGCAAGAAGTTCTAGATGGAGGTTGTGTCGGTCACCACTTCATTAAGATGATGTTGGTGAAGGAGGCCTCATGAAGGTCAGAAAAGAACCACAGTGTGTACAGATGAAGTCGCTTTGATCGTGCAATGGCTGAGAGAGAGCCCAGTGGTGACATGAGTCATGAGCTGATGCAAAGCAGACTGACATCCAATTCACTGTGGGAGAATATGTGATGTGAAAATTTGACCCCTCTAAGCTTCAGCTGAGAAAGTTGAGTCCTCGATATATGGGTCCATTTGAGATGGATTGGTGGAGATGGTTGTGTTTAGCCTTGCCCCTCAGGATAACATGATGTGTAATGCATTCCATGAGTCCAATCTAGAGCACTATGTGAGGTACCCAAGCCATGTGTGGAGCCTTGAACCTATTCAGCTTTATGAGATGTTGAAATGTCTTGAGTCACCTATGAGGGTACAATATACCAAGGTAAGAAAGAACTCAGATGGAAGAATATGAGATGATAAAGGTTCTTGGGAAGTACCATGGAAAGTGTGAAGCCACATGGGAGCCGTGATGGACTTATGATAGGCTTATCCTGAATTGTTGTTTGCTTGAAGAAATTTTGAGGACAAAATTCTTATAAGAGGGGAAGGATGTTACAACCCCAACTTTTGGGTTTCTTTGGTGAGAAATGTAATTTCTTATATTAGAGATATTGGAACAAATGATGATATAATTTGTGTTGAATAAATGAGTTTTGTTTACAATAGCCTTGATGTTTGTGTTGTGGGCTTTATTGGATATTGGGCCCAATAACAAAGAAAGGAAAAAAGAAACTCTATTATTGAGTAAATAAGAAAATAGAGGAAAGAAAGATGTGGAAACCTCTAGAAGGCAACAGAATGTAATCCAAGGATGGATTTCGTGCCTTTAGGTTCCTTGGGTGCCAAGGAATCCAAGATTGCGAAGAAAAGGCAATAATAAAAGAAAAGATCAAATAAGTATTTCTTTATTAAGAAAGAAATTGAAAACATTGATAAAATGTGGAAAATAAGTGAAAAGAGGTATAATTGGGTTGTCCTTAATGAAATTTCTTATTCCAAGGATTCCTAATGATAAGAGGAATACTAATGAGGAAAATAAAAGAGAAATAAAGAGAAATCCTCAAAAAGAAATATTTTAATAAGAAATACACATGATAGTGAAGAATAATGCATATAGATGCATCTAGAAGGATAATGAATATCCAATAAAAAGGATTTCAAAATAATAGAGTTTCTTGGGATCCAAGGAGTCCCAATGAAGAAAGAGGAAAGAGAAAATACATAAAAAGAAAATAAGAAAATCATGTGAATACATTATTAATGGATTATGTGGTATTGCTAAAAAGAAAGTATTTTCTATTAAAGGAAAATAGGATTTCGTGTCAATGAGTTAAAAAGCAAAAACAAAGAAAATAAGAGAGATGTTTTTCGAAATCCTAATGTCAAAGGAAGAAGGAATATTATAGAAATATGAGAGAGAGAGAAACTAACTTCTTAATGAAGGAATCACTTTCCTATTGGTAGAGGGATTGGTTGCTTCGTGGGCAAGCACCCCAGGGCAGTACTACACTCCCCTATATAAGGGATAAGACCTAGGGGCCGAGTCCAAAAGATCCCCCACATATCTATTCTTCTTCTTCCATGGTTTTATCCATAAACCCTAACTAATATATAGCTGGGTGTTTTCGGGGCCACGAGGCTACATGATAGAGTCACGAGGGAGCCTTGCTGCTTCCACGATGACCTGAAGAGCTTGGGAGGGTATCCCTTCACCCATGTTGGCCGTGGCAGCAGCAGCACGGCTGCATTGGGCGGTCGTGTTGCAGGTCTTCCCAGGCTGTGTTCTGGTCAACTTGGACACATAACAGGGCACCTTCTCCTGCGGTAAGGGAGGACGGAGGCAAGGAAGGAAGTTCCAGCGTGATCCGAGCCCTGAGGTGGTGGGATGCAGCCGCAGAACTCTGCCAATCGTCGGCTAGGGCGGCGGCCTGGAGCTCGCGCAAGGAAGAAGAAGCAAGGGTAACGTTGGACGATTCTACCCCTCCGAGGAAAGAAGAAGCAATGACTTATGTGGGGGCAAAAATGGGATTTCGTTATGTTTCCCAAAGTAACCAAGCATCGTTGCATGGCAAGGCCTACGTGGCAGCCTCTGATTGGCCTAGAGTAAGTGAATTTCATTAAATTTGTATCTCCTCAACCGTAGCTCAGATAGATGCGCATTATACATGAATTTTTCTCAGAAAAACAAGGGGAATCCATTAAAAATATAATTAAATCCTGATTTTGCTTGCAATTCGAAAAGTAATCGAAGTTGTTAACTTTAGTGTAATATTGATTAAGAAAACCCTATTTGAATATGATTAATGTGATTAATAGGGTTTAATTGATGATTAAAGTTGATATTAGTCTGTTAATGATAAAAGGGAACATTAGGAACAAAAAGGATAAGTTTTGCACGTAATTTATTTAACTTAGAGTTTCATGTGCATGAATAATACTTTAATGGGCCTTAAAACCCTAATGTTGGTAAATTTGACTCTTAATAGCTTTAATGATTCAAGGTAGTGGATAAAGATGAGATATAATGATTCTAAGATGTTTCGAGCATTAAAGTTCCTAATTTGTGGATAAATAACTTTAATATAGAAATTAGGGTTTTTGAATGAATCAAGGTAGAATTAATGATAAATAACGTTCATATGAGTATTAGAGCATAATGAACTACAAATTGATGATACATGAGTGTAATCAATTTGTCATGGATTAAAAAGGATAAAAATAGTAGTTTTGATGTAAATGAAGCTTAATGAAATTAATTGATGGTTGATGGTGCCTTTAAATCTGAGAATAGGGTTATATGTCGTTAAGATAACCTTAATGTTGAAGAATACATAAGATAATAAGGGTTTATGAGTAATGGTATAAAATTAGGGTTTGAAATAGCAAAAGATGAAGGGAAACCCTAATTGCAATAGAAACCCTAAAAGTGAAACCCTAGGAAGTGAGTTAGGTTTAATGGATCTTGATGACTTGAATAATCAAAAGGGAATTACGTGATTATTTTAGGATCTTGTTGAAAATGCTTGCTTGCTTGGATTCTTATTTGCATGGATATTTCTGTTCAAATCGTCAGATCATGTATGTGGTTAATTATGAATAACCTCCTTAGTTTCTCGAGGTTTTTCTAGATGGTTAATCGCATTGAATACAAATTATCAGTTTGGATGTTCATACTTGCAAACTATAAAGATGCCATGATTATCACATTAATAATAGAAGTATGGATTCTCGCACTTACATGCCACCCTAATGGATGATGCCAAAGGTCAGGCCCAGATGGGTAGACCAATGGACACCTTGAGTGGTGACCCCAGGCACCAAGCTCGGGAATGAGAAGGTGGCTTATGATATTGCATGACTAGTGGGAACCATGAGTGGTGACCCCCAGGCACCAAGCTCGGGATTGAGAAGGTGGCCTTAAGTCATTGGCAAAGGAAACCCTAAGGTGGGTATGCCAGGGTTAGGGAGAAATCGGTGGATAATGTCATACTAAAAAGTGTAAATTTGCTTGTTAATTAACTTGATTGTGATAATTAGATTGTTAGCCATATTTGCAAGATTTTGGTTGTTCCCACATACCAGTATATTTCGATATACTGACTGACATTTTGTTTGTCGACATTTTAGGAACAATAATTGAAAGAACAAATAGTAAAGTGACACATTGTGGAAATAAGAAATAAAGTGCAAGGAGGATTAGATACAATAATTCAAGCCCTGGATAGATAGATTTCCAAAGTTTTCAAAGGTAAGCAAAGTTTTAATTTTATACCGAATTCCAATTAGTTAGTAGAATTTCATAATTATTATTGATTATTTGTCGAACCTTTGATCCTGTTAATTGAATAATGGCTCTGACCTTCGGGTCTCCCTTAATTGAGGGTTACCGGGAGGCGGGGTCGTTACAGATTACATTACAACTAGAAGATAAAATACAATGTGTATATATTATATGTTTTTTTATCTTGCCATGGTGTTCACAACCTTATCATAGGTTAAGTATATCCATTGGAAATTTTAAGGCCTTAGAAGGTTGCTTCAAGAAGTAGCACAATTTTTGGTGAAGTGCAAGCCTTATGTCAGCCAATTTGACTATTGGTTGACTAAATAACCTACTCATGAAGTTAAACCTTTAACAAAAATAATGTTCTAGGGGTCCTTCTTCACGTCGACTTTATTCGTTCAACTAAGTCAAGGCCAGCCACTAATGATGACATGATTAAGTCAGTTGATCAGCCTCCCCACTATCTACATTAGTCATCTAACTAAACAAAAACCACACCCGCTAACCAAGAGCTACTAATTATCCCAATAATGGTCCAAGGATGATTACCAACCAGTCTATCAAGACAGTATTAGTCAATTGACTAAACTGCTAGTCTAAATACTAATCCCCTAAGTTGTTGTAAAATCATAAACAAGCTGCATAAAAATTAACAAAGTAGGTATTTTGTTATATAAGACTTGGTTAATTCTGTAGAGCTACCTAATATTCTTCTACACCTAGACTTTGATTTTGGAGCATAAGAAGGAATTTTCAAGAGATTTTTGGAAGATTTTTATTAAATCAAGTGGATAATCGTAATGTTGTTATTTCCTAACTCTTTTTTATATTATCTATTCATTGACCAATATTCTTCATAAATACATGAAGTAACCTTAACCCCCTATCCTAAACATTAATTTCTTTTCTCTTAACCTAGTTGAACAAATATATTAATATATTTTTTTCAAATATATTAATATTTGGTGGTGAAAATCCAACCTGGAAGGTTTTAATAAGGGTGAATGAATTCAAACCTTATGTCACTTTCTTAGATACAGTTGTGTATAATACATGATTTAAATATTTTTATATGCAATCCATAACAAGCTAAGATGAATATAAGATGAATCAAACTAATTGGACTTGTTTTGAAAATTCACTACTTAACTGGGAGTGGGTATTGTATTAAATTATATTTTGAGATATTCTCATTGTTCTTATTGATATGAATTCAATAAGGAACCAACTTTCTCAATTTGAAAGCAATATCCATAGAATTTATAAATGTAATCTTGAGCAATTATTGGGTATTATGCACTATAACTAAGACATATAATTCTAAAAGATATGGTATTCAAAAGAAACCTTTTACATAATTCAATATTAATAGAAAGGATGTCTTAAGTGTTTTATTCATGAACTGTTGATTGTTTTGTGGTTTCTTTATATTAACAATAAACTAATTTTAGGCATCTTATTCAAGTATTATACTAATTATCATATAGTAGATATTTCCATACTTGATATTTGTAAAATGAATGATATGAGTAATAACAAATTTAACCCCTAATTCATTTAGTTAGGTTCTAATTATATTATATCTTCCCTTGAGGTCTGAAGTAGGAAAGTAAAACATGGGTATGTTTAATAATATTGAGGGTTGTGAGTATTTGTCTTGGAATTTTATACCATCTTTATATGGGAGAATTTGTTATACCTCATTAGATTCGGTAATCATGACTTCTCTAATTTAAGAAAAGAAGAACATGCCCTTCTGTAATAACATAAGTCATATCTTAAGATCATTTTTTCAAGTTGAAATATGACATGTTTGTGAAGTTTGACTCATTCTTATATGTATTTGTGTGGATAAGAGTGTGATGTTAATACTAAGCCTTTAATATAATTAGGAGTCAGTATTGGGTACTTATAATACCAAATCCTCAAGGTATATTGGTATCCAGATGATGTGCCCCTATAAGTAAAATATCTCATATAGAATGAGACTATAATAGCCTTAGAGGTACTTAAACCCCTAAAACTTATATCGTAGTTTATTTGGACTTCTTTGCCTTATAAAAGAAAATTCATAGGTGCAACTAGTTTGATATGGTCCAAAAGTAAAATACACTAATCAGACTATTGGTTCATTTGTTATTATAATTAAATAGTTTTCCATATCATGTTTAAACGATTATGTTCACTACCATGTTATATCATATAAATTTTGTAACCTTATCTATAATGGTTGGCATATTTCTAGCTCTTTATCCAATGTTGACACACTCACTAGGTCGGATGTCTAATAAGTGATACTTTAAAAATATGGAGGATCTCAACAACAACAAACTCAAAGTCCCTAACAGGATCCATCGCATTGCCTTGGTAGTAGATGTTATGTGGTGTAAACTTGGAGAGTGTCCAGGTTTATTGCTATTGGTTCATATTTGGGAATTGGAGATTCAACTTCTATTGCTTTTACAAATCAAGTATTTTATGGTAAATGTACTTTTTCAAATAGCATATAAGGCGTGTATGTATAGCTTTTTTGGATGCTAAATATATGGTATTAGATAGAAAAATTATGGCATCTACATGGGCGAGTAAAACAAAAAATTGGGAATAAAAGAACAATACAAAAACAAAGACACAAATAAGAAAAAGTATGTATCAACATATATTGAGTATGTGAAGTGTAATAACATTTGGGCATTGATTAGAACAAAGATTAAAATTTAAGGAGATTCCAATAAGGATGGTTAAAATAAACTAGGTAGTTCAAAAGGAAGTATATTAATTTGTTTTATGAGGTAAAGTAGATAACACATTTTATTCCACAAAATAGTTATTGCCTTAACAATTTCACAATAATTATATCTCAATCATAAACAATGCATGTAAATATAATTATACTAATATTATTTAATCATGATTGAGACCCATAAAATTTCAAGACCAAAGTGTCAGGAGAAAAGGATCACCTTGGGAATAAAAATGCACCCTTGTATGTTAATGAGTGGAAAAATGCACTCTAGGTGTAAAGTATAACCCAATAATATTATGGTGGTACATAGGTATCGCTACTCTAATTATAGTCTATTGCACATACACAAATTGTAACATCCTTGACCTGGGTTTATGGATAACCCTATTTGTTTGTCTTAATTAAGTTTCTTAGAACCTTAATATAATCCTCTAAAGTGTTTTGTTATTAGGTGACAAACTTATGTTTCAAGTTTGCTCATGTTTGAAAAATGTTTGGGCAATGTTCTCTTGTTTTGGACCAAAATGCAATTTACCCAAGATGAGGGGTTATACTGCAATATGTCATATTTTGAACATACCTCATGTGTTTTAGTATCATTAGAGAGATAATTATGCAATTTGGTGGCTTGTGGAAAGCCTAAATTCCAAGTTTGAACTAGTTTGAATAATGGTAGTGTCGTGTGCACCAATTCTGGTACAAATTGTAAATTACCCAAAATGTAGGGTTGATATGAAAATTACCACATCTAGATTGTCCCTACTCCCTACTAGTATCATTTAGAGGAGATATAAAGAAGAGGGCACCATGTTTGAATCATATTTGAGTGTGATACTCTTGGTGATGAAAAGACCAAGAAAGTGTTGAATGTGAAACCTTAATTTGAGCCTGTATCGGGTTGTAGAGTTCATATGAGAGTGCCTATCAACCAAGGAGCCATAGGGGGAGTCTCATATCCGTTTGTGAACTCTTGGCCTTTTCCATGATGGGAAAAGAACCTCAAGTAGGTGATCCATGATGAGTTAGATGCTCCTCGCAAAAGTTGTATCAGTTTGCATAATTTGTGAGATAAAGATGAGATATCTTATCAAACAAGATAACTAATGGCCAAAATATCATCTCTAGATTATACTCAAGTGTTTTTAATGTCAATATAAATATGAGGGCATGCAAGGACATGTGTCAACCATGCATGGACATGTGCCACCTAGTAGCTTTAAAATGATGATACCTCATATAGACACTTTTTCATGAACCTCAAGTATATATACCCTTCCTTTCACCTATAAGTCAAATTTTTTAAATTTACCACCCCCTTTATATTATATATCATTCATAGACTCTTAGTATCGTGCATAGGTGAAGTATTATTATGCATAGAGCTTGGGTATCGGCAATATCAAAGTGGTATCGACCAATTGAAGTGATATCGGCCAAGTGAGGGATATCGGCCACAAAGAGGTGATGTATCGTGCATAGTGCTGAGGAGATCAAGTATTGGACCTTTGATAAGCTCATCTTCAACCTTGGTAACGTGAATCTTTGGAGCTTGGATCTTTGAAGTTGCTCTTGAGGCGGGTTATATAACTTGAACTCAATCATGTTATTATTTATCATCAATCTTGCCTTAGTTAAATGATTTACTTTCAAATAGAATTTTATTGCATAATTGATGAACCCATGAGCTCTAGTAGTAACCTAGGACTGTTGTTCATGAACTATAACTTTAATAACAAGAGTATAGAGGTTTATAATGATTACATCATCATGGTGCAACCCGATATTGGGATGAAGCACCTCTAACCCGATATGGTGTTGAAGGATACACCTCTTACCCGATATGATGATTGAAACCCGAGATAGTGATGGTTATACACCTATAGGATGATATGGTGATGAGAATAAACCTTATGTACGATATGGTGACACACACATACACCTCAAGGTCGATATAGTGAGAACACATACACCTTATACATGATATGGTGTTGAAACCCTAGATGGTGGTATGGAATCCGTTATACCTCGAAACCCCACACCCCTATCATTTTGTGTAATGGGTTAATTGTGAAGGGTTCAACTAGTTGTCTAGACTATCACTCAATACATGATAGGATTGATTCCATGGAGGAATGAAAGAGTATGAGCATAAGGGTTTAACCCAATATGGTAACCCAATATGGTAACTTGATATAGTAACATGATATGATTACATGAGCTCAACCACTAGCATGATATGGTGATGAATTTATACCTCATGGATGATATGAGTGACACATACACACACCTTGTGCATGATATGGGGTTAATCACATGCCTTATACCCGATATGGTGTTGAGTATATACCTTAAACCGATATGATGTTGAAACTCAACATGGTATTGTGAAACCTGATATACAAACCCCTAAGGTTGAGTAATCCGATATGGATGCATGGTATGGTAATGTGGATACACCTCTATACTGATATGGAAGCATACCTACACCTCTATACCCGATATGGAGGCAGCTGCTCAATCCAATACACTTGATTGAGTGATACACGTAATGTGTTATGTCAAATGATACTTTAAGACATGAAGGGTTTAATGCATTTCGATAAATATGGGCCAATGTGCCTTGAGAGAAGGATTGATACAATCCAATGGAGTATGATGAAATCAATATCCTAGTGAGGATGAAAGAGAAACGTATACTTGTTTAATAGTCATGTAATGAGTATACATTGATACTCCTAATATATGTGGAGTCTGATTTAGGGTTGTAATTCTTGATGAATGTACTTGAAAACCCTAGCTGGCTTAAAAAAGGAAACATTAACCCTAATGAAGGGTAATGATATGATTTGAAACCACCATTGGTAATTAAGGGAAACCCTAAGCCTAATTATGTTGAAACCTTGTTGGTATCATGAGATAATGAGCATAGCTAAGCATGAGCTATGATGTTTCATATAATACCAATTATCTAGGTCTTATGACCTAGAAAT
Source organism: Alisma plantago-aquatica (assembly GCA_963693085.1). Lineage (NCBI taxonomy): Eukaryota > Viridiplantae > Streptophyta > Magnoliopsida > Alismatales > Alismataceae > Alisma > Alisma plantago-aquatica. The sequence continues at coordinate 1,059,110,543 of OY856409.1, read as the reverse complement.
AGTTGTTACCTAGTGAGAGGTAACAAGATGTTTAAAGAACCTTGTGAGCCATGTGAATAGTTGTTGCCTAGTGAGAGGTAACAAGTTGTTTAATGGGCCTTGTGAGCCATGTGAATAATTGTTTCCTAGTGAGAGGTGACAAGATGTTTAATGGGCCTTGTGAGCCAAGTGAATAGTTGTTGCCTAGAAGAGGTGACAAGATGTTTAATGGGCCTTGTGAGCCAAGTGAATAGTTGTTTCCTAGTGAGAGCTGACAAGATGTTTATAAAAGTCTCATGTAAGAAATGTTAATGTTCAAAATAAACTAGGGAAATGGAAACCCAGTAACATCATAATAATAATAATAAATCGTTATAATAATAATGAAATCTTGGACATACATGCTTTATTCTTATAGCCAAATAAGGGCTATAGTGTTTTGAATATGCTTAAATGAGATAAGATGAATACTTATATTACATATCAGAATTGGTAGAGTCCAATACCTAGCTATGATCTCACGATTGGTATAACCCAATACCTGGTTGAACTCTATGATCTTAGGATTGGTACAATCCAATACCTGGCTGAACTCAATCAGGATTGGCAGAGTCCAATACCTAGCTGTGATCTCAAGATTGGTATAATCCAATACCTGGTTGTGATCTCAGGATTGGTATAACCCAATACCTGGCTAAACTTTATGATCTCAGGATTGGTACAATCCAATACCTCACTTAACTCTATCAAGATTGGCAGGGTCCAATACATGGCTATGATCTCGGGATTGGTACAATCCAATACCTGGATGAACTCTATCAGGATTGGCATAGTCCAATACCTGGCTATGATCTCAAGATTGGTACAATCCAATACCTGACTGAACTCTATCAGGATTGGCAGAGTCCAATACCTGGATGTGATCTCAGGATTGGTACAATCCAATACCTGGCTGAACTCTATTAGGATTGGCATAGTCCAATACCTGGCTGTGATCTCAGGATTGGTACAATCCAATACCTGGTTGGACTCTTACAAGATCAATACCTAGTTAGCAAATTGGTTGAGACCAACAGATAGAAATGAGAATAATTCATGGATATCATACCATGATAATATTATCACAGGATAAGCTTGAGATGTTGGCATAATATGATGGGTAAATGATACACATGTTCTTCTTATTTCGTATAAAGTGAATAAATGATTTATTGCACTATCATAGATAGTTACAATGCTTTAAAAGATGAGAAATGTTCTAATCTGCTTATCTACAGTGATTAACCTTGTTTAGTAATATAAAAGAACCTCTACTCAGTTTAATACTATTTACCTATGATAATAAATTTTTTGGTGGAGAGTTATATCACTCATTGGGACAATTGTCTCACCCTGTGGGATCCACAATTTTTAGGTGGACGTGCACAAGGTGGTAGAGACTGTTATGTAGTGGAAGGACTACAACAACAAGGAAAGTTGTAACAGCTCAGGTTGAGTATATTGTCTATCGTGTCTTGTAGATAGAAGTCCTATGTGTCATCTCTGTACTCTCAGGTCCTTGGATTTAGTACGTGAAGGTTTTATGAACAATCTGATATTTTGGCTTGTATACCTCGAGGTTTTATGTTGCTTTAGTATATGTTTTGACAATGCAACTGTTAGATGTTATTCCTCGATATGAGATGGTACAATGTATGTACAATGTGAACCCTGATGTATATAAAGTTTTGGTTCTTTCATTAAGAAGTTTTCTAGGAAATGGATCTCTTTGCAAAATGTTTTAAGTTTTTAGTGATTTTTGTTAACCCGCTTCTTATGATTATTCCGCATAATTAGTAATGATTTGGCTGTCAGTTTGGTGGTGGTCGTTACAAGTTTGGTATCATAGCTTAAGGTTCACTGAGTCTACAGAGACATAGGACTAAGGTGTTGAGTCTATTCTAGTGTCCTCCAATATGTCTTATAGTGACTTCTGCTTATGTAGAAGGAGGGATATAGGTTATAGATGTCTGGAGAACTTGAGGATCACGTTGCTGAGAGAAATGTTGCTACACCGGTAGGAGGTGCCAAGGATTAGGCAAGAGAGGAATCAGTGCCTGAGAATCCCCATTTTGATAAAGTTAAGCTAGAAAACCCAGCCTTTCATGCTCTTTTTTGGCAATTCATGACCACAATGATGCATATGTTAGATTAGATGCCAACACCAACACTTAGGGAACCAGTTCCCAATGAGGATCATGGGTCTGGTAAGACTTTTGAAAGACTATGTCGTGTAGGAGCTATAGAATATGCTGGAACAACTTACCCAGTAGATGCTGATTTGTGGCTCACTGAGTTAGAAAAGGCTTTTAAGATCCTTAGTATCCCAAATGTTGAAAAAGTCAAACATGTCGTTTACCTTTTGAAAGGTAGTGTTGGCCACTGGTGGACCATAGAAGAGGTGAAAAGGAATGATGAAAAGGTTGGTTGGGAGGAATTTCATTGAGAATTCGTCAATAAGTATTTTCCACAAACATACTTAGATGAAAAGATATCACAGTTTGAGAAGGTTTAGTAGGTAACCATGTCAATTAATGAATATGAGGCTAGGTTTATGGAACTTTTGTGGTTTTGTCCTCAAATGGCTGCTATTGAGCAGGAGAGGATTCAACGTTTTGAGAAAGGATAGAATGTTGAATTATCTATCTCGGCAGCTGTGATAGAAAGTAGAGAGAGATTTGCCACATTTGTGGAATCTTTCCAGAGGATAGAAAGGTCTGTGACAAAGAAACAGGAGGCAAACCTCAAAAGGAGGTCTACACAGTCACAAGAACAATGGATTGGTGGTACTAAATAATCAAAGTTGTCAGTAACACCGGTTCAACAACAATTTAGTACACCAATGCAGTGGTCACCAAGAAGGGTCCGAGCTTGCTATAAATGTAGATAGATAGGACATTTGAGGTGGCAGTGTCCAAGAAAAAATAATGAGGTGACCCAACAGTCAAGGCATAATCTACAACACCCACAAGGACCACAATTTAGTGGAGCAGAAGGTCGAGGATGAAGACAAGTGTCGTAGTTTGGTCCACCTACTTCTGATGGTAGAGGAAAAAGGCAATAACATATGACAACTAGACTCCATGCATTGAGTCAGCCGAGACACTAGATAAACCGTAAGAGGTAACATGTCAGATAAAACATTTCATTCTGAATTATCCTTCCTTTTCCACTCTCATCCTACTAATTATAAGAAAGGTAGTTGTTGTTGAGATTCCTTTAATTAGTCCCATGAGGGCATGAGGAAGAGATAAGAAGGATGAGAACCTATATTCAGTCCAATATTCTCTTATATGTTTTTGAAATTTCTTTCATCATGTAGAAAGGGAAGAGATGTAAAAGAAACACCCAGAGAAAATTTGAGATACTAAGTAGAAAAACGTAAAGATATGAAACATAATATTAAAAAAATGCATACTACCTAATCTCAGTTCTTGAATACCCTGGCCAGGTATTCATCTATTGAAGGCAAGGTAAGCATGACACTCTTAGATTGTTGTCTTTCTGATTACTCTGATCAAGTAGTCATTTCGAGACAATCTAAAGAGCATAATGAAGTAGTAGATGTGGCATGAATATTTCTACCACATCCTAATTGATATATGAAGGAATCGGAGTTAATCACAGATCTACTTATAAACAAAAAAGATGTTTAGTATAATGAATACCTTGGTATGAGGACCTAGAGGTAATAGTTACCTGATAAGAGGTAACAATGTTCAGTGATGAACTGTCACGCCCGCATCCCACGATTACCACCAATCATGAGATTAAGGCATGACTATTAGGATTATACTTAATACAAAGTCCACTCCCTTACTTTATTTTTTTCCTTTATTTCATTTTGACTCTTGTTTTCTCGCATCCATCACATAAACAAATTTACAAGAGAATTAAACCTTGATTACTTTAATATGATCTCAACATAAACAATACACATCCATACATTCATTCTATTTCTCACACTTCCATATACATATGACATGATAATCAGATGCATACTCTATTATTGAGGAAACAAAGATACAAAACATCACTTACAACTCTCTCACATCTATACTAGGACCTAGATTGACAAGGATTGACTGAACTTAACTGATCTCATATATAACTCATGTGGTTGATCTACTCTGATGCATTGACCTTCTTCAAGTCCATGTGATTTCCCTAAAAATTGTGAGTAGAGGGGTGAGCCTACTCGCTCAGTGAATGAGTACTTCAAAGAAATAGTATAAGGTATTGATATAATTACAGATATACTTTTGAGCAACTGATATCAATTATAACAGTAGTAAGCTTTAAAGAGTCTAATCATTGATAATCATAAATATGGCAGAATACTCTAAATATCAAGAGTGAATCTATATATATATATATATATATATATATATATATATATATATATATATGAACATGCTTGATTGATCATAAAGAGGACTAATAATTCAGAATCATAAAAATAATAATTGAATAACTACACACACTTGTTTAACCTCTCATTCATCTTATTATGCCCTGAACCCACATGAGGTGTACCACAACATGTGAAAGAATCACAGCAAGCTACGATCTCACTGTACAAGGCTTAGAAGCATGCTCGGGTTCCTAAGCCTATCTCTCGAGTAAGACCTCGTCTACAGCGGGCCTCGGCACGTATGCCTTTCGATGGCTAATGGGAGCTGCCAAATATCTCAGACTCCATCTCACAACCTGGGTACTCAGGTGGTGAGTCAAAGCCACCTATTGGCTTTTCTATACTCTAGTGCCACCAGGATCTCTAGTTGATGTTGGACACTACATACTGTATTTTTAAGGAGACTTTCACTAGGGCTTCATCCCCCATACCACCTGTTAGTACGTTCCAACCCCCATATACTGGACACTGTCAGGGTTAGGTCATTTCATCCCTACAGTGCAGACCTCTCATAGGCAATCTAAGGTCGTTTCATCATATCTCAGATAGAGAAACCCTAGATCAGCAATTCCACTACTTTCTCCTCTCAAACCCTAACTCTCCCTCCCTCTCTACGATTTCATTTCTCTGGAATGAATCACAAATTATGAGATCTACTAGTGTGTTAGGTTGACCATATAGAGCAATTGAGTTGCTTGGGTGAATTGCGCATTGACCCCTCACTAAATTTTTTCTTATTTAGTAGATTTTTATCTCATTAAAAAGTTATTGTAATTCATATATCTCAGAGATCAAACCTTCTTCAAAAATTATGAACATTTAAAATGTTGTTTGTAATTGAGTTATAAAGCTTCAGCTAAAATTTTAGATCATTAAGAGCTACCATTAAATAAATAAAAATAGAATAGTGCACTGCTATCCAGAAATCTGTAGAACAGTCAGTTGAAGAGAAAATGCCCCAGAACGGCCATGCTAGCTGCCACGGCCATGCTAAGATGGACCCAGCATGGCCGTGCTACCTACCACGGCCATGGTGCATTGTTTTCATCATATTTGAGTATAAAAGTTGGTCAATAGTTCAATTCTTTCAAAACGGCTGTGTGGCTTAGAATGCCCGTGCCACCAACGACCCACCACGGCTATGCTATCCTATCCTTCAACTACCATTTTCGTTCTCCTTTGCATACCTCTCTAATTCCTCCCCAACATGAGCCTATTTGGTGAAAACCCTAATTTTAATCGACTAGGGTTTATATTTTCTCAAACCCTAATTATACAAAGAGATAGCATACTTGGGGTTCTCATTAGGTTTAACATATCATGATTGAGATATCATCATTAATCATGTTTAATCAATGATCAATATAATTAAGCATGTAGTCATCCACATAAACCCTAACTTACCAATTAAGCTCAGATACGGTCATAACAATTCTTCCCCCTTAAAAAAATGTTGCCCCTGAAACATAAATATGCCAGTAAAGTACATTCAAGGTTTATTTTAAGTTTCTAAAATCTTACATGTCATTATATTCTTGTATTTCATACTTGAATGCAGTTTTCAACATTAAGTCCTTTATTTCTTTTCTAATCACAACATGTTTGAAATAGTTCCCAATGATATCAAACAAATTCTCTATGCCACAATCAATCACAGGATAGAGAGAGAAACAACCATTTCAAAATCTTCATACTCTTGAGGTGTTACCTCAACATTGATAATCTGATCCAACTATCTCAATTCATATGGCTCAATATGTACTATTGTTATGTATTACCTCTAAGTCACAACATAGAGTTCACCATGTTGTTTTGAATTTTACTATTGTGCTACTCAAATAGCAAAACAATCTTCAGTTGGAAGACTAGATTCAACAACAATTGTACAATACTACTCACGGCATCCCCATTGGATCATGGATGCATAAGGTGAAGCATTACCATAACATTCCATATTATTCTCAAGTATGAACCCACACATAATTCAAGGTGTAACCATCAGGTTATAGCATACTAGGGTTTCAACAACGGTAACAGAGTACTCCATGATTGTATTAGTCATTCAAAGACTATTCATACCCAATTATCATCACTTAGTTATATTAAAGCTAGGTATAACAAGCTATACCTCATTAGGGTTAGATACTAATACAATATGGTTATCATCCCTTCTATTCATATGAGTGAATAGGTAAGACTACCTTATTCAGAGTAACCCTCCATTTGTTTTATCATCATTTGACCCATGTCACCATACCACAATTATACAATACTAAGATGGATTACTGGTATGAATGACTACAACTATCAGACACCTAAAATTAACATATTGCTTGCACATGTACACTGAAATCATACGTAGAACTAATTTACATCCCTCATTATACCTTCAACAAATTACACTTCTAAAAACAAATTCACATATTACTGAAAGCCATTGTTTTCTCTTATCTCCTCATTCATTACTACTTACTTCTTGTTACTTATCCTTCTCATTTTCATCATATAGAATAAACATCCCTAAAATTGAAACACACAAGGTAAAAATAGATTATTCATCATTCTTGATATCACTGTAAGAATTTATTTCATATCGCACTTCACTCATATTGTATTTCTCCTTTTATTCAAAACACACTTGTTACATTTCAAATTTAGATCTTACTCTTTTCTCTGAATCATTTTCATATTGTTTATCTACCTTTCATATTAGCTACCTTAAAACCCTAGATTACTATCAGTGCTAGTTTACTTTTCATAGTGCAAATCTCATGATCTTGTTCTATAGAGATGCTAGTATTCAAGGTCAAATCACTAGTGACAACCCTTGAACTGCTACAACTCTAAACATTCTAGGGTTTGGTCCTTATCAGTAGCATGACGTTATTGTGGTGTGACTTTGCTCCCTTAATTTGTAAGTCAAACTTTGGATCTCACAAGTTTTACTAAAGTCTTCCTTATCTTATCAATTGAATTTTCTTTCTCTTACTTGGTCGTTCAGATAGATTACATTCTCAATTACCCTGCTAGGGTTTCATCATCATATTGTGTGTCATTATTACATTCACTAGATGTTTCTACCATGGTGGTTATGCATGATATATGATTCATTTTCTTATCACTTCATTTCCACATTGCTCTCATTAAGGAATATATGAAAGAGAAGATGATTTTGAGACCTAGAATTCTTATCTTCAAACATTCATTAATACATTTATCATATGTAGGTTTAATTAATTATCAACAAGGATACTTGACTAATTAGCACTTTCTTGAATCTCGCAACCTCTTTCTTTTATAATCTATATTACTCCATTATGTTTCAAACCCTTCCTTACTTTCCATAATCCCCTTACCATATACTACTATTCCACATGTCATCTTTAACTTCTAGTTTTCTCTTATGATCATGTTGCTTCTTTTATGTGTATGATCATGTATACCATGTTGCATATATTTCTTTTTATCCTTCTACTAATGTGAAGTTGAAATTCTAAATCAATAATATCTCTACTAGTTTCACCTCATGTTGAATACATTACATATCCTTCATTTTAAATCACACGGCTCATGCATGGGTGAAACATAGTTTCTCTTTCAATCAAGTTTTTTCCTTCCTGAATATAGTCTACCTTTGTATGACTTATTCATTTATTTAGCTACACTTTTGTTCTTCTTTTAGAAACTAGTTTGTTGTTCTATAGAGACTTAGAATCCAAAGGTAGTAAGGATGAATGTATTAAACTTATTAATAAAGGTATATATTCCATGCTCTCAATTATATCATAATCCTCATTCCTTAATCAAGCTCATTATTTTTAACATTTCTCTTTATTTCAACTAAGTTACTTATCCTAGTTTTATGATTTACATGTTCATCTAATTCTCTTTACTTTAACTCTTTTCTTCTATTTTCCCTTTGCTTTGGAGTACATAAAAATATTGTACTCGATTATAGTCCATTCCTCATGATTTATTCTTACTATCTTGGCCCCTTACATACTTTTCTCATATCTTTTCCATATTTCATATTTAGAGTTCATATAATACTAATAATTAAACTTAATCTGAACCTTATGCTGTGTTCCTTTATTCCCAATTAAGGGTTTCTCATATGAGGCCCCAAAGTTGGATCTCAGATATCAGTTCCAATTGATTCTTAGCTATTCAAATGTTTCCCATATGTTTCAACATCTTAGTGTATGTACATTCTCACTATGATGTGTGTCTAATTTATCCAGAGTCTACTCTTATCATATTGTTAATAGGAGTCATTAGATCCCAGTAATGCATCCTGCCAACCGAACTAGGCCGAACCTGCAGTCCTGAAGCCAAGAGCTACTCAAGATTAACCAACTCCTATTAATCTCAAACATTTGGAAAGAATGTCCACTTAGGACAAACTCATCTGAACATAACTTCTGGTCTACTTGATACAAAGAATATAAATAATAACTGAATCACTTCATGATACACAATAATATTAAAGAACTATATATATTCTACAAACTGATAATCTGAATTCATACATATAAGAGCATTTATATTAATCTCCAATCAAAGAAGCTATATAAAGCAAGAGTTGTATCACATTCTATGTTTAATCTCTCACTCCTTCATTATTTTTTGTCTCCTAACCCTAAGATTTCTAGGGTTTCTCTCTATCCCATCCTTCCTCTACATACCTAGCCAGGGCATCTAGAAAAGAATAGACAGAGTAGCTTGATAGTGGTCAATCTAAGTATTCAGATGTCGGGCCAGGGTATCTAAATACTCAGACCTCCCAGAGCTGAAGACACATCACTACCTATCTGCCACACTTATCACTCTGACTTTCTATCCTAATGGTCCCTGACGACTCAGCCTAAGCTCTGATACTAAAAGATTGTCACTCCCGCATCACACGATTACCACCAATCATGAGATCAGGGTATGACTATGAGGATTATACTTAATACAAATTTCACTCCCTTACTTTATTTTTTTTCCTTTATTTCATTTCGACTCTTGTTTTATTGCATCCATCACATAAACAAACTTTACAAGAGAATTAAACCTTGATTACTTTAATATGATCTCAACATAAATGATACACATCCATACGTTCATTTTATTTCTCACACTTCCATATACATATGACATGATAATTAGATACATGCTCTATTATTAAGGAAACAAAGATACAAAACATCACTTACAACTCTCTCACATCTATACTAGGACCTAGAGTGACAGGGACCGACTGAACTTAACTAATCTCATACATAACTCTTGTGGTAGATCTACTCTGATGCATTGACCTTCTTCAAGTCCATGTGATTTCCCTAAAAATTGTGAGTAGAGGGGTGAGACTACTTGCTCAGTGAATGAGTACTTCAAAGAAATAGTCTAAGGCACTGATATAATTAAAGATATACTTTTGAGCAACTGATATCAATTATAAGAGTAGTAAACTTTAAAGAGTCTAATCATTGACAATCACAAGTATGGCAGAATACTCTAGATATCTACAAGAGTGAATCAATATATATATGAACATGCTTGATTGATCATAAAGAGGACTACTAATTCAGAATCACACAAAGAATAATTGAATAACTACACACACTTGTTTAACCTCTCATTTATCTTATTATGCCCTGAACCCACATGAGGTGTGCCACAACATGTGAAAGAATCGCAGCAAGCTACGATCTCACTTTACAAGGCTTAGAAGCATGTCCGGGTTCCTAAGCCTATCTCTCGAGTAAGACCCCGTCTACAGTGGGCATCGGCACGTCTGCCTCTCGACGGTTAATGGGAGCCGCCAGATATCTCAGACTCCACCTCTCAACTTAGGTACTCAGGCAGTGAGTCAAAGTCACCTATTGGCTTTTCTGTACTCTAGTGCCACCAGGATTTCGGGTTGATTTTGGACACTACATATTGTATTTTTAAGGAGACTTCTACTAGGGCTTCGTCCCCCGTACCACCTGTTAGTACGTTCCAACCCTCGTATACTGGACACTGTCAGGGTTAGATCATTTCATCCCTACAGTGCAGACCTCTCATAGGGAATCTATAGTGTTTAGGGAATCTACATGTCTAATTCACTCTTTACATTCACAATTCAATCATCACATTACATATCTTAGTTTAGCTCTGTAAACCATTCATTTCATAGACCATCTGATAACATTTACCACAATTGAACTGTTAAGCATCACCACATTTCATACTGAGAACTTGGTAATCACAATGCTTAATTCATTTAACACCCTACCCTTAGGGTTTCATTTACCTCATTCACTTATCACATGGATCTCATAAGGAGTTCATGTGACATAAACATTCACTGAATAAAGACGGATATCAACAAATCATATAAAATCAATATATGTATGAAACCTTAGAACTGAGCTGAATTTAGGTTTCCATTCCATTCACTGAGATATCATGCATCAATAATAACATTGAATAAATAAAGTATATCATGTCAATAAAATCCCTTCAAATGGATTTCACGATATCTATTCACAAATATCCAACTTTCCTCGCATCTAGGGTTTCACCCTCTTTACTAATATATCAAATAAACACTATTCACCTTAAATGAAATCCAAGATAGTATCTGACATATATGTACTATGAATTCAGATAAACAATCATTCATAACCAAGGGGATCCAGATAAACAAATTTCTCTATTTAATTATACAGCAATTTCAGTCATAGACAAATTCCCTATATTTTAGTTTACTCTTATAACCTCTGTGAATACTTAGGAAATTCTCATTAGGATGTATTTTATACATTTTTAATATGATTTTATCATCTAAAATTCATCCAAACAGAGGAAGATTCCATTTCATATCATTTTGCAACAACTTAGATCAAACAGACAATTCAGGGTTTGTAATCGCATACTAAGCAATTAAATATTTTGGATGATTTAACCAATTTTTGTGCAATATACAGTTTAAAGGAACTTCCCACTCACCCTAAGGTATGAAAACACCTTAAAAATGCAGCTCATCCCTAAAAATATCGATCTCATATCATATCCCTAGCAATTCACCTGATTCTTCTTCCTTTCAACTCAGAAACCCTAGAAATGAGGGATTATGAAGAAAGAGTGAGAAAAGGGGAAGTTTTGATACCATTTTGGATCAAATCAGAGGAGGGATGGAATCTTGACATGTGAGAGAAGATTCACCATGAAAGGCTATGCAAAGAAGCTAAACTTACTTGATTTCATCATATCTCGGATAGAGAAACCCTAGAATCAGCAATTCCAGCACTTTCTCCTCTCAAACCCTAACTCTCCCTCCCTCTATAGGATTTCATTTCTCTAAAATGAATCACATATTATGAGAGCTACTAGTGTGTTAGGTTGACTGTATAGAGAAATTGAGCTTCTTGGGTGAATTGCACATTGACCCCTCACTAAATTTTTTCTTATTTCAGCACATTTTTCTGTCATAAAAAAGTTACTGTAATTTGTGTATTTTAGAGATCAAACATTATACAAAAATTATTAAAATTTATCATGTTGTTTTTAATTGAGTTATAAAGTGTAAGTTAAAATTTTAGATCATTTCGATCTAACATTAAATAGTTAAAAATAGAACAGTGCACTGCTATCTAGAAATCTGTAGAACAGTCAGTTGAAGAGAAAATGCCCCAGAATGGCCATTCCAGCTGCCACGGCCATGCTAAGGTGGACCCAGCACGGCCGTACTGCCTACCACGGTCGTGGTGCATTGTTTTCATCATATTTGAGTATAAACGTTGGTCAATATTTCAATTCTTTCAAAACGGCCACGTGGCCTACAATGTTCATGCCACCCACGACCCACCATGGTCGTGCTATCCTATCCTTCAACTACCATTTTCATTCTCCTTTGCATACTGATGGAAGTTTTGCTTTATGCAACACCACTAAAAATCCTAGAGATGATGAGTCTCTAAGTTTAGCCTTGCTAGTACTATGGTAAGAACTCCACCCACATGTGCTAAGACATGTGGAAGTCTTATCGTAGTATAGTTAAGGGTCGAATCCTCGGGACAACGGTCTTGACGAAGTCAAGATGGAAAACGTTTAGCCTTTACTTAACAACTTAAAGATTGATATTTAGATCGAAAGTTTGATTTGGTTGTTTTAAACTAAGTACAAAGAAAGTAAAGCAAGAAAGTAAATAAAGCAAGTAAATCTTAAGAGTTAACAAATGATGATGAATCACTGGGGTTAAGCAGGTATTTACCACCGCTACACATGCATTGTATATGTACTAAGCAAGACTTATAAGCTAGATGCATGGATGTTTCCACAAGACCGATGCCTTATAAGACAAGAGCGATGCGTTGCATCCAAGGGTGTTCCACAAGACCGATGCCCACATAAGACAAGAGTGATGCATTGCACCCTTCGATGTTCCACAAGACCAATGCCCATATAAGAAAAGGGCAATGCATCTCATCCTCCAAGGGTTAAGTAACTCTCATGCGGTACATCACTACGCGTCACTGAAGGATGTAGTCTCCGAAGAGAGAATCTTACTCAACCTCAAGAAACGTGCATCTAAAACTAACAAGCGAGCGATAATTACCAAATCGAATAGCGTCCTTGTAGGCCTAGTCTCCTATTCGGATAACCTAGCTACGAGAAGTGCGGGAATGATGCAACGCCAGCCATTCCCGAACAAATGGTCACATGCTTTACATCATTCCCCTCGCAAAGTGTGTTCCTCGACTTACCAAAGGTCTCTTCCATACAGATGGGAGTGTGCCAAATGATAGTGAGTTTACTCCACTCTTTGAGATACACTTCTAGACACCGAAACGGATGCGTGGTGGATACACACACCAGAAACCAACACTAAATCGGTATTCAAGCCTCGATAGCGGTCGTAGACAAACCACAACGAAAGACAATAAATGCATACAAGAACGTGGCCATCATTCAAGCATGTGTGAAACGATTTAGTATTAAAACGAAATGATAACATCTTTTTTACAGTACAAAATACAAAACATGGGCAGCGGGGCTAGTCCCCGCGCCCCAGTGGATGGAACTACTCGCTCCTCATAGAGGGAGCAACAAAGAAGGAGGCAAGAAGAGATAGAAAGAACATCATCTCCACTGAGGAGAGAAGGTTGAACCCTTGGTGGAGAGAGAAACGATCTCCACCCCTTGTAGCTTGCTTGATGACGGATCTTCTCCTCTCACCTTCCTTGTTGACGAGAGAGAAAGTAGCTTGCAATGGACGTGAGTCTCAGACCGGCAGCCTCGAGTGATGGATGGAGTTGTTCTGGTAGTGGAGAGACAGCCTCTGGACGTCTGGACTCTCCTATGAACGGCCCTGAGGTCTTATTTATAGGCTTTGAGTGAGATCCAAACGGTTTGGAGACCGTTTGGGCTCAAACGGTCTTGGGACCGTTTGGCGTCAAACGGTCTTGAGATCGTTTGGCGTCAAACGGTCTTGGGACCGTTTGGCGTCAAACGGTCTTGAGATCGTTCGGCGTCAAACGGTCTTGAGATCGTTTGGCGTCAAACGGTCTTGGGACCGTTTGGTATCAAACGGTCTTGAGACCGTTTGAGCTTCATGCGGTCTCGGGACCGTTTGAACTCCATGCGGTCTTGGGACCGTTTGGCTTCATGCGGTCTCGGGACCGTTTGAACTCCATGCGGTCTTGGGACCGTTTGGCTTCATGCGGTCTCGGGACCGTTTGAACTCCATGCGGTCTTGGGACCGTTTGGCTTCATGCGGTCTCGGGACCGTTTGAACTCCATGCGGTCTTGGGACCGTTTGGCTTCATGCGGTCTCGGGACCGTTTGAACTCCATGCGGTCTTGGGACCGTTTGGCTTCATGCGGTCTCGGGACCGTTTGAACTCCATGCGGTCTTGGGACCGTTTGGCTTCATGCGGTCTCGGGACCGTTTGAACTCCATGCGGTCTTGGGACCGTTTGGCTTCATGCGGTCTCGGGACCGTTTGAACTCCATGCGGTCTTGGGACCGTTTGGCTTCATGCGGTCTCGGGACCGTTTGAACTCCATGCGGTCTTGGGACCGTTTGGCTTCATGCGGTCTCGGGACCGTTTGAACTCCATGTGGTCTTGGGACCGTTTGGCTTCATGCGGTCTCGGGACCGTTTGAACTCCATGCGGTCTTGGGACCGTTTGGCTTCATGCGGTCTCGGGACCGTTTGAACTCCATGCGGTCTTGGGACCGTTTGGATCTACTCGACCCTTGGGCTGGTTTGTTCTTTTGTTATTTTTTTTGTGCTTTTTCTGCAATTATAAAAGGAAAAGTTAGTTTGATGATGTATTTACAAAAAGGGGTAAAATTAGGTTTAAGTACAATATAAATGTAGAAAGAGTAAGGAAAACTAAAGAAAAAGACTAAGATAAACTACTAAAATAGGAGGTTATCACCCCCCCTAACTTAGAGTCTAGCTTGTCCTCAAGTTAGATAGAGCTGAGACATGAAATGGCGCGGCGATCTTAATTAAAATTTCTGTACTCTTGCTTCAATTCTTGACCTGAGTTCCCCAGGGGTCGTATCGAGGCTTATTGCATGCCTTGATCCTTTTGGATTTCGAGAGTTGCTTGGGTTTCAGGTTTTTCCGTATCTCAAAGTTTGCCTTGGGACCACATTTATTTTGTGCATGTTGTTGACTCTAATCAACTTTATACCTCTCTGGAAACCTATTGGAAGCTAGAGAGTGTATGAGGGTTGGCTAAAGGCTTTGAAGTGTAACTCCCCTTCGAGTGGGGGAGGGGCTGTCTATGCTTTTTAGGATCTCACTACCGGACACGACACATCTGCCTTTATGAGGGCAGCTGAATGTACCGGCCGGGCAAGTCCTTTATTAGCCTTTTCATAAACTTGGAACTTTTAGGGTTTCACTACCGGACGCGACGCATCTGCCTTTGTGAGGGCAGCGGAATGTGCCGGCCGGGTGAGCCCTTTATCAGTTCTTTATATAGGTCCTTATTCGTGGCACAACTCTCATGATTTTATTCGTCTCTCTGGCTTTTATTCAAAAACTCACAGGCTTGGGTTTTGGGATGAGGATTTATTTTGGGCGGCCAAGCCTCTTTTATATTGAAGAGAGGAAAGTTGTTCTTAAAGTTTTTCAGCATGCACTTATTTGGTTTGTGGTCCACTTGCAGAGCTTTTTGACTTGGAAGTTGCCTGATTTCCCTCTCATCCTTGAGATCTCGGCTTATTTCTGCCCTGATTTTGACCTATGGAGAGTCAGATAAAGAATTGGAGCAAAAATATAGGATCCATAGTGGATGGGGGTTGATAAATCGCCATTTGATGTCTAAGTGCTAAATACTTGTAGAGACTAACATGATTCTAGAGTTAGTTGAGGTGACTTATTTTAAGGAAAAGGGTGTATAGAGATTGATACCTAGCCCTTGTCTGATGACCCCCCCCCTAACTCATCACACACTCTGTCCTCAGAGTGGGAAAGTGATAGGTTGAGAAGTCATTTGAACAAGGGCTGCGAGTTAAGCCAAAATTGCGGTAACCCCTGGAGATTGGAGTAGAGTGGATGCGAATTGAGGTGCCTTGTAGCGCTGACTCAGGAGCTTTATGGATGTCGCAGTGCATTCCTTTGCAATTGTGTCTTGATATTGGAGACGAAATCTGCAATTCTAGCAACGAATCTGCTTAGACAATATCAAGACAAAATTGCAAAGGAGTGCACTGCGATATGTGCTGCTTGATTACACAAAAGTTCCTAAACGGTGTCTAAACCATTTGGTTCCAAGCGGTTGGAGGACCGTTTGGTTCCAAACGGTTTGAGGACCGTTTGGTCTCAAACGGTTGGAGGACCGCTTGGAAAGCAAGGAGCCGCTGGTCGCCGGCGCGGGGGGGGGGGGTGGAACGGGGTGAAGGTGGAACGGGGCGAGGGTTTGAAGGTGGGTGGAGGAAACGGCGACTGGCGCGATAGTGGCGACAGAACGGCATGGCAACGAAGAACATCGTTTGACGACGACTGCGAAGGTGGCGCGGAGCGGGCAGCGTGCTTGGAGTCGCCGGGCAATCTTGTGGGAGGTGGATTGAGAAGCTTGCGCGGAAGCACAGAAGCAAAAAGGTGAAGTTCTGCGCACGAAAAGACTGTAGAGTGCGAAGATTCGAAGAGAGGAAGATGGAGATGTGGGGTCGGTATTTATAGCGGTGACTTATCGTATTCAAACGGTTTCAAGACCGTTTGGTTCCAAACGGTTTCAAGACCGTTTGGTCCCAAACGGTTTGAGGACCGTTTGGTCCCAAACGGTTTCAAGACCGTTTGGTTCCAAACGGTTTCAAGACCGTTTGGTCCCAAACGGTTTGAGGACCGTTTAGTCCCAAACGGTTTCAAGACCGTTTGGTTCCAAACGGTTTCAAGACCGTTTGGTCCCAAACAGTTTGAGGACCGTTTAGTCCCAAACGGTGTGAGGACCGTTTGGTCCCAAACGGTTTCAAGACCGTTTGGTCCCAAACGGTTTGAGGACCGTTTAGTCCCAAACGGTGTGAGGACCGTTTGGTCCCAAACGGTTTCAAGACCGTTTGGTCCCAAACGGTTTGAGGACCGTTTGGTCCCAAACGGTTTCAAGATCGTTTAGTCCCAAACGGTTAGAGGACCGTTTGGTCCCAAACGGTTTCAAGACCGTTTGGTCCCAAACGGTTTGAGGACCGTTTGGTCCCAAACGGTTTCAAAACCGTTTGGTCCCAAACGGTTTGAAGACCGTTTGGTCTCAAACGGATTTAAGACCGTTTGGAGCATAAAAAATATTTGTATATTTTTTTGTATTTTGAGCTTTAGTAATGAAAGAACTTAAAGAAGCAAAACAAAATTAAGAGAGAATAAAACTAGAAAAGTGGAGAAATTGATACTCAGGTCTTGGGTTGCCTCCCAAGAAGCGCCTTGGTTTTACGTCACTGGCTCGACGAAATTGTGGGCGTAGCGTTTCTGACATCGAGGGTTTGTTGATGTGTTTTGTCTTCCTGAGTGTAGTATTTTTTTAAACGGTGTCCGTTGACCGTTCGTTCTCCTCCGTTGTTGTTGATGATAATGGCAGCTCCAGTTGGGTAGATATGTTTTATAGTGAAGGGTCCGGACCATCTTGTTCGAAGCTTTCCGGGGAATAATTTGAGCTTGGAATTGAATAAGAGCACTTTGTCACCAACGGTGATATCTTTTCTCCTAAGATGTCCATCGTGCCACATTTTCGTTTGCTCTTTATAGATTCTGGCACTGTGATATGCTGTCATGCGGAGTTCTTCTAGCTCCTGTAGTTGAAGTTGTCTGTTCTCTCCTGCACTTTTAAGGTCGAAGTTTAGTTGCTTGATGGCCCACCAGGCTTTATGTTCCAGTTCTACTGGAAGATGACATGATTTACCGTACACCAAGCGGAACGGAGTTGTTCCAATTGGTGTTTTGTAAGCCGTACGATATGCCCAGAGGGCGTCAGAAAGTTTGGTGGACCAATCAGTGCGATTTTTGTTCACTGTTTTTTCAAGAATCGCTTTTATCTGTCTATTGGATACTTCCACTTGGCCACTAGTTTGCGGGTGGTAAGGTGTGGCAACTTTGTGATGGACTCCATATCTTCTTAGTAATGCTTCGAAACTTCGTTCCAGAAAATGGGTTCCGCCATCAGATATGACCGTTCTTGGGACTCCAAATCTTGGAAAGATGGTATCTTTGAACAATTTGACAACAGGTTTGGAGTCATTAGATGCAGTGGGTACAGCTTCGACCCACTTCGAGACGTAATCCACAGCGACCAAAATGTACGAGAAACCATATGATGAGGGGAAAGGTCCCATGTAGTCTACCCCCCATACATCAAACAGCTCAATTTCCTGCCACATGGTAAGAGGCATTTCATCTCTTTTTGATATGTTGCCCGAAAATTGGCATTTATCACAGGATTTGACAAAATTATGTGAGTCTTTTGATATGGTGGGCCAGAAGAAACCAGATTGTAGAACTTTTATGGCAGTTTTCTTGGCGCCCATGTGCCCCCCCGTGGGTCCGGAGTGGCAGTGTTCCAAAACCGATTTTATTTCTTCTTCTGGAAGGCATCGACGAAAAAGTTCGTCGGCACAGAGGTAGAACAAGTAGGGTTCATCCCAATGATAACGTTTTACGTCATGAAGGAATTTCCTTTTATCTTGATAAGAAGCAGACGGGTGAATGATCCCTGTGGCCAGATAATTGACGATATCTGCAAACCAAGGGAAATTATGAGTGGCTTTCATAAGTTGATCATCAGGAAGAGAGTCCCTGATAGGGATTTTATCTTTGTCTTCAACCTCGATTCTACTGAGGTGATCGGCGACAACGTTCTCTACGCCACTTTTATCTTTGATTTCTAGATCGAATTCTTGAAGCATCAATACCCAGCGGATGAGCCTGGGTTTGGTATCCTGTTTCTGAATCAAATGTCTGATAGCAGAATGGTCAGTGTAGACAATTACCTTAGAGCCGATCAGGTAAGAGCGGAATTTTTCGAAGGCGTAGATGATAGCTAGGAACTCTTTTTCCGTGGTCGTGTAGTTTCTTTGTGCTTCATCAAGCGTTTTGGACGCATAGTAGATGACATAGGGTTTCTTGTCGATTCGTTGTCCTAAAACGGCCCCTATGGCATAGTCACTTGCGTCACACATAATTTCAAAGGGTTGCGACCAGTCTGGAGCCCTTAGAATAGGTGCGGAAATTAGTGCTTCTTTAAGGGTGGAGAAACTTTGCATACATTCTTGGTCAAAAATAAACTCGGCATCTTTTGTCAGGAGTTGGGTCATGGGTTTAGCTATTTTTGAGAAATCTTTGATGAACCTTCTGTAAAACCCGGCATGACCTAGGAAAGCTCGAACTCCTCTTATGTCCTTCGGAGGTGACAACTTCGAGATGACATCGATCTTTGCTTTGTCGACCTCGATCCCTCTATCACTTACTCTATGTCCGAGGACGATACCCTCTGTCACCATGAAATGGCATTTTTCCCAGTTCAGGATAAGGTTTGTTTCCTTGCAACGTTGCAGGACTTGTTCGAGATTATTTAGACAGTTATCGAAAGACTCTCCATAAACAGAGAAATCATCCATAAAGACTTCCATAATAGATTCAGTTAATCCGGCGAAAATGGCGGACATGCAGCGTTGGAAAGTAGCAGGAGCGTTACATAGCCTGAATGGCATTCTTCTAAAAGCATATGTCCCGAAGGGACAAGTGAAGGTGGTTTTTTCTTGGTCCTCTGGATGTATGGGTATTTGGTAGAACCCAGAATAACCATCGAGATAACAAAAATATTTTTGGTGGGCCAAGCGCTCCAGGACTTCGTCTAGAAAGGGTAGAGGGTAGTGGTCTTTCCTTGTAGCTTTATTCAACTTCCTATAATCGATGCACATTCTCCACCCCGTTACAGTCCTAGTGGGTACGAGCTCATTTTTATCGTTGATCACTACAGTAGTGCCCCCTTTCTTTGGGACAACTTGAACTGGACTAACCCACTGAGAGTCGGAGATAGGGTAGATCATACCAGCTTTAAGCAGTTTGAGGACTTCCAAACGGACTACCTCTTTTTAATTTGGGTTCAGTTTTCTTTGATGTTCGCGAGTGGGTTTAAATTCTTCAACCATAGGAAGCTTGTGCATACACAGAGCCGGATTTATGCCTGTGAGGTCGGTTATTTTATAACCAATGGTCTTTTTGTGTTTCCTTAGTTTGTCTAGAAGTCTGGCTTCTTGGTCTTCGGTGAGGGTGGAGCTGATAATAACTGGGCATAGCTCTTCCTTATCCAGGAAAACATATTTGAGCCCTGTGGGTAAGGTCTTCAATTCAGGGGTCTTTGGTGGTTCTGCTGCTTCAATAGTCGTTATGGCTTTAAGCTCTTCAAAGGTAGCCTTTGGTGCTTCTTCTGCCTTTTCTAGATATTGGATGCATTGCTGGACTAGTTCATTTGCAGAGAACTCGACTTCGGGATTGATAAGAGCATTTTCAAGTTCGTCGATTGGCTCGGAAATTTCTAGTTGCGACATTTGTTGGATTGCGTCTAAAAGAAAGACTTCTTCTTGAATGTTAGGGCCTTTCATGCTGTCAAGGACACGGAATTGAATGGCTTCCTTTCCGAGCCTAAGGATGATGGTTCCGGCTTCGACATCGATTAGCGCTCTGGCTGTAGCTAGGAAAGGCCTGCCGAAAATGATCGGATATCTCAAGTCCTCTTTAATATCCATGATGACAAAATCACATGGAACGTAAGCATCCTTGCCTATTCGTACTGGAACGTCTTCAATGATTCCCAAAGGTGCGGTTATGGTGGAGTCAGCAAGTTGAATAGTCATTGCTGTAGGTAGCAGATCTGTGAAACCGAGGCGTTGGCACATTGAGAAAGGCATAATGGATATACTAGCCCCGAGGTCAGCTAATCCTTTCTTTGTGGATGCGTTTCCAATGCAACATTGGATTCCGAAAGAGCATGGGTCCTTCTTCTTTTTGGGCAGTTTGTTCAAGATGATGTCAGAGGTGGTTTGGGCAAGCTTGACGGTTTCCTGCTCTTTGGTGATATACTTACGTGATAGCAAAGTTTTGAGATACCTTGCCCATGCTGGTACTTCGGATAGAGCGTCGAGGAGTGGGATATCGATATAAAGTTTCTTCATTGCTTCCTTAAATTTCTGAAACATGGCATCCATTTTTGTTTCTTGCAGTCTGCCTGGATATGGAATCCTTGGTTTGAATTGCGGGACCTTGGGTTCTGTGGGTACATACTCTTTGTTTTTGTCCTCGGTGTCTTCGGGAGATTTCCCAATCTCTTGTTGTGAGATCTCTTTCGTCAAAAGAATGGGCACATCATCATCATCTAGAGTGATCTTGATGGGTTCAGGCAGAATGCGTCCCGACCTTGTGGTGATGGCGTTCAGCTGTTCGTGTTCATTTTGCTCATTTGGTTCAGGCTGCCTATCAGAAACGCCAGCCGAAGACTTTAACTGTGCAGCGATCTGAGCTAGCTGGGTTTCAACTGCCCTTTGTTGGGCTTGCTGGCTAGCTAGCATAGTTTGCTGAGACTGAAGCATTTGCTTTATCAAAGATAGTTCGTCTTCTGGTTGTTGCAGAGGTGCGGTTAACTGCGGCTGCAGGGGCTGCTGCAACTGGGGTTGCTGTGGCTGCTTCAACTGGGGTTGGTGCAACTGAGGGTGCAGTCCCGAATGGGTGTATTGGTAAGACGGATTCCTGGGATAGGTAGGTCTTTGAAAACCTTGTCTGTAATTCCCTTGACTGAAGTTATTCTGGAGTCCCGGTGGTTGTCTGTTGAAAGATCCACCTTGTGCCTGCTGCTGTGGGTTGGCAGTCCCTGCAGGATTCCCGTATTGGAAACCAGGATGGTTCCTTGGTTTATCTGGGTTGTAATACATTTGGCCAGGTATTGAATGTATGGAGTTGACATGCTCTGGCATTTGGTCTTCGGGATGCTCGATGATGGGTTCATATTGCGGCATAGGTGGTTGTAAATCCATCATGACATTGTACAACAATCCACATGATAATGTGGGATGATCGGATGCATGACAGGCTTCACAAGTTCCAGTAGCTGCCTTAATTTGTTGAACCTGGGAGCTTTTCTTCTTATCATATTCCCCGAAAGAAGTTTCGAGGGCTTGTTGCTTGCTAGCAATAGTCTTCAAAGCCTCAGCAATGGCTTTGAGTTCCATAGATTCCTCCGCTTTGTAAACCTTGAGAACGCCTTTGGGTTGGTTAGATGACCTTCCCCAATTGGATTGGTTCTCGGCCCCCAACGTAACTATATTCCAGGCGTCTTCGTAGTTCTTTCTCATAAAGTTTCCTCCAGATGAGGAATCTAGGAATTGCTTGATATCATCACTTACTCCTCTGTAGAATGTTTCTATTAGTTGATTTTGAGAAATGCCATGGTGAGGACACTTTCTCAGGAGTTCTTTGAATCTTTCCCAAGCTTCAGAAAGTGTTTCTCCAGGTAATTGGGAAAAGTGATTAATCTGTCCCCTGATCTCATAGGTTAGGGAAGGTGGGAAGAACTTCTCAAGAAACTTCTCTTCTAAGGGAGTCCAGGTAGTGATGATAGGGTGTCTATCCAAAGCGTTGTACCAGCTTAGTGCTCTTCCAGATAGGGTGAAGTGGAAAAGGTGTAACATGATTGCTTCCATTGCAATGCCTGCTTGGGGTACAAGTCGGCAGAGTGACTTGAACCTCTTAAGGTGATCCATGCAATCATCTCCGTGTGCTCCGGAGAAAGAGATGCCTTGCATGATCTGGATCCATTGCGTCCGAATTTCAAAGTGTGGTATGTTGATAATCGGTGGTCGGACAGGATGATCATCTTGATAATTCTTTGGGACTGCATAGTCCCGAAGTTGCTTGTTTCTTAACGCAAGTTGAGCAGCAGCCTGCTCTGCTTGGATGCGGGCTTGTTCCTCAGCTCGGATCTCAGCTTGCACCTGAGCACGAGTGTCAGCAATGAGTTGTGCTCGTTGTGCTACTATGGCGGCGTTGACTCTTTCTGCAATAAGGCGTTGCTCTTCGGCCATTTGTCTGGCTCTTTGGCGGTTAAGTCTATTCCTTCGGTGAAAACTTCTTTCTACCTCAGAATCATATTCTGGTTCAGGGGAGAATCCGATGCTATGCGGGGGTTGCATACACGTTTTCTACCTGAGTAGAAGGAAAATCTCAAGTTAGGAAAAATGGAAGGAAATGAAAAAGATCAAGAAATATTGGATTGGTTATTAAGAAAAAGTGTAAAATCCTAATCAACCAAGAAATTGGTAAGTAAAAACTAAAAAGTTCCGTTGTCCCCGGCAACGGCGCCAATTTTTGATGGAAGTTTTGCTTTATGCAACACCACTAAAAATCCTAGAGATGATGAGTCTCTAAGTTTAGCCTTGCTAGTACTATAGTAAGAACTCTACCCACATGTGCTAAGACATGTGGAAGTCTTATCGTAGTATAGTTAAGGGTCGAATCCTCGGGACAACGGTCTTGACGAAGTCAAGATGGAAAACGTTTAGCCTTTACTTAACAACTTAAAGATTGATATTTAGATCGAAAGTTTGATTTGGTTGTTTTAAACTAAGTACAAAGAAAGTAAAGCAAGAAAGTAAATAAAGCAAGTAAATCTTAAGAGTTAACAAATGATGATGAATCACTGGGGTTAAGCAGGTATTTACCACCGCTACACATGCATTGTATATGTACTAAGCAAGACTTATAAGCTAGATGCATGGATGTTTCCACAAGACCGATGCCTTATAAGACAAGAGCGATGCGTTGCATCCAAGGGTGTTCCACAAGACCGATGCCCACATAAGACAAGAGCGATGCATTGCACCCTTCGATGTTCCACAAGACCAATGCCCATTTAAGAAAAGGGCAATGCATCTCATCCTCCAAGGGTTAAGTAACTCTCATGCGGTACATCACTACGCGTCACTGAAGGATGTAGTCTCCGAAGAGAGAATCTTACTCAACCTCAAGAAACGTGCATCTAAAACTAACAAGCGAGCGATAATTACCAAATCGAATAGCGTCCTTGTAGGCCTAGTCTCCTATTCGGATAACCTAGCTACGAGAAGTGCGGGAATGATGCAACGCCAGCCATTCCCGAACAAATGGTCACATGCTTTACATCATTCCCCTCGCAAAGTGTGTTCCTCGACTTACCAAAGGTCTCTTCCATACAGATGGGAGTGTGCCAAATGATAGTGAGTTTACTCCACTCTTTGAGATACACTTCTAGACACCGAAACATATGCGTGGTGGATACACACACCAGAAACCAACACTAAATCGGTATTCAAGCCTCGATAGCGGTCGTAGACAAACCACAACGAAAGACAATAAATGCATACAAGAACGTGGCCATCATTCAAGCATGTGTGAAACGATTTAGTATTAAAACGAAATGATAACATCTTTTTTACAGTACAAAATACAAAACATGGGCAGCGGGGCTAGTCCCCACGCCCCAGTGGATGGAACTACTCGCTCCTCATAGAGGGAGCAACAAAGAAGGAGGCAAGAAGAGATAGAAAGAACATCATCTCCACTGAGGAGAGAAGGTTGAACCCTTTGTGGAGAGAGCAACGATCTCCACCCCTTGTAGCTTGCTTGATGACGGATCTTCTCCTCTCACCTTCCTTGTTGATGAGAGAGAAAGTAGCTTGCAATGGACGTGAGTCTCAGACCGGCAGCCTCGAGTGATGGATGGAGTTGTTCTGGTAGTGGAGAGACAGCCTCTGGACGTCTGGACTCTCCTATGAACGGCCCTGAGGTCTTATTTATAGGCTTTGAGTGAGATCCAAACGGTTTGGAGACCGTTTGGGCTCAAACGGTCTTGGGACCGTTTGGCGTCAAACGGTCTTGAGATCGTTTGGCGTCAAACGGTCTTGGGACCGTTTGGCGTCAAACGGTCTTGAGATCGTTCGGCGTCAAACGGTCTTGAGATCGTTTGGCGTCAAACGGTCTTGGGACCGTTTGGCGTCAAACGGTCTTGAGACCGTTTGAGCTTCATGCGGTCTCGGGACCGTTTGAACTCCATGCGGTCTTGGGACCGTTTGGCTTCATGCGGTCTCGGGACCGTTTGAACTCCATGCGGTCTTGGGACCGTTTGGCTTCATGCGGTCTCGGGACCGTTTGAACTCCATGCGGTCTTGGGACCGTTTGGCTTCATGCGGTCTCGGGACCGTTTGAACTCCATGCGGTCTTGGGACCGTTTGGCTTCATGCGGTCTCGGGACCATTTGAACTCCATGCGGTCTTGGGACCGTTTGGCTTCATGCGGTCTCGGGACCGTTTGAACTCCATGCGGTCTTGGGACCGTTTGGCTTCATGCGGTCTCGGGACCGTTTGAACTCCATGCGGTCTTGGGACCGTTTGGCTTCATGCGGTCTCGGGACCGTTTGAACTCCATGCGGTCTTGGGACCGTTTGGCTTCATGCGGTCTCGGGACCGTTTGAACTCCATGCGGTCTTGGGACCGTTTGGCTTCATGCGGTCTCGGGACCGTTTGAACTCCATGCGGTCTTGGGACCGTTTGGCTTCATGCGGTCTCGGGACCGTTTGAACTCCATGCGGTCTTGGGACCGTTTGGCTTCATGCGGTCTCGGGACCGTTTGAACTCCATGCGGTCTTGGGACCGTTTGGATCTACTCGACCCTTGGGCTGGTTTGTTCTTTTGTTATTTTTTTTGTGCTTTTTCTGCAATTATAAAAGGAAAAGTTAGTTTGATGATGTATTTACAAAAAGGGGTAAAATTAGGTTTAAGTACAATATAAATGTAGAAAGAGTAAGGAAAACTAAAGAAAAAGACTAAGATAAACTACTAAAATAGGAGGTTATCACATACCTCTCTCATTCCTCCCCAGCATGAGTCTATTTGGTGAAAATCCTAATTTCAATCGACTAGGGTTTATATTTTCTCAAACCCTAATTATACAAAGAGATAGCATACTTGGGGTTCTCATTAGGTTTAACATATCATGATTGAGATATCATCATTAATCATGTTTAATCAATGACCAATATAATTAAGCATGTAGTCATCCACATAAACCCTAACTTACCAAATAAGCTCAGATACGGTCATAACATGAACTAAGAGTTTGAATACTTATATCTAGTAATCATGATGATGATAAAGCTAAAGGATGATGATATGTAATCATCTTTATAATTTCTATGTTGATGGCAAGGAACCTAAGATGAAATCAGAGTAAATGACTCATGAACAGTTGAAAGTTCATGCAATAATATGAGGAGATGATAATCCCTTCTCTTTGATAAACAACCCTGGGTGATGATGGGGTGATATGAAGGACTATGTTTCCTTGTGTTCTTTCTTTTCAAGGACATGACAATCAAGTAAGTCTTATGACACTTGATGTGCAAGGATTAGAAGTAATCTTTTAGATGGGTACTTTGAAAAGTATCAGCTAGTCCTAGATTTTTGATTCCAAGACAAGTATATGTATTAAGTAATATGTTTGGTTTTGATAATAACAGCAGAGGATGGAAATGATAAGGATGTGATATTTTTTTGGACACATGTAACTAATACCAAGGTAAATAATTCTAGTGTCCAAGAGGTTTAAAAGGTATGAGATGTTGAAAACATGACTCATAGTAAGATGATTAATGTTTGGTTATCTAGAAAGGGTAACTTTGATATTAATTCGGCTACATACGATGATATGGATATCATATGTTAGGGGTTTGTGCTCTGCATAAATAACATCAATAAGGATGTATTAATTGAAGGAACAATTGTAGAATCATTTTGGGAAAAGTTTATCAATCCAAGATGACTTCTTAGAAATTCCCTATCTGGATATGTTAGGGCATCCTATACATATAACATTTATAGATACCTTTGAGATAATTTTTCTTTGGATGACAGAATGAAACTCTAATCTTTCCTTAGAGGTGAAATGCTAAACTATTGAGGGGTATGGAAAACTCCCAAGATCAATGATCTTGTTACATGTAAGTTGAGAAGGGGACAAAGTAATGAGAATTGACACCTAGTTATACAAGGTATGTATAATGCTTCTCTGACTAAGAAAAAGTGTCACCTGACACAGAGTTGATATTGTAGTCATTAATGGGAAAGACAGTTGAGTATGTGTCATGTATAACAGATTCTATGATGACTCTGAATGCAAGGACTTTGTGCTAATCAAATTTCTATGGCATCTCCATGACATCAAGATGTTATGTGGAGACTTGATGATATGATGCAAGAATGACAATGGTCTTCCTTCATCTAGGATTTCGGGGACAAATCCTTGTTAGGGGTATATAATTGTAACATCCTTGAGCTGGGTTTATGTCTAACCCTATTTGTTTGTCTTAAATAAGTTTCTTAGAACTTTAATATAATCCTCTAAAGTGTTTTGTTATCAGGTGACAAACTTATGTTTCAAGTTTGGTCCTGTTTGAATAATGTTTTAGCAATGTTCTCTTGTTTTGGACCAAAAGGCAATTTACCCAAGATGAGGGGTTATATTGCAATGTGTCATATGTTGAGCATACCTCATGTGTTTTAGCATCATTAGAGATATAATGATGCAAGGTGGTGACTTGTGGAAAGCCTAAATTCCAAATTTGAACTTGTTTGAATAATGTTAGTGACGTGTGCACCAATTCTAGTACAAATTGTAAATTACCCAAAATCTAGGGTTGATATGCAAATGACCACCTCTAGAGTGTCCCTACTCCCTCCTAGTAAAATTTAGAGGAGATAGAAAGAACGAGGCACTATGTTTGAATCATATTTGAGTGTGATACTCTTTGTGATGAAAAGACCAAGAAAGTGTTGAATGTGAAACCCTAATTTGAGCCTATATCGGGTTATAGAGTTCATATGAGAGTTACTATCAGCCAAGGATCCATAGGGGGAGTCTTATATCGGTTTGTGAACTCTTGGTCTTGTTCATGACGGGAAAAGCACCTCAAGGAGGTGATCCATGATGAGTTAGATGCTCCTTGCAAAAGTTGTATCGATTTGCATAATTTGTGAGATAAAGATGAGATATCTTATCAAACAAGATAAGTAATGGCTGAAATATCATCTCTAGATTATCCTCAAGGGGTTTTCATGTCAATATAAATATTAGTTCATGCAAGGACACATGTAAACCATGCATGGACACATTGGCACCTAGTAGCTTTAAAATGATGACACCTCATATACACACTTTTTCATGAACCTCAAGTATATATACCCTTCCGTTCACCTATAAGTGAAATTTTCGAAATTTACCACCCCCTTTCTCATAGATATTGTGCATAGAGTCTTAGTATCGTGCACAGGTGAAGGAGTATTGTGCATACAGATTGGGTATCATCCATAGCAAAGTGGTATCGACCAATTGAAGTGATATCGGCCAAGTGAGGGATATCGGCCACAAAGAGGTGATGTATCATGCATAGTGCTAAGGAGATCAAGTCTTGGACCTTTGATAAGCTCATCATAAACCTTGGAACATGAAGATTTGGATCTTGGAGATTTGAAGTTTCTCTTGAGGTGGGTTATATAACTTGAACTCAATCATGTTATTATTTACCATCAATCTTGCCTTCGTTAAATGATTTACTTTCAAATAGAATTTTCTTACATAATTGATGAACCCATGAGCTCTAGTAGTAACCTAGGATTGTTGTCCATGAACTAGAACAGTAATAATAAGAGTATAGAGTTTGATGATGATGACATCATCACGGTGCAACCCGATATTGGGTTGAAGCACCTCTAACCCGATATGGTGTTGAAGGATACACCTCTTACCCAATATGATGATTGAAACCCGAGATAGTGATGGTTATACACCTCTAGGATGATATGTTGATGAGCATAAACCATATGCATGATATGGTGACACACACATACACCTCAAGGTTGATATAGTGAGCACACATACACCATATACCCGATATGGTGTTGAAACCCTAGATGGTGATATGGAATCTGATATACCTTAGAACCCCACACCCCTATCGTTTTGTGTAATGGGTTAATTGTGAAGGGTTCAACTAGTTGTCTATCCTATCACTCAATACATGATAGGATTGATTCCATGAAGGAATGAAAGAGTACGAGCATAAGGGTTTAACCTGATATGCTAACCCGATATGGTAACCCAATATGGTAACTTGATATGGTAACCCGATATGATTATAGGAACTCAACCAATAGCACGATATGGTGATAAATTTATACCTCATGGATGATATGAGTGGAACATACACACACCTTGTGCACTATATGGGGTTAATAACATACCTTATACCCTATATGGTGTTGAGTATATACCTTAAACCGATATGATGTTGAAACTCAACATGGTATTGTGAAACCCGATATACAAACCCCTAAGGTTGAGTAATCTGATATGGATGCATATTATGGTAATGAGGATACACCTCTATACTGATATGGAAGCATACCTACACCTCTATACCCGATATGGAGGAAGCTCCTCAATCCAATACACTTGATTGAGTGATACATGTAATGTGTTATGTCAAATGATACTTTAAGACATGAAGGGTTTAATGCATTTTGATAAATATGGGCCAATGTATCTTGAGGGAAGGATTGAGCCAACCTAATGGAGTATGATGAAATCAATATCCTAGTGAGGATGAAAGAGAAACCTATACTTGTTTAATACTCATGTAATGAGTATACATTGATACTCCTAATATATGTGGAGTCTGATTTAGGGATGTAATTCTTGATTAATGTACTTGAAAACCCTAGCCAACTTAAAAAGGGAAACATTAACCCTAATGAAGGGTAATGATATCATTTGAAACCACCATTGGTTAATAAAGGGAAACCCTAACCCTAATTATGTTGAAACCATGGTGGTATCATGAGATAATGAGCATATCTAAGCATGAGCTATGATGTTTCATATAATACCAATTATCTAGGTCTTATGACCTGGAGATAGTTGTTACCTAGTGAGAGGTAACAAGATGTTTAAAGGTCCTTGTGAGCCATGTGAATAGTTGTTTCCTAGTGAGAGGTAATAAGATGTTTAATGAGCCTTGTGAGCCATGTGAATAATTGTTGCCTGGTGAGAGGTGACAAGATGTTTAATGGGCCTTGTGAGCCATGTGAATAATTGTTGCCTAGTGAGAGGTGACAAGATGTTTAATGGTCCTTGTGAGCCAATTGAATAGTTGTTGCCTATTGAGAGGTGACAAGATGTTTAATGGGCCTTATGAGCCAAGTGAATAGTTGTTGCCTAGTGAGAGGTGACAAGATGTTTATGAAAGTCTCATGTAAGAAATGCTAACCTTCAAAATAAACTAGGGAAATGGAAACCCAGTAACATTATAATAATAATAATAATAAATGGTTATAATAATAATGAAATCTTAGACATATATGCATTATGGTTATAGCCAAATAAGGGCTATAGTGTTTTGAATATGCTTAAATGAGATAAGAGGAATACTTGTATTACATATCAGGATTGGTAGAGTCCAATACCTGGTTGTGATCTTAGGATTGGTATAACCCAATACCTGGCTGAACTCTATGATCTCAGGATTGGTACAATCCAATACCTGGCTGAACTCTATCAAGATTGGTAGAGTCCAATACCTGGTTGTGATCTCATGATTGGTATAATCCAATACCTGGCTGTGATCCCAAGATTGGTATAACCCAATACCTGGCTGAACTCTATGATCTCAGGATTGGTACAATCCAATACCTGGCCGAACTCTATTAGGATTGGTAGAGTCCAATACCTGGCTGTGATCTTAGGAATGGAACAATCCAATACCTGGCTAAACTCTATCAGGATTGGCATAGTCCAATACATGTGATATGAAGATTGGTACAATCCAATACCTGGTTGAACTCTATCAGGATTGGCAGAGTCCAATACCTGGCTGTGATCTCAAGATTGGTACAATCCAATACCTGGTTGAACTCTATCAGGATTGGCATAGTTCAATACCTGGCTGTGATCTCAGGATTGGTACAATCCAATACCTGGCTGAACTCTTACAAGATCAATACCTGGTCAGCAAATTGGTTGAGGCCAACAGATAGAAATGAGAATGATTCATTGATATCATACCATGATAATATTATCACAGGATAAGCTTGAGATGTTTCCATAATATGATGGGTAAATGATACACATGTTCTTCTTATTTCTTATAAAGTGAATAGATGATTTACTACGCTATCATAGACAGTTACAATGCTTTAAAAGGTGAGAAATGTTCTAATCTGCTTATCCATGGTGATTAACCTTGCTTAGTAATATAAAAGAACCTCTTCTCAGTTTAATACTATTTACCTATGATAATAACATTGTTGGCGGAGAGTTATATCTCTCGCTTGAACAATTGTCTCACCCCGTGGGATCCATAATTTTTAGGTAGACGTGCACAAGGCGGTAGAGACTATTTTGTAGATGAAGGACTACAACAGTGGGGATAGCCATAACATCTCAGGTTGAGTGTATTGTATGTCGTGTCTTGTAGATAGAAGTCCTATGCGTCGTCTCTGTACTCTCAGGTCCTTGGATTTAGTACGTGAAGGTTTTATGAACAATCTGAGATTTTTTTCTTGTATGCCTCAAGGTTTTATGTTGCTTTAGTATATGTTTTGACAAAGCAATTGTTATATGTTATTCCTCGAGATGAGATGGTATAGTGTATGTACAATGTGAACCCTGATGTATATAAAGTTTTGGTTCTTTCATTAAGAAGTTTTCCAGGAAATGGATCTCTTTGCAAATTGGTTTTAGTTTTAGTGATTTTTGTTAATCTGATGCTTATGATTATTCTGCATAATTAGTAATGATTTGGTTTTTGGTTTGGTGGCAGTTGTTACACAAATATTGAGGCAAGATGTATGTTTAATTAATTTAAGTTTAACTATAATAAAATGAGAACATCCAAGTATAAAATGTTGATGTCAAAGGACCAACAAAAATTATTTTATAAAATTTAAAACGAATTAGGGAGGCAATCTCAAATAAATGGATTCTCTAAAGATTGCAATAGTTATTCAAGGATTTAATATATTTGAATAAATGCCTCATATGGAGAATTAGGGTTTCGATTATAATAATGCCCAAAAAGAATCAAATGGATGTGCATACCTTAATTCAATCTTACAAGAGTATGGGATCAATCCCTAGTCCAAGGTCAAGGACTTAGAATGCCTAATAACAAACGCATGAGGATAAGGGTTGATTTTTTCATTAAGTATTTAGCTCCCTGAAATGACCTTTTCATTGTTATTGAATTAGGTCACAACACACACACCTCGTGTAGAGAAAATCCTAATGTTTCCTAAATAGATTTGATTATAGTTTCCCGATATTGTACTATTTAGTTGTGATGTATTGAGATTAATCTATATAACAAGATTTATTAAATAAAATCAAAAAGTTACCTTTAAACGAAATTGAGTTAGGCCTAAAAACCCCAAAGATCGAAAGATCTCATTTTTTGTTTCAAAATAAAATCTTATCTCACTTTTTGACTTTCAGACAAAGGTAATGGGTCTTTTAATATCAATAAATATTCTAGGTTTTATAAATCATAAGCTTTGAGAAACGATCATTATACCCACTCCTCATGCTTTTAGAACAATTTTTGTGACATTGTAAGGAATTCATATAGGTGATATAAAAAGTCATACAAACATTAACCAAACTCAACAAAAATGATGAGAATAGTTGTGATGTCTAACATGAGCGAGGGTCAAACCAAGTCCAACACATCATGGAGAGAACTTCTCCACATTAAGAAAATGAAATATCATATTGATTAAAATACTATCCAATATTCAATTTTATTGAAATGCTAACTATAATAACTCAAAGTTTGGTTCTCAGATCCAACTCAATTCTATTGACCCTCACTCCATTTTTTGGGTGTCTTGAAGCAAACACAACCACCCTCACCATGGAAACTTGTAGGAAAAGAGAGGATAATCCAAAAACCACCATCTATGAAGGATCAAATACCCCAAACAGCTAGAGGTTACTATGGAAAATCTAAGTGAAAGGACTAGTTAGAAGACACTCAAGTACTAAAAACTTACCCGTACAACATTGGTACTTCTCACCTAAACAAGAATTGGAAATATGCATTCCATAAGCTTGAATGGCCATGGAACAATATAACAAGGTTTCTTACCTCTTCACGAACTTGAAGAATTATTTTTTGTATACCAAATGGTTTTATATTTCTCCACTAGAACACCTATGATGAGGCATTCTGGTTGAGATTGAGCATAATGTTCCACTCAACGCCAGACTTCAATTACCATATGCACATCTTTGTGGAGTCCTAGATATGGTTAAAACTCATTGATTGAAGTGTTATGGATTTGATGTAGAGAACCATGATGGATAATTGAGCATGGAACATTGGGTTTAATCAAGCCAACTAAGCGAGGTTAGAATAAATTAGAGCAAGAGGGAAAATGTTCAAAGGTAAGTGGTGCTCTAGGGATTGATATTGGTTTGATTAAATTAGGGATAGATGGATCTGAGTAAGGCATAGAAGAAGATGGTGGGGATACAAATGTTTATACACCACATTGAACAGGCTCGAGTAGGGTTTTTCACACTTAGTTGGGCCTCCCCAAGTCAAAGGAGAAAAAAATCTCAAGAAGTTAGAAAAGAGAAGAGTAATATGGGAGAGGAAAACTAGCTTATTGTGCTAACAAAAAAATGGTCTCCTATATAAGGGAGGAGAGGACCCCATGGTCATACAATCATGATGCAAGGGTGAGGAAGGGCCAAATATACGAGGAAATATAGAAATAGCCAACTTTGTCATAACAGATAAATAAATCCAAAAATTAATTTGATTTAAATGAACATATATCCATTTTATTTCTTTTGTCCATCCTTTCTCCCATTAACTTATTTAAGAAAACTAACTATCAAGAACTATTTGTTACCCTAAGTCCACACTCCTAATGGAAACAAAGCCAAATGAAAGTGAACTTGGGTGCTCGTCCATAGAATGGCACAAATATTTCACATAGACATTATATATGTAAAAGCACTAACAATAAGATATAACATGATACTAAAAGGGGATAGAGAAGCATGTATCGAGTTCTATATTTGAGTATGCCCACTGATGATTCATTTAGGATCTTCATTTGGAAACTACAAATTCAATAAACAAAATATATTGATGTGAGGTCATTGAGTACGCTATGAAAAACATGTCACCATAGTTTAAGAATAATATAAAAGTTGCTTGTCTAAAAACATCATATAGAACAAGAAGTAGAAACAAGATGAGAACACTTAACGATATTGTTTTATACAAAAATGAGATTTAGGTTTCTGTATCCATTATGTCATCATAGGATTTTGACCACTTCTCAAGGAAGGGTCTGTGAGG
The DNA here is from genome assembly GCA_963693085.1 of Alisma plantago-aquatica. Taxonomy (NCBI): domain Eukaryota; kingdom Viridiplantae; phylum Streptophyta; class Magnoliopsida; order Alismatales; family Alismataceae; genus Alisma; species Alisma plantago-aquatica. The sequence goes on along the minus strand of OY856409.1, from coordinate 1,059,076,192 downwards.
GGCATTTATGCTCCCTATATCTTGAGATCCACCAAAGTCAATGAGCTAACCATGTTTTGTTCGTGCCTTGTCCCCTAACCTGAGAATTCAAGCAGGTACACAAGGTTATATAATGGATTTCTATATGTTATGTTCAAGGTTTATCAACATATTATAGTCAACATGAAAGTAGTATTTGTACAGAATAGTATCTCAAACAAGTAACTACCAAACCAAGCATTCCTACGAGCATATATACAAACAAGCTAATATCATAGTAGGCCAAGATATTAAGTGTACCTTGTGAGTAGAGTACAACTTTGATCCATCGGTAGATTCTAGAGATGGTCCAATATCAAGGGGGCCTAAGATATAAAAAGACATAATTGGGTTCTTAGATCAATAGGATTTTGATAATATAAATATCATATGATTCATTTGGATGTTCCCTTAGACCTAGGTTTGAAATAGATCAAACATCACTTCCAAAGTCACAGGCATGCGTGCATCGGTTCAACATAGCAATATGTATCGACATTAAGGCCTAGGTCTAGGATAACAATCCACATTAGATTAGACACAAAGGTCATATCATCTCTGATTTGGAGTAAGGGAAGCATGACATAGATATTATGATCATGGTCCATTCATGCAAAATCATAGTTAACCACGTTAGATTCATTCAATGCAATATACTCATATTTCTAAACCACAGAAGCATTAAGTAGAACATGTTACGATGTAAAGCTCTAGCATGGTGATTACTGATTTGAAGTCATTATGATAGCATATCTCACATTGGAGTGTGATCTAGCAAGGTTCAAGCCCAACAATTAACATTTGTATTAAGAACATGTTAAGTGTCATAACTAGGTCATATGTAAACAAAGAGCACATGAATGTGTTGCATTGCATTTTGTATCACAAGATATTAGGGGAACATATTAGAGGGTTAACATATAGTTTTAGTCATAGGGAACCACTTTTTCATAAGAATTAGGAGTTGAATCATGTAGGTAATAAAACATCACATTTTGGGACGTAATGGTGTGAAAAAGTGGGTCCTTGAGCTACACTTGGCAAATAGGTATAAGATATCAATCAAATAGGGAACAAGGCATCACTTTTCTTATTGATTTCAATATTAAAACATAGTATGATGATAGGTTAGGGAAAAAACTTCATATTCAACAAGTTGCACCAAAGAAACACATACAAGAGCCTATTTATGTCAAAGAGTAACATAAGTAGGTCAAAGTGATCCATCTCATCATTCAAGGAAAAATATGGCTAAAAGTTATTGTTATAAAGTTCAAAAGTCATATAATCAAAAACAACACTAGATGGGAGCAAGATACATCATTAATCATTCAAATAGAATACAAAAGACATGCTTTTTAGATATCAAGAGAAAACAAAGAAGAAGTAGGTTCTGAAACTAGTTCCATATGAATAGATCTCAAAAAAAGGATAAAGACTCACATATAATATGCCAAATTTGGCCCAAGGAATTAGGAGATATCATTTTTGGAACATTTACATCAAAACTATAGAGGAATAGGGGTGTTACTGTAGTATTTATTGATAGATCATAACCATCCATCTATGATGTCATGGTCATGCCCACCTCTCTCTCTCTATCTCTCTCTCTCCCTTACTCCCTATCCACTAGGCCACCTAGCAAGGTGGTGGCCCGAGGTTCGTCAGTTCCCTAGTGGGCCTAGCCGTGAGAAGCAAAAGGTTGGGACCCTCCACATGTGGTATGCGGTGTGGGTGAGGCTAGGTGCGGCCTCTGGCATTAGCGAGTGGCAGATGGCAGTGAGGCACGAGGACAGGCAACCTCAGGAGGTTAGAAATAGTTGACAGGGATCCAACATGGGATGGTGGTAACTCTAGATCCGAGCTTGGCACTATTATGTGAGCTAGAGTGGAGCCCATCGGTGGTATGATGTCCTGGCATTCGTTGGGCCTTGCCCAACTAGTGGAGAGAGGAGGCAAGACAAGAGGGGGAAGCAAGATTCAGAGGCAATAGGAAGAGAGGGAGTGTGAGCAGGGTAGATCTGGGCTATCAGTGCCTCATCCAACACATGAGAAGTTCTCACCTACTCTGAGCTAGGGCTCCTAAGCCCTAGGACAGGTGGAGGCGGTTGTAAAAGAGTGAGTTACAAGGGTTTTTAGGGTTGGGATGTGAAATGGAAACAAAAGATGGAAGGTTGGAGAACATGGGGGTAGGTTTTATATGAATAAGGGGGGAGTGTGGTGGTAACTAGGGTGTGAGGATGGTTGGGGGCCATTGGAGCTTGAAAAAGGAAGGTGCTCAACACCAATTCCATCCCGACCAGGGGTCCCTATCACCTCATTGGACCTCGGCATGAGTTGAATGGGCCAAAAGGAGGTTAGTACATCTTTAGGTGAGCACTAATCATGATACCCATACTAGATCTAGCCACATGCAACACAACAGGCATGAGGAGGATGATCCTTGCGGTTGTCGGATCAAACAGCGATCCCTAGATCACGAGGATCAGACGGTCGTGATGGGTCGGGTAGGTGGACCCTGCACTGAGGGGAAAAGTAGATATCAGGAGAAAGGGAATGGGCACGAGTGTCGCATGGGTCTAGACCCAAAAGGACTAACCCAAGACCAAGGAAAAGAGGAAAAGTATACATTTGATTTCCAAATTAGGGATTCTTCATGTAGGCATAACTCTTTCAATCGAGCACCGATTTGAGCAAAAATTGATGTGTTGGAAACATGAGAAAGGGTTCTAAAACATGAGGACAAGAATGGAGCACAAAAGTTCACAAGGATATGATCAAATTTCAAAGGAAAAGTAATGATGTGTGATATGATTGAAAACTACATTAGGGTCAAATTGAGTGTCACCAAGGTATCAATTGCACTCAGTAGTTACGAATTACGCATAGACTCATATTCAAATATAAAATTGAAGGTAGGACAAGAACATTGAGTAAGATGGGGCTTAGAGTTACATAATGGAGTAGAGAGAAAGATCTATTCTATCACACTAACATTATCCATTTAATATGAAAATTGGCACTTACACTAATTAGGACCCACATAATCCAAAACACATGAATTTCCTCTTTCTAGACTATTTTGTAGACCATTTAATATATGGAAGTTTATTATAAATCCATATACAAAAATTATAGCGAATCATATCTTCTTAATACATTTTATTTTAAACTAATCTTAGGATTATCCAACAATGAGGGAAGATTCACACATTAATATTGTATTAGTTAACTTATTTTACCTAAATATAGAAAAATTAAATGAATCATTCACATTCCTAATTTAATCGCAAAAGTTACTTATGAGTGACTTCAAAGATGTACTTTTCATGGCATCACTATTTAATTATCTTAATTTCATGTATTTAAGAGATAGAGAGATTAGGATATATATCCAATTTCCTATCTATAATAATTGAGGATAAGAGAAAGAAGTTTATTGAAGGTAAGATTATAAACAAGATGATGATTGTTTCTTACTTGTGGCCCATTGATTAATTAGATGTGTTTCAAGATACTAATTGTTTCTATGTGATTTCCACTCAACTTTATAGATTGATTTCCTAAATTAAAGGGTAGAGAGATTGAGTTACTCTATATCATATTTTTAAGAATAAGAGAGAGAAATTAGGTTCCCAATCAGTCTACGAGGTTATTTATTGAATTATTTGTTGGATTTACATAATAATTAATGTACTCTACATCTAATTCATACTAAAAAATAACTAATTTATATTCTCATTATGACCATATTTTCTTACCTCATCAATTGTGAAAAAGTATAACTTTCTGTTATCCCAAACTATGACTTTAAGGCAAAGTAATCTTTAATTGTATATATTCCCCCTCTATCCATATAGTTCCATTTTTCATTTTCCACTTTTTGTCTCTCTCATCTATTTATGTGTAAGTTCTAGAGAACCACTTTTGTGATAAAGTTTATCATGGTGGTAAAGTAATAGAACTAACTCCTAATTGAACATTATTCTAATTACTTAAACTTAAATCTCAAATAGGGTGATTATTAGTTGAGATGCTATGTTTCAAGATTTCTAACGATATTACTATACTCTAAATCAGGAAAAGAATATAAAGTCTAAGATTATTAATCAAGAATAAGGTCACGGGGGAATAGGTTGGATACCTAGAGTTGGGTATGTTACAACACTACACCCTTTAAAGAGGATTTAATACCTAAAATACAACCAGCTATAACCCAATGTATTGAGTGACTCATTAGTCAAGATGTAACTATGTTAGTTTAAACATCATGTACCTACATTTTTGCTCACACAAATATTAAGCTAAGAGAACTAAACCAAAACCTATGTTTCTCAACATGGAGTCCCTATTTGAGTTACCTATAATGGGATTTAGGGAGGCATTCTCTCCCCCTATCCCATGAGTTATCTATAATGAGATGGTAGCTTAGCCATCATTTTTCTTAATCAATATTATTTCCATAATATTTTCTTAAGTGTTAGAATCCCATAAATGCAGTCATTGGGGTTTAGTAAAGACTCTTATTTTCCATGCAAGCATGAGTAACCAAATTGCATAAAGGAGTTCATGATAGGTTCATTGAATTTGTTCATGGGTCCATATCTAGGTTATCTTTCATTCCTAAACCTAAGAGTATTAGGTGGAATCATATAATCCCATTGACTGAGTTAGTGAACTTGTATTGATTAGGAACAAAAACCTCAACACATTAATATCTTTACTATTGTCATCATTATTATCTTTTATATCTTTTCAAAGGATTAATAGTGAACATACTTGAAGAGTATGATAAGCATAAAGGTTTTCTTCATCAATTGCATTGTCTTTAAATGTTGGGTATTCTTATAGATTTTACCATAGCGAACTAATCATCTTATTCTCAAGGGGAAAGGATGTCATATGTTAGGTTTAACATTCCCAATGTGTTTGACTTAGTTCCATAGTAGAGTTACCATTACTTTTAATCAAGATGGGGTAAAGGTATATCAAGTTCAAACTATTAACATGTATTCATCTTTTTTACCTAATTTATACTTTTTACTTACGTATGTTCACTGCTTTTTAAAAGAGCTAAATATTTAGAAAAATATTGTAATAATTCAATTAATCATTGATGGTAGTTCAACTAATGTACAAGGTTTACAGATTATGTTAATTAGATTTTAGTTCTATATGCATATATGAACTGAATAAGTTATTGTAGAGTTAGTTAATGTATTCATTATTCAATTTAGGTATCCCTAAAGTGGAACGAATATCCTAAATACTACATGTTACGAGACTCCACCCCTAAAAAGGATTAATATAAAGCCTAATTAACCATCTCAAGTGGTGAAGGAGTAAGTCAACTAAGGTATGCAAATACAAACTTCTTCTCATCATTGTACCACACTATATCTATGGTTTTAGAGTTGATCTAACTAATCAGTGAGTTTCTTTTCTAAAAGGTTCTCTACTATCTAAAACTTCAGACGGTGGTGACTTGGTTCATGAAAACATAGCTAAAATCCAGAAAACAATTCTTTTTGTACATATATTATAGTAGTGAAAAGAATTTCCATAGGGAAAAATTTATTATATAAATCAAAAAATGGCACTAAAATTAGTGTGAATCTGAGTCACTAACTAAAAAACCACTTAAATAAACATTTCACCATCTCACGTCCACCAAGAGGGCTTACTTCTTCAATCATCTAGATTATTACACCAAACATGTCTAAGTTGCAGCATAGAATATAGGTGATGGGTTTCATATTCCACGGTATCCACTTGTGCAAGATCCACTTCTATTTGATTCTCATAGGTCACATCAACCATCACATACCACTTCATTCAAATCTTAATCTATATAGGAAAGGAACATATAACCTCGTCATGAGCCAATTGGGGTTGCATAGTTACACAACCACCATTGGAAGAGATTAGGGTTTCCCGTTATGGATGGTTTTCTATCTCGGTGCATTTCCAAGACATATGTGAACTATATAGTCATACACTCTTGTCGTTTGGTCTATCAGGTAATCTTATATTCTAAATGTCCTAAGGGATATGTAAGACCCCTAACCTTGATTTATGGATAAACATTCTTAATTTACTTATTTAGATTATTAAAACCTTAATCAAACCCTAATATCTTCTTTGATATCATGTGACAAACTTAAGTTTCAAGTTTGGTCCAATTTGGAAACTGTTTGAGTAAGTTTTGTTGGATATGTGCTTGTTTTGGGCCTTTGTGTACTTTACTCACATCTAGGGATTTTATTGTAATTTGTCACATGATCATTGTTCCTCACATGTTCTCATATAATAATTGATATATTTGTACCTTGGGTGCCTTGTTGTACCTTGGTTTATTGGTGACATATAGCCTTGCGTTGAGATTAGGGTTTTCTCACATAGATACCCTAACTCAATGGTCTTTCCTTTGGATGATGGGATCTAATGATCTGCCTCTAGGTGGTGGGATGCTGGTTTCTTGATTCTTGAAGGTTGATGGTTTTCCTCTTGAGGCACCTATGTTGATGGTTCTGCTTGTGTAGTTTACCATCCGATGGTGACACTAGGGTTTTTCTTGGTGACCAAGGGAAGGCAGCAACTGATGGGCCACCTTTGGTTGGAGGTCAATGGATCCTCTAGGGTTGACATCCAATGGTCAAACTATCTTCCACAATTGATACATGGCCTGGTTGTGCATGGAATTGATGTTTCTCCCATGGGACACATGTCATGCATGGCTTGACACCTCTACTTTCCTTTGTCTTTCATCCTAAGCTTTATATACATCCTTCCTTGCATGAAAATAAGTTAATTGCACACCTATCTCACTCTCTTGTCCTTCTTTCTGCTTGAAACATGTCCCTCTTCTGTGGTTCAGAAGATGGAGCTCGAGGAAGAAGAAGCTTGGCCAATCTTTCTTGCATGTGCACCTAGGGTTCAAATCTACCCAAATCCTAGTTATGTGGAGCTTCCTTGCCTTATTTCTTGACCCGGGTAAGTAAAACCGTCCTCTTTCCTTTGTTTTCCTTGCTTCCCTACCTTCTTTTTCTTCCTTCTTGGTAGGATCCATGGTGTTTCCTTATAGATCATGTGCTAGAGGTTGAAGAACACCTTCTTTTTTTCTTCCTTGACCTAAGGTTTGCTTGTTCTTGGAGAAGGAGCTAGCTTGGATGTGTGGAGTGGTCAAGATAGGGTTTCCTCTGTCTCTCTCTCTCTCCTATTTATCTTGCTACTTGAACCCTCTTCATCATCTTTGAGGCGAATTATATAATTGTATCCACATTTATTGCTTACTTTTTACTTGCATGTACCAGATCTTGTCCTAAAAGGTAGTTCTAAGTAGAAAGACGTTACGTTTTCCTAGGATATGAGTTATGAGGTGGTTTTTAGAAGATAATCTCCCTACTTGTACCCCTAATACCTTGTGCACATTTCTATTATGGAATTTAAGGCTCTATACCTTGCATGCATGTGGAAATCATGGTTTTGTTTCCTCAAAGGATGGTTTTTCTTTAGTTCTTTGAGCTGATTTTTCTTTGTTTCCATTACTCAATGTTTTGACTCTTTACACCAGATGATGGTTTTACTTTGTGTTGTTTTGTTGGTCCTTCTTATGCTTACAACTAATGGTTTGGTTCCATTAACAAATGATGGTCTTGATGATCACCTAAGATTTTCCTCACTCCAACAAATGATGGTATACTTGATGTTTTGGACTTGTTCTTCCACCTAGTGTTGACAACCAATGGCTATATTGGATCCATGGTCGACAGTCTTATTGGATCCATGGTCGCTGGTCCTACTGGATCCATGGTTGATGGTCCTACTAGATCCATGGTTGATGGTTTCACTAGATCCATGGTCGATGGTTTCACTAGTTCATGGTCGATGGTCTGATTGGATCCATGTTCAATGGTCCACAACCAATGGTTCCAATGGTTCAACACTCGATGATCCTTTTAGTTTTATCAAACAAACGGTGGTCTCTCTGGTTGGTTTCAAATGGTGGTCTTGACGGTGTCAACATATGATGGTGAACCTGATGTCTAAAACTGATGGTGCTTCTAAAGTTATCAAATGATGGCCTTCTAGGTGTATAATCCTATGACTTCTCATGATCTTATAGTGGTGGTTAACGCATATAACTCAATGTTCATGTTTGCCTTGAACTTGATAGTTTTATGTGTGGTTTAATATTTTATGGTTCCTTCTTGCTACACCTGGTTCGATGGATCTGATGATTTAGAATCGATGGTTTTAAGTCCATGATTTTGTAGTCTTACCTTTGCCCTCGAATGAATATAAATTGATGATTGTTTTAGAGTACTAATTTGTAATGTTAAATCAACTTGCTTTGTTGCCTAAAGTGATTACGTGATGATGATTATTAATCATACTTAGCTTCCTTGTATGTTGATATAATGAAGAAATGCTCTCTCAATGATTATGCTTATTCTTCTATGCTATCATGTGAACATGATATCTCTTAAATTGAATGTTCTGCAAAACCTATGTATCACAAGTATGGAGATGGTTTGTTGAATCTTTTACAAGGTATGGAAATATAATTATGTTGTTACGAGAGATATATAAATGGTCTTATTGACCTTTGGGCATGTCATAAGCCCTGATGGAGGAGTAATCCTCTACATGATGTGACAAGGATTGGTATCATGTGGTGATGTGATAAGGAATATGTCTCATATGTTTTATATCTTCTAAAGTTGCAACATACCTATGTTTTTGTAGTAATTTGTTAATGTTTCTATCTAACTTGATTGAAGCAGTTAAAATATACCTAATTGGCATTAACTAATTATGTGAAACCCTAATTATGTAGTGTCATGTACCATAGAACCATTCCAATGTCAGGACTTGCTGAATGGGGAAATGGGTATTCCTGAAGGGAAGCTCTGAGTCATATATTATTGAGTATATGCGGGTGTAAGAGATTGTGTGTCCTTGACATCCCAATACGAAGGTTTTGAGGATAGCTGTGGTCATATCTTGGAAGGTGAACAACTGCATTCATATCTCAAATATATGTGTATGACATGTAATTGAGGATAACTGTGGTTGTACCTCATATGATGGGGTTTTATAGACCCTTATTACTAGTTTCGTGACCTATACACCAAGGGCAGACTAGGTTATTTGCAACTTGACCTTATGTGTCTTTGTGGCTAACTCGTACTAATTGAGGGCAGATGAGATCTTAGGATTCCATCTCTCCTAGATCTTGTATGGAATTGATTTTGACTTAGCAGTGGTTAGTTGGAAGTTTGAGTGGTATACCTCAAACTCCCAGGGCTTAATAAAAGATGTAATCCAGCCATATAACATATTTATTTAGGGATTAAACACAATTCACATTGGTTGATAACACTTGCTTGTTTCTTGTAATGTTTAGTTGTTATATAATGTGGTAAGAGAAATCAAATGTCTAGAAATGATAGTTTTACCTATTCCTTTACATATCATGTTAATCATCCTTGTTGTTATACTATCTATTTTATTTGCATAATGTGTTTAATAAAATAATTTGCTATAATCAATTATCATTGTTGACAGTTATATCTCTTACTAGGACATGGGTCTCACCTCATGGGTCACCACATCTTTTTAGGTGATCATCAGCGACATCATCAAGTTTGTAGAGGTGGGGAAGAGAAGCTTGAAGAGCAGTAGGAACAGAAGGTTGGCTAGTAGTTATTAGTGTCCTAGAGGCATCCTTGTACTCTCAGGTCTAGGCAAGGTATGTTTTGTAGATGATGTGCATATTGACTCGAGTTTTTTGCATGATATTGATGTTGTATATGGGATGTTTGTGTGGAACTTATTCTTTTGTACACAGGTTGTGGCCTCATCCACTGGACATATATGTAAATACTTTATATGGTATGTGTTGTTATACATGTAGTTTGAATTATATGTAATTATCCCCAAACATGTTCGTAATGTTTTAATCGATTTTAATTTATCCTCTTTTCCTGACATGAGAGTAATTGTTGATCAATTATGTGGTTTGTTTTGAGTAATCTTGTTTAGTGTGGTGGCGGGTCACAATTTGATTGGTATCAGAGCTTTAGGTTCATTGAGTCTTCAAGGACATGGGACTTAGATTTTGTATTTGTTCTTACGTAATGCAACATATCTAATCATAGATTATGATTATGCATATATGTCTAGAGAACCTGAAGACAATTCAAAGAGTAGCTACGTCGTGCCCGGAGGTGGCAGTAGGAGGTCATCACATGAGAGTGTCTATGACAGGGCCAGAATAGCTTGTAGTGCCTCAGTTTGACCATGTAACCATGTCAAGTCTAGCTTTCCAGTCCATGTTTGGACATCACATGGAGACGATTTCACACTTAGCGAATAGAGTGCTTGTACCTCAAGCTAGGGAAGTCATCCCTAATGTGGAATCTTCAAGTTCCAGGAAGATGTTTGAGAGGTTGAGATGTGTGGGAGCCATAGAGTACTCAGGTACGGCAGACCCGGTTGATGCAGACATGTGGTTAATCAAGCTTGAGAATACGTTCAAGATCATGAACATCCTAGAAGAGGAAAAGGTGAAGCACAATGTTTACCTATTGAAGGGCAATGTTGGCCATTGATGGGCCATAGAAGAAGAGAAAAGACCAGGAGTTTTTGTGGATTGGGAAGACTTATGGCGGTATTTCTTGAGCCATTACTTCCCTAACACGTATCTACATCTAAAGACATCACAGTTTGAGAATTTGCATCAAGGTTCGATGTCCATCAATGAGTATGAGGCAAATTTTATGGATCTTTTGAGGTTTTGTTCTCATATGGCAGTGATAGAGAAGGGGAGGATTTGGAGATTTGACAAGGGTCTGAGTTTGGAGTTGTCTATGACAACATCTACTTTGGAGAACAAAGAAAGGTTCTTTACCTTTGTAAAGTCAGTAAGGAGGATTGAGAGGTTTGCTATTGAGAATTGTGAAGTCAATGCTAAGAAGAGGCTAGCTCAATTTTTCAAGGATAGTCATCTGAAAGCTTCAATAAGATAAGGTTTTCTTCACCATAGTCACAATAGAGATTGATTTTTTCTGAGTTGAGGTCAGGAGTACTATCACAATGGTCCCTGAGTGAGGATAGAGCTCGTAGTTTTTTGCTAGTAGGAGCATGCAATGCAGCATCAGTATCAGTGATAGAGCCATCTAGGACATAGTTCGACACCAAAACTTGTCACAAGTGTGGACATGTAGGGCATTTGCAGTGGGTATGCCCTATGAAGGATGAGGAAGTGGCGTAGCAGCTAAGGCAGAGCCGATGAGATTCACAGCAACAATAGTACAATAGTGGTGGTGGTAGAGGATGCGGTCAGGCATCGCTGGAAGGATCATCTGGACTAGATGGAAGAGGATGAGGATGACAATAGGTGATGGCTAGATTCTATGATATGAGTCAGCCAGAGGGAGTAGTCAATCTACAGGTCATGATAGGTCAAATGGAACTTTTTCATTCTGACTTATATGCTTCTACTTTTGTATCTATTTTGGTTGGCATGGGTGTGACACACTCTTTTATCACCAGAGAGGTTATAAGTAGTTGGCATCTGCCTGTTTGTAGTAGATTTGATAACCTTCTGCTAGAAACTCCTCTAGTTGGTTCCGCTGAGTTGTGGGAGGTGTGTCCATTTTGTGTTCTTTCTTTCTCGGGATACAGCATTCAAGTGGATCTCATGCCACTTGGCATGCATGGTTCGATGTGATCCTAGGGATGGATACCTTGGATAAGTACAAGGTTGTTTTGGATTGTAGTTCTAAGGTGGTGATGTTTTGTGATGGAGATGTCTCTTAAACTTTCCAAGGAGATAGGAAGATTCCTCCTATATGTTTGGTGTTGTCTATGATAGTGGAGAAGATGATGAGACAAGGAAGTGAGGCTTTCTTATGACATGTTGTGGATACCAAGGTGAGAGGTCCTAGTATCCAAGAGGTACATGTGGTGTGAGAGTCTGAGGATGTCTTTCTAGATGAGTTTTGTGGTGTTCCCTCTCCTAGAGAGATTGATTTTGAAGTTAATTTGGTTCCAAGAATACAACCCATAGCACAGTCACCTTATAGGAGGGTATCGGGAGAGATGTAGGAGTTGAAGAAACTATTGCAAGAGTTGTTGGAGAAGGGTTTCATCAGACAAAGCACTTTCCTTTCGAGTGATCATGTGTTGTTTGTGAAGAAGAAGGACGATTCCATGAGGCTTTGCATAGATTATCGGTAGTTGAACAAGGTTGCAAGGATGAATAAGTATATATTGTTGAGGATTGATGATTTGTTTCATCAGTTGAGAGGTGATACAATGTTTTCCAAGGTATATCTAAGATCGGGTTATCATCAGTTGAGGATCAAGGTGGATGACATACTTAAGATTGCTTTTTGGATTAGGTATGGTCATTATGAGTTCATGGTTATGTCATTTGGGCTAACCAATGTACCAGTAGCTTTATGGATCTGATGAATAGAGTGTTCATATTGTATCTTGATTAGTTTTTAGTTGTGTTTATAGATGATATCTATATATATTGTAGGGATAGTCAGTAGCATGAGAAGCATCTATATCAGGCATTAATGTTGTTGAGGCAGCATTGACTGTATGCCAAGTTCAGCAAGTGCAAGTTTTGGTTGACGAAAGTGTCTTTTCTTGGCCGCGTTATATCTACTAAGGGTGTTTGTGTAGACTCGAAGAATGTGGAGTCAATGTTGGAGTGGGAGCATCCCAAGACCCTGACTAAGGTCCAAAGCCTCCTAGGTTTGGCTAGTTACTATAGGAGATTCATTAAGAATTTCAGTATTGTAGCATTACCCTAACCAAATCGGCTATGAAAGTTGTTCCTTTTATTTAAGATGACAAGTGTCGGTGCTCTTTCCAATTGTTGAAGGAGAAGTTGATCAGTGCTCCAGTGTTAGTGCTACCAAAGCAATGGAAATGATACATCATCTTTTGTGATGCTCTGAAGAATAGCATGTGATTTCTTTTGCCTCACGATGGATTAAGAAACAAGAAGAGAACTAGTTGACACATGACCCAAATCTAGCACCTTTAGTTCATGCCCTAAATATTTAAAGACTCCATATATACGAGGAGAAGTGTTAGGTCTTCATCGTTCATAAGAATCTTCAGTATATCTTCTCGAAGTAGGATATAAACAAGAGATAGAGAATATGGATGGATTTGATCAAAGACTATGACTGCACGATAAACTATCATATAGGAAAGGTGAATGTGGTGGCTATTGTGTTGAGCAGAAAGTCGTCTTTGTCATCATTCGTGGAAAAGGAATGGTTACACTCTATAGTGTGTCATAAGTGGGACATGTTAATATCGCTTTGACAGATGAACATTTAGTTGGAAGTATCTCTATTGGTAGGGTTGCTAGCATAGTTGTAGGTGAAGCCTACCTTGATGCAGCAGATTAGAGATGCTCTGAAGAGTGATACTGTGATATAGAATATTCGATCCAAGTTTGGCAACATGAAGCATGATGGCTTCCATGAGGATGATGATAGGATAGTTTGCTTTCACAGTGAGACAGTGGTCCCAGATGCTGATGGCATGAGGAAGATGGTACCGGAGGAAGCTCATTCCTCAATGTATGTGATGCATCCTAGCAGTACCAAAATATACCATAATCTGAAGGATTTGTACTATGTCCAGGCCTAAAGCGAGTTGTGGCAAAGTTTGTTGCTAAGTGTCCAGTTTGACAGTAGGTCAAGGCAGAGCATCAGAATCCTATAGGGACATTACAACCGTTTCCAATACCGTAGTGGAAGTGGGGTCATAATACCATGGACTTTGTGGTTGGTCTTCCTAGGACAGCCAAGGGTCATGATTCCATTTGGGTGATAGTTGACAAGTTGACCGAGTCAGCTCACTTCCTTCCAGTTAAGATGACATATACAGCTGAGAAGTTGTCACAAATATATGTTGATGAGATAGTTTGTTTACACGGTATTCCAATTACCATAGTATCTGAAAGAGGTCCATACTTTACAAGTTGGTTTTAGGAGAATTTGCATACAGCTTTGGTGACATAGTTGAGGTTTAGTACAATTTTTCACCCACAAACATATGGTCAGTCTGAACTGACCATTAAGATGTTGGAGGATTTGTTGAGGGCATGTGTTTGTATTTTATTGGCAATTGGGATGTGTACCTAGGCTTGATTGAGTTCACTTGCAACAACAGTTATCAGAGAAGCATATATGTGGCGCCGTATGAGGCTTTATATGGAAAGTGTTTTCGATCACCTCTTTATTGGTATGAGATAGGAGAGTATCAGCTTTTGGGTCTTGAGCTGATGCAGCAGACTACAGAGAAGATCAAGGTGATACAACAATAGTTGAAGGCATCCCAGGATAGATAGTAGTTGCATGTCAATAATCGTCACCGACTGTTAGAGTTCCAAGTTGGAGACTGTGTGTATCTTAAGGTTTCCCCTTGGAAGGGTGTGTTCAGGTTTGGCAAGAAGTGTAATTTGGCTCCCAGGTTTATGGGACCATACCCTATCATGGCACGTGTTGGGAAGGTGGCATATAGGTTGGAGTTATAGCTAGAGTTTCACCGGTTGCATAATGTCTTTCATTCCTCATGAATGTGTCTTACGTAGAAGGTCCTATGTTGATCCTGGATAAGCATGTGTAGAAGCTGAGGAAGAAGGATATAGCCTAGTGAAGGTTTTTTGGCATCACCATGGTGTTGAGGAAGCCACATGGGAGTTAGAGGATGAGATGCATAGGAAGTACCTATCCTTATTTGCATAGGATTTTGGGGGCAAAATCCTTGTTAGAGATTTATGGTTGTAAGACCCCTAACCTTTCTTTATGGATAAGCATGCTTAACAAACTTATTTGGATGCTTAAAACCTTAATCAAACCCTAATATGTGCTTTGATATCCTGTGATAAACTTAAGTTTCAAGTTTGGCCAGCTTAGACACTTTTGAGTAAGTTTTTAATATATGTGCTTAGTTTGTGCTTTTATGCAATTTACCCATAACTAGGGCTTTTATTGTAATTTTTCACATGCTTGTTGTGCCTCACATTTTCTCATATCATGTTTGATATAGTTGTACCTTATGATGCCTTGTTGTACCTTAGTTTAGTGGTGACATCTAGCCTTGTGTTGGAATTAGGGTTTCCTCACATAGATGCCCTAAATCAATGGTCTTTCTTTTGGATGATGGGATCCAATGGTCCACCTCTATGTGGTGGGATCCTATGTTGGTCTATTGATTCTTGAGATTGATGGTTTTCCCTCTTGAGTCACCTATGTTGATGGTTGTGCTTGTATCGTGCACCATCCGATGGTGACACTAGGGTTTTGCTTGGTGACTAAGAGAAGGTAGAAATTGATGGGCCACCTATGGTTGGAGGTCGATGTCTCCACTAAGGTTGATATCGGTTGGTCAAACTAACATCCACAACCAATGGATGGCTTGGTTGTGCATGGAATTGATGTTTCATCCATGGGACATGGTGTGTCGTGCCAGAGGTGTACACACTAGCCACCAAGGGGTAACTAGATGCACTCCACGGGACTCTAACACATGAGATCTCTCAAAATTTATATTAACCCTAACAAAATCTGATCACAAAACTAAATAGGTCACCCGCAAGTGCACGGGGTACTATTGTAGTATAGGTGATAGGAAAGAGAAGGGGTCGATCCACTGGGAGAAAAGGGGGTAGTAGAGCTAGGTTAGTTTGGTTGGTTCCTACTGCAGAGACTATGGTTAAGGGTTTAAAGGTGATTTTATTGTTAAACTAGGCGAGCAAGAAAGCAACTAAAGGCGAGAATGAAATCTAAGTTAACCCTAGACTAGATTAAGACTAAGTATGAAAGAAAAGACTAAGCTAGGTATGAAAAGGCAATTTACACTAAGGCATGAAAAAGAAAAGCACAACAGCAAGTAAAGAGCTAAACTAGCAAGAGCAAGGCAAAAATAGGGTAAGAAGCTAATTAAGCAGGAAAAAAGCTAACTAAGCTAACACTAGCTAAGCAAGATGAAAACTAGGGTTTTAAAACAATTAATGAAGGTGTGGGATCTTTAGGGGATGTACTTATCACTTAAGTTGAGGGTGACATACGAACATTATGATTCCATTTAGATTATCCAAACCAAACAATAGGTTAGAGTCTAAAGAATTAGCCTAAGCTACTAACTGGCCATAGATATGCTAGGTTGTGTATAGGGGAACTAGTCCCTAACACTCCCCTACTACCCTTGTGAGGCTCAATTGGGTTAGGGATTAGGTTCAATTCAATTAGAGTCTAGTCAAGTCTAGGTTTCTAGATTAGACATTCCTAGGGAAATTAGGGACCGAGGGTAGTAATGGGGAGGTGAAATTAGGGCTTTGGACCCCAATTCCCCCACATTCTAGCCTTGAGAAGGCTCCATGCTAATTGCACTAGAATCACCTAAACTAGATATTTAGATCTCTCACATAGGCTTAGGGAGATTCATTAGGATGTAGGAAGATGGGAGGCAACCTAGAAATCCAAGAATTGGACCTAAGGGCAAATCCCAAAATTCACATATATAAGCAATTCCCCTAAATTCCTAGGTGATTTCACACACAAAACAATAACCAATTCATGGAGAATGAGATGCAAATAGAACATAATCATTGTCAAACAAAATCATAATGTTTACATATCATTTTCCCCCAACATGGTATCAAAGTAACATAACTGCCCCAAAACAACCCACCAAAAGGGACCTAGCTACTCATGGAAATAGAAAATACAAAAAGAAAGGAGAAAGAGGTAGAAGAAGCCATGGAGCTCAGTGTAGATGAAGAAATCCTCCTCTTCATCTGCTGCAAGATGTCCTCCTCTCTCCTCCAAGGTGCAAGGGTGTGGAATGAAGGGGATTATGGGTAGGAACTAGGATAAACTAGTGTTTTGGTGGTGGAAATGGTGAAATGGAGTGGAATGGAGGTGGAAATGGAGTTGAATGGCTAAGGGGTGAAAAATGGAGTGGTAGAAGTGAGCTAGGGGTGACCCCAGAGTAGCTCATGTCAACCTACAGCTGCCACCCCCATATATATAGGTGTGGGGGAAGCAATAGGTCAAGTAGGGGCAAAGTGGGAAATGCAGTGAAAAAATAGCTAGGTTTTATGAGTAGCACGGCTGTGGTGGATCACTACGGCCATGGTGGGTAGGGGAGAGCATGGTCGTGTTGGGGTAGAATGATCATGGGAAGTAAAATGGTCAAAAATGTCAGGTTGTTTTGGGGGAGTGGTTGACTGGTAGCACAGTCGTGTTCGGTTATATGTGGAATGGTTGTGCTGCGTAGCACAGCCGTGTTGGGTTAGTGGTAGAACAATCATGTTGTGTGGCATGCTCGTGTTGGAGGGTCATATCATGTTTGTGCTATGTAGCACGTCCGTATTGGAGTAAGCTTTGCGTCTACTTCAAAATTGAGATTTTTCCTATGATTTCTTCATTTGTAGCACAACCGTTTTGTGTTACCACGGTTGTTCTGGGGGCTTTTCTTGCACTTTGAGCTTCAAACTTCATTATCCATGGACTTCTTTTCTTAAGCTTGACTCTTGTCCACTAGGGGTATGTTTGGGGTTCTCTAGGGCCTTCTTTGGGTCCCTCCATCTCTCTCGTCCATCCAAGTGAGGTCCAAGTACCTAAAAAACATGCAAATATTGTCCATAAGTGCATTTTACACAAATATGCATGTTAAGGGGAATAACATGTAATCTAATAGGTATAGATGTGGTTGAAATGCAAAATTCCACAAGATGAATCCCTAAAATAGGGTTGAATCAGGACACATGGCATGCATGGCTTGACACCTCCATCTTCCTTTCTCTTTCACCCAAAGCTTTATATACCTCCCTCCTTGCATGCAAATGAGTTATTTACACACCTACCTCCTCATCTCTTTCTTTCTACTTGGATTTGATCCCTCTTGTTTGGTGGAGAAGAAGGAGCTTGAGGAAGAAGAATCTCGGTCGATCTTGCTTGCATGTGCACCTAGGGTTCGGATCTACCCTTTTCTTGGTCGTGTGGAGCTTCCTTGCCTTGTTTCTTGACCTAAGCAAGTAAGACCTTACTCTTTCCTTTGTTTTCCTTATTTCCCTATCTTCTCACTCTTCCTTCTAGGTCTGATCCATGGTGTTACCTCATAAAGCATGTGCTAGAGGTTGAAGAACGCCTTCTTTCTTGCTTCATTGACCTAGGGTTTGCTTGTTCTTGGAGAAGGAGCTAGCTTGGACGTGTGGAGTGCTCAAGCTAGAGTTTCCTCTCTCTCTCTTTTTCAAGCTATATTTCTATTGGACCTTCTTCATCATCTTTTAGGCGAGTTATATAACTCTCTCCACATATATTGCTTACTTTTAACTTGCATGTACAAGATCTTTCCCCAAAATGTAGTTTTAAGTAGAAATATGATACCTTTGACTAGGGTATGAGTTATGAGGTAGATTTTGAGAAGATAATCACCCTATGTACCCCTAATACCTTGTACATGTTTCTACCATGGAAATTAAGGCTCTAAACCTTGCATGCATGTGGAAATCATGGTTTGGTTTCCTCAAACAATGGTTTTTCTTTAGTGCTTTGAGCTGATTTCTCTTTGTTCCCATAACTCAATGGTTTGACTCCTTACACCAAACTATGGTTTGACTTAGTGTTGTTTTGATGGTCCTTCTTGTGCTTACAACTGATGGTTTGGTTCCTCTAACAAATGATGATCTTGATGATCACCTAAACAGTCTCAATCGATGGTTTTCCTCCCTCTAACAAATGATGGTATACTTAATGTTTTGGAGCTATTTTTCCACCTAGTTTTGACGACCAATGGTTGTACTAGATCATATTTGATGGTCCTACTGGATCCATAGTCGATGGTCCTACTGGATCCATGGTTGATAGTCCTACTGGATCCATGGTGGATGGTCCTACTGGATCCATGGTCGATGGTTTCATTGGATCCATGGTCAATGGTTTCACTGGATCCATGATCGATAGTTTCACTGAATCATGGTCGATGGTCTAAAACCAATGGTTCCATTAGTCAAACAAATGATGGTCTCTCTGGTTGGTTTCAAATTATGGTCTTCATGATTTTAACACCTAATGGTGGACTTGATGTCCATAACTGATGGTGATTCTGAAGTCAACAAACAATGGCTTTTTAGGTGTATAATCCCATGGCTTCTCATGATCCAATGGTGGTGATTAATGCATATGATTCAATGGCCTTTTTTTCCTTGAACCTGATAGTTTTATGTGTGGTCTATGATTTTATGGTTCATGCTAATTGCACATGATCTAATGTATTTGATGATTTTGAATTTATGGTTTTAAGTCCATTATTTTGTAGTCTTACCTTTGCCATCAAATGAATATAAATTAATAGTTGTTTAAGAGTGTTGACTCATAATGTTAGCTCAACTTGCTTTGTTGAACCTAGCCTAAAGTGATTAAGTGATGATGATGGTTAATCATACTTATCTTCCTTGTATGTTTATATAATGAAGGAATTCTCTCTCAATTATTATGGTTATTCTTCTATGATATCATGTGAACATCATAGCTCTTAAATGCAATGTTCTACAGAACATGTATATCACAAGTATGGTGATGGTATTTTGAAATTTTATAAGGTGTGGAAAGATAATTATGTCTTATAGGAGATATGTGAATGGTATTATTGACCTTTGGGCATGTCTTGAGCCCTAATGGAGGTGTAATCCTCTTCATAATGTGACAAGGATTGGTATTTTATGGTGATGTGATAAGGAATATGTCTCATACGTTTTATATCTTCTAAAGTTGCAATATACCTATGTTTTTGTAGTAATATGTTAAGGTTTGTATGTAACTTGATTGATGCAATTATAATATACCCAATGGGCATCAACTAATCAAGTGAAACCCTAATCATGTAGTTCCCTATGTTGTAGAACCATTCTAGTGTCAGGAGTTGTTCAATAGGGAAATAGGTATTCCTGAAGAGAATCCCAACATCGTATATTGTTGAGTATATGCGGGTGCAAGAGACGTGTGTCCTTGACATCCTAATCCCAAGGTTTTAAGGATGACTTTGGTCATACCTCGGAAAAAGAAAAAGTGTGGTCATGCCTCAACAAAATAATGATTATGGTCATATCTCAGATATATGTATATGACATGTGATTGGGGATATATGTGGTTGTACCTTGGATGATAAGGTTTTGTATACCCCGGTTGCTAATGTTTTTATCTATATACCAAGGGTGGACTAGGTTCTTAGTAGCTTGACCTTATGTGTCGCTACGGCTAACTCATACTAGTCAAGGGCGGATGACATCTTAGGATTCTGGCTCTCCTAGATCTTATATGGAACTAATTTTGACTTAGCAATGGTCAGTTGGAAGTTTGAGTGGTATACCTTAAACTCCCTAGGGCTTAATAAAAGACATAATCCATCTATGTGGCATATCTATTTTGAGATTAAACATGACTCACATTGGTTGATATCCCTTGCTTGTTTCTTATGATGTTTAGTTGTTATATGATTCGGTAAGAGAAATCAACTGTTTAGAAATGATAGTTGTGCATGTTCCTTTACATATCATGTCAATCATCCTTGATGTTATACTATCTATTTTATTTGGTTAATTTGTTGAATCAAATAACCTAATGTAATTAATAATCATTGTTGATAGTTATACCTCTCACTGGGACATGGGTCTCACCTCGTGGGTCACCACATCTTTTTAGGTGATCATCAGCAATGTCATCAAGTTTGTAGAGGTGAGGAAGAGTAGTTTGAAGAGAAGTAGGAGCAGATGGTTGGCTAGTAGTTAGTAGTGTCCTAGAGTTGTTCATGTACTCTAAGGTCCAGACAGGGGATGTTTTGTAGATGATATGTATATCAACTAGAGTATTAGGTAGTATACTAGATGGTATATGGCATGTATATGTGGAACTTATGATTTTGTATACTGGTTGTGGCCTAAGTCACTAGACATATATGTAAATACATTATATGGTATGTTTTGTTACACAAGTAGTTGGACTTACATGTAATTATGCCTAAAATGTTGGTAATGTTTTAGTCAGTTTTCATTTATACTCTTTTCTTGATGAGATTAATTAGCGACCGATTATGTGTTTATTTTGAGTTATCTCATTTATCATGGTGGTGTGTTACAGGATCAACTAGTCAGTCCATTGTAATATTCATTTTGAGAGAGACAAATTCTCACAGGTCTCCACTATATATTCCAGCATGATCCTCAACTTACTCTATGAGGGTTCTTGGAGCTTAGGGAATAGGTATTCCATTAAAAATGTTTAATGGCTTATGAGCTATAATGAAACAGCCAAACATCAAAGGAAAAACATGCCTAATCATAATGGAGCCCATCCATGTTGATACTACCTAAAGGGGTGTCATCATATAGTATTGTAGTTGTGGTTCAAGATTTTTTTTCATACTCATTAAACAAAGTGAGCATATGAGTACATTTAGATACCCTCAAGGAAGAGGCGTGAGGAGGGAACCAGGTTATACTAACTATGAGTATTAGGTATTCATCACTTTATAGTTTTCGGTCTAAAACCTCCATTGCCACATAATGTGTATTTGATTTTCAAGAAATTTCGGCAGCATTTCCCCACAGTTCTCCAAGTACACCAATGTACATGGGAACATGCCCACCGACATATGTACTTAGAGGACAAACAGCGTGCTGACGAAACATCATGAAAACTGAATACACATTATACACTTACATCCTATGTGAGATTGAGTGTTCAAGAACAGTCCCAAACCGGGGACTATCCAAGATTTACTCCTATTGAGTATATCTCGGGCGGGTTTCTAGGCCAAGAAAATACATGTATATATGTTGTCATTCATATACCTATATACAATCATAGTATCATCGTTCATATCCTAGGTTTTTTGTAACATCATTTAATTCAATTCATTCTTCCATTTGGGTAAATTCATTCATTTAACATTACCCCAAATTAATCATTAATAATCAACTACATGATTTTAAAGAACAATTATATATTGAAATAAGTTAAATCAATCACTAACAAGAGAGAAAGAAAGCAATATCAATTAATTAAATTCATTCATTCATCATTAACCCTAGTTAATCATTATTAATCAACTACACAATTTTGGAGAACAATTATATATTGAACTAAGTTTATTCATTCCTCATTTAAACCTTATTAATCAATATTAATCAACCCTAATTAATCAATAATAATCTTATAGAAAACTCACCACACTGGTGGAGCAGGCTGTGGTGGTGGCGGCGGCTGGAGGTGGAGGTGGTTACAGCTACAGGTGAAGCATGTGGCAAGCGGTGGCGGCGGAGATTACTGAAGCTGTGGTGAAGCAGGTGGCGAGCGGTGATAGGATGGTGGGTTGTGGCTATGGTCATTGGCAGAGATGACTGAGCAAGTGAGCAGCAGTGGTGGTCACTAAACTGGAGTGGAGGCAGGCAACTGGAGCATCGGCGGTGAGCTCCTCAGTGACTAAACTAGAGCAGCGGCGGCGAGCTCCTCAACGGAGGTTCCTCTCCACAGCGGTGGCGGCGAGCTCCTCTCTACAACGGCGATGGCGAGCTCCTCTCCACAGCAGCAGCGGCGGCAAAGGTAAGCGGTGAGCGGCCACAGAATTTTGAGGCCTAGCGAGCTTGAGTGGCAACAGAGAATCAGGAATGAAACAAAGAAGGGGAAGAGTTTGGCTCGTGTGCATGAGTGCTATTAAGTTAATTATCGGTGTCAGTTATTATGTAAATCTGACACTTAAAAACAATAGACGATGGTATAAACTCATAACTGACACCTATCTAGAACTTCAAACAAAAAAATTTGCATCGGGATGAGGTGTTCGTTGTCAGTTTCAACGTATAATAAGCGACGTCTATCCACATATGCTGACAAAAAAAAAATTGTTCTTGAGTTACAATCATAGTTGTCAATTTCTTCCCTAACACCGACGCCTATTAGGCAAATTTGGATGGGGGGGATTTTCACGGGGACATCACACGAACACACATCCTCATCGGTTCTTATGCAAAAACTAATGCCAAATAAGGAATGAATTTTGCCTCTTGAAGGATATTTAGTCGTCAATTATTTTTTAAACCACCGACGACATATGGGGGGATAAAACTTTCATGGGGCTTGGTGTGGAACATGAGTCGTCAGTGTTTCTCCAACCGATGTCAAATTGAAAATTTTGGAGGCAATTGTTTCCCTAGAAATTTGTATTTTGTGGGTGGTTTTGAACGTCGATTCTTGTTTCGACCAGCCGACGTTAAAGAAAAAGTGATACCCGTGTCTTTTGTAAAGCGGTCGGCCTTCACATATAGGTGTCAGTTATCATTTTAAACCGACATGGTAGTATATTAGTGTCGGTGTTTAAGTTTTATCTGACGCTAGAAAATGTGACGTTACTCGTCATTTTTGTACTAGTGTGTGGGAAATTTATTAATCATCATAGAATTTCCTAGATAATCGTGAAAGATGCACATACATCAACTTTAGTTGTTAAATCAGTGATTGAGTCTACATATGTTCAAAATAGTAATTTCATCTCAGTCCACAAACACCCTATTAAAGACATATATGAGAACAGGGTTACATTTGCATTAATTATATAAACTCTAAAAATCATCATTTTATTATTAGTGAATTAGGTCTTTAAAATCATATTATCTTGCAGATTATATTTTACAGAGTTCATAATAAATGCTACTTTATTTTTTTTAGACTTATAGATTATTAGTTATGAGATTTTACAAAGTCTAACCAAATAGATAAATCCATAAAAATTGCATATTTATTAGATTGGAGTTAGGCAAATAAATCCATATCATTGGATATACTAAAAATTTATAATTCTATAACATATTTTGTTTTGATTTGTAGATTAGTATATATGGATTTTAGAAATTCCAACCAACCAGAAAATCCCTTTAAAATTACATGTTTGAAATTGAAATTAAGTGTGAAACTGATACCATTGGTTGGAGGAAAATTCCAGGATGCTAAAAATATGTTATCTTTATTTTTTGACAAATACATTAATATAATAAATTATCTAAGATGATAAATTTTATGCTTAAATATTAAAATGTCCTTGAGAAATTTCTCATATGCCTTCACATATGGTTTATAATCATGTAGCGTGACATGGTTATATCACTAAGTTGCTAGCATCAAATACACATGTTTAATTCATAACAATGAGGAAATAAGACAGAGAAGCCCACATATAGTGTGATATAGTAAAAATAAAAATAGGGCCAAAAGAGAAAAACTTTTCAAAAAATATTCATTCCTTAGCATCAAATACACATGTTTAAATCATAGCAACAAGGAAATAAGATAGATAATTCCACATATAGTGTGATATAGTAAAAATCAAAATAGGGGCAAAAGAGAAAAACTTGTCAAAATATATTCATTCCTTAGCATCAAATGCACATGTCTAAACCATAACGATGAGGAAATAAGACAGAGAATCCCACATATAGTGTGATACAGTAAAACTAAAAATAGGGCAAAAGAGAAAATTTTGTCAAAACATATTCATTCCTTAATATCCTTTATGTGTAAAAGAAGATGCATGCACTAGGCATGATGGAGGAAATTGGACTCTTCAGCTTCACATACAATACTCTAGAAAACATGAACAGTGTACTCCTTAGATCCTTTTGGTCCCAATGAACCAGGATGGGTAGAGATACCTTAGGAAACCTTCCGCAAATACAACCTGGAAGGACAAAAGGAACCACATCATGCATACTACTATAGTGAAAAATAAAATTGAAAACACAAGTAACTGAGCAAATAAAAATCTCTTATGATTTTAGAATATCATCTAAAAGTCTGGTAAACAAATCAAATAGATAAAGCTCATGGTAGAAAACCAAAACAAGGAAAGTTTTGGAGAATCATGTCAGTAAATAAAAAGAGTTCAATACCACATTGGGAAGGTAGATTACATGTGATGTGATCATGAAACATAATATAAGAAATGCATCGAGAGCATCAGTCGGAGCCTATCATGAGGACTTTATGGGATGAGAGGGTTCGAGACCACCGTTGTGAAGAGTTGATGGACGATGATAACCAGGTATTGATGGGCATATCAGAGACAAAGTAGGTTATGAAAAAAGTGCTTGGACGGATATTATATTAGTAATCATACATGGGTTTCTTCAGGGAGAGGCATGGCAGTATTGGATAATGACCATCTCATCCAGAGAGAGCATATCATGGGTATATATATTACTATCATCAACTAGTCTAATAGGATATTGTAAGTGCAATAAGATAAGGGAGAAAAATAAATAAATCAAAATGTGAATATCATTGTGGGATGTGGGAGAAAGCAAAGAAACATTAACAAAGGAAAAAAAGGGATGGAAAGGGAGAGTGGGAATCAGATTAAAAGAGAGTACCATGCGGAGAAGGAAAAGAAAAATAAAATGAGATAGGAAGAAATTTAGAAACTTAACCAAACAGAATGTATTAAATCAAACAATAACAATTAATGTTTCCAATTGTATATTCTCTTTTAAAATTTATTTGAGAGTCCAAACTAAGTTTAAATAGAGTAAATTTGGACCCATACATTAACTAAGACATGTAGAATTCAAAATTTACATTAATTTTCATTTTTGGAATGTTCAATATGTCATTTACTTTATTTGAATCCTTTTAGCATTATCTTGTTAATTTATTTTACAATTTGTTTATGGATACTAGTATTATCCAACTAAATAGAGTTTGGCAACTGGACCAATTAATACATGAGAAATAAATTTGATTTTAGTTTCTTATTTAAAAATTGTAAAATAGATTATTTCATATACATGAATGTTTTAGCAATGTTAAAATGAATATTTATATGTATATTGAGTTACTATATTGGGTATTTATGATTCTTTCAAAATTATCCACTCATGAGAAAAGTAAAGAATATCTTATATTTAATTAAATTCCTCAATCTCTATTCAATTATCCTCAACCATGTTTATTTCTAATTTCTTTTGGATAATAGTAACTTAGTTTCCCAATTCATGTTAATTGTTTCCATAATATTAGTAGCGTCCCCCTATAGATAATATAAGAGGGAAAATTTGTATTCTCTTACTACTTTTTGTTACTGATATTTTAAATCTAATTATGTGGTACATATGAGTATGATGCTATTATTTAAATATGTACTAATTAATATGTTTTGAAAATAAATTTCATCTTTTATTTCTTTTATGATAATATTTTCATAAATTTAACATGCATGTACAACATTGTTTACCTTTATGTTACACCACAATTTTATTTATTACAACTTCACATAAATTATATACATATAATCCATACAAGTTGGTTAACATTATTCATTTAATATATTAGTTGTTTCGTTTAATAATAAATTTAATATTTTTGGCTTTATCTTTCATTTTCTTTTATTAAGGAATTTGAGGCATATAGGAACACTCAAAAGATGTGAAACTTGGCATACAAAAAAACTAAAGCATGAGGAGTGTGATTTTGTCATTAATTTCCCAGTTTGGGAATGTTACTATTTTATTTACTATTTTGGACTTTAAATTATAGTCCCTCTCTTAAATTAAACTAGGATAAATAATATTATTCAATTAATGTGGAGGTTTACACATATACTAATTTTGGTGTGTGGAATTTGAATTTGGGATTTATTTCTACTTTTGAAGTCACTAAACATATTGTTTAATATTTTGGATCAAAATTCACATTTTCTTTTCTAAATGAAATTAGAATAAAACATTATTTTTTAAATAATGTAAAACTTAAGACCCAGGCTAATTGGGATCCAAGGAACACGTTTTTACCATTATATTTCATTTTTTAGATTTACTTTTGTGAGTTATATGACCATTATAGTTTAAGAAAATTATATAAATATTGCTTTGACAAATCTTAAATTAGAGTCCCTTAAATTTCATAATGTCACCAAAAAGTTATATATTATTATGCACAAAATTCCACATTTTACACATTTAACATATATCGTCTGTTAATTTTATATTTATTTAAATAATAGAACATTATTAACATTTATGGACATGGAATTACCATTTGTTTCTCCAAAGCA
The DNA here is from genome assembly GCA_963693085.1 of Alisma plantago-aquatica. Taxonomy (NCBI): domain Eukaryota; kingdom Viridiplantae; phylum Streptophyta; class Magnoliopsida; order Alismatales; family Alismataceae; genus Alisma; species Alisma plantago-aquatica. Next base: position 1,059,049,030 of record OY856409.1, on the reverse strand, counting down.
TATTATACATTTTATTTTAGCCATTATGTGAGTGTTAGTTATCAAAGGAAATACATGTAACATATTAGCATGTATTTAAGGTATCATGTAAATGTGTGAGGTTGTTTAATTTTATCCTTGTTTGGTCAAATCTAAGAAACCGATCTTACAATCTATCTAGTTATGGACTAGGGTAAGATTATAAGTTTTGGTTCGTTACAACACTCCACCCCTTAAAATCATTTTTTCCTCAAAATCTAAACATCCATATATTATCATTTAATTACTCTCCACCCCTTAAAAGGTTTAACCTAATAAAACAACCATTATAGATGCCATGGCTACTTATGGATCATTTCTTTGTAAATATTTTAGGCTTTTTGTCTTACATTGATCATGCATCAAACTAAGAAGTCATATCCAATTAGGGTTGAGATTTATTTCCTTCTCTTACTAATCTAAGAACCCCAAAGTTTCACATAAGCAGCTAATAAGTCATAGGGTGCAAAATGATAAGTCAACTAAACCCTTTGTTACCATCCATATCTTCCTAGTCATTACTTTGTGGCCAAAAGTAGGGTTGATATTTCTACTCTAACTAACTCTAAGGTTTCACTATCAAAACTTCACAAATCTCTTCATTGTGACTTAGTTCAAGAAAACATCTATAAAATTTAGGAAACTTTCTTTTGGTACATATGGCATTATAAAAGAAAACAATTTTATGGCAAAACTTCACAGTGTAAAACAAAAATTGGCGCCAAAATCGATGTGAAACCAAGTCACAATTTCATCCATATATAATTTATTATCAACTACTTCCTCATTCTCATGTCAAAACCCAATCTATAGCTAACTCTTAACATCCAAAGAGATATATCACCATTAACCTATATGCTAGGGTAAGATCACTTAAAATCTCATCTCATTAGGGTTTACTAATCATGACTCTAATGTGCACCTCATATGATCCTAAATCATCCTTCCATCCACACATGAAAATCATAGGTCAACTCCAGATTAAACACCTCACTTAGAGGGTAATTATGTAAGGTAGGCGTTCTAATTAGGGAGACAAAATTGAAATAGTCTAAAATCTGATCACTATGGCTCTGATAACATCTTGTAAGGAGTGGGACCTGAGAGGGGAACCACTCCCTACTAAAATTTGAGGAAATAAACCATTTATTCCAAACACACTCAAAACATATGATGGAATAGGTGAATTTTTTTCTCAAATGATGATATATAGAATAAGACCAAAGTATAGTAGTGGACTAATAAATCATGACTATATTCAAATTTACAAAAGTACATCATCATATCCCATAAATGATTTACATGAAAAACAACTACATAGGGATCTAAGTAGAGGGATATCCAGTTATCTCAGTTCAATCTCCCATTAAGAGTATTGTCCATAAGCTAGGTCTACGCATGCATGTAATGTCCTCCATATCCTACACCTAGGATTTTGCTACCTCTGAGTGGGTTGAAAATAAAAACACCCAAGAGAGGGAAATAAAAGAAAAGGACATCAGCAAAATTGAGTATGTGTAGTAAATAATAATTAGACAATATTGAGGCAATAAACAAAGAAATAGTGGATGTCTCAAAAAAAGGGATGTTCAAGAGGATAAGTTTCAAGAGATATAACAAGGAAAGAGATGAGGCATTATAAAACAAAAGAGAACATCAAATGATATCTTGCCATAGAATTTAATAATCTCAAATGATGCATGTAAGTAATTAGACCACTTTTATTTATCTAGGACTAAGACCCATAAATCTCAAGCCTAAAATATTTTGCATGAAAAACGCACACCTTGGGCGGAATACACGCACCCATATAAATATATGAGTGGAATATGCATGCTTAGGATGGAATCCGCATGTCCAATTTTTATGGAGGTATAGATGTACTACTACAATAGAGAAAACCTAGTCTATTTGCACACGCACAATAATGTAAAGGCAAAATTCAAGTTTGGTCATAAAAAGTCTGAAATAAATGAGGATGGGATCATCCAAGACACATAATAGGCCAGATGACCATAAATGTCAACATTAGCAATAATTGAAGATGAAACAAGGAACTTGAAAATATAATCAAGGATAATCAAGATTTGACCAAGTAATGCCTCATATGGGAAATTTAGTAATCATTATAATATTGCCTAGATAATCAAGAAAGATGCACATGCCTTAACTTGAGTTGTTAAATCAGAGATTGATTATGCATATGTTTAAGGTCAAAGTACTAATTCTATGTCAGTCCACAAGCATCCTATTAAACACATATATGAGAATAGGGTTACATTTGCATCAATTAGAACTCTATAAACGTCCTTTTATTACTAGTGACTAAGTTCTTCAAAACCATATTATGTTGTGGATTATATTTTACGAAGTTCTAACATATTTTTACTTTATTATTTCTAGACTTATAGATTGTTACTTACGAATTTTTAGAAAATCCAACTAATTAGATAAATCCATAAAAATTGCATATTTATTCAATTGGAGTTAGGCGATTGAATCCAAATAATTGGATATATTAAAATTTTATAATTTTGACACATATTTTGTTTTAATTTATAGATTCATAAATATATAGATTTTTAAAATTCCAACCAACTTGAAATTCCTTTAAAATTACATTTTTATTAAAATTAAGTGTGAAATTGATACCATTGGGTGGAGGAAAATTCCATAATGTTAAAAATATGTTATCTTTTATACATTAATATAATGAATTATCTAAGATGATAATGTTTATTACTTAAATATAAAAATTGCTTCGAGAAATTTTACATATGCCTTCACATATAATATATAATCATGTTGCATGATTTGGGTATATCACTAAGTTTCTAGCATCAAATTCACATGTTTAAACCATAATGATAAGGAAAGAAGATAGAACCCCACACATGGTGTGACATAGTTAAAATCAAAATAGGGAAAAAGAGAATTGTAAAAACATATTTATTCCTTAAGATCCTTTACGCGTAAAAGAAGATGCATGCATTTAGATTGATGGAGGAAATTTGACTCTTCAACCTCACATACAACACTCTGGAAAAAATGAATGATGTACTCAACATGTCCTTCTGATCCCACAGAACCTGGATGGGTACAGAGACAACAAGAAACTCTCAATAAACCTTCTGCCAATACAATCAAGAAGGACAAATAGGAACCACAACATGTAAACTACTACATTAAAAATTGAAAATACAAGAAATAAAGCGTGTAACAATCTCTTATGATTTTAGAATATTTTTTAGAAGTCTGGTAAACAAATCAAATAGATAAAACTTAGGGAAAAAAACTAGAACAAGTAATGTTTTGGAGAAGCATGTCGATGAATAGAAAGAGTCCAATACCACCTCACGAAGGTAGATTACATGTGATGTGATTAGGAAACACGGTATAGGAAAAGCATTGAGGTCCTCCGTGAGAGCCTGTCATGATGACTTTATGGGGTGAGATGGTTCGAGACCCGCCATTGTGAAGAGTTGATGGTTGATGATAACCGAGTATAGATGGGCATATCAGAGACAAATTGGGTGATCCAACAAGTCCTTGGATGGATATTATATAGGTTAACATGCATCAATTTCTTTGGAGAGAGGAATGACAGTGGTAGGTAATTACCATCTATGATACAAAGAGCACATATCTTGGGGTATATATATTAGTATCATCAACTAATCAGATAGGATATTGTAAATGCAAAAAGATAAGGGAGCAAAATAAATAAATCAAAATGTAAATATCATTGGTGGGATGCAAGAGAAAGTAAGGAAAGGTTAACAAAGGAAAAAGATGAAGGGAGAGCTAGAGTAGGAATCTGAAGAAAAGAGAGTAACACACAAAAAAAGAAAGGTAAAATAAAATGTGATAGGAAGAAAAATATAAATCATATCAAATAGAATGTAAAAAAATAAACAATTAACAATTCATGTTTCCAAATTGAATATTCTCTTTCAAAATTTATTTGAGGTTCAAAAAAAATTCAAATAAAATAAATCTTGACACCTAGGTCAAGTAAGACATGTAGAATTCAAATTTTACATTTGTTTTTATTTTTGGAAAGTTTAATATAACATCTTATTTATTTGAATCCTTTTAGCACTATCTTGTTAATTTATTTTATAATATGTTTATGGATATGATTATTATCTAATTAAAATGGAAATTGACAATTGGACCAATTAATTATTGAGAAATAAATTTAACATTAATTTTTTGTTTAAAAATTTCCTAGTGGATGTTCCATATACATGAACATTTTAGCCATGTTAAAATGCATATTTATATAGTTATATTGAGTTACTATATTGGGTATTTATGATACTTTCAAAATTATCCACTAATGAGAGATGTAAATAATATATTATATTTACTTAAATTCCTCCATTCCTCTTCAATTATCATCAACTATGTTTATTCCAATTTTTTTTGTATTGGTAACTTACTTTCCCAATATATGTTAATTGTTTCCATAGTATTAGTAACATCCTCTAAAGATAATATGAAAAGGGAATTTTATATACTCTTACTAATTTTTACTACTGACATTTTACCTCTAATTATTAACTACACATGAGGATGATGTTATTATTTACATATGTATTAATTAATGTGTTTCTAAAGTAAACTTCGGATTTTATTTCTTTTATGATAATATTTGCATAGATTTAACATGCATGTACGACATTGTTTCCCTTTATTTTACACCACAATTTTATTTATTACAACTTACATAAATTACATACATATGATCCATACAAGTTGGTTTACATTATTCATTTAATATATTAGAATTTTCTTTTTAATAAAAATATAATATTTTGGTCTTATCTTTCATTTTCTTTTCTTAGGGAATTTGAGGCACATAGAAACACCCAAAAATGTGAAACTTAGCCTACAAGAAAACCAAAATGTGAGGATTGTTATTTTGTCACTAATTTTCCATCTTGGGAATGTTTACTATTTTATTTAATATTTTAGACTTTAAGTTAAATTCCCTATAAGATTATTCAATTAATGTGGAAATTTACACATATACTAATTTGGTGTGTGGAATTTGAATTCAACATTTATTTCTATTTTGAAGTCATTAAACATATTATTTAATATTTTGGATCAAAACTCACATTTTCTTTTCTAAAAAAATAGGACAGTCGTTGTTTTTAAATAATGTAAAACTTGACACCCAAGGTAATTGGGATCCAAGGAACACATTTTTACCATTACATTTCATTTTTGAGATTTTCTTTTGTGAGTTATATCGCCATTATAGTTTAGGAAATTATCTACATCTTTTTTTGACAAATCTTATCTAGAGTCTCTTTAATTTCACAAAGTCACCAAAAAGTTATATAGTATTATTATGCATCAAATTCCACATTTTACACATTTAACATAATTAATTCGTTAATTTTATATTTATTTAAATAATAGAACATTATTAAAATTTATGGACATGGAATGACCATTTGTTACTCCAAAGCATATTATACATTTTTATTTAGCCATTATGTGAGTATTAGTTAGCAAAGGAAATACATATAACATATTAGTAAATATTTAAACTATAACATAAATGTGTGAGGTTGTTTAATTTTATCCTTGTTTGGTCACATTTAGGAAACTAATCTTACAATCTTTCTCGTTATGGAATAGGGTATGATTCCAAGTTTTGGTTCATTACAAAAGGGTTGACCGCACTGTTGGTTACCTAAAATATTAGAAAACTATGGGGTGAGAACCTATGTCTAGTTATATGAAATAATAATTGATGATATTTATTGCTTACATGCAGATTATGTAATTTAAGCGGTTAATAATGCAAATAATTTGACAAGTAGGAGGACTAACTAGAATCTATACAATGAGCAAATATTTATAAAGATATAGTACAAATAACTAAGTAAACACATATATGATTCACATATGGTACTTGTAGGAATAGTAAAGAAATAACATCATATAATGTAATTTGCCAAACAATCCTAAATAGTATAATGCATGGCCAAAGTACATATTATATTATGATCTAAGTAGTTTAAGGAGTACCACTCAAACTACTAGCTCACCACTATGAAATTATAGTCAGTCCAGTATGATAACTTACTATGAGTGAAATCCTAGATATATTTTCCCCTCATTTAGTACAAGTGACAAATTGTATTGGTGTAAAGGCACAACCTATTAGTAGGGGAACAACGACTATCCCACTACAAACCTAGTTAGTTTTGGGTACATAGGCCAAGACATCAAAAAAATAGGATAGATAACCCTCAAATCTGAGTTTTGACCATAGTTGCTCTCTATCACATAAATTTTCAAGACACAACCTCAAGTGCTCTCTATAACCTTGGAATTTGTATGATGAACACTCCCTACATGTGCATATACACAACCATATATGACTCTGAGATCCTTTTCACAATTAAAATTTTTACGAGTATTACATGTGTTACTACCCAACAAATATTAATATTGGTATAGTTCTACAGTCATAGGACAGTACATGGTTAAGGTTATACTTGACTATTAAGCTAGTTACTCTTTTTTGGTTGCATCAATCAAGTTACATATAAAACATCTAGATTTATTTGTGAAATAAATCATGCTTTACAAATTCATAAGATATAAAATGTATAAAAAAATCTCTGAGTCACTTGCTCATGATATACCTCGCCATCCTTGGATATAGAGAGGACCAAAACCTCAATTCAGGGCACATGAAAACCTAATTTTCCATCAGGGACATAATACTATAACTCATCATAAGAATCTTAATGCAATTTGAAAATTTTATAGATAACTGCACAAGGCATTAACAATTTGGTTCCTAACATTTCAACTTAAAATTTTAAAGGATGTAAAACATATACCATTTTTAATATTTGGGTGTAGAAAGACCAAAACCTAGTATAGATGGGATATCTTGCACTAATAGAATTCCATCCAAACAATTAAGTAGTAATTGAGTTAGGAAAAGCTCTTAATCTCATTATCTGACATCCCTCAAATAGTAAGGATGCATATGTATTTTGTTTTCTCATTATATGGCATTACAACACCTTAAAATTGATGTGTGGAGTATTTACGTAATTTCAGTCTATACATGTTTAAGTGAGCATGTGAATAATATTAGGAAATATTTTATAAGATTAGGAAGGCATGAACAAATTTGTAGTTCTTCTTTACTCACACAGAATAGGTCATAAACTACCATCCTTTAGCATATTAGGGGATTTTAGAGCAAGATTAATATATGCATGTAACAAATAGGTAAGAAATGTATCAAATATGATGTCACTTGCCTCGAGTGTAGAAAAAAAATTCCACACAAGGAAGGCACAAAACTAGCACTAAAGATTTGAGTTTTATCTTTCAAAAGCTTCAAGAAAGCCCCTTTACCCAAAAAAAAATAGGCGTATCTAGAGCGAAGGAAGAAGAAAAGAAGGTTCTTTAACTATATACACAAATTCACAACATCATGCTCCACATATTTCAGACATGGTAGAGAAGAGAATAATAATAATAATAATAATAATAATAATAATAATAAAAGGGGTTTAGAAGAAAAGATTTAATGTGTAGGGTGCAAGAAACCAATGTAGAAGGTTCAGGTTCGTCCTAGGGAGTTTAACCCAAGACATGTAATAACATGTATCAGCAAACTTACAATTTTTTTTACTTTTGTTGACCTCTGGTACCTCTTCATCAGTCTTTAACATCAATAAGGGATTTGATAAAGATTCATTATATGGTTGAGTGAGAGGATTAATTTTTTAGTGGTATGGAAGTCGGAGGGAGTCAAACGGTCCAAGATAGTATTTTCATCGGTCAAATCGGCATATTTTCTATCAATCTACATGTCCGGAAACACCATCAGTTTGTGTCTAAAAATTCCATCATTTTGTCATTAGTAGAATTTCCATAGGTTGACAAACTTCCTTATCTTCATTGGTCTATATGTATTTGCTATCATCAGTGGTGAACTGGTTTCTTCATCAGTCCTTGAGTTGAATCCACAATGGCCACACACTACATGTTTCATGGTCATCAGCTTTCTTTTCCATCAGTTACTAACTATTTTCATCAGTCATTGAATTTAGAAACATTGGTCAGAGATCGACTACATCTCATCCTCTTTGTAGCTTTTAATTTCCATTGGTTAATAAGTCTAAACCATCAGTCGTCAACTAAATAGTTCATCATTTGAGTAATTCATATATTTCACCCGTCGTGAAAGAAACTGCTGATAAGGCAAGCAAGCATCTGGTCTCATCAATGGTTACTTAGATCAGTTTACATCAGTTTTTTTTAATCAAAAGCCATCAGATAATAGGTTATCATGTTCATCGGTTATCTATGCCACTTAGCCCCACGACATTAGACTAATATAAGGGATTGGTAATCTCATGCAATAATGATCAAAAGCATCCAAATAATATAAAATTGAAAAAAAATATTAAGAATTTCATGTAACAATATATATATATATAATTTGCAATTAGGCTCCAGGGTTGGAAAAATTGCATATAACTCAACAAATATACATAAGTTTGTAAAATAGAATAAGTACAAATTGGATCAAAATTGAAATACAAATTTATCAATTGATATTAAAGCATGGCATAATAATTGATTAGGGATATGAGCAACCAATTAATACAAACATGCATGTTTAAGAAATAAGTCAGGTCAATGGCTTTACAACCATAAATCCCCTAACAAATATTTCGCCACTGAAATCCCACACAAACAAAAAGGGTACTTTCTACGCATTCCATCTTATAACTTGCATGTGGCTTCCTCTATACCAAGATGGTGTCATAACACCTTCACTAGAGCTATATCCTTCTTCCTCAATTTCTTCACATGCCTACCTAAGATCTAAACCTAACCTGCTACATATGAAACATTATCATTCAACTATACATATATTGATTGTATTGTTTTCTCTATATCCTGGTGACACTTCCACAATATAGAAACGTAGAATATATTTTGTAACATATGAAGATCAGGATATAACTCCAGCATGTATGTCACCTTACCAACTCAAGACGTGATAGGATAGGCTCCCATTAACCTAGGAGCTAGCTTTCCCATTTTCCCAAACCTCAAAATACTTTTTCAAGGGGTGACATTGGGATACACACAATCTCTAACTTAAAACTCCAACATCCTGTGATGGTTGTTCACATATGACTTCTACTTATCGTGTGTTTCCTTCAACCACTTTTTAATCACCTTGATCTTTTTGTAGTCTGTTGAACCAGTATGGGACCCAGCAATTGATATTGACATATGTTGTACCAACAAATAGGCAACATGCAATGCCTTCCTTACTAGGGACGAGCATAATTGGTTAATAATTTATTGACAAAATGGTTAACTTTGGATAGTTAATATGGTTCAGACAATTTGGTTAATGTGGTCAATGTGGTTGGCCTATTTTTTTAGTTGGTTAAATAGATAATTTGTTGATAAAAATATTTTATGTTTAGATATTTGTATCGACTGAATAACCATATTTCTTGGGAAAAATCTTACACATATACCAATATACTTGTACTTTTGTTTTAATAACCTCCCCACTTATATGCTAATTAAATTTTTATGAATTGCATAGTGTTATATTTATATGCATTACTACTAAGATAGATAATTGTTCAAATCTTTATGAATACAAAATTTTATTACAGCTATCATTTGGTTAATCAATTCAACAGATAGAATTAAACATTAACTGGATAACATTAACCTCATTAGTTAACCCTAATGTAGTTAGGTTAATGGTTAATATTTGAAACCAAAAATTAACCAAATTAATCAAAGAATTAACCATTTACCAAAAAAATAATCGAATACTAACCCCTATTCCATACAAAGCCTCATACTTTCCATATTTATGCTCCTATGGTAACCATTTTTATAGGGAAACTTAATTAATATCCCATGGACGTGGATTTTAGATCCCAAGAAGGTTAAAATGTATTAGATTGGGAGCATTCTAAGATGCTGACAAAGGTACTAAGCTTCCATGGTATACCTAGATATTACAAAAGGTTCATTGAGAACTTCAATCATATATCTTTGTCATTATCTAGGAAAATCAACAAGGATGTGACATTAGTTTAGAATGAGAAGCATTATCATACCTTTTAACTTTTGAAAGAGAAGTTGACGTTGGCATATGTGAGTTTTTCCATGTCCTAGGAAAGACAATCATTTCTTATAATGTTACAAAGAATTTGTTAGGATGTATTCTGATGCAAAACCAACATGTGATGTCTTTTTCTTCTAGGAAGCTCTAGAAGCATGAGGATAACTATACGACATGTGACCTAGAGTTGGAAGAAGTGGTTCTAGCTGTGAAGGTGTGGAGGCACTATCTTTATGGGGATAAGCATCAAATTTTCACATATCACAAGAACCTTAAGTATATATTTTTACATTAGGAGTTGAACGTGAGGAGGCGGGTGTTTGGAGTTTATCAAGAACTACGAGTGTACACTTGATTATCACCTAAAAATGAAAAATGTGTGGTTAATGCATTCAATGGAAAGTCATAATTGTCTTCCTCTACATACACATTACAGTTGTAATCCCTAGATTGAATCACTAGGGACATGTTCTCGTCTCTCCTCCTATGAATGTGAATATGAAGGTTTCTTTGTTGGGTGGCTTGTTAGAACAATTATAGATTAAACTGACACTAGTATAGCATTTCAAATATGCACTGTGGGAGGATATTGTGATAGATAATATCTGATCTGAGCTTGGAAGTAAGAAGCATGATGGGTTACATGAGTCAAAGGATGGGTTGGTCTACTTTCCTAACATAATCAAGAGGTTTGATCAATATGGTGCTTAAAGAAGAAAATTCTTGAATGTATGTTATGTAAGAACCAAGATTCACCACAACCTAAAGGATATGTATTAGTGGTTGAGAATGAAGCATGATGTGGTGGAGTTCATGGAAAAATGTCTATTTCGTTAGTAGGTCAAGGTAGATTATCAAAAACCTTTGAGCTTTTTGCAAATTTTGCTAATTCTTGAGTGGAAAAGGGATCATATTACCATGGAATTCGTGGTTGGTCTTCCTAGGTCATACAAGGGGTATGATTTCATATGAGTAATCACTGACCATTTGACCAAGTTAGCACACTTCATACCAATAAAGGCTACCTACAAAATTAAGCTATTTTTGCAGATCTATGTTAATGTGATACTTTGCATGCATGTTGTAGATAGTCTCCATGCACATTATTGAATACTATAGTTTCAAAAATAGGGCCTCGGTTCACAAGTAGGTTTTAGAATCATCTATATGGAGCTTTGGGGACTTATTTGAGATATTCACATGTGCCTACTGGAACTTGCCTACAGTGACAGTTATCATGGGATTGTAGACATGGCAATGTATGCTGCTTTTATAGAAGGTGTCACATTGACTCACTCTTTTTGGTATCTTGTAGGTAAATATTAGCTTTTGGGTTCTGAGCTGGTACACTAGACCAAATAGAAGGTCAAGTTCATCAAGTAGTGATTGAAAGTGGCGTAGGGCATGCTGAAGTATTATGTAGACAACCACATGAGGAAGCTTGTGTTACAAGATGTATACCTTTTGTATTTTAAGGTCTCACCTTAGAAGGGTGTTCTAAGGGTTAGGAAGAGGGGTAAGTTGTTTCCCACGTTTATGAGTCCATATCCTATCATTGAATGTGTTCCTTAAGTGTCATACAAGTTGCACCTAACACTAGAGTTGAGTCATTTTCTTCAATGTTTTCCATGTTTGAATGTTTAGGAATTGTCACCCTAATACTAAACAAATATTATAACTAGTGGATGTACAGATTGATGATGATATATCATATGTTGAGGGTGCAGTCTTGATCTTGGATAGACCTATGAGACATTGAGGAAGAAGGATATTGTCCTAGTGAAGTTGGTGTGGCATCATCATGGTGTTGTGATAAGCCACATGGGCTCTATAGGATAATAGACATAGGAAGTACCTATCTTTGTTCTTGGATTTTGATATAAAATCCTTGATATGGTTTTATGACTATAAAGTCCCATTGCTTGTCCTGAACCTGATCTTGTTTCCTTTCTTTAATCGAAAGATTGATTAAGATATTTAATATGTTGATTGTTTGAAAACCCTAATTTGGGCCTAATTGCACCTTGTTTTCCCAGAATTCATGATTTCCTAAATATAAAGACCTATTGCTATTTTATAAATTTAGATCTGGTAAGTTTCATATGTGTACCTTATTTTATGTGTTTTTTATGTTTTGGATCCTTGGTTATATCGTGTTTCATATTTAAGTTCTTACCCTAACCATATCTAGGTTTTGAGGTGGTTGAGTGGGATCCTCCATGGATTGAACCTCTATGGGTTTCCCAGCATCAATGGCCTACTTTTACCTACCCTCAATGGTCCTAACCTAATGGGTCATTTCTTTGAGGAGTCATGAAGAGGAGACCTAGATGGGTCAAGTGGAGTGGAACTCAAAGGGTCAAGTGAAGTAGATCTTGATGTGTCAAGTGGAGTGTACCTTTATGGGTTACAGAGTGGTGACCTCAATGGGGGTGTAGAGGTTGTACATCAATGGCTATGTATAGTTTGGAGGTATATGGGGTGTATAGGTTGGACCTTGATGGGTTGGCAGATTCTAGGAGGGTCAGTGGGTTCACTTATTAAGAGTTGTTTGCACACAAGGAGAGCATATTTAACATGGAGGATATCCAAGGAGGTCGAGCAAAGCTTCATGGAGGTCAATGAATAAGATTTGAAGCTTTCATGTTCATGAAACAAAAAATAAGCTTCCTTTTATGGATCTAAAGAAAAATAGATTTGTTTAAACCATAGATCATGTAATATATCCTCTTCTCATTCTTCTCTTTTCCTAATATTTTCCCTCTCTTCTTCTTTATTTGAGTGAGCTCCATGGTGAACCATGGTAGATCATGTATCATATTGTTAAAGATCCCTTTTTTCTTTCCATTTTGACCTAGTTGAGCATAGATATTGCTTGGAGGAGCTTCAATATTAGGAGGGATGTTTGGGGGTGGTTTGGAGACTTGTACATGGTATTCTTTCTTGGATCATTTTTCCTTCTTATTTAGGCAATTTCTGTAGTTACTTTTAGTCTTTTTTGCCTACATGCAAACCTTAATGTTGATAAAACATGTTTTTTATGACTGAAAATGAAGTTTTTATGGATTGTTTTGAGGGGTAATGAATTGATCAAAAAAAATTATGTTTCACTTTGCTTTAAAATGTTATATGAGGAATAAATATTATCTCTCGTGAAGCCATATGGCTTAAAATTATAAAAAAAGGCATTTTTTCCCTAAAAATGCCCCTCTTACCTGTTGTTTGATACCTTATTGAGTAGAATTTGAATGGATGATCTCCCTTGATGTTTGGATGATCATTTAAGGTGGGGAAAATATGTTTTATTCAGTGATATAATGATGAAATTTCTTGGTAGTTAGGTTTCATACCTAAAGGTATCTCTTTTATATCTAAAATAGCATTTTATGTATTTCTTGTTTTACCCATATCTTCCGCATATTGAGTTGTTTGTTCATGAGATTTGGTATTGTGTTTTGTGGCTGTAATATGAAGATAAACGCATAATTGGGTGGAAATTTTGAAGCTTAATGAAGGTATGGCCTTACTGTTTCTAAAAATGATGAATTTTGCTACAGTACTTTTAATGCATGATGTGAAGCTTGTATGGAATCTAGGGTTTCTTATACTTGATTTTATCTTTTAGTGCATCCTCATACTTTATTTGGACCTTATTATATTATTAGAGAACAATTTATTGGTCTAATTAATGAAGAAAAACTTGAATCATATAGTGTCGTATTGTCATGGAAAGTATCTTAGTATTCAGAGGATAGCGAAATAGGAAGCCTTATAGTAATCTTGGATTGTGATAAGGTACTTAGATTCATATACTTATGAGTAAGTGTAGGAGTTCACATATTTTTTCTTTGGAACCCTAATGTGAAATATTTGATGAGTGTGGTTGAGGTTGTATGTCCAATAACATGTGGTAATGTGAATGGGATATGTGATATGTGATATAACAATGTTATACATGATGTTATGAGGTGTCGTGGAAGGAGTACCCAACGTGGACCTAATTTTTTAGGTTGGATTTTGAGACCCTACTAGTAGTTTTATAGCTTTGAGCCACCATTTTTTTATACTCCCACCAATCGAGGTTTTGTGGGGTCTGATGGAGACTAGTAAATGAATATTGTATATGCAAATCTAGGGGACTCCATAGTTTCTAGCTAGTTGTTTGAGTGGTATACCTCAAACTACCTATGTCTTAGTAATCAAATGACTAATCAAGTTGTGTAGATATATGTTTAATTATCTTGGCAATTCACTTATAATGCTTTTTCAATCTTATGTGTCTTTCATATATTGCCAGTCTTACTCTTGTATTGCATCAATTTTCGTATCCAATCTTGTGAAGATTTACTTTTCTTTATTAATATTCCTTATTTATGCTCATAAAAGTAGGCATGTATGCACGGAATGCTTTTAGTTGTTATAACATATCATTGTGACATGTTTCTCAACCTCACGGTTGTGAACATATTTTAGGTGGTCAGGGTCGTACCTAGGCTTGCAGCGATGAGGAGCCTCCCTTGAATGGATAGTAGTAATAGAGGTTGGTGCAAGTATTTTGGTGATTTCCTATAATCTTCCCTTTACACTCATTTCTATGAAAGGTGGTTTTGTATTGTAATGCATCGTTGATTCAGTTTTTTCTTCCATGCCATATATACAAGTGCTCATATGATGAACTTTATCAAATATATTTTTTTTGTGTACAATTTATAACAAAGGTTACTAAAGGATATCATGTACATCTACATGTGAATAAATGAAAGTAAAGGACATGTTATCTGCACTTTTTTGAGATAAGGATGGAATTCTATTTAATGCATTTCCGTATATGTGGTTTAAAATCTTTTCTAACATTGATCAGCATTTTATATTGAGTACCTCTCTTATTGTGTGACGGGGTGCCACATAATTCAACATTGTTGACTAATTACTATAATTATGAGCCCATAATCATGACCTTTGGGTTGACCAATGCTTATGGGCTCATTGATCTGATGAACTATGTTTTCATGTAGTTCCTAGACTAGATCATTGTCATATTAATATAAGACATTCTAATATACTCTACATATGAGGACTATGTAATTTTTAAGAAACATTATCCACAATCCATGTTCAACAAGTGAGTTCTAGTTACCTCATGTTTCTTTATTGGGCCATGTATGTGGGAATGAACATAGATCCAAAGAAATTGGAGGCAGCATTCAGCAAGAACAACCTAAACTCCTACAAGTCAATAGTTTTCTAGATTTAGTTCATTAGTACCCCCAAGTTTTTAAGGAACTTTAGTGTTATTTCATCCCCTTCACCGATATGGAAAAGATAACGTACCTTTTATTTGGTCATATATATGTTAATAGAGTTTTTAGTAGTTGAAGAAAAGGTTGACCCCAGAACCGGTGCAAAACTTTTCACAGAAGGTAAGGATTGTGTTGTCTTCTGTGATGAATTTGAATGAGACTTGGGATGTGTATTGGAGTAGGTAGGTAGTGTGATATCCAACACTTCTTGACAACTTAAGAAGAATGAATAGAGATATCCTACTTGTGAACCTAATTTTATTGAAATGGTTGACGCATTGAAGCCTTAGAATCATTATATGTGATCCATGTCTCATCCTCAATGACCAAAAAATGATAAAATTTGTATCTAATAACAATGAGTTGATTTGAGAGAAGGAAGTTTGCTAGATTATATTAAATACTATAATTATACCATCCACTATAATCTTCATAAGTTTGATGTTGTAGCTAAAGCACTCATGAGTCAATTTTTTCATTTAGAACGTTTTCCTTGCTCTATGAAGAGAAAGACATGTTGTTTAAGCTAAGAGAGTCGAGCTTGAAGTTGATTTAAATTTTGATGTTTCTCCAAATGTGTTTAGTTTCATAGAAACAAGTTAGTCTAGTCTTTCGTGATCAAATTGAGTAGATTTAGCATGAGGATGAAGAAACATGCTAGAGATGAACCAAGAAAGAGGCATGAGTTTGTTTTCATAATATGGGTTGTTGTGTTTGAAAAACCAATTGTGTGTTCTTCTTAGAGAGTGTATGAAAAGAGACATATGAGATGAGGTCCATTATTTAATTTATTTTGTGATTTAAGAAAAATTTAAGATGTACTACAATATGAAGGATATAAATTTTTGTGTCCACACATGAAGAGTGAAACAGTTAGTTTGTTGATATATGCGGTGTGTGTCAACAAGTGAAGGTTATAAAACATGTAACAATGAGTACTTTCACCATTTCTTAAACATGAGTGAGAATGAAATCACATAATGTTGGAGTTTCTTTATATCATAAAGACAACTTATGGGATTGACTCAATATGGGTGACTTTGATTGGTTGATCAACTAAGCCCACTGCTTGCAAGTCCACTTTTGACATGATAAATCTTGCTAATATATATATATATATATATATATATATATATATATATATATATATATATATATATATATATATATATATATATATGTGTGTGTGTGTGTGTGTGTGTGTGTGTGTGTGTGTGTGTGTGAATGATATATTTAGGATATGCATATTCCAACATCTATCATTCCAACTATAGACTCCAACTTCACATCTAAAGCTTAGGACAATTTTCATGATGCACTTGGAACCAAGTTCTTACTTAGTCAACCATGCACACTCAAATTGACAACCGGACAAAAAGGACCATTCATAAGCTATAAGATATGTTATGGGTATGTTCCATGTAGTTTTGAGGAGGGTTGGAATTGGTATCTTAGCATTATGGAGTTCTCTTAGAAGAATAATCATCACTCTATTTTAATTATAACTCCATATGAAGCTTTGTATGGAAGAAAATGCTAATTCCATGTTTATTGGTATGAGATTGGATAGAAGAAAATTTTTATGTCCTATTATCATAGAATGGGTGACAAACAAGATAGGAGTACTTTTATGGATTTGAGTGTAAGCCAAGATTAATAGAATAGATGTATAGATCAGTGGTGTAGATTGCTAGAGCTTTTGGTAGATGAGGTTTTTCTAAAAAAAATCCCTAGAAGGGTAACTTTAGATTTTAGAACATGGGAAGCTTTTCCCCTAGGGTTAGAAACTATTCCCATGATAAGGTAGCAACATCATGAATCTTGGCCATATTATTCCACCAATGATGAGATGGCCCACTAAGCATGTATGCGGCAAAATGAAATTTCTTTAGCTTGGGGCAAACCATGCCTTTCAAAACTTTGTTCAGTAGTGAGAATCCAGTCATCGACTATTTCCACCATGTGCATTTCACTCTCACCATAAAAGTTCATAGGATGAAAATTAACGAAATACATGAGAGAACACTCCCTAGGCAATGAAGTAGCATTCCTTATTAGGGATAAGGAAAGAAGTCCTCAGAGATAAGCCAGCTCCTGTTAGGAGGATTACTCAAACTTAGAGAACTTGATTGTTGGGGTAAAAGGAGGATCCATCCTCGACATTCCATACTTCGGGTCCTTTGATGTCTCAAAACTCGATAGGTTATTGATTGTTGAGTTGTCCCTTGCCATATTGATGTTCCTACTTAAGTAAAGGGTAAAACATATACAATCTGCCATGTAATGGTATATATATCATGTGAGAGCACATGGGGCTAGGTGATAGAACCAAAACCCCATATATGGGAAAAGGTGTACAATGAGATCCAACCTCAAAATTGTACCACTACTAATAGATTATAATAGTATTAATAGTCAAAATGCATTTAATAGAGAGGCAAGATATGTTCAATCCAACCAAATCATCAATTTAGCATTTCAATTATTAAATGGAATAATGAGAGGCAATAATGCAATAAGGTTTGCAAATTGAATAAGTATCATATATTTCCATCTCCAATCTTGGATCCCATCATTTGAAAAAGAAGAGGACCATGAAATGCCCCTATACAAGGGGTGAACCGGGCACACAAAAAGATAATAGAATATAGATCTTATTTGCACTTTCAACAATATATAATACTATTTCAAGAGGTTGGGCCCAATTGGTTCAAATATGTATAGCTTAGTGACATATAAAGTAATATGCAACAATCAATCCAAGAGAGAGAGAGAGAGAGAGAGAAATCATAATTCATTATCCAATATGACTCATAAATAAAAGCAACATACCTTCACTTGTGCATCAATATACATGGCTAAAACCCTATGATAAATCAAGGTATCCTTCACTGAGTATTACATTATATGTGAAACATTAATAATGATTATATTAGAAACCCCAGCAATTTTGACTTGTGATTACATCAGACTTGGGTTATGAAACTTCAACCACTAAAGGGTTTATTTTCCTAAATACATCAAGTATTTCATTGAAAATTTTCAATAAATAGGAATGACTTATGAATTACTTGAATTAATATTAATTACTAAAATCCTTGAAAGATAAATGAAATTAGAAGATCATAATACCCTCGCATCATGCATCATAAGATTGATGCATAACAGGGTAAATCAGTAAATTTGACTATTACACAAAGCATGTCTAATGAAATCAATTGAAGATAAAAAGGCTAGAAATCCCATGGTCAGCGTGAAAAAATTATAAGTATACAAGGGTAATGATGTAAAATGAGAATCGAACATATTCTATTTTCAGTAACTCATGAAGAACAACACCCTACACTAGATTCATGTAAATCAACAAACTGGGCATCACCTCCAAATATTCATTGGAGTATTCTACTTATTCCTCCTCTGTGCACCAGACTCAACAAGCCAAAAAAGTGTTTGTGAGAGGGACAAAGGCTTTGGGGTTATTGACCACCATGATTGGTTAGTGGGCAAGGCAAGAAAACTCATTGGGGAGTAAATAAGAGCAAAGTTGAGGCAAAAACCTAATTCTGATGACCCCATGTCGACACAGAAACCAACACTAGCAAAAGAAAGAATCCATGTGGCAAAAATAATATTTCGTAGTCATATATATCTAAACAAAGGGAAGAAAGAGGGGAATAGGGATATACCTCAGATTGGGTGGACCATCGTTGTCATGGGCTTTATAGGGATACACTAAGACGAAGATATTGACCAAGGATGATGGCGGTGGCTTTAGGAGAAGTGTCAAACTCAGTTGACATTGTGCAGTGAGGAGAGGATGAGGAAGACACCACTAGGGTGATTAGGGTTAAACTACAAGCAGGATAAGCATCAATGGGTTGCAATATATATGGTGAGTCACTATATATAGATGGGATGGTGGGAGGTAGCAAGGATTCTAATGTGGAGAAGGAGACAGGGAAAGAAGGAAAACTAGGGTTCGACTGGGAAGTCAGGGTGAGAGAGCCCATCATGTTAGGGCTCTCTAAGGTCAAAAAGTTTTCAAGGAAGGTGAAGAGGAGAAGAGGATGAGAAGAGAGAGAGATCAAGGAGTGAGAAGATAGAGATCCAATAGATTGTGAGGATTCCAAGCTCATCTAGAATCAAGGAAGAAGAAAATGTGTCTATTGTTCGATTTAAATCTAATGGCTTGCAGTGATATCGAGAAGAAATAAGTTATAAACCAACATTGTTAATTGAAAATTTAGTAAATGCAAAATAAATCAAAAGCAACATAGTCGGATTTGAATTAGAAGTGCATATTAAAGGATTATCTTCTCAAATAATATTGGGATGCAAACATTATCTAGTTGGGTTAAAAATTGACACCTAGATTAATTAGGACCCAAAGAATATGATATGGACTTTGATTTAGTTTTTCGAGTTATCTTACATGAGTTAATGTACAATTAGGGTTTAACTCAATTATCTTAACATTTATTACTATACTTTACGTTAATTATCTATATTTAGTATTTGTATTCCAATTATCATCATTTGATTACAATGAAGGTGACATGTTAATATATTATATAGATTATGAAATTTTACTCAATGAGTCCATTATCTCCGTTAAATTCAAGCTTAACTCAAATAATGGCACAATCACTACTTCCACTTGCATTCAATGTCCAATTATTATCATATTATATATATTAGTCACATTAATGTCCACATGAAATCATTCATTTATACTTGTTCTCATGACATTACTAGTTATGCAAATTTAAGTCATTATGTGTATATTAGTGAACAAGGTAACATATGCTACATATTTATGGGCTCAACTTGCATATTGGATCTTAGTTAGGTTATTAGGTTTGTATTATGTTTATTAGAAGTATATTATGCAAGTAAGATCCTAGTGTTACTAATGTATCACATCTGGTGCCAAACATGTATAAGTTCAGTTTAGAATATTACAACTTAAAGTTTGGTTCGACATGATTTTTGTGTATCACATGCACCTCATAATCATATACAAAGTCTAGGATTGGGTTCATATATTTGAGTCATAATCTTATTGGTTTTCACTTATCCAAAGGTTGGTTAGTGTCACATGTATCCACGATTAGGTTTTATATTTGAGATACCCAACATTATGTGCATTACATCTCATTAGGGGTACAAACTAGTGTGTTGAGGTATAACTCTATCCTTGTTTGGTAAACTCTAAATATCAAGCATACTAAGCTCCTAATATTGGGATTAGGGGTTCTAGATTCATGGTATCTAGCTTTTGGTATGTTACAGAGGTTGAGTGATCTACCTTAGCATCTTTAGGCAACCATATGGTAGACAAGGGCATGTTGTATCTATCTTAGAGTCACTGGATGAACCTTAAGTTAATACAATGATCTATATGTGCAAGAATCATGCATGGTGACTTCTACTTGGTGAGGTATGAACAAAGGGATTTTAGGTAAAATACATAAGAAAGGACAAGATGAGTGTATAATAAGATGGTTGAATATTATATTCCACTTACTAAATGTTTTTGCCATGATGATTGAATACATTCTAATATATGCAAGTCGGTTACTAAGTTTTTATCATATGATTTGTTGCCTCTCATTTATAAACTTTGTAGAAGAATGATTAGCAATGCTTAATCACAAACTTGTATAAATGTGATTTGGTGAAAATATAATCCATTTCTATTTATGTTGATGTTATGATTGGTGGTTATGTCTTATGTCATCCTCAACTTCATAACTATGGGATGTATTCCCGGTCTGGATTGTGGGATCACACAAGGATGGATTTATATATTTGAAAATCTTGTTATTTGAATCACACTTTGTTGTAATCCATTATAATGTATCACTTGTATAAGATTGTATAGATGAACTTTTGGTGATTTCATCAGTTTATAGATATACTATTGAAATGATTAAAATGATTAAATAATTAGGAATTGACTTAAATGGTACCATCTATGACTAAGTTTATTGTCATAAAATGGAAATATTTCGATTTAAAATTATCTAATAGACTTATGGGATGAATTTTCTAGTTTCTTTTGAGTTCAATATAACTAATCGACTATTGATACATGTTACTTTGTTGGAGTGGGAATTTAACACTCATTGGAGTTTTATATGGGTCTCATGTTGGTTGTTTCTAATGTCTTCAGTAAAATGACCAACAAGAGGTCGTGATAAAGAAGATGTAAATAGGAATAATATATATTAGAATGTCAACGTATTTTGACCATCTCAAGTGGGGCCGCATATTGAGTTTACTTTTTATCTACATGTATTTGGAAATATAGTGGACTATGTAAGAATAGTAACATTAGAATTAGTTTTAATAAAATCAAATGAGTTGAGTTGATGAATAAGCGTAACAACCCAATGTTTTCACAACTAATTTAAACCTTAGAATTTGGTTTTCTTAAGTTTATAAAGTTGAGAGGCATATGTAAAAAGGGCATGAAATAAAACTTCTTATAATATAATGAAGTAAGAAGAAATAAAATAAGACACAAAATTCTTTTTGCTCTTTTGTATATTTATTATGTGTTGCAATTAAATCTGAATTGATGAATATTAGTTTCCCTTTCCTTGTTCTCTCTCCTACCATTGAGGATATTTAATATAAATAAAATAGGAAGGTAAAAGGATTGAAATTCGAGAATAGGAATTAGATGGCTTGGGAAAGAAGTTTCCCTTTTTTCCTTTAATAACTTTTAAATATAAGAAGAAAGAAAAATGAATCTCTTTTTCTCTCTCCTCCAAGAAACTTTCTCAAAAAGGCATAAAAGATAGATGGCATGACCATGGAGTAGGTAATAAGTCTTTATCTTGAAATTTGACAAAAAGGATCACAAAGGAAAGTATTTTCCCAGCTATCTCCTCCTTTAATGCATAATAATCAAGTTAAATAACTAACATAGAAACTATAGATAAAATATATGTATAACTCGAATTTTATTGTCTAGGAAGAATCTAAACTACACAATTAATGTATGTTCCAAATTTGGACTCGAAATGAACTTGTTTGACCCTCCAAATTAATTAGGTGAGTATTCATATGGTTTTGAATTAGATTTAATGGAATATCATTAATATGAAGCATACACCTAAGTTATGGATTTCTCGCTTGCCACACGCCTACTTTTTTACTTTTGTTTTTTGCACACAATACTCACCATATGATCACAATCTAGTGGATGTTAAATCATCCCCTTCCTCTGTCATCTTTTAAGTCTTAAACCAGTTAATATTGATTTGCTTTCGTGATCATTTCTCACTCATCTCACCTCCATTTCTCGAGATTTCTTTGATGATAGATATCCTCTCTCTCCCATTCCCAATGAGTATTGCTTGATTTTTCTTTTGGTTGTACACAAAACTCCGAAATTAGGGTCTCCTATATCTCATGCCTCTCGAGTTGTATAGGGTGCCCTGACCCATCTTATGCCTATATAATGGATCCAAATATGATTATTGGCTCTCTTTGTTTGCTCCTCCTCTGTCAATTTACCCTCCAGAGACTTGACTCAACCCGACCTACTCAATTTTCACTGTCAAAGACCTTCACCATGTTCCTATCATCTCTATTGCCTCTCATGCAATTGATGCGACAAAAAGGATATGAGATGCCCTTTGTGCTTTCACCAGGTTGCCATGCAATTTCCCATAGATTTGGGTCCTATAGACCAACGTTTTTTTTCTTTGGTAGTTGCAACCACGTCGTCCTAGTATCTCCTTGACCACAAAATGCTTCTGATGGCCTCGCTTTTGTTCCTAGTTGGTTTTTTCGGTCCTTAGTGGAGGCTTTTTTGCAGTTATTCAAACATTTGGATCTCAAATTTCTCCCATGTTTCCATTGCTTTGATGGTTTGTTCCATGGTCATGGTTGTTCTTTCACAATTGGGTTTGTTGATTTGGCCTCGATGTCTCCTCATGGATGTGCTCTCCTCATTTTCCCTTGCAATTTTAGTATGCTTTAGTACCTTGATCTTTGGTGCTTTCGACAGCATGGTTGTACCATGGAATCTGGTACTCCAACACACTCCATGCCTTGAGCTTAGGCTCATTGGCTTTGTCTTGGTGCATGGAAGGCACTATAGATCTCAACTCCCCTTGAACGGCCTCCATTCTCCCACATTGGCTAGAGCTTGGACCTTCTAGTCAGCTCATCGACTACCATGACTCAATGAGAAGATGTCAGGGGATAAACCCACCATTTTCCCATGTTGGCTCAATAGAATGATTTATACCGCAAGATCATTTTTGATATTTACCCTCACTTTTTATTTTTTAAGCCACAAACTATTTTTTGTGTTGAAGACAAGTTTTCCTATGCTAACTTTATTTATGGGTCACACGTGCCCAAGGTTTTTCAGTCTTTCTTCTCATTATTTACATCAGATTTATGTTTGATTTAAATCGAGGCCACACTATGGTTTCCTAAGTTTTGACTGGTCCACATTGCAAAATCCATAACTATTTCATATGACCTCAGAAAATGATCAAAAAATATGCAGTAGAAAGATCTTTTGATTCTCTATCAAACTAGCCTATTTTCAAAAACTATTTTTACATACAATCTATTTAATATTTCAATTAATAAATATTAGGGTTTAATGACTATGAACTTATGTACACATTATGTTATTAAGGAATTACATGTGGTTAAAGGCTCAATCAAGTCAGAGGACTTGACCTAAGGTGTTTGCTCTATGTAGGTAGGCCATCCATATTTGGCACAAGTAAATTTGGTTTATTGAATGTTTATTTTATGGTTATACGCATTATTGTGTTTCATTAAATTATGAATGCTTTCTAAGATAACATCATGTATAGATATCATTATGTGACTAATTGCTTTTTTCTATTATAAAGCCTCAATTGTGACCATGATCTATGATTAATTAATTTCATTTAAAATGGGAGAAATCCCATTAAGACATTATGAGGGAGAAATCCCATTAAGACATCATGAGGGAGAAATCCCATTATGGCACTAAGAGGGAGAAATCATGTTATGGTCAAGATTAAGAATAAGGACATTTAATGATTATGTAAAAAAACTAAGATAATGACTAAAGTTAAGGAATTGACTAAGTGTTTATATGCACCTTGATCATGGACCTTTGGGTCGCTATGGGTTTTCCTAGTATTATGGGCTTCCTACCAATCATGGGTGCCTATGAGGAATTAAGAGAGGTAGTAAATATCCACTCATTCCATTCATCATGTTTAAGATATTCAAATAATTCTTAAGAAAATTCATGATTAAGTTCATGTTATTTTATTTCATGTCAAGTTTACTTCATGTCAAGTTATATTTACTTTAACTTATATAAAGTGCCAAGTATCTCTTAATGATATGTTATGTTTGTTTTGCATGGCTGGGGATGCAATGTCTGTGGGACTTGGAGAAATTGAAGGATAGAAAGTGAAATCACGAACTAGAATATTTTCAAACTTTTCTTGGTGGGGTGCCATTTACAAATTTGATCCATACTCTTAGATAACTTTTACATTATGATTAGTCATGTTATCTCAATCATAGCTTAAGAGATTTAGATTTCAATATGAACCAGTTGTAGTTTCCTTATCCAAGAACTATGTATGAATATATTTCCAATTAATGCATGGTGTTTCATTTACTTAATTGCAAAGATTAGCATATTTTTACATCCCCCTTGAGTAAAATTCTTTCGCTCGGTGATACATATATATATATATATATATATTTTTTTTTTTTTTGAAAAGTGGTATGTTACATTATGGTATTAGAGAAATTTGGTAAATGGACACTAGGCAAATATGATTCTCATAAGCCACCCTCGAATGAATATGTGAGATTAGATATAGGAATGGATGCCCAAGAAAAGAGATCATGCCCTAGAATGACTAGAGTAGAAATAAGGATAGATGTTTACCTACATATATCTCAAGTATCAACCTAGCCCTAGCTAATGAAATAGCCTCTCCATTCTTAATGGTTATGACCAACCAATTGAGAGTTGAAGAGGGATGTCATAAACATGAGATTTTTTATACATTTATCCTTTCTTACTAGTCCATGTGGTATGGGACACATGTATTTGTAGGTTAGTGAGAGGTGGCATGACAAGATCGCACATATATGGATGTGTGCTTGATTACTACATATCAAGGAATGTACGAGGTACCTAAAGATCTAAGAATTAGATAGGCATATACACCTAATGATAGAAAGTCATGAAAACATCAAAGATAGATGCCCTAAGTGTAGTGATTAGTTTGGTTTCATAAAACCCTAAGTATAAGTTGAGAAAGAGATCAAAGTAATAGTTAGTCAATGTTTATATAAATATTTTATGAGGTTCAAATGGCATATTATGAACCAAAGTGAACTTTGAATTATTAACTATCATTAAATAAAGGGGTAAATAGAACCCCAAGGTGGGTAGTTTCCTAAAGAAAAATTCAAGGATAAAATTTATTTAAGGTGGGCAAAATTGAAACACCCCAATTTTTTCACAATTAATTTAAACCCTAGAATGTGGTTTTATTGAATAAGAAAATTGATGGGCTAAATGTAAAAAGGGAATGAAATAAAATTTCTTATAAGATATTGAAGTAAGAAAAAATAAAATGAGACACAAAATACTTTTTCTCTTTTGTATGTGTATTATGTGTTGCAATTAACTCTGAATTGATGAATATTAGTTTCTATTTCCTTTTCATCTCTCCTACCATTGAGGATGTTTAAAAGAAATGAAAGAAGAAGGTAAAAGGATTAAAATTCAGAAGTGGGGAATAGATGGCTTGAGCAAGAATTTTTTCCTTGTATAACTTTTAAATATAAGAAGAAAGCATCATTAATCTCTTTTTCTCTCTCCTCCAAGAAAGTTTCTCAAAAAGGAATAAAAGATAGGGGACATAACCATGGGGTGGATAACAAGTATTTATCTCGAAATTTTACTCAAAGGATCACAAAGGAAGTATTTTCCCACTTATCTCATCCTTTAATGCATAATAATCAAGTTATATAACCAATGTGGAAACTATGAATAAAATAGCGTATAACTTGAATTTTATTGTCTAAAAAGAATCTATATTACGTAATTAATGTATGGTCCAAATTTGGACTCATTTTAACCTCGTTTGACTGTGACGTCCCTGAATTTTCTAAAACTTAATCTGATGTGTGACGTCTAAATTGAAACCTCACCTCAGCAAGAATCCCAATTTAAACACCACACACTAGGCTAAGAAGAAGAAAATCAGAGAAAGTTAGAAGGAAACAATCAGTAGCACATGGACATGAGTAATAATAAAACCATACAACACATGTTCACCATTCAACATATAGTTACATAATGAATTGTTATAACATTTGATATTACATATTGAACACAAACTTCTACAAATAGATGTATGACCACTAATCAACAGGATCTTAAGACAACAAGTCCACCTATACATCAGATCGCCATACAACTCTCAACTACCCTGGTTCTTTAAGATCATTAGTCCACAACCTAAACAAAAGATTACATGAGGTACACGTGAACACAATATTCAAGAATATTGTACTCAGTATGCCTACATGTCTTTTATAAATACCTCTCATTAATAAGACTTGGAAATAAGATAAAACTAATACTTGGAAGTTATAAAGAAATATAAGAAAAGGCATATACTTGCACAAAGATGTTCATTAACAAAATAGAACACATATTTTAAGCACATTTATATTATATCATGCATGCATTCACTATTTGAGAGTTGAATGCATTAAGGCCTTTATGATTTACTACCAAAGATTTGGATCATTTCACAATGTGATCTACTACCAAAGAGTCGGATCACTTCCAAGTACTTTACTACCAAAGAGTTGAAGTACTTTACTTTCCAGCACTTTACTACCAAAGAGTTGAAGTGTGTAACGGCCCCGCTTCTCGGTAACCCCCAATTAAGGGAGACCAAGAAGTTAGAGGCGTTATCCCAAAAAAGGATCAGTGGTTTTACAAATAATCAAAAATAATTAATAAATTCTACTAAAGACTAAACTAAAAACTGGAATAAAAAAATTTAACATAGCTTCAAAATTATGTAGTTGGGACTTCTAGCCGAAGTAGGATTCTATCTACCTAAATCCTCCTTCATTAATTTAACTTTAATCTTCACAGGAGCCACTTTACTATTTGTCTAATTTTAGATATTACCTAAAACGTCGGAAAACAAAATAATGGTTGGTATAATAAATTATACTGGTATGTGGGGGAACCAATAATCTTGCATTTTAATTGTAACAACATATTGTAAGCAATTATGATTTAACAAAACAAACTTTACATTTTAAACTACACAATCCTTACATACCCTAGCCTCTGTGTTGTCCCTATAATGGACATGAATACTAACTCTCATATGGTAGATCTCAACTAACCCCCATGATCCTACCTTATAGGTAGATCAATACATACGGTCGTGGAGTCGTATGGTCCTACCCAAGGGTAGACCAACACATCAACTCATGATAACCTGGTGATCCTACCTCGCCGGTAAACCATGTACTAGGTCATCTATCTCATCATCGTTAGAGCTACATAGGAGGACCAGGATCTGAGCTAGTCATGCACATATAATTATGGTGATAGTCATAGTCACTTTATAGTTACATGAAATAAAAGTCAATCAAGCAATTATTTCCAAGCAACCATTAAAAACTTGAGAATCATCAGGAAACTAAAGTGATTTAACCATAAGCATAACCACATACCTATTTTGGAGATCTCAAAGAAGCAATATATCCAAATCCAACTAGATGTCTAATCAAGCAAGCCAATCAATCAAGAAAAAATTGATCCTGAAAATATGTATAACACCTAGTTGTTATCACCTCATCCCAAACAACTCTTTATTGACTTGGGATACCTTTATAGGGTTTCTAAGTCTCATTAGGATGCATTAGGGTTCCTTAGATCAATTTCTCAAACTTTATCCTTTTAGGTCAACAAACCCTAATATAGCTTTTCTACTCATAAAAACCCTAATTGCTCAAACTATCCACATGAAGGATCTTTTATACTCAAATTAACTTTAGAACATCATATCTCTATCTTATTCATGGATTTTCACAATTAAAACCATCAAAAGTCATAATTACCAAAATTAAGGTTTCTAAGCCCATTAATGCATATTCATGTACATGGAACCCTAAATTAAGCCAACTATGCATAAAGATCATCTTTTTCGATCTAATTCTCCCTTTTATTAACAATAAGTTAATATTTGCTCATAACATCCAAACAACATTTTTTTTAAAAAACTCCTTCCCACCATTAATTAATATCAACCAACGAGAGATTAACAATGTTGTTCGGAATGTTATTCATTCCAACAACATCTACTACAGAATCTAGAAGAGCAGCTCTAGCCACAGCATGAGCAACCGAGTTGCATTTGCGTGGCGAGAAACAGAAAAGGTAGGAAGAAAAGGAGGAAACAAGCAATCTAATATCGTTAATAAGACTACCAAGGTAATCCCGTCTGACCAGTCTAGAATTAATAGTGTCAATTACGGTCCTTGAATCTGATTCCACTGTGATCTCGTTGAAACACCATTCAGCAGCCTTCACGAGAGCCATGTAAATGGCATATGCTTCATCTAGTTCCGGGCTCCACGCCAAAAGGGAGTGACCTGACGACGCCGCCTGGACCACCCCGAGTTCGTTTCTTGCAATGCAGCTCCAGCTAGATTTGGTATCCGGAAGGATCGCCGCGTCACAGTTGATTTTCACGCGCCCCAGTTGCGGTGGAATCCATCAGGAGATCACAGCAGTTCTGGTCACACCAGGCCGGTCCGGCAAGGAATGAGCCTCCTGGTAATCTCTAACTAACGCCTTGAGGGGCTGAAAGAAAGTCGTGACCGGTCTTTGATCTCCAGAAAAAACCTTTTTGTTTCTTGCAGTCCACAGACTCCATAGTTGCATAAGGGTTGTCGTGAGCTGATCAGCCGTGAGATTTGTCTGCAGGTATAGCAGAGCCTCTCCAGTTAAAAGAGTCGCGATTTCTGGGAGCTGTCATGTATCAAGGCAGTATCTCCATGTTCCCTTTGCTGCCGGGCATTCGAAGAACAGGTGGTGGATAGTTTCATATGCCGAGTTACAGATACTGCAGGTTGGATTAACATCACAGTGACGGTCACATAGTATATCCATCGTTGCCAAACTGTTGGAACAAAACCTCCACAGAAAGTGTGATAGTTTGGGAGGCCAGTTTGAGTTCCAAACCAATTTCCATACCCCGCTCTCCGGTGACGTTCTGCTTGCTAGGAACGTGTTTCTGCCCTGTAGCGCCAGCCAGTAGGCAGTCCTAGACGAGAAAAGCCCCCTCTTCTCGGGCCACCAGAAAGGACAGTCTTCCATGCTTTGTTTACTGATCGGAGTCTAGAGAATTTCTTGACAGACTTCCGCTGGGAACAGTGCGTGGAGTAGCTCGCAATTCCAAGTCATGTCCTCAGTCGAGATGAGTTCATTGACGTAATGGATATCATAGTGAGGGATATTTAGTGAGGTTTCAAGGCTATCATGACGTCCTGGGATCCAGTTGTCTTTCCATATATTGATGCTTTCGCCGGTACCCACTCTCCAATGCAGACCTTCTAGTAACACCGGTTTGGCCCCCCATATGCTCCTCCACGTGAAGCTGGGATTGTGCCCCCTAGCAGCCTCTAGGATAGAGGTTCTTGGGAAGTATCGGGCTTTTAACACTTTATATGCTAATGAATTTGTATTCGTGAGTAACCGCCATAGTTGTTTTGAAAGGAGAGCCTGGTTGAAAGAATGCATGTCTCTAAAACCCATACCACCTACCTTCTTGGGTTTGCACAAATTCTGCCAAGAAGTCCAAGAAAGTTTTCGTTCGCCGTCTTTTGCACCCCACCAGAAGCGTGCTATGCAACTCTAGATTTCATCAAGGAGACCCACTGGGAGTTGAAAAATATTCATCACATAAGCAAGGATAGCTTGAGTTATGGATTTAATAAGCATTTCTTTGCCCAGTTTAGAAAGAAATTTTTCCTTCCACCCTTGGAGTTTTTTCCAAATCCTATCTTTGATGTAGCTAAACACCTGTTTCTTGGATCTACCAATTGCTGCCGGAAGACCCAAGTACTTTGCATGTCGCTCTACCTCTTTCACTTTAAAAAGACCACATAGCTCTTTTTTTTGTTGAACGGCACTCCTCTACTAAAAGCGACTTCTGTTTTAGATATATTAATTATTTGCCCCGAGGCCTGTTCATACTGGCTAATCAAGTTAGCTAAAGTCAAGCACTCGCCGATTGTCGCTCTAGAAAAAAGAATGCTATCATCTGCAAAGAAAAGGTGAGAGATACTAGGCCCCCTCCTGCTCACTTTAATACCATGTATATTTTTGTTTTGTAATGCGAGGGAAATGGAAGTAGAAAAAGCTTCGGCACATAAAACAAAAAGATAGGGAGAGAGAGGATCACCTTGCCTTAGTCCTCGAGTAGGAAGAATCTTTGTGGACTGGTTCCCGTTGATGGCAAACATAAAATTTACAGACGACATGCATTCCATGACTTTTATCCTCCATTTTTACCCAAACCCCATTTTTAACATAACAAAATCAAGAAAGGACCATTCAACTCTGTCATAAGCCTTTGACATGTCAAGTTTTAAAGCCACCGATCCCCTTGTATTTTTTGCTTCATTCTTCATTTTGTGGAAGATTTCATAGGTGACCAAAACATTATCGGTTATCATCCTTCTTGGTATGAAAGCACTTTGATTTTCCGACACCAGCCCATCCATAATACCTTTAAGCCTGTTAGCCATGACTTTAGATGCTATTTTGTAAACTACATTACACAATCTAATCGGTCTATACTCAGTCAAATCAGATGGATGTTGCACTTTCGGGATTAAGACAAATAGCGTAGAATTCAGCTCACCCAACTCCACATAACCTTTCCACCATCCTTTTATATAATTTGCCACGTCAGTGCCAATAACATGCCAAAACTTCTGGAAGAAGATAGGCTTAAAGCCATCTGGACTGGGTGCTTTATGAGGATGCATCTGTTTTATTGCTGTGTGAATTTCATCATCAGTAATATCCCTCTCGAGAAAGTTTCGGGCCTGGTCATCAAGTTGTATGGATATTCCCTTAGTGGCCTCCTCAAAACCTGAAGGACTAGAGGAAGAGAAAAGATCTTCGAAGAAATCAAGGATGATTCGCTCGATATCCTCCTCATCGTGTCGGATCACACCCTGTCTATCCTTGAGTTTATCAATATAGTTCCTTTTTCTTCTTTGTGAGGCTTTGTGATGAAAGTAGGCAGTATTTTTATCTCCCGACCGCATCTCATTGACTCTGGCTCGAGCATGCCAATACTCATCTTCTTTCCTGCGCCAATATTGTAGGGTTTGTGCTAATTCTTCACATTTGCGGAGCGCCCTATCATCGGGGGGAAGACATTGCTCTCTTTCAAGTTCTTTTTCAGTGTCTTTTATTTTTTTCTTCATCTCCCCAAATACCTTATTCGCCCAGATAGAAAGTTTCTCGCCGCACCCTTGAAGTTTTTCTGGTAGGCTACTTCCTCCCTGTCTGTCCCAGTACTCAGTAATGACTTTCGTACATCCTTCCTCATCAAGCCACATCGGTTCAAAATAGAAGTAGTGTTTTCTTGTTTTCTTCTTCTTCATGACTCTTTCTGCGGAGAGGACAATGGGCATATGATCTGAGCCATTTTTTGTCAAATGAAAAACTTTATAGAATTTATACATACTCCTCCAACTATTATTTGCCAAAAACCTGTCTAGTCTTTCTCTAACAAGAGTTTCCATGGTGTTGCCTCTTTCCCATGTGAAAGGAGGACCCGAAAACCTTAAATCATAGAGCTCACAGTCATCAATCACATCCTTAAAGTCATGCATCCACTTTTCCGCTCTAGGGGGCCACCCCACTTTTCTTCATTTGTGAATTATCTGATTTAAATCCCCAAAATAAATAGTAGGATAGTCGCTGCCTTGATTAAGTCTTCTCATCAAGTCCCATGTACGGAATTTGACTTGTTGATCTGCCCACCCGTATATACCAATCGCTCTCCATTGTTGTCTCCCTTCCCCTTCTACCACTTTACATTCAATGTGATGTGAAGAGTAGCTAAGGATGTCCACCTATATATTTTTCCACCACACGCCAAGACCACCAGATCTCCCGTCACTGGCTACACAAAGACCCTCAGTGAACCCACAGAACCGCTTAGCTTCATCCTGTCTAGCCGTATCAATCATAGTTTTCGACAGAAAAACTAGATTGGGACATTCCCTCCAGCATAAGGCCCGGAGAGTCTTTTGGAAGTCGAGTTTGCCCAGTCCTCGACAATCCCAACTTAAGATCTTCATTGTTGTTCACGGGTCTGACACTTGTCAGTACCCGCTACTTGAAGGGCATGTGTACCCTCCTGTGTTAGAAGAGAAAGAATAGAGCCTGCTTGTTTTTTCGCCACATAAATAGTTTCCAGTTCGTCATCAACTTCCATCGTTGCTAGCTGCATGTCTCTATTCCTCTTTGTCCCTGGGAGCAACATATTAGTTTCGTGACTTTTCTTTTGGTCTTTTTCTTCTGGAGAATTCCGTCTCGCAATCACTGGCTTCCGTTTCTTTGTCAACGCTCCTCCCTGTTCTTTTGTTTGCCCAGACCTTTCACACTTTCTTTGTTTGTTCCCTCTCGTTAGTCTTTTTGGTTTAGTAATGCCATATTCGAAGGACAGATGCATGCCAAACACCTCCGATTCTGGTACATTCATCACTTTTGTTGCCTGTATATTTCCTTGCATCAGTTGCCCTAGCTGTTTATCTTGCAACGGCTCATCAGATTGTACAGAGGGAGATGTTGGGAGTAGAACATGTGGGTCAACTTCAGACTTAATATCTTCTGCTTTGATGCCTGAGTATGTTGCACGTGCATATCAGCACTCACCGGGGGCAGAATTAAGTGCCCTATACCACTGTCCCTCCCCCCGACGACGACTTCATCGCTCTTTGCTTCTTGCTTATTACTTTTGTGGGATTCATGTGCCTCGACAGAGATCTGTCTCTCCTGATTGTTCTTTTCCTTCGTGACTTCCACATCCAGGCCCTCCCTTTCAATCGAAACTAGGATATCTCTTCTTACATTGTTCATCTTCTTCTCTATAGTTAGGGTTTCAGAATTGGCCAGGTGTTTTGGACGCACGACGAAAGTAGGCTTTGCCTGCGCCCCCCCCCCCTTCAAAACTTCCAGACTGGTCCAAACAACATTATTAGATCTAATTATCATCAATTCTTAGGGTTTTTCATCATTTAAAACATTAAAGATAATATCTTTGTACCATTTTTTAATTGTAAGAAGCACCAGGCTTTCATTATATTTTTAGTGCATTTCT
This sequence comes from Alisma plantago-aquatica, assembly GCA_963693085.1. Classification (NCBI taxonomy): domain Eukaryota; kingdom Viridiplantae; phylum Streptophyta; class Magnoliopsida; order Alismatales; family Alismataceae; genus Alisma; species Alisma plantago-aquatica. The sequence continues at coordinate 1,059,015,110 of OY856409.1, read as the reverse complement.
TGCATTTTTCTGATGAATTTTCATATATAACTTTGCTTCATCAGAGCTGCCAAATAATCTTTAGAATTATTTCAAGATTTATATTACCTGAACCAATCAGGGCTTGATACATCATATGTGATTACTTTCTTATTTGTTGGGCCAGTTTAGGTTGAAAGACACCCACACCCTCGCATCATGAACATGCTTTCAGGGGCAATCTGGTCATTTTCCTCTTTCCTCCGTACTCCTTGCGCTAGGGCGAGTCCTTGCCCAACGCAGGGACTCCAGCGTACATCTACGTAGCCCCCGACGGCCCCTCTGTCCCTAGTCACGTGGTGTCACCACCCAAGCACAAAGGTTGGCTGCCTCCCTAGCCTCCAGGGAGCGCCACCCGGAGGGAGATACTCTCCCTTGGGTATCGGGGTGTGCTATAGATAGTCGGGCAGCGGTTTGGCAGACTGTGGCTTCATGTTGGGGTTCTGTAGGAGAGGGACATGATAGTTCAGGGTTCTTCAACATTGGACGACCACCGTGACGGTGCCTTGGGCCATGAACTAGCATCCGTGCAAATCCTCCCATGGCAGATGGAAGAAGGAGGAGAAAAGATAGTTTCTAAGAGATCGCTGCCTAGTATTGTTTTCCTCTTCAGGTTCTTGATCCCATGTGCATCCCATGGTCAACAGACCTTCATGTAGAGCTACACTCAATCTCCTCCATGTCAGGGTATCATTGAAGGCATCATCGATCAATCCATAACGTCGAGGTGGAAGAGGGATAACTGGATAGGGATGGACATTGAGGAGTCTAAAGGGAGGTGTAGGGGAGAGGGCATGTAGTTTTTGAATCACGCACTATGCAAACCTATATATAGATGCTCGCTCTCATCTTTCCTTTCGATGCACTATGAAACCTGCCTTTTTTATTTCTTGGATTTGGTGGCCTTAACATATAAGGAAAGAAATGACCAACACTATTCCCATCTTATTTTATAAATATGGATTTGGTTGATATAATCCTATACACAATACTTGCCCTCCAAGAAAGGAAATAGTCACCATTATCATATGGGGAGTTCTTTTGATGCGAAAGGTATTTCCAAAACACCAACAATACATATCCATTAAAAGACATTTCTTTTTATTCCAATTTTACCACAAATCATAAATATTACTTATGATGCCTTAAACATTGTGTTGTTGCTCTTGGCAAGATAATTATTCCTTTAATTATCCTAAAACACCATGTATTTTATTTTCTTTTGGAACCATGATAATTATTTCAGTTATCATAACAAAATTCATGATTATTTATTCATGTATGAAATTCATTTACCACTACAAACCTTATGGATTCAAAATCTCATCCATGATGATCCCATTATCCATATTTCCACATATTTCTTATCTTTTCCTCATTATCTCAAATTTCCTTCTTAAAGATGCATTATTTGATTTCTTTCTTTTTCTTTTAATCATGTTGGACTCATTAACTTATTATGATCCATGAAATTACATCCACAAAGGAAATATAGCAAAGGAAATCTGTTCAATACACATAAATCATACAATTCCCATAATCAAACATTTGTTGGGGAAATTTCATTTCTAACCATATGAACCCAAAATTGGGGTTGTAACATCCTTCCCCTCTTATAGGAATTTTGCCCTCAAAATTCCACCAAACATACAAAAAAATTAGGATAAGACTTTTCCATGTCCATCATTGGCCCTCATGTCGCTTCATCCTCTCCATGGTGCTTCGAAAGAACTTTTATCATCTCTATTCTTTACTCCTAATCTCTCTCTCACCTCAGTATCTCATACCCTCATAGGTGACTCAGGGTAAGTTAGCCTCCCTTGGAGTTCAATAGGTTCAATGCTCAGCACATGGCTCAGGTACATCACATAGTGCTCTAGATTGGACACATGGAACACATCATACATCATATTATCATGAGGGGTAAGGCTAAACATAAGTAACTCCACCAATACATCTCAAATGGACCCATGTATTAGGGACTCAACTTTCTCAACTATAGCTTAGAGGGGTCAGGTTTTCATAACACATATTCACCCACAGTGGACAGCATGTCAGTCTGCTTCGCATCAGCTCACGACTCCTGTCGATCCTAGACTTTCTCAGCCATTACTTGGTCAAACCATCTTCATATGCATCCATTGTGGTCTCACTGACCTTCACAAGGTCCTCTCACCGACATCATCCAAGTGAAGCGATGACTGATACAGCCTCCCTTACATAGCTTCATGCATCCTGATATTGGCTATTGTGGCTGTCATAACAAGCAAACTCTACTAGGGGTAGGAACTGCTCCCACAAATCACCCTGAACGAGCACATATGCTCTCATCAAACCCTCTAAATTCTGGATCATACTCTCTTGAGTGTCTATCAGTCAGGGGTGATATGTTGTACTCAACTTCAATCTAGAATCGAGTTCTTCTTACACCTACTTCCACAACATGAAAGCAAACTTAAGGCCATACTCAAGACCATTTGAACTCAAATCACGGGGTAGTTGAACTATTTCTCTCTCATATATATACCAAAATTGTCATACTGACAGCGATCTTAGGCAAGGGATTAGGTCAACTTGGTAAGGCGATCTACCATAACCCATATTGCATCTTGACCACTCTTGGTCCATGGGAGACCCACCATAATGACCATGGTACTCCGCTCCCATTCCCTCTTAGGGACTCCTCATGATCGGTAGCAACTCCCTGGGTTACTGGTGTTCGACCTTCACCCTCTGGCATGTATGGTACTTGGCCACCTGCACCTCTATATCCTTCTTCCAAGTACTACCACAAACCTTAACCATCTTAGTAGTACCACGGTGTACGTAAAATCATGAACAACTTGCATAACATTATTTCTCAAGGGTGACTCCTCAGATACCCTACAACAATCTAGTGGGTTTCACCACCTTCTTTTCCTGAGAGGTGTATTTGAGGTTCTTACAACACTCCTTTTATCTCGTCAAGCTCTAGGCTGACTAACTGAGCAACCACCAATTTGACCGGTGGGTCTGGTTGTATCTGAATGTTAGCCACATACGTCTAGTCTTCTAATGATCACAGGGTTCACCTAGCAACCTCTTTTAGCTCTCTCCATTGGCTAGACAAGGCAACTGTACACCTGAGTTGTGTCTCGACAAAGAGTATCGGTTACCACATCAATTTCCTTTTATGTTAGGTGATGGTGAAAACATAAACCTTCATATACTCCACTCATCACCTTCATCTCGGGTTTAAGTCTAACTGAGTCAAGAAAACTTCGAGCTCATCATCTCGATTACCATACCTAAGATGCAACTCTTAGGATCCAAACTTCTCTTGACAAGAACATCCTCATATGATGATTACCTTTGTTCTCTTCGTGTTTCCAAACCACATATCCAACATACTCTCAAATGGTGTGGTACTTCCTCTATCCTCAAACATAGTATAAGGGTTTCAACTCATATCCATATGGCATGCATTTTGTCATGTCTCTTAAACTCATAACAATATGAAATAAGCATTTGGTTGCAGTCCAAATACAGAATTCAACCTATTCCAAGAGTAGAGATGATGCATCACACATCGCCATCACACTTTCCAATCTAATTTGAAACATACATCACATGTCTCCACACCATGAACATGTCCATTATGGGTGTGCACCCATGGGAAGACTTTTCCCATCAACTCTAGATCTTAACATCTCTCTTATGTACAATCCTTAGTCATTACTTTAGGTCTCTAGGGTGTCGGTACTTTTGAGGTGATCTGACCATTATGCGTCTAGGGAGTGCCTCTCACATTTACCCCTTAGGCCCCATGAACTCATGAAGGTGACTAGCCTCATAACCCATGAGCCTCAGGCAAAGGTAGCAGTTACCTCTCGATCCTATGGTCTTGTGCATTCAGGGAATAGAAAATGCCTACTCCCATCGGTATTATCCCTTCCTGACCTTGGTATTGACTTAGGATTCCATTATAGCACATCTCAAACTTAAATCCTCACCTGGATCTTCATCATCTCTCTGGGAACTCATGGTAAAACTTATATTCCTTCATGGGAATCATGGCGACCTATCAATCTTGGCCTGGCCCCATACAAGTTACCTTATGGCAACATATTCTCATGCCCCTTAGAGATGGTCACATATGGGTCCAAGATTCATGCTCACATGATGTGCTCTTACACTTAGCTCATCAATCTCTTATAAGAGACCTCTTTAGGTTACCACAAACCTAAACAAAATCTAGTACTCATACTACATGAAGGGTCCCTTCCCAGGACGGGAGAAAACTATCACTTGATAGTATCAAAGGTCACAAAATGTTCTTACCTCCAAGGTTTACATCATTATATATAAGCTTAGCTCCTAACATTTTACTTCTGCATGTATCTAGCAAGAAGACAACCTACTAAACCATGCTAAGTTCCTTGGTATGTCATACATATTCATCATTCCTCAAGGTTGAACTAATATCATACATGCATATATCACCAACCAATGATAGTGGTTCATCAAGCATATATATTTGCTCATGTGGAGTTTCCTTTTTCACTAAAACATGAGGGGGGTTCCATACTCAAGTACCATGAACTCAAACAACCTCATGAGAATCATGTGCACCAGGTACTACTTCCCCTCTTTGGTCTAGGAACCCCAGGTTCACTTCCTATGCATTAGCTGTCTAACAGCATGCTCAGTTGTTCCAACATGAATCGAACACGTACAAGGTATGGCATACACTTCCTACCATCCCTCCACGTAAACAACACCTTAGAGGCATACACAAGGACACCTAATTGGGAGAGAGACCTCACCACTTGTTACCATGTCTCTTTAGGGTCTAAGGAACTCTTCTTCCTACACTTTAGAGGTAAACACTATAACCTTTGTACCTCAGTTCAAGAAGCCTCTCTCTCTCTTTCTAGGGTTTGGTTCCTCTAACAACAACCAAGATGCAACCAAGATACCTCTCTCTCTTTCTGGGGTTTGTCGGGGAGGAGTGGTTTAGGTGGTTTGGTACGGTGTCCCCTCATGAAAGGACTCGAGTTTAAAACCCATCGGCTGCCTCTGAAATGGTACTTGTCGTGTAGGCCGGCCAACTATACGCTTTAACCAATTCCTAGGTGGGTGGGGCGCTCGGGGCTCGAGAGTTTTACACTGTCTGAGGCGGTCACAAAAGTGGTGCTTCTACGGGGGTGGTTCTCTCGATAATTAAAAAAAAGATACAACAAGCCTCTAAGGATCCTGCATGAGGCAACCACATACATCCACTTAGGTCATCCATTCTAGGCAATATCATACCCAACTTCTCACGATTCTTCATGTCTCGAAGGGTCACCAACCTTCTTCATCGGGTCTCTCTCTTTCTCTCTAGAGCTGACCCTACAACTGGTCCTGCCAATGGAGGTTCTTTCACCAAAAAATGGTTCAAGCTCATAAGGGTATATCCCTACTTGGGTGAGACATACTATCAAGACATTTGTTCAGCCAAGATCATCCAAAGCTCTGCATGCTCATCTCATGAACTATGAGGCATAACTTTTCTGCCCTATGTCGCAACCTTCTTCCAGCCTTGTTGCCACTCTCTTCTATTCAGGTACATACCTCTTTCCCACTCATGTTTATCTATTAGGGTTCCTATATGGTCACCACTAACCTTCTCAATGAGGGATCTATCCCTCACCCTAACCGGTGTGACCCACCCAAGGTTGGTTCACCACAAGGCACCAGGGGTCAAACAACCACACATAGTGTGTGTTTCTCATGCATATCCAAAGCCTCCATGTACAACATGCATGTTTAACCCACCTACGTGCATGCATGGTCGAATAAGATATCCAACTCATCGTGTGTTCTCTTTATCTAACTACCACTTAGGGTTAGGGTTAGCATCATCCTTAGAGGATGTGTCAGGTATCTTCCTCTTCCTGGAGGCTTCTTCCTCTAAGGCTAACTCTCTCTCCTTATCCTCCTACAAGAAGGTCTAACCTCAGAGCTCTCCTGAGGGCACGATAACACACGCCATGCAACTTTAAGCATGTAACTAATCCTTAGTTTGCGCTTAAACTATTAAAACTTATGTCCATGACATCTTGTTTACATGCTTTTCATTATTTGGTGGAGGATTCCTTAATCCTTATTAATCTTATCCCAAACACAAGAGGGGTGTGCAGAGAGAGAAATCCTAAGCTCTTAGAATCTTATATGAATTAGGGTTGAGAAGGGAAGAAGACAGATGAGAGAAGACCTAAAGGTATATTATTTCAAGATAGATCCTCTAATTTTGGCCAGGCAGTCACACAATATCTGGGAGTCCTCACAGACCGACTAGTGGGGTAGAGGAAAATCTTGCCAGCCCTCGGATTTTGATCCTTTGCTAGACACCTCCATCATTGGAAAATCCTCTAATAACTCCCTCGGGTTCTAAAGAGTTTGTAAAATGTAATAATTATTAGAGATTAAATGGAAAACCTGGCTCTGATATCAAATGTAATGACCGCGCTTCTCGGTAACCCCCAATTAAGGGAGACCAAGAAGTCAGAGGCATTATCCCAAATTAGGATCAGTGGTTTTGTAAATAATCAAAAATAATTAATAAATTCTACTAAAGACTAAACTGAAAACTGGAATAAAAATTTTCTTTTAACATACCTTCAAAATTAGGTAACGGGTACTTCTACTCAAAGTAGGATTCTATCTACCTAAATCATCCTACACTAATTTAACTTTAATCTTCACAGGTACCACTTTACTATTTGTCCAATTTTAGATATTACCTAAAACGCTGGCAAACTAAACAGCGGTCAGTATAACGAATTATATTGGTATGTGGGGAACCAACAATCTGCATTTTAATTGTAACAACATATTGCAAGAAATTATGATTTAACAAAACAAACTTTACATTTTAAACATGACTACTCAATCCTTACATACCCTAGCCTCTGTGTTGTCCCTATAGTGGACATAGATACTACCTCTCATATGGTAGATCTCAACTAACCCCCATGATCCTACCTTATAGGTAGATCAATACATAGGATCGTGGAGTCATATGGTCCTATCCAAGGGTAGACCAACACATTGACTCATGATAACCTGATGATCCTACCTCGTAGGTAGACCATGTACTAGGTCATGTATCTCATCATCATCAGAGCTATAGAGGAGGACCATCATCTGAGCTAGTCATGCACATATAATTATGGTGATAGTCACAGTCACTTTATAGTTGCATGAAATAAAAGTCAATCAAACAATTATTTCCAAGCAACCGTTAAAACCTCGAGAATCGCTGGGAAACTAAAGCAATTTAACCATAAGCATAATCACATACCTATTTTGGAGATCTCAAAGAAGTAATATATCCAAATCCAACTAGATGTCCAATCAAACAAGCCAATCAATCAATCAAGCAAACATTGATCCTGAAAACATGTATAACAACTAGTTGTTATCATCTCATCCCAAAAAACTCTTTATTGAATTGGGATACCTTTCTAGGGTTTCAAAGTCTCATTAGTATGCATTAGGGTTCCTTAGATCAATTTCTTAAACTTTATCCTTTTTAGGTCAACATACCCTAAAATAGCTTTTCTACTCATTAAAACCCTAATTGCTCAAACTATCTATATGAAGGATCTTTTATACTCAAATTAACTTTAGAACGTCATATCTCTATCTTATTCATGGATTTTTACAATTAAAACCATCAAAAGTCATAATTACCCAAATTAAGGTTTCTAAGCCCATTAATGCATATTCAGTACATGGAACCCTAAATTTAGCCAATTATGCATAAAGATCATCTTTTTAGATCTAATTCTCCCTTTTATTAACAACAAGTTAATATTTTCTCATAACATCCAAAGAACATTAATAGATCTAATTATCATCAATTCTTAGTGTTTTTCATCATTTAAACCATTAAAGATGATATCTTTATACCCTTTTTGAATTGTAAGAAGAATCAGGGTTCCATTATATTTTTAGTGCATTTCTTGCATTTTTTTTAATTAATTTTCATATATAACTTTGCTTCATCATAGCTACGAAATAATTTCTAGAATTATTTCAAGATTTATATTACCTAAACCAATCGGGGCTTGACACGTCATCTACGATTACTTTCTTATTTGATGGGCTGGCTTAGGTGGAAAGATGTCCGCACCCTCACATCATGAACATGCTTTCAGGGGAAATCTGGCCATTTGCCTCTTTCCTCCATCCTCCTTGCGCTAGGGTGACTCCCTTCCCAACGCAGGGACTCCAGCACACATCCGTGCAGCCCCCGACGGCCCCTCTGTCCCCGGTCACATGGTGTCACCACCCAGGCGTAGAGGTTGGCTGCCTCCCTAGCCTCCAGGGAGTGCCATCCAGAGGTAGATTCTCTCCCTTGGGTATCGGGGTGTGCTGCAGACAGTCGGGTGGCAGTTTGGCAGACTGTAGCTTCATGTCAGGGTTTCGTAGGAGAGGGACACGACGGTTCAGGGTTCTTCAACATTGGATGACCACCGTGACAGTGCCTTGGGCCATGAACTAGCATCCATGCATATGTCCTCCCATGGAAGATGGAAGGAGGAGAAAAGACAGTTTCTAAGTGATCACCGCCTAGGGTTGTTGTCCTCTTCAGGTTCTTGATCCCATGTGCATCCCATGGTCAACGGACCTTCACATAGAGATACACTCAATCTCCTCCAGGTCAGGGTATAATTGAAGGAATCATCGATCAATCCATAACGTCGAGGTGGAAGAGGGATAATTGGAGAGGGATGGACATTGAGGAGTCTGAAAGGAGGTGTAGAGGAGAGGGAAGACAGTTTCTGAATCACGCACTATGCAAACCTATATATAGATGCTCGCTCTCATCTTTCCTTTCCATGCACTATGAAACCTCCGTTTTTCATATCTTGGATTGGGTGGCCTTAACATATAAGGAAAGAAATGACCAACACTATTCCCATCTTATTTTATAAATATGGATTTGGTTGAGATAATCCTATACACAATACTTGCCCTCTAATCAAGTAAATAGTCACCATTGTCATATGGGGAGTTCTTTTTATGTGAAAGGTATTTCCAAAACACCAACAATACATATCCATTAAAAGGCATTTCTTTTTATTCCAATTTTACCACAAATCATAAATATTACTTATGATGCCTTAAACATTGTGTTGTTGCTCTTGGCAAGATAATTATTCCTTTAATTATCCTAAAACACCATGTATTTTATTTTCTTTTGGAACCATGACAATTATTTAATTTATCATAACAAAATTCATGATTATTTATTCATGTATGAAATCCTTTTACTTCTGCAAACCTTGTGGATTCAAAATCTCATCCATGATGATCCCATTATCCATATTTCCACATATTTCTTATCTTTTCCTCATTATCTCAAATTTCCTTCTTAACGATGCATTATTTGATTTCTTTCTTTTTATTTTAATCATGTTGGACTCATTAACTTATTATGATCCACGAAATTACATCCACAAAGTAAATATAGCAAAGGAAATCCATTCAATACACATAAATCATACAATTCCCATAATCATACATTTGTTGGGGAAATTGCATTTCTAACCATATGAACCCAAAATTGGGGTTGTAACAAAGTGCTTGGATATAATGGAACAGGTATATAATGTTTCATGTGTTCATAGCCATAAGTATGGAAAATCAAGCTAGATAGCATACTAGAACAATCATTTCATCCAATATCATAGGCTAAGTATTTACTACACATATAATGCAAGCATACTATATAATAAGCCAAGTAAGGGGTAATGGTGTACCTTGATCAAGATAGACAAACCTAATCACAATCTTGATATATGATATATCCTCATGTCAACTATATCTTAGTCAAACCCCTGATTAAGACAAGATCACATATCACCATTAGGTTCTCATCATCATAATCCTGGTATGTCCATTTTAGGGTTTTACTTAGATCATTATGTTCCCATCATTACTTGTCTTGTGAAATTGTTATCCGGGATTGATGTTGCTGATGTTGTATTTTCATATTAGGATCAAATGTATGATCATCAGTTTCTATATCATTGTGTGCACATATTAACCCTAGGTTATATACATTAATCATATTGGGTTTCCTCGTCATTATAGGATCCTTAAACATGTAACCTTATTTATATCCATAATTATGATCTCAAGATTACATATTAGCTTCCAATTACATATTTTAGGATGTTGCACAAATTCCATCATTTATTGAGCATGTATGTATTTATTGCTTTTTATTTAGGGTTATCAGCCCTAATTAGCCATATGGAGCAAATTACATGATTTCGTGCATTAACATCATAATCACTGGCCTTAAATAGATTATAAACAAGAATATGGATTTAGTGACATATTATCATAATTTTAGGCCATGTTTTGATATTTATTATCCATGAAATAAGTATTTTTCAACTTACATGATATCTTTGTTATTTAAGCATTAAAAGACCGATATGATGGTTCCATGTTATTCTACTCATTTTTCTAAACATTTCGGTACCTTGTCTATAATTTTCTGATAAACATACTAATTACTACGCATTTTCTAAGATCTGGTCATTTTCTAAGATGTTTACCTCTAGTGGCCAATCGGAACCTTCCACGTCGCACCAACAATTTGCACAGCCCTTGCTTAGCTGACTGGTTCTTTGATTTGGTTTGGGGTTTGAGTCGGCATGTTCATCGTGCCTAGACCCGATTCAACTTGGTCTGCTTTCTAGGCCATCTGGTCTCCTTGCACCAGATGCATCCTTCCCGTTCGGCATGAGTCATGATGGTCTGTGTGTGAGCGCCGCTGTTGATTGCTTCGATGAGCAATCAACTAATTGGGACTGCTCTTTAGTAGCTACTTAGGCCTCCATCACCTTTGGCTACCCCTTCAAGACCTCCATGGCTACTAGTTTCCTAGGGATTGGCCGTGAAGCCCTTCTCCGTAAGGGCACTTCCGCAAGGCTCTGGCATGACAGAGCAAAGAGGTAAACCACCTCTGCTTCACCCCACACCAATGTAAAGCTTCTGAAAGCTTTGTAAGGCTCCAACGAACTTGTCTCCATCCTTATCATGTGTTGAGGAACCCCGACAACCAGCCTTCAACTCAGTCACCTCTTTCAGTGAGCTCGAGTTCGTCATCTAGTAACAGTACCACAGAACAGCATGGAAAGGCTCGGGATGAGAACTATAGATCTTCAGCTTCCTTTTCCCCCTCTCGTCTTCTTCGAAACCACCTTCTAACTCCAGTGTCTACTCCCACTTGAAACCTATAGAGAGCTTTGGAGAGAGTAGTAGGTATGGGAGCGGTGAAACTCCTCATCTCTGGTTCATTCTCCTCAAATGAGGGTTCTTCTAACACCTCACAACATGAAAAAACTATATCTATGACCAGCCACACATCTCCGCCCACGAACTGTGATCATGGTGGATTGATCCCAACTGAGCTAAACTACCTCCAATGTTGTTGGTCCGCATACATAGGAGATAACTTGTTAGCCATCAGATCTGGGCATCCAAGGGTGACTAAGGCTCCACGTCCCCAATTTGTGGCCTCCTAATTTTGTTGAACTGGTTGGGTGCGTGACACAACCACCAAGGCTAGAAACTCAACACTTTGGTCCATTATTTTTTATTACATTACATTATTTCACAAAAAGATCAAACCTAGATAACTTCCTCTCGAATTATCCAATCTTCATGAAACTTTAAACATAGCCTTATCTTTATCATAACAACGTTCCTTTAAAATTTGGTACCATAATCATTTGTTTGACTAGTCAATCATTTAATCCAAACTAATATGTAATTAGGGGTATTAATCATGATATTAACATCAAATGACCTTCAACTTATGTCAAACTATTTGGAGTACCTTCATATGATAAAAACACACTTCAAGGACCATCCTTATGTCATTGTAATATGTAAAACCACGAATATTAAAATTTCATTCTATCACATCCTACACATCTTTAAAAAAATTTCGTCATTGAAATCAAGCCAAAATCCAGTCCTTCACATCATATACATCTTAAGGAAATTTCATCCTCAAAATTAAGTCATCCTCTTACTTCAAGAAAAAAAATCAAAAGGTGTTCATCCATATGTAGGACACCACTCTATGTGCAACATATCCAAAAACAAAGCCCCATAATCATATCCAAACCACTATTAGGAGGTTTTAAAACATATAAGGTGAATCACCACTTCATAAAAGATTGAAACAAGGGTTTAGAAACTCTAGTTATGTCATTACATATCTCATATGTTAGGGTTGCATCCTTATCTTTACCCATGAATTAGGGTCCCCACATCATATTACCATGTTTTGAAGGAGTTAAATAAATCAACATTTTATTGAGCTTATTGTTAGAACATGTTCAACATGATGTTAACTATAGTTAACCCACTTTATCCATCTAGATCATATCAAGGTTTCATAATCATTATGTTATGCTAACTGTCAAACTATATTTTTTTCATCTTTATTAAGCACTAAGATTAACACCTCATGTAACATGTTTCATTCATATGATCTTATTTCATTACTCATAATAAATTGCAACATTTACTAGTGATTTCATCACAAGATTAGCCAACAATATCAAATCATCATCATTTTCATGTATATGGTTAACCATTTATGCATTGATATCTATCAAACCATCTCTAGGTTTCCATCATATCATGTCTATGTATCACTGGTGCGCTCCCACTAGAGGCTTGCAACAAGTGCAATCCACGAGATCGGGAGGCACGGGAGAGATGGGATCTTTGCTTTCGATATTTGTATGGTCCCACACTAACTACCTACGTCTACTAAGACACTACACCCGCAAGTGCACGGGGTCGTGTCGTAGTATAGGTGAGGCGGCAAGTACGGGGTCGATCCACGGAGATAGAGGGGGTGCTAGAGTTAGATGGCATGAGCTACGTTCCTAGTGCGGAGAGTAAGGTTTTTAGGGTTTTAAGTTTGATTGGTTGATTACACTAATGAGCAAGTAAGAGATGTGAAAAGGAAACTAAATTATGGAAGAGCAAGCAAATTAGTAAACTAAGCTATCAAACTAACTAAGCAGGAGCAAGGAGGGCTACACTACTCGAGCAAGGCAAGAAGAAAATAAGAACTAAACTAACCACTAGCAAGAGCAAGAGCCTAAGTTAACACTAAAGAGTAAAACTAAGCAATTGACTAAGTTAGACTAAAGAAATTGAACTAAGCTAGCATTAACAAGCAAACTAAGCGATTAGGGTTTTAAGAAAGGTGATTAAGGTGGGTGGGCTGTTTGGGGAATGTCACTTTGATTTTAGTTGGGGGAGTTCATTAAACATGCATGGTGCTCAATTCATATCTAGATTACCAAACCAAACAACAAGGGAAATTCCATTAGAACATACCCTATACTACTAGTAGAAGACTAGGTTTAGGTGTAGTTCTAGTGAGATTGGCCCAAATCTAGGTTTCTAGGGTAAGTGATAGTGGACAATTGAGGGTTGAGGGTAGAGATGGGAGTGGAGATGAAGGGGTTTAACCTCATGCCACTAGACACTCTAGCCTTTAGAAGGCCCTAGGCAATTGCATCACTCTCACTTACACTAGCCACTTAAATCTCACACTCATTTGTAGGAGGAGGGATGTGTATGTAGGAACAAAGGGGGCTAGCTAGGGATCCACTAATTGGACCTAGGAGCCATTCCTAAGATTGCCACATACACCCCAATTCCCCCTAGGAATGAAGTGTCATAAAAAACCTCAAAACAAGCAATTCATACAAGAAGCACAAACCACATGCAATAAGATAGGAAAAGAGATGGAAGCAAGAAGTAATCGTCATAAATATGAATTAAGTTAATTACAAGAATTTATCCCCCAACATGGTATCAAAGTAACATTTTAATCCCAAACAGCCCACCACAAGGGGGCTTAGCTAGACATAATCATGAAAACAGGAAAAGAAAGGGGTAGAAGAAGTAGGGACTCCATGAAGCTTGATGTAGAAGCCTCCTTCTTCACCTCCAAGCTTGTTGTAGACGTCCTCCTCCCTCTAAGGGTGCAAGGATGCATGAAAATGGTGGAATGGATGGATAGAAACCTAGAGAATCTAGGGTTCTATGGTGGAAATGAGTGGAAAGTGGGTGGAAATGGGATTAAATGCAAGGAAGTAGGTGGATGGGAGTAATGGAGGCAAGGGAGCAGCTAGGTTGCGGCTAGGAAGTGCTCTCCCGAGCCCTAGAAGCAACTAGTGCTTATATATGAGCTAGGGTTAAGTGGGTGGTATAATAGGAAAAGTGATGAAAATTGTATAGGTTTTGGGGTGGTAGCACGGCCGTTCTGGGCAACACGGCCGTGATGGGTAGGAGTGGGCACGGCCGTGGTGGAGGAGAATGGCTGTGTTGGCTAAGTGTTAACTCAACAGGCTGATGGGTGAAAACGAAGGCTGGTGGCACGGCCGTGCTGGACAGAACGGCCGTGTTGGGGACTAGGTAGAACGGTCGTGCTGGGTAACATGGTCGTGGTTGAGGAGGTCGTTCTGAGCAACATGCCCATTCCATATTCATCTAGCACGGCCGTGCTGGTCAGCACGGTCGTGGTGGCTGACTTGCTTGAACTTCAATAATTTTTCGATCGACCTGTAACTTTGCTCAATTGCCAGCACGGCCGTTCCATGGCACCACGGCCGTGCTGGGGTCTTCTAATACTAGCATGGCTTCAAACTTCATAATTCTTGGATGTCTTTGCTTGGAGATGATTCTTGGCCACTGGAGGTAGGTTGAGGGAGACTTTGGGGCCTTCTTTGGGTCCCTCCTTGAGTGGGGGAACCCTAGAACTCCCTCTCTCTCTCCTCCATCTAAGCATGGTCCAAGTACCTGAAAAACAGTGCAAAGAACATCCATAAGCGTATTTGCAATGATAATCATATTGGAGGAAAATAATTGTAATCTAACATGTTTAGATGCAACTTAAATACAAAATGGCACAGGATGGAGCCCTAAAATAGGGCTGCATCACCACCCCAAACTTAAAACATGCTTGTCCTCAAGTATGCTCCAACTTAATCTCTCTTTTCTGTTCTTTTCAACAAAAACAAATGACAAAGGCAAAGCAGCAGAAGATTATTGAATATATATAGTCTTGGAAATGACTAAGTGCATGTGTCTCACATCTCTCCTCTCCTTCTTTCACAACCCAATCATGAACTGAGCACTGAGCATACAAACTTCAAATATAAAGCATAGAAACACAAATTGTCCATATGTCCTTTATGTCATTCCGGGTAAACCGTTTCATGTTGATGTTAATCACAGGTGACTAGGAGTGTTGTTTCACTTTCATGCATTCGGTCTTATGCTTCAAACCACACTAGATGATCCACTTGGTTGTAGAAAGGGTAAAGTGAGCTAGATTTGATGTTTTCTAGCTCAATGGGTATAAAAGAAGAAGAAAGGGTTGCGGTAAGATTTGGAGTGCTTTACGCACTCTTCTTTTCTTTATTTGAATGCTCTTAAACAGGAGCATCCTTTTATTTTATTTTTGCTTTTCTTTGCCCTTGGTGTAGATAGGGCATATGGTGGATAGAGTGAAGCGGGGAGATAAAGATGTGGCCACCCCAAACTTTTGGAGGTGGCCGCGGCTAATATGTGCACTTTGGCATCTTTTTATGAGGCAGAGGGGTATGAAGATGGTGGAAGAATAGTCAGATCAAAGAGGGGTCATCAGTGTAGTTTTCAACATATGATTCCCTGCATAAAAGCTAATTCAACACTTCACCAAGTAATATCACATCACATGACAGAATTAACACAATATTCATATTTCTACCAAGTGATTCCATTAGCTTTAAGCATTTGTCGCTTGCTCAATTCATGATTCAACCAAAGCATTCACAGACTTAAGAGATGTGGTTCACATGTAAAAAGTCACAAACAAGACCATATATCAATAAGATCTATGAATGTAGCATGCATTTGTCATAAGAGTAAACCTTTTCATTTCAAACATTGGAGATTAAGTCAAAACATCCTATCGGAGCAAGAATATTCAAATCTGGGCAAAATTGGCCAAAATGGCGCCAATTTGCACTAAATTACATCTAAACCTACTTTAGGGAATTTTAAAGACATAAAGCAGCAAATCCTACTTAACATGCACAAGAAATTATCAAAACTACATGAGAATGCAATGCATGGTATGAAGAAGCAAAAATTTTGAAAAATTACTCAAAAATGCAGAAATCAACTACATGTCATGCAAAGATGCAAGCAAAAGACAATCTATACTAGGTGGGTTAAACATCTAACAAACAATGATCAGGTGGAACAGGCAACTGTCAAAATAAGCTAAAAACAGAGGACTTACCGCCCTACCACCCCAAACTTTTGAACCATGCTGTCCTCAGCATGAAACTAAAGCTTAGGGATGGTAGGGTAGAAGTCAGGGTTGTGGTGGTGTGGGGTCCTGCGATGGGCCAGACTGTGGAGGAGGCTGTTGGTAGTAGTGGCCCCAGTACTCTGCCTGTGGAGGCGGGTATGTCTCTTGGTAGCTAGCAATTGACCCCCAGAAATCCTCCCCCCATTGGGGGTTTCTTTATGTCTGCGCATGCTGGTACTGATACATGTGGTTGATTTGGTGATGCATCTACTGCTGATCCAACCACATGTCATGTTGCATTTTCTGAATCCCTTCCAACTGTGCATGGATGGATGCCATATCATATGCATTTGTCGGAGGTGGATGCACCTCAAACTCTTCCATTCTCAGTCTTGTGCGGCATGGATGCTCCAAAGATCATTGATGTTCTGGCACGTTGGTCTCCCCCTCTTCATCAGGTAAGGCTACACTTGGTGCTCTGTATCCCTCTCTAGGGGTGTCTTCCTCATAGCGTTATAACTGATTGAGAAAATCATCCACATGCCCTGCATCCTTGAGCAAAAGGGGGGCATGGTAAGGAAGTTCCAAAGTGATACCAGGGTAGCCGGGGTTCAGCACATAAAAAATTTTGTCATCCTTGAGGGATATCGTTTGTGACCTCGCAAGATAGTTTAGGTCCACATATTTGTTTCCATCTACTTTGGTGAGCCCTTCCAGATTGCATCCCAACGCCCTCGCCAAAGTGGTGACAATCCCTCCCATGATGAATGGGTTTTTACTTTTGGACGGGATTGTCTTCACGTGATCAATAACCATGGCACCCACGTTCACAAACCCCTCGCTTACAACTGTAGCCATGAGAAAAATGTCTTTTTGGGCACCTGATCCTTGATTATCATAGCGACCAAACATGGTATTTTCCAGCACTTTTTGCAAATATCTCAAGAGTGGGTTGTGGATCTTGCTCGTTTTAGATTTCCCTGAAGAGAAAGTAGATTCGCCTGTGAGCGTCTTCCACATCTTGGCGTAATCTGCCTTACCATTCTTATCAAATCTTCCCCCGTTGAATTTCCTTGCCATTTCTGGGTTGGGGGCAAAGATTGCATTGATCTGAGATGCGTTGAGCACATGTGTTGAGCCGTTTAATTTGAACCTGATAGCATCCTCTCCCCGATACTGAACTTTCTCTAAGGTTGTGAAGAACTCACGAGTGATTTCCAAGTATGATTCTTCGACCTTAGTTAAAATATCGTACAATCCACAGCATTTTAGATGAAAACCAAAACTGAAATTGACACCTAAGGCTTCCATTGTGGGCACACATGCATATCTAGTGGCAATCACCCTTCTTGTCATGCATTCGGGGTGAAGGGGTTTCACTGCTTCACTTCTTGAGATTCCTCTGACATAAGTGGTTCCTTGTGGTTGCTTTCCCACCCATGTGAGTCTGTCCTCCTCTAATCTTGATAGGATATCCACTGGTTCATCCTCCATTTCCTCGCTCTCAGTATCATCCGCTTCCTCTTCTTGATAGGTATGTGACCCCAAACTTGTGTCCAAGTTCAAGGGCACTCTTTCATTGCTTCCACTGGGTCGGACAGATGATGTCGAATGCCTTGCTGGAGCTGGTCACGACGGTAGGTGTGAGGACGAAGCTTCATTAGTTTTCTTAGTCCTTCGCTCACAAGCCGGTGTGGTGACTTCAATAGAATCCACCAGATTCTCCAGCTCTTCTTCTTCTTCCTCCGCTTCCCCAGTGTTGTTGTAGCTTGGATCTGAGAAGTGCTCACTGGAGGTAGAGTGTAGTCGAGAGGTGCTCATTGAAGCCGACCGTCCAAAGGAACGTGAAATTGAATTGGACGGTGAGGAGGCGCTACTGAACTGCTGTGAACCGGCCGCTCGTTTGGACCTTCTTTTGCCACCATTGAGGATGCTTGTGGTCTTCTCTACTCCTTTCTTGATTTCTTTGCCCATGCCCTTCATGATTGCAAGATTCTCTGATGAGGGACGAAGCTAGCACTGGAAAAACGCAGCTCCGGGCTGATGGGGTGGAATTTTCATGTAGCTGGAGGAATCAGGGGTGATGAACGGTGGAAATCGAAGCTAGAGGTTGGGGGAAACGATTAGGGACCAAAGGAACCTCAAATCCGGAGTTTGGGAGCAAGAGGAAGTGATTAGGGGGTGTAGGGAACTCGCCCTAATCGCCAGAAGTCACGGCACGGCCGTTCTGGTTCGCAAAAAAGAACGAGGGGTCGTGTTGGGTCGGGGTAGATGTTAGGTTTATATGGGCCAGCACGGCCATTTTGGTCAGCACGGCCGTGTTGGTTTTATGCCAACACGGCCGTTTTGGACAACACGGCTGTGTTTCCAGGGGCCAAAATCTTCAATCAACATGTTCGATGCGTCTTTATCAGCACGGCCGTTCCGTTTTAGCACGGCCGTTCTGGTCTGGTGCCAACACGGCCATTTTGGTCAGCAAGGCCGCGCTACTCTCTTTCAAGTCAAAACTCAAAATTTCATCAAAACTCTTCAAAACTCATCATTTAATCATCATGAATGATCTTTTCTTGGTGGAATATCCACCACCCTGACTAAATATGCCTCAATCTTCAGCTTGAACCTGTTCAACCTATCATTACATCAAAACTAAAAACAAAACTATCAAGCACAAGTGTGCGTGTGTGTATTTGTGTAAAACAAAACTAAAGTATCAAAAGAAGGGTTCGAGAATCTCAAACCACGTGGGTTGCCTCCCACTAGCACTAAATTTAACGCCTTCAGCCAGGCTTATTGATTGTTGGACTTTTTTCACTTTTTGGGAATCTTCAAAAGATCCTTGTAGTAAATCCCTTTCTCATCCTCGTCCAAGCATTCTTCTTCCTCAGATTCTTCTTCTATAAGCATGACAATATCGAAATCTTGGTTGGCCTTGTCCGGACCGACCTCAACAACAGATTTTAGCCTTTTCCCATTAACAGTGAATTCCTTAGCTCCTTCTTTTGCACAAATGATCACTGCCTCGGATGGGTACACCTTCTTGACAAGGTAAGGACCTTCCCATCTAGAACGAAGCTTTTCGGGGAAGAACTTCATCCTTGAATTGTATAGCCATACCCATTTGCCGGGCTCAAACTCTTTCTTCTTTATGATCTTGTCATGTAGAAACTTGGTTCTTTCCTTGTAGTTCTTTGACATTTCGTATGCTTCATGCTGCATTTCTTCTAGCTCATGCAATTGAAACTTTCTTTTCATTCCGGCTTTCTCTTCATCGAAGTCCATCATCTTCAAGGCCCACAATGCCTTGTGCTGCATCTCAACCGGCAAATGGCAACTCTTACCATAGACAAGCTTGAACGGTGTAGTGCCAATCGGGGCTTTATATGCAGTCCTATATGCCCATAAAGCTTCGTTGAGTCGAAGTGACCAATCCTTACGGTCCGGTCGCACCGTCTTCTCCAAAATGAGCTTTATCTCCCGATTTGCCAACTCAACTTGACCACTCATTTGAGGGTGGTAAGGAGTAGCTACACGATGGTTAACTCCATGTCTATTTAGCAACCCTTCGAAGGTGTGGTGGATGAAATGACTCCCGCCATCACTAATCATAGCCCTTGGAACACCAAAACGGCTAAAGATGTTGGATTTCACAAAATTACACACCACCTTATGATCATTTTTCCTTATTGCCACAGCCTCAATCCATTTTGATACATAGTCTACGGCGACCAAGATGTAGACATACCCGAAAGAAGGAGGGAAAGGACCCATAAAGTCAATCCCCCAAACATCAAACACTTCTACCACAAGAATAGGTGATAGAGGCATCATGTCCCTCTTTGAGATGGTGCCCACTTTTTGGCACTTGAAGCAACCTTTGCAAAAGTCATGAGCATCTTTGAACAAAGTCGGTCAGTAGAATCCACATTGAAGAACTTTGGTGGCCGTGCGTTTCCCTCCAAAATGGCCTCCGCACACTCCGGAATGGCACATAGATAAGACTTCTTGCTGCTCCATCTCCGGAATGCACCTCCTAATGAGTTGGTCCGGGTAATACTTAAAGAAGTGAGGGTCATCCCAAATGTAGTTCTTTACCATAGCAAACAATCTCTTGCTTTCCTCTCTTGTCCACATGCTCGGTATCCTTCCACTGGCTAGGAAATTCGCTATGTGCTTGTACCATGGCTTTTGGACAGATGAGACTAAGAGGAGTTGTTCATGAGGCATTGTCTCTTTGATTGGACTTGTCATATCAAAAGGTCCATCAAGGCGGGAGAGATGATCTGCAGCACCATTTTCTATTCCTTTCTTATCCACAATTTCTATGTCAAATTCTTGGAGCAACAAAATCCATCGGATCAACCTTGGTTTTGAATCTTTCTTGGACATGGGATACTTCAACGCGGCATGGTCCATGTAGATTGTCACTTTGTTTAGCAAGAGATACGGCCGGAACTTGTCAAGAGCGAAGATCACCGCAAGCAACTCCTTCTCGGTAGTCGTATAGTTTCTTTGAGCATCGTCTAATGTTTTGCTTGCGTAATAGATAGCATGAGGAATTCGGCCAATGCGTTGACCCAGCACAGCCCCCACCGCCATATCGGATGCATCTGTCATGATCTCAAATGGCAAAGAGAAATCTGGGGGCTGCATGATAGGAGCAGAAATAAGCCTCTCTTTCAAATGATTGAAGGCTTCAACACATTTGTCATCAAACTGAAATTCGACATCTTTCTCAAGTAATCGAAAAAGTGATCTTGAGATTTTGCTAAAGTCCTTGATAAAGCGACGGTAGAAACCTGCATGTCCCAAGAAAGATCGAACATGTCTTACGGTGGAAGGAAGGTCGAGTGTAGAAATAAGGCCCACCTTGGCCTTGTCAACTTCAATCCCATCTTTAGAAACTCGGTGTCCCAGAACTATACCCTCAGGTACCATGAAATGGCTCTTTTCCCAAGATAAAACTAAGTGAACTTTCACACATCTTTCCAGAACAGCAGCCAGATGTAGCAAGCACTCATCAAAGGTTTTCCCGAAAACTAAAAAATCATCCATGAAAACTTCAAGTCACGAATCAAGCATGTCAGCAAAGATTGAGGTTACACATCTCTGGAAAGTGGAAGGGGCATTGCACAATCCAAATGGCATTCTCTGATAGGCAAATGTACCACTTGGATAAGTGAATGTCATCTTTTCCTGGTCTGTCGGATGCACAGCAATCTAAAAATATCCTGAGTACCCATCAAGAAAACAGTAGAAGCTCTGCCCAGCCAATCTCTCTAAAATCTGATCAAGAAACGGAAGTGGGTAGTGATCCTTCTTTGTCTTTTCGTTGAGCTTCCGGTAATCCATGCACATTCTCCACTTGGATTGCTCTCTCACCGGCATAAGCTCACCATCGGCATTTTCTGCAACCGTATTCCCACCCTTCTTGGGCACAACTTGGATGGGGCTCACCCACGTACTGTCAGAGATGGGATAGATAATCCCTGCATCAAGCAACTTCACAACCTCTTGAGTTACAACGTCCTTCAACTTGGGATTTAGCCTCCTTTGCATTTGACGAGTCGGCCTCACATCTTCTTCCAAGTATATCCGATGCACACAGATAGAGGGGTCAATCCCTCTCAAGTCAGCAATAGACCATCCAATGGCTTGGATGTTCTTCCTCAAGACTTCCATCAAGGCATCTTCTTGCTCAGGAGAGAGAATAGAGGAAATGATCACCGGGAGGGTGTCATTTGAGCCAAGGAAAGCGTACTTCAATCCTTCAGGAAGTTTCTTCAACTTAAGAATGGGGGGTGCTTCAAGGGAGTTCTTCAAAGGTTCAGAAATAGAAGGGAGGTCCTGACTTGCAGCCACTAAGGCTAGCTCACACTCTTCATCATCTTCATCATTGTCATCAGGGAACTCAACAATTGGTTCAAGACCTCTACCTTGAGTGGCAGTCTCAATCCACGCAGGTAGGAACTCTTCAACAATCTCATCTAGGCATTCCACCAAATAACAATCTTCCTCGGTGGCCCCTATCACTTCGGTTGTAGTAGAAGACTTGAAGATGTTCAACCTGATCTTCATGTGCATGAATGTAACATACATGGTCCCTGTCCTCACATGGATCATGGCATCAGCTGTGGCTAAGAAAGGTCTCCCCAAGATGATTGGTACCTTTCTAGCCTCTTTTTCCATATCATGAATGATAAAATCGGCTGGGAAGAAGGCAGAAGTATCTTCATCAAGACGGACCAGCACATCATCCACACGCCCTCTAGGCGTCTTCATAGATCGGTCGGCCAACTATAGAGTGCAGTGGGCTGGCCTCAACTCCCCCATTTGGAGCTCAGCAAACAGATCATACGGCATCAAGTTTACGCTAGACCCCAAGTCGAGAAGAGCCTGGTCTATGCGATGTGCCCCGATGTAGCATGAGAGGATGGGAGCACTGGGGTATTTTCTTTTCCAGGGGATGGTGTGTTGGAGAATTGAGCTCACTTGCTCAGTGAGCTTGATCTTCTTAGGCGTCCTCCCTGTTGTCTTTATTTTGAAGGTGCACAATTCTTTAAGGAAATTTGCATAGGACGGAATTTGCTTGACTGCATCTATAAGAGGTACATTGATTTTCACTTGCTTGAAGATATCCAAAATATCATCTGCATGCTTCTTCTTTTTCTTTGCAACAGAAGGCTCCTCGAGTGCATCAGGATATGGAGGGAGTTGGGAACCCAGTCGGTCCAAATCAACAGTATCATCCACTGGTATCACTGGAATCACGATATCACAGCTCAGTATCACTGCTCGGCGTCACGGTATCAACACAGCCTCTTATCACAGTATCATCAATCTGCATCTCAGTATCAACCTGCTCTGCGTCAGTGTCATCTCTGCCAACAACTGTACCATGGGGCCTCTCCAAGGTCCTGCCACTCCTCAACGTAGTCACAGCCTTCACATGCTCATGGGTGGTAGAAGAGGGAGCTTGTGGAGGTGGTTGTGGCTGTTGGGGTGGTGGAAGCCTTTGGTGAGGGGAGTTGGGATTTTGAAGGATGAATTGGGGTTGCGGTTGTTGTTGTGGTGGGGGATGATATTGTGGAGGTGGTTGTTGGTAAGTGTGAGGTGGAGGTGGAGCATATTGATAATTGAGCGGCGCTTGAGGAGGTGGAGGAGCATAGGGGTTTGGTGGGGCTTTGTAAGATGGTGGAACATAAACACTTGAAGTGTTCCCTAGAAAAAACCCATCATTGTTCGGATTTGGTAGTGGTTGAGATGGAAGTCTACCTTCTTCCCTTCTAGCCAAAGAGAGAGAAATTTGGTCCAACCTCTGCTCAAGATGGTTTATAGACTACCCATGTGCATTGACATCCTTTTTTACTTCATCTAGGCTCCTTATCCTTCCTAGTACCTCATCCTCAAACTTGGAGCTGTAGCGTGGCTTTTGTTGCCCCTGCCCTTGCCCTTCCTCGTTCTGTTGTTTCCAGGAGAAGTTGGGGTGGTTCCTCCACTCGGGAGTGTAGGAACTGGACATCGGGCCCTGGTTGTTGCGGCCACCAAAGGAGTGTAAAGCGTTAACTTCCTCGTCTACAGTATCCACAGCCATTGCGGGTTGGCTAGAAGAGCCGCCCACTTGATTCTTCATCATTCGCATCATATCAGCCATCATTTTCATCATATTAGGGTCGGTGGCATTGCGTGCGGGAGCCACAGAGGAAGGGGGAGGGGTGTAGTTCCGGCCGCAATGCCCCCTTTAGTGGAAGCTCGGTGGCGTGAATTCTCGGCGAGATGATCAAACAGCGGCCATGATTCCTCGGGAAGCTTTGCCATGAACGTGCCCCCGTAAGAGGAATCTACATTGTTTTGGCTCTACTCCTCAAGCCCGATGTAGAAGGCATGAACTAGCTGCCAAAGCGGAACCTCATGATGAGGGCAGTCACGAAGCAACTTCTGGAACCTCTCCCACGCCTCGTGGAAGGGCTCGTTGTCTTTCTGGGCAAACGATGTGATGCATCTTCTCATGTAGGATAACTTGGCAATGGGGAAGAACTTCTTGAGAAACTCATTCTTCACCTCATTCCAAGTGACCAACTCTGGCCTCGAGACGTACCACTCCTTGGCCTTCTCTTTGAGGGAGAAAGGAAAGAGCGTCCTCCTGATTGAGTCGTCGGTGGCGGCAGGCGTGCGGAAGGTAGAGAACGTTTCAAGGAACGTGTCTATGTGGTGGTAGGGGTTCTCGTTCTCCATACCGAAGTATGTAGGGAGAAGCCCCAAGAGTGCCGGCGGGATGGAGAATTGTTGACCTGGCATCTGGTCAACTAGAGTGGCGATGGGGGAGTTGTAGTTCCCCAGCGTGAAGTACTCGTGAAGCGGGCGATGTGGCGGTGGAGGTGGAACCTCCGGTGGCGGGTCGTTCTGTGCCATCTCGGCCTCTCGGTGTAGGTTGCGGCGAGCTTGACGCCTTCTTCTTCCAATCTCGGGGTCGTAAACCACCAAGTCGGTGCAAGTCAAACGCGTGCTACGCATGCACGGTTTTCACCTGCGCAAGTCACAAACAAACAACAAGGAGCCAAGTTAGCGAACCAATATGCAAGAGTAACACAAAGAATAAATAATAGCAATGGTGAGGGCAAAAGGAAAGGCCAAGCAACACTATCTAACTAGGCCGAGCGCCTCTATCCCCGACAACGGCACCAAAAAGCTTGGTGTGCTCCCACTAGACTAACTTCCTACGTCTACTAAGACACTACACCCGCAAGTGCACGGGGTCGTGTCGTAGTATAGGTGAGGCGGCAAGTACGGGGTCGATCTGCGGAGATAGAGGGGGCACTAGAGTTAGATGGTGTGAGCTATGTTCCTAGTGCGGAGAGTAAGGTTTTTAGGGTTTTAAGGTTGATTGGTTGATTACACTAATGAGCAAGTAAGAGATGCGAAAAAGAAACTAAATTATGGAAGAGCAAGCAAATTAGTAAACTAAGCTATCAAACTAACTAAGCAGGAGCAAGGAGGGCTACACTACTCGAGAAAGGCAAGAAGCAAATAAGAACTAAACTAACCACTAGCAAGAGCAAGAGCCTAAGTTAACACTAAAGAGTAAAACTAAGCAGTTGACTAAGTTAGACTAAAGCAATTGAACTAAGCTAGCATTAACAAGCAAACTAAGTGATTAGGGTTTTAAGCAAGGTGATTAAGGTGGGTGGGCTGTTTGGGGAATGTCACTTTGATTTTAGTTGGGGGAGTTCATTAAACATGCATGGTGCTCAATTCATATCTAGATTACCAAACCAAACAACAAGGGCAATGTCATTAGAACATACCCTATACTACTAGTAGAAGACTAGGGTTAGGTGTAGTTCTAGTGAGATTGGCCCAAATCTAGGTTTCTAGGGTAAGTGATAGTGGACAATTGAGGGTTGAGGGTAGAGATGGGAGTGGAGATGAAGGGGTTTAACCTCATGCCACTATCCACTCTAGCCTTTAGAAGGCCCTAGACAATTGCATCACTCTCACTTACACTAGCCACTTAAATCTCACACTCATTTGTAGGGGGAGGGATGTGTATGTAGGAACAAAGGGGGCTAGCTAGGGATCCACTAATTGGACCTAGGAGTCATTCCTAAGATTGCCACATACACCCCAATTCCCCCTAGGAATGAAGTGTCAACAAAAACCTCAAAACAAACAATTCATACAAGAAGCACAAACCACATGCAATAAGATAGGAAAAGAGATGGAAGCAAGAAGTAATCATCATAAATATGAATAAAGTTCATTACAAGAATTTATCCCCCAACATGGTATCAAAGTAACATTTTAATTCCAAACAGCCCACCACAAGGGGGCTTAGCTAGACATAATCATGAAAACAGGAAAAGAAAGGGGTAGAAGAAGTAGGGACTCCATGAAGCTTGATGTAGAAGCCTCCTTCTTCACCTCCAAGCTTGCTATAGACGTCCTCCTCCCTCCAAGGGTGCAAGGGTGCATGAAAATGGTGGAATGGATGGATAGAAACCTAGAGAATCTAGGGTTCTATGGTGGAAATGAGTGGAAAGTGGGTGGAAATGGGATTAAATGCAAGGAAGTAGGTGGATGGGAGTAATGGAGGCAAGGGAGCAGCTAGGTTGCGACTAGGAAGTGCTCTCCCGAGCCCTAGAAGAAACTAGTGCTTATATATGAGCTAGGGTTAAGTGGGGGTATAATAGGAAAAGCGATGAAAATTGTATAGGTTTTGGGGTGGTAGCACGACCGTTCTGGGAAACACGGCCGTGCTGGGTAGGAGTGGGCACGGCCATGGTGGAGGAGAATGGCTGTGTTGGCTAAGTGTTAACTCAACAGGTTGATGGGTGAAAACGAAGGCTGGTGGCATCGCCGTGCTGGACAGAACGGCCGTGTTGGGGACTAGGTAGAACGACCGTGCTGGGTAACACGGTTGTGGTGGAGGAGGTCGTTCTGAGCAACACGCATGTTCCATCTTCATCTAGCACGGCCGTGGTGGTTGACTTGCTTGAACTTCAATAATTTTTCGATCAACCTGTAACTTTGCTCAATTGCCAGCACGGCCGTTCCATGGCACCACGGCCGTGCTGGGGTCTTCTAACACTATCATGGCTTCAAACTTCATAATTCTTGGATGTCTTTGCTTGGAGACGATTCTTAGCCACTGGAGGTAGGTTGAGGGAGACTTTGGGGCCTTCTTTGGGTCCCTCCTTGAGTGGGGGAACCCTAGAACTCCCTCTCTCTCTCGTCCATCTAAGCATGGTCCAAGTACCTGAAAAATAGTGCAAAGAACATCCATAAGCATATTTGCAATGATAATCATATTGGGAGAAAATACTTGTAATCTAACATGTTTAGATGCAACTTAAATACAAAATGGCACAGGATGGAGCCCTAAAATAGGGCTGCATCAATCACGTCTCGAGATTAGATCATATCCTTACACATATTATATCATGATTGTTCTAAACAAACTTATACAAGTGGCTTGTCAAACAAGTATCAAAGTTTTATCTAGTCCAAATGAGGTTCTCCTAACCCTTAACTGAGGGTAGTGTCATGCCCAGCCTCTCTGAGCTCACTCAATTCTATGAGTATCATATATACACTAGCTCTATCTTCCCTCTTTGGTCTAGGGTTATGAATTCTACCTCATTGGCACCAGTGATAGCTTTACAAGCTCTAGCCACATAAGCACAAACCAAAACATGTTATGGCATTCTCTTCATAGATCTCTACCCATGAAATACTATTTTCCAACTCTCTCTCTCTC
This sequence comes from Alisma plantago-aquatica, assembly GCA_963693085.1. Lineage (NCBI taxonomy): Eukaryota > Viridiplantae > Streptophyta > Magnoliopsida > Alismatales > Alismataceae > Alisma > Alisma plantago-aquatica. Next base: position 1,058,987,454 of record OY856409.1, on the reverse strand, counting down.
TTATACGCATCCACTAGATTCCTAAAAGGAACCACCAACCCAAGCTTGAGGCTTTATAGAAACTAACATAGTTACCTCCTCTAGGGTCTTGGGACTCTCTCCCTCACCCAGATGGTAGGTTCTCATATTTCCTTGTTCACATATGCATATATAACTAGCCTCTCTCTGACTCTAGGGTTTGGTCCTCCCAAGGACATCTAGGTTCCACAAGACTATAGGAATCATGCATAAAATGACTCAACTCAATCACTTAGGAGTATTCTAGTTTAGGACATATCATAACACATATTTATCATACTTCTCATATCTTGGAGTTTAGGTTCTTTGACCTTCTCCCTCTGGGTCTCACTCTCTCTAGAGTTAACCCTATAACTGGTCCCAATACTAGAGGTCCTCCTTTGTAAAAGAGCTTGTGGCTCATGTTGATTCACACCTTATCTTATCTTATCTTACAAAACATACATACTTTCATGGTCAAAACTCATTTTGCAACCTCAAAATTGAACTTAAGTCCTCAAAGACAAACATATATCATCATAATCTATCTTATATCATTTCTATACATCTTAGATTGTCATCTAATCTTATTCCATCTATTCCATTTCTCACAAATTCCAACAAGGCTCTAGACATCTAATTTAGAACTACTCCCTCTTCTAGACTGATGTCACTCACTTTCACTTAGGTTGCATGACTACCTCCTACCCGTACATGTGTGCGGACACATTTTTGTAATACTTACATATATAATAAAATATGATATAGTTTTTCTTCGATAAAACATGCGTTAGAGAAAACTATCGAGGTTCGATCCGATGGGAATAAAAAACCAAATCCAGAAATGAGTGTCCCACACATAGTAGAGAGTACAGTATCATAAAAACTAGTGAAAAGGGTGAGAACATTGTGTAGACTAGTGTAGCTACTCTAGACAACGAGCGGCATATGTTTAGGGTTTCTCTTCCCTTGATGTATGTCATTTCCAAATAATTCAACATCCCATATCGCTGCACTATAAGGAAAGAACGACATCTAAGGACCTACTATACAACAAGCACTAGTTTAAACCTAGTTCTCAGACATCTAAGTACTAACCTAGAGGCTAAGTTAGATCTAGTCTCTAAAATATGACTAATATAACCCTAAATATTTGTTTTAAGTTCAAGGTTCTTTAGTTTCAAGTTGCATAATGAGAAAATGTCAAGCTTTGTTATTGTTCATTCTCTTATACCACATGTGACACCCCCAGATTTTCTAAAACTTAATTTGATGTGTGACATGTAAATTGAAACCTTGCCTCGCTAAGAATCCCAATTTAAACACCACACACTAGGCTGAGAAGAAGAAAATCAGAGGAAGTTAGAAGGAAACAATCAGTAGCACATGCACATGAACAATAATAAAACCATACAACACATGTTCAACATTCAACATATAATTACATAATGAATCGTTACAACATTTGATATTACATATTGAACAGCAAACTTCTACATATACATGTACTACCACTGATCAATAGGATCTTAAGAAAATAGGTCCACCTGTACATCATCTCGCCATACAATTCTCAACTACCCTGGTTCTTTAAGATCATATGTCCACAACCTAAACAAAAGATTACATGTGGTACACGTCAGCACAATATTCAAGAATATTGTACTAAGTACGCCTACATGTCTTTTATATATACCTGTCATTAGTAGACTTGGCTATAAGATAAAACTAATACTTGGTAGTTATAAAGAAATATAAGAAAAAGCATATACTTGCATAAAGATGTTTATTAACAAAAGAGAACACATATTTTAAGTACATTTTCCATTATATCATCCATGCATTACCTACTTGAGAGTTGAATGCATTAAGGCCTTTATGATCTACTACCAAAGAGTTGGACCATTTCACAATGTGATCTACTACCAAAGAGTTGGATCACTTCCAAGTACTTTACTACCAAAGAGTTGAAGTACTTTACTTTCCAACACTTTACTACCAAAGAGTTGAAGTGCTTGGATATAATGGAATAGATATATAATGTTTCATGTGTTCATAGCCATAGGTATGGAAAATCAAGCAATATAGCATACAAGAACAATCATTTCATCCAATATCATATGCCAAGTATTTACTGCACATATAATGCAAGCATACTATATAATAAGCCAAGTAAGAGGTAATGCCATACCTTGATCAAGATAAACAAACCTAATCATAATCCTGATATAAGATATATCCTCATGTCAACTATATCTTGGTCAAACCTATGATTAAGACAAGATCACATATCACCATTAGGTTCTCATAATCATAATCCTGATATGTCCATTTTAGGGTTTTACTTAGATCATTAATATGTTCCCATCATTACTTGTCTTGTGATCTTGTTATCTAGGATTGATGTTACTGATGTTGTATTTCTAGATTAGGATCAAATGTATGATCATTAGTTTCTATATCATTGTGTGCACATATTAACCCTAGGTTATATACATTGATCCAATTAGGGTTTTCTCATCAGTATAGGATCCTTAAACATGTAACCTTATTTATATCCATAATTATGATTTCAAGAATACATATTAGCTTCTAATTACTGATATTAGGGTGTTCCATAAATTCCATCATTTATTGAGCATGTATGTATTTACTGCTTTTTATTTAGGGTTATCATCCCTAATTAGCCATCTGGAGCAAATTACATGATTTCATGCATCAACATCATAATCACTGGCCTTAAATAGATTATAAACAAGAATATGGATTTACTAACATATTATCATAAATGTAGTCCTTGTTTTCATATTTATTGTCCATGAAATAAGCATTTCACAACTTACATGATATCTTTGTTATTTAAGCATAAAAAGACTGATATCATGGTTCCATGTTATTCTACTCATTTTTCTATACATTTCAGTACCTTGTTTGTAGTTTTCTGATAAACATACTAATTACTATGTATTTTCTAAGATCTGGTCATTTTTGGAGATATTTACCTCTAGTGGCCAATTGGAACCCCCCGCGTCGCACCAACAAGTGGCACAGCCCTTGCTTAACTGACCGGTTCTTTGATTTGGTTCAGGGTTTGAGTTTTCCAGTTCATCGCGCTTGGACCCGATTCAACTTGGTCTGCCTTCTAGGCCACCTGGTCTCCTTACGCCCAATGCATCCTTCCCGTTCTGTGTGAGTCGTGATGGTCTGTGCATGAGCACCACTATACAAGATTGCTCCGATGAGCAATCAATTTATTGGGACTGCTCTTCAGTAGCTACTTGGGCCTCCATCACCTTTGGTTACCCCTCAAGACCTCCATGGCTACTAGTTTCCTAGGGATTGGCCGTGAAGCCCCTTCTCCGCAAGGGCTCCGTTACAAGGCTCTGGCACGGCAGAGTAAATAGGCAAACCTCCTCTACTCCACCTCGCACCAATGTGAAGCTTTTGAAAGCTTTGCAAGGGTCCTACGAACTTGTCTCCATCTTTATCATGTGGTGAGGAACCCTGACAACCAGCCTTCAACTCGGTCTCCTCTTCCCATGAGCTCAAGTTCATCATCCAGTAACAGTACCACAGAGTGGCATGGAAAGGTTTGCAATGAGAACTATACATCTCCAACTTCCTTTTTCCCCTCTCATCTTCTTTGAAACCACCTTATAACTCCAGTTTCTACTCCCACATTGCGACCTACAGAGAGCTTTGGAGAGAGTAGTAGGGACAGGAGTGATGAAACTCCTCATATCTGGTTCATTCTCCTCAAATGAGGGTTCTTCTAACTCCTCACAACATGATGAAACTATCTCCATGACCAGACACACATCTTTGCCCACGAACTATGATCGTGGTGGCTTGATCCCAACTAAGATAAACTACATCCAATGTTGTTGGTCCGCAGACGTAGGAGATAACTTGTTAGCCATCAGATCTAGGCATCCAAGGGTGACTAAGGCTCCATGTCCCCAATATGTGGCCTCCTAATTTTGCTAAAATGGTTGGGCACGTGATACAGCCACTAAGGCTAGAAACTCAACACTTTGGTCCATTATTCTTTAATACATCACATTCTTTCACAAAAAGATCAAACCTAAATAACTTCCTCTCAAATAATTCAATCTTCATGAAACTTTAAACATAGTTTTATCTTTATCATAATAACATTCCTTTAAAATTTGGTACTCATAATCATTTGTTTGACTAGTCAATCATTTAATCCAAACTAATATGTAATTACGGGTATTAATCATGGAATTAACATCTTTTTTTGGTGAACCCAGCGTGCCGCTCTCTTTTTATTGATTTTTTGTATAAGAATGTATAGGAAAAAAAGAACTATATAAGGAAAGGAAAAGGGAACTATACAAAGAAAAAGCTATGATAAGCAGAGAGAACAGAACTATAAAGGGATATTAACATCAAATGACCTTCAAATTATGTCAAACTATTTGGAGTACCTTCGTATGATTAAAAAAAACACTTCAAGGACCATCCTTATGTCATAGTAATATGTAAAACCATGAATATCAAATTTTTGTTCTATCACATTGTCCCTACAAATCAATTATACAAGTTTCTATGTAGTTTTGAATTAGATTTAATGGAAAATATCATTAATATGATCCATACACGTAAGTTCTAGATTTATTGCCCTCACACGCATGATTTTCTCCTTTCCTTTCTTGTGCACCATACTCACCATTCAATCACAATCTAATGGACTTTGAATCATCCCTTCCTCCATCATCTTCACTAGTTTGACAAGTTAACTATGATTTGCTTTTGTGATTGTTTCTCCCTCATCTCACCTCCATTTCTTGAGATTTCTTTGCCAATAGATTCTCCTCTATTCATTTCTAATGAACTATTACTTTCTTTCCTTCTTAGGTTGTGCACAAAATGCCCAAATTAGGGCTTCCTATCTCTTTCACCTCCCAAATTACAGAGGGTGCTCTGAACTGTCTCATGCATGTATTATGGATCAAAAATTATCTGTATTTCTTATTGTTTTCTCCTCATCAATTAATTTCCCCTCTAGAGCCTTGAATCAAACCGACCTACTCAGTTTTCACAGTAAAAGACCTTCACCATGTTCGAATCATCTTTGTCACCTCTTGTGCAATTGATGCACCGAAAAGGATCTGAGATGGGCCCTTATGCTTTCCACATCACCAGTTCTATGTGTGATGTAAGACTGCTGACCTAATTTTTGGGGTAACCCTATTTGCTTTGGATTAATCATGTTCTTAGAAGCTTGTACTAATCTTTTGATATGTAATTAGGGATTTTGGAGCGCTTAAGTTTCAAGTTTGAGCTTGTTTGGATGTTGTTTGTGCTTTATGTGCTAGTTTTGGTGCAAATTGCAATTTACCCAAGATAGGGGTTTGATGTGTAATATGTCAACTCTAGAGTGATCCTTTCTAATATGTCAACTCTAGAGTGATCCTTTCTTTCTTGATATCATCTAGAGGATAGAAAAATAAGTGGACACCTTGTTTGGGCTATGGTTGAGGAGTGTCACCCTTACTCATGATTAGGGTTTCTATGCGTGTTGAGTGTCTAGACCCATGTGTGTTTGGTGTGTTGTCTCGAGCTAGGGTCGTGACCTAGGTTGGCTTTGGTGGGTTCCATGGTCGAGACACCCCCTCTATATGTTGGGGTCATGACCAAGTAGGTCTAGGGCAATCTTGGGTCGAGATGGTGGTCCTTACATAGGTTGTCTCGACCTAGGGTTTGTGAAGGACCCTTGCCTTGACCATGTGGTGATGAGGGTTGGTGGTGTCACGACCATGGATGGTAAACTAAGGGAGGGTCATGACCATGATCATGTGGGTGACCATGGTGGTTGAGACCCAATCTAGAGGGTATCACCATGTCTTGCATGCATAATTAAGGTAGTTGCATGTGGTTGCATGTTGGTCCCTTGAGCAGACAAGTGTCCCTTTGGTACCTTGGAGTGTTGACATGTCATCTCTTGCCTTCTATCTCATCTTCTACCTATATAACCCCTTATCTCTCCATGTTTGTAACCCTTTCGGAACTTCATATTCTTCCTTCTCTTTTACTTGTTCTTGGAGCTTGGTGGAGCAAGGAGATCTGACCTTGGAGCTTGGTGACCAAACTCTTCTTGCATGTAGTGTTTGTGGTAACCATAGCCCATCTTCAACCATTGGTAAGTGTTTGTCTTCTTTAATGGAGTTTCTTTTGATCTCCTACCTCTTTCTTCCTCTCTTTTCTCAGCCCTATACCATGGTTCCTCCATGGTGGTCTTTTTGGGAGAGAAACTCCTCAACACAAGGGTCATAGACCATGTTTTGATAAGGTAGACCCAAGTGTGAGGAGGCTTTCTTCTCTCTTTCTCTCTTTCTCTTTTTGGTTTGGCCTGGAGATTTTTTTCTCTATTTCCTTGGGTTATCTTTTATCTGGGTACCTTATTGTTCTTGAGGTGTTCTAGTAACCAAGAGCGGAGCCTTTGGTGGAGCTTCTTCTACCTTTGGATCGTGTGCTTGAATCCCTTGATCTTGGGGCTTAGAATCCTTGGTGGTGATCTTCTTAAGGCGGGTTATATAACTCTTTGTCCTCTCTATTACTTTCACTCTTCCATACATGCAAGCTACTGTTTTATCTCTTTAAAACGTTCCCCTAACATGATAGTAGATGATGGTAATCTCTAGAACTTGTTTGGTTGTGATTATCTTACTTGATTTGGATGAAACTAGAAACCCTAATTTCATATACCCGGTTTTGATTATTGTGGTGTTATGATGATATTCCTCTATCCTTTTAACCTTGGTTTTTCTCACATGCATGATGTTAGAGTATCTAGATGTAATGAGTAGTTTAAGTTCTATTTTGGGTGCCTTAAACATAGTTTTACCTATCTTGCATGAGATCCTTTCATGGTGGATTCATGACCTAGGGTTCTTGGTGATTATTTGCATGGGATTTTCTTTCTTAATGATCATGGTTTTTCCTTAGTCTTGTTTTTGTTTTGAGACTAAGACATCATCTCTTAGGGTGTTCGAGACACCTACCCCATGTTGGTAGCAACCATAGTTAATCTTGGTCGAGATGCTTCCCTTTTGATGGGTTGTACCTAGTGTTGATGGAAGTCGTGACACTTGAGGATTGATGGTCATGTTGACCCATATTTTTTTTAGGCTGTTACCCTAGTTTTGGTCATGACACACTCTTGAGAGAGGTTGCAACATGTGGTCTTGGTTCGCGACATGATGCCATGGCTTGAGGTTGAGATACCTATGATCTAAGAGATCGTGACACGTGCTATGCTTTTGGTGATGGAACCCTAACCCTAGGTGTCAAAGTCGAGACACTCTAGGTGTCACAGTCGTGACATGGTCTAGGTGGGTGGTTGCAACCTAGTAGTTCATAGTAGTTGAGACATATGAAGATGATAGTGGTTGAGACACATGTGGATGATGGTGGTTGAGAGGTATGCTTGGACACTTAGTGATACTCTTGCATGTGTAATGTATAAGCCATGTAGAGTGTTGTTTGGAATAACATCTAATCAACCCTAATGATGTTCTTTAACCCTAAGGATGCTCTATGATGGTGGGAGATGGTGAACCTAGGATTGGTGGTTGAACTTAGCTTCAAACCCTAATCGCCTATGGAGGGGAAACCCCAATCCTAATGATGAGTAATGTGACATGTTTGCTTCTCTTTCTTAGAATGGCTATTATGTTATGATATTATCTCTCTTGTCTTTGAACCCCTAACCTTGCAGGTTGAATGCATTCCATTGCTTGGTATGCTACGTTGATGGTTATGAATAATTGAGGCATGTGGAGATAATGATGTGACATATGGATTTAGGATGTTTCTCTTTCTCATTTATCAATTTCTAACCATGTCAGTAATATGAACTTGAATATCATAGCTAGTGCATGCTATGATGAGTTTGATGTGACACGGGTTGAATGAGCCTTTATGAGGCATGTTGAAATACTTGTAATATAGGAATGATGTGAATGGGTCCTATGACCTGGTGGTGGCTTGATGTATATTGTGATGTGATACCCTCTAGTGCTATGATCAAGGGATTGATATCCCACAATGATGTGACATGAGTGATAGCCTTGAGTGGTTGTGTAATAGTGATGATGGTCTTATGAATGGTAGTGTACATGTGTTATGTGGTGATAATGTGACAAGCTCACACCTTATATGTTTTATTTCTTTGAAAGTTGTACCATGCCCTTATTGTTGTAGTGTTTTTTATGATTATAACTTGATTCATGCTAAAAAAAATAATTGGCATAACTAAAAGATGGTCATGTGTGAGCTTATCTCATTGTAATATATGGAATGGCCATGCGTGATCTATTTCCTTGTTTGATATGAATGGCCATACGTGAGCCACTCCTTTTTCAGACGGCCATGCGTGATGATTGCCTTATGATGTATGGATTGCCATGTGTGAGCCAATTCATTTGTTGACTAATATGACATTGTAGTGTCACTCTCATTCTAGCCGGGGGGTGTTAGAAAGGTCATGGAATCCATTTCTTCCATTGACCATGTGTGGTACCAATAAGAAGTTAGTAGTGGTACTTTCCTAAGATCAAATACAAAAATATTGGATGAGCTTTGCTTGCTTTTGTATAGTTTGGTTAGTATAAAATATACATGTTCTTTATATTCCTTCTTAGTCTATAAAATATACTAATGCTATGTTATAGCTACTTGATCTGCATAGATGATAATAACTACCTTGCTTATATTAGTAATTGAATCTTCTTAACATAATTATAGCTTTACTTCTATTCTTTAGTTACTTTATATGTGCTTTAATAGCATTGGTGGAAAGTTATATCTCTCACTGGGATGTTTGGTCTCACCTCATGGGTTTCCACATCTTTTAGGTAATTGTGCACAAGGAGGTAGATATCGTGTAGCTGAGGAGGAGCAAGAGCAAGATCAGTAGTTGATAATGTAAGGACCCTGACCCCCATTTTGGGCTTATTCTGTTTGCTTTGCCTACCCCTGGTGTTTAGTTGCTTGCTAATCATCTTTAGTGGTGATTAGGGTTTGTTTGTGCTTTGTTGAGTGTTGGAGGTGCTACTTGCAAATAACCCAAGTCTAGGGTTGATGAGCAAGTTTGTCACCTTGAGAGGTGTTTTTCTCTCTCCTTGCTTCCTCTAGTGTTGAGAGGAAGGGTTGGGCTCATTGCTTGGGTTGCTTTGGGCTTGGGTGAGCCTTTTTGGGCCTTGTTATGCCTAGCTTTGTCTTTTTGGACCTTGTGTCAGCCATAGGTGTGCCGGCCATGGTTGTGTCAGCCATGGGTGTGTCGCCCATGGGGTTGTATCGGGCAAGGAGTGGGTGTATCGGTCATGGACAACCTTTGACTCCTAGCTTCGTTTGTTTCACCACTCTAGTGGACACTTGGTGCATGATGCTTGCATGTGGAAATTGCCTTGGACATGTGTATGGGGCAAGTTGAGAGGGTGGCATTGCCCATGGACAAGTGTCCCTAGGTGGGCGACACATTGCCTTGTTTTACCTTGGTTTCTCTTCCATCCTCTTCTATATATGTATCCCCTTTCTCTTGCTAAGGATCCCTTTAGTTCCTTAGTTGCCCCTCTTCCTTAGTGCATGACACCTCTCCCTTGCAAGCTTAGTGGTTGATCCTCCTCCTTCTCCTTGGAGTCTTCTTCTTCCTCTAGTGGTGGTCGAACCCTAGAGTGCCTTGTTCTTCTTCTTGTGGTGGTGCTTGAGCTTGGAAGCTTGGTGCTAGAATCTTGGAGCTTGCTTGAGGAAGGTTACATAACTCCTAACCCTAACCATACTACCTCCTTTTATGATGCATGTTTTCATATGATCATGACCGGCCATGTATGTTGCTAGATATGTTTCTTGCTTAGTTTGCACCTTTAGTCTTGTGGATATAGTGATCTTGTTGTTGTGGTTGATGTTTTGTACCTTTGTACCTAGTTGTCCGAACCATGGTTTAGGGTTTCCTTGTTAAGCAATACCCCTTTCTCTCCTTGGTCTAGAGAAGTGCGTTTGAGCTCTAGTGAAGTAGGAAATACCCCTCTGTCGTTTTAGTTGAGAGGTGAGCCTACATTCTAGTTGCTTGGGCAACACCCTCCTCTCACCATGGGAGAGGTGAGCTTTTGAATAGATGATGACCTATGTTGGGGTGGATCCTTGTGGTTTCCCAATTTGTGATAGAGGTTGTGCAAAACCCATCTCTCTTGGTTGTTGAGAGGTGAGCTGATCTTCTTGATCAATTAGGGTTTGATGCCCTTGTGCTTGAGGTTGATGATGACCTTGTCGGGATGGGATTGGTGCCTTGCACGATATACCCTTGATGAGATGATGCCTGAAACCTCTTTGTCTTGGGTCTTGGTCTGTCCGTTTTGGTTCCGTTGTGTTTGGTTGGCTTTGTGCCCGATATCCCTTATCCACCCTAGAGTTAGGGTTTGGAAGACATGGTTGCTAGACCCTTTGATGGGCTCTTGGCCGACATATGTTTCCTTGGTGACTTTTTGAGTATGTTGCCTGATACCCTCATTAGGGTTAAGTCTTGAACGATACACCATGTACAGAGGATGCCCGTTACACCCCCTTGTCTTGAGATGATCTTGGCCATTATGTGATGTTAGCTTAGTGCCCGACATGCTAACCCCAGATGTTGGCCATTATGATGCTTCATGGCCATGCACGATGCCATCCTTGGGCGTCATGGGTACTCTGGCTGATAGGGTTAGCCCTTAGATGATGTTGAGATGGTTGCACGATAGGGGCACCTTGGGTGACACCCCTTTGGTCGATATGGCTCATGTTGAAGGATAGTCGATAGTGAAACCTAACCCTAACCCTATCTTGGGGCACGTTAGACCCTTGGCCGATAGCCAGGGTAGTGTTGGACGTTATACCTTGGTGATGGCTGCCCGACACCTTGAGTGCTAATGGAACCTTGATGCATGTTAGAGGATGTGCAGTGCTTGGTCGATAGGCCTCTAGTGAGGGGCGTTACCCTACCCGATACCACCTTAGTGAGGGTTTCCCTACCCATTAAACTTCTAGTGAGGGTAGAAGGCTTCCTACCTAGTAGTCCTTCATCGTGAGATCGCATCTTTGTTGATAATGAACAATGGAAGTTAGTTTGCAAACATATGCTATGTTGGATGTTTAAAGATGATGCCAAGATGCTTGCTCCTGTTTATAAGGTAAAAAGCACAGATGGATTCCCATGATTTGATAGCAATAATATAACAGAAACAGTATATGCTTCATACGATTATGATCATGACATGTACATCTGCAACCCTAATAATATGATAAACATAAGAGCTATGTCTGGTGATTTTTAAGTTATCTCTTTTGAGGTGCATACTAACCATGCAGGTGTATCAGGTGAATTCATAGCCAGGTAAGGGCCATGAGGTATATATGTTTGAATAACATTGCATTGTGATGATCACTCTTATTGATGAGATAGCATGCATCACCAGTATGATGTGATAGGTTTGAGGACCTGATAAAGGCTAAGTGCCTAGTTGAGGTGTTATCCTCTGATGATGAGATCAGGGATTGTTATCCCAAGTGATGATGTAAGATGATGAGAATGCCTTAAGAGGTAGTGGTTTCCTGTGGTAAGGGATTGAGATCCTGTGATAATGTGATGGTGGTAGTAATAATATTACAACCTGGCTGCCTCAACAATCCACTTAAAATATACTAACTAATTATAGTGTAACATATTATGTAGTTTGCCCTGGCCATAGATCCATTGTCATCAGTAGTTGGTGATGGTGAAATAGGTTCTCATGTGGGTTAACCTGGAAGCGAATATTCTTGAATATGTGTGGTTTCTCCTAGCCGAAAATGAGGAGGTTAGAGTGCAACTTCGGTTGTAGACTCTAGAGCACGGTTTCAGGGATGTAGCTCAATATGTTGGAACATGGTGAACAGACCCATGACTCAGGATGTGTGATGAGAGAGCATGAATGCGTTCATGGCTCAGAGCATGGTGAACATGCATGTGGCTCAGTTTCACTAGTGTCGATACATGTACCAAGGTGGGCTAGGCAGAGGGTAGCCTGACCTTGTGGCTAAGGCCACTTAAGCATGAGACTGCGGTCCTACATGTTTTGCACTGGTGCACTAACCACGAGGTGGGGAGGTCATGAAGTCTGGCTCTTCCATCGACCTTTTATGGCACCGGCTTGGGTTTCGCAACCGAAGGTTGGATTTGAGTGGTACAGCTCACTTCCTCAGGGCATAATGATATGTAATTCAGCCGAATAGTATTTATTGCTTAAGGCAAAACAGAGAACATTGGTTGAGGCCTTGTCTGTACAGTTGACCTTGTTATACCTTGCAGTTACTCATATGTTCCTTATGTTATCTGGTAAGATCTTATAAAGGTTATCTTGTCAATCATGTTCCATAAAGAAATACTTTGTTATATGCCTCCCAGATATCTTGGTAAGCTTGATGGGAATAACAACCTTACTCAATATGTTGCTCTTATCATACGCTTTATCAGTTATTTGTTGTTGTTGTTTTTAACCTTTTTGAGGTTTTATAGTTTTGGCGGGGAGTTATGTTTCTTGCTGGGACTGTGTCTCTCACCCTATTGGTTTACAACCTTTTTAGGTGATCACGCTAGACATGGTGGTGGTCGCGAGGTTGCGGCCGAGCAGCAAGAAGAACAGTAGAAGGCAGGAGATGGATACGTTGTTGTTTTGGTTGTTTTGTAGTAGAGTCATCCTTGTACTCTTAGGTCCTCGGAGGTGTTTTGACGTTATTTTATGATGTGTAGCTGATGAAGCTTTGTATATCCTTCTGTTGGCCGGATGTGGCTCGTTGTGTATATATAAACAGGTGATGAACTCATGTATTGACAGGACAGCTGCTCTTATAAGTTTTGGACATGTATCAAGGCTTGTAAAATGTTTATATAACATGTCTTCTTGCAGGATGAGGATATGTATGTAATTGTTTTTTGGTTTATCTGCTTTCTAAAATCGGTTTTAATTAACCTCTATTTTTGGTAATAGGTGGTTTATGGTGTTTTCCGCACGTTTTCGTGTGGCATCTCATTGTTTGTGTGATAGCGGGATGTGTCGCCACAAGTTTGGTATCAAAGCCCTAGGTTCGCTGAGTCTACAGGGATCTAGGACTAGGTTGTGTATGTTCTTGTGATTTTTCCAGATTTTCTTACAATAATCTTCTGTTCTCAGCGGAAGAAAAAGCCAAGATGTCTGGAAACCATGAAGAACATGCTGCCGAGAGCAGCGAGGCTGCATCAGTTGATGGAGCTAGACGGCAGGAACATGAAGATCGGGTGCCTGAGGTCCCCCAACTTGACCCAGCCATTCTTGAAAACCCTGCCTACCAATAAGTAATGGGGCAGATGATGGATACGATGAATCTCATGATAGAGAGGTTGTCAGTGCCTCCGCTAAGAGCACAGGCTCCCCATGGTGAAACATTAGGTATTGGGAAAACCTTTGAGTGGCTTCGTCGAGTTGGAGCTTCAGATTATGCTGGGATGGCTGATCCAGCAGATGCAGATCTATGGCTGACAGGTCTTGAGAAGGCCTTCCAGATCCTCGACATCTCCAAAGAAGACAAAGTAAAGCATGTTGTCTACCTTCTAAAGGGTAGTGCTGGCCACTAGTGGGCCATCGAGGAGGAGAAGCGACCCGGTGAGGTGATCAGTTGGGAGGTTTTCCGGTAAGAGTTCGTCAGTAGATACTTTCCGAAGACGTATCTGGACGAGAAGATCAACCAGTTTGAGCATCTGCGCCAAGGAACGGTGAGCATCATCGAGTATGAAGCCAAGTTCATGGACCTATTAAGGTTTTGTCCTCACATGGTAGCAACAGATGACGAGCGGATCAGATGTTTTGAGAAAGGCTTGAGTGTTGAGCTGACAACACCTACTACTGCGTTGGAGAACCACGAGCGGTTTGTCACGTTTGTGGAGTATGTCCGAAGGATTGAACGGTCAGTCAAGGAGAAGAGAGAGTCCATGTCTAAGAAGAGGCATGCTCAGTTCTAGAGACAGAGGTTCGATGGCTTTAAGAAGCCAAGGTTTTCAGCACCTTCTGGGTTAAGAGGTTCCAGTGTACCGTCAGAGTGGTCCCCAAGTAATGGGAGAGGATATGGTTCTTTGCCATCTAAGGCACGTAGTATAGCTTCAGTAGAAGTGACAGGGCCATCTAGGCTACAACAGCGAGACCAGTCATGCCATCTTTGTGGTCAGATCGGGCATTGGAGGTCAAACTGCCCAAGGAAAGATGTTGAAGTGACACAGCAACTGAGGCAGAATCAACAAGGGTCAGACAGACAACAACCCAGTAGTAGCAGAGGGTGAGGATGCGGTCAAGCATCAGAAATAGGATCGTCTGCTCAAGGAAGTAGAGGACGTGGACAGCAAGCAACAGCTCGATTCTACACTATGAGTCAGCCAGAGGCGATAGTCAACCCGCGAGTGGTGGCAGGTCAGATGGAGTTATTTCATTCTGATTTGTCATCTTCTTGCTTTATATCTATCCTGGTTGACCCAGGTGCTACGCACTCTTGTATCGCCCATAGTATGCTTGAAAACTGTCTTTTACCTGTTAGTTGTAAGAAAGATAGCTTGTTGTTAGAAACCCCTCTTGATGGTTCGTCAATGCTTCGAGAAGTGTGTCCATCCTGTGTTCTATCTTTTTTGGGACACAAGATACAAGTGGATCTTATACCACTTGATATGCATGGATTCGATGTGATCCTTGGGATGGATACCTTAGAGAAGTATAAGGTTGTGTTGGACTGTGGTTATAAGTAAGTAGTGTTTGATGACGGTAGGAAAAAGTGGATCTTCCAAGGAGATAGGAAGATTCTCCCGACGTGTCTAGTATCAGCGATGGTGGCAGAGAAGTTGTTATGGAAAGGATGTAAGGCATTCTTAGCTCACGTTGTGGATACCAAGGCAAAGGGTCCTAGCCTTGAGGAGGTGATGGTTGTCTGAGAGTTTGCATATGTGTTTCCTGATGAGTTCCCTAGTGTTCCCCCATCTCGAGAGATTGATTTTGAGATCAACCTGGTTCCAGGAACACAACTAGTTGTACAAACACCATACAGGATGGCTCTAGTAGAGATGGCAGAGCTCAAGAAGCAGTTACAAGAGTTGTTGGAGAAAGGTTTCATCTGACCAAGCACATTGCCTTGGGGTGCTCCAGTACTATTTGTTAAGAAGAAGGATAGATCGATGCGGCTATGCATAGACTACCGGCAGTTGAACAAAGTCACTATCAAGAACAAGTACCCGTTGTCGAGGATAGACAATCTGTTTGACCAATTGCGTGGTGCTACAGTGTTTCCAAAGATCGATATACGGTCTGGATATCATCAGTTGAGGATTAAGGAAGATGACATACCAAAGTCAGCTTTTAGGATGAGGTATGGTCACTTCAAGTTTGTGGTTATGTCGTTTGGGCTAACCAATGTGCCTGCTACTTTCATGGATCTGATGAACAGGGTGTTCCGTTCGTTTCTAGATCAGTTTGTTGTGGTCTTTATAGATGACATCTTGATCTACAGTCAGGACAGTCAAAAGCATGAACAGCATCTTCGACAAGCGTTGACTCTCCTTCACCAGCACTGATTGTATGCCAAGCTTAGTAAGTGTGAGTTCTGGTTGAAATAAGTAACTTTCTTGGGTCATGTGATAACTGTAGAAGGAGTCAAAGTGGACCCCAAGAAGGTGGAGTCAGTTGCAGAATGGGAGCAGCTGAAGATGCTGACTGAAGTTCGCAGTTTTGCTGGGATTAGCATGATACTACCGGAGGTTTATAAAGGACTTCAGTGTGATCGCATTGCCAATGACAAAGTTGATTAGGAAGGATGTACCTTTTGTCTGGGATGATCGTTATCGACAAGCTTTCCAAAGTTTGAAGGAGAAGCTGACTAGTGCTCCAGTGTTAGTACTGTCAGAGCCTAGGAAGGGCTATGTTGTTTTCTGCGATGCTTCCAGGAAGGGCTTAGGATGTGTGCTGATGCAGGAAGACCATGTGGTTTCTTTTGCTTCGTGATAGCTTAAGAAACATGAGGAGAACTATCCGACTCATGATTTGGAGTTGGTAGTGGTGGTTCATGCGTTAAATATTTGGAGACACTATCTTTATGGGGAAGTGTGTCAAATCTTTATAGATCGTAAGAATCTGAAGTACATCTTCTCGCATAATGAGTTGAACATGCGACAGCATCGTTGGATGGAGCTAATCAATGATTATGACTGTACCATTGAGTATCACCCTGGTAAGGCGAACATGGTAGCTGATGCGCTTAGCCAAAAGTCTTCTTCTCTTCCTATGAAGAAGGTACAGTTGAGTTCCTTGGTATGCCATAGATGGGATATGTTTGTCTCCTTGCGGTAGATGAATGTGTAGATGGAAGTTTCCTTGTTAGTAGGACTTTTGGCACAGATGCAAGTCAAGCCTACGTTGACATAGCAAACAGATGATACAGTGCGGTTGATCAGGTCAAAGCTCAGCTGTGAAAGAGGTGATGGGTTCCATGAGTCTGAGGATGGACTAGTTTGCTATCATGGTAGGATGGTGGTCCCCGATGTTGATAATCTAAGGAAGCTAGTGCTTGAGTAAGCACACATATCAATGTATGCTATGCATCCAGGAGTCACCAAGATGTATCACAATATGAAGGACATGTATTGGTGGCCTGGTTTGAAGAGAGATGTAGTCGAGTTTGTGGATAGGTGTGCGGTATGCCAGCAAGTTAAGGCTAAGCATCAGAAGTCGGCAGGTACATTGCAACCCCTTCCAATACCGCAGTGGAAATGGGATCACATAACCATGGATTTTATGGTTGGTCTGCCAAGGACAGCTAAGAATCATGATTCCATTTGGGTGATAGTGGATAGATTGACGAAGTCTGCCCATTTCATACCTATGAAGACAACATATCCAGCAGAGAAGCTTGCTCAGGTGTATGTATATGAAATAGTACGCTTGCACGGTGTACCAGCAATGATAGTTTCCGACAGAGGTCCTCAGTTCACGAGTCATTTCTAGGAATAGTTGCACAAAGCATTGGGAATGCAGTTGAGGTTCAGCACCGCTTTCCACCCGTAGACAGATGGACAGTCTGAAAGGACTATTTAGACTTTGGAGTATCTTCTCCGGGCTTGTGTTTTGCAGTCCCTAGGCATTTGGGACGTACATCTCAGTTTAATAGAGTTCGCCTACAACAATAGTTACCAGTGGAGCATTAACATGGCTCCTTATGAAGCCTTATATGGAAGGAAGAGTATCAGCTTTTGGGTCCTGAGTTAGTACAGCAGACAACAGAAAAGATCAAAGTGATACAACAATAGTTGAAAGCAGCACAGGACAGACAGAAGTCTTATGCAGACAATTGTCGACGATCTTTAGAGTTCCAAGTGGGAGACAAAGTGTATCTCAAGGTCTCTCCTTGGAAAGGCATGCTAAGGTTTGGCCAGAAAGGTAAGCTAGCACCCAGGTATATGGGGCCATACCCGGTCATAGCACGTATTGGCAAGGTAGCTTACAAGTTAGAGCTGTCGATAGAGTTGCACAAGTTACATTCAGTGTTCCATATCAGCATGCTGAAGAAAAGTCATCCAGATACAGGGATAGTGATACAGCCAGTTGAGGTTGAGCTTGATGAAGATGTGACCTACGAGGAAGGTCCAGTGATGATCCTTGACAAAAGAGTGAAGAAGCTGAACAGGAAGGACTTGGTTCTTGTGAAGGTTCGTTGGCATCATCGTGGCATTGAGGAAGCCACATGGGAGCTTGAGGAAGAGATGAGGAGGAAGTATCCCTCACTTTTCTCTTCGGATTTCGGGGACAAAATCCTTTTGTAGAGGTTTATGGCTTGTAAGGACCCTGACCCCCATTTTGGGCTTATCCTGTTTGCTTTGCCTAACCCTGGTGTTTAGTTGCTTGCTAATCATATTTAGTGGTGATTAGAGTTTGTTTGTGCTTTGTTGAGTGTTGGAGGTGCTACTTGCAAATAACTCAAGTCTAGGGTTGATGAGCAAGTTTGTCACCTTGAGATGTGTTTTTCTCTCTCCTTGCTTCCTCTATTGTTGAGAGGAAGGGTTGGGCTTGTTGCTTGGGTTTCTTTGGGCTTGGGTGAGCCTTATTGGGCCTTATTATGCCTTGCTTTGTCTTGTTAGATCTTGTGTCGGCCATAGGTGTGTCGGCCATGGTTGTGTCGGCCATGGGTGTGTTGCCCATGGGGTTGTATCGGGCAAGGAGTGGGTGTATCGGCCATGGACCACCTTTGACTCCTAGCTTCGTTTGTGTCACCACTCTAGTGGACACTTGGTGCATGATGCTTGCATGTGGAAATTGCCTTGGACATGTGTATGGGGCAAGTTGAGAGGGTGGTGTTGCCCATGGACAAGTGTCCCTAGGTGGACGACACATTGCCTTTTTTAGCTTAGTTTCTCCTCCATCCTCTTCTATATATGTATCCCCTTTCTCTTGCTAAGGATCCCTTTAGTTCCTTAGTTTCCCCTCTTCCTTGGTGCACGACACCTCTCCCTTACAAGCTTAGTGTCTGATCCTCCTACTTATCCTTGGAGTCTTCTTCTTCCTCTAGTGGTGGTCGAACCCTAGAGTGCCTTGTTCTTCTTCTTGTGGTGGTGTTTGAGCTTGGAAGCTTGCTACTAGGAGCTTGGAGCTTGCTTGAGGTGGGTTACATAACTCCTAACCCTAACCATACTACCTCCTTTTATGATGCATGTTTTCATATGATCATGACCGGCCATGTATGTTGCTATATATGTTTCTTGCTTAGTTTTCACCTTTAGTCTTGTGGATATAGTGATCTTGTTGTTGTAGTTGATGTTTTGTACCTTTGTACCTAGTTGTCTGAACCATGGTTTAGGTTTTCCTTGTTAAGCAATACCCCTTTCTCTTCTTGGTCTAGAGAAGTGAGTTTGAGCTCTAGTGATGTAGGCAATACCCCTCTCTCATTTTAGTTGAGAGGTGAGCCTACATTCTAGTTGCTTGGGCAACACTCTCCTCTCACCATGGATTTGAGAGGTAAGCTTTTGAATAGATGATGACCTATGTTGGGGTGGATCCTTGTGGTTGCCCGATTTGTGATAGAGGTTGTGCAAAACCCCTCTCTCTTGGTTGTTGAGAGGTGAGTCGATCTTCTTGATCAATTAGGGTTTGATGCCCTTGTGCTTGAGGTTGATGATGGCCTTGTCGGGATGGGCTTGGTGCCTTGCACGATATACCCTTGATGAGATGATGTCTGACACCTATTTGTCTTGGGTCTTGGTCTGGCCATTTTGGTTCTGTTGTGTTCAGTTGGCTTTGTGCCCAATATCCCTTATCCACCCTAGAGTTAGGGTTTGGAAGACATGGTTTCTAGACCCTTGGATGGGCTCTTGGCCGACATATGTTTCCTTGGTGACTTTTTGAGTATGTTGCCCGATACCCTCATTAGGGTTAAGTCTTGGACGATACACCATGTACAGAGGATGCCCGTTACACCCCCTTGTCTTGATATGATCTTGGCCATTATGTGATGTTAGCTTAGTTCCCGACATCCTAACCCTAGATGCTGGTCGTTATGATGCTTCATGGCCATGCACGACACCATTCTTGGGCGTCATGGGTACTCTGGCCGATAGGGTTAACCCTTGGATGATGCTGAGATGGTTGCACGATAGGGGCACCTTGGGTTACACCCCTTTGGTCGATATGGCTCATGTTGAAGGATAGTTGATAGTGAAACCTAACCCTAACCCTAGCTTGAGGCATGTTAGACCCTTGGTCGATAGCCAGGGTAGTGATGCACGTTATACCTTGGTGATGGCTGCCTGACACCTTGAGTGCTAATGGAACCTTAATGCATGTTAGAGGATGTGCAGTGCTTGGCCGATAGGCCTCTAGTGAAGGGTGTTACCCTACCCGATACCACCTTAGTGAGGGTTTCCCTGCCCGTCACACTTATAGTGAGGGTAGCAGGCTTCCTACCTAGTAGTTCTTCATCGTGAGATCGCATCTTTGTTGATAATGAACAATGGAAGTTAGTTTGCAAACATATGCTATGTTAGATTTTTAAAGATGATGCCAAGATGCTTGCTCCTGTTTATAAGGTAAAAAGCATGGATGGATGCCCATGATTTGATAGCAATAATATAACAGAAACATTATATGCTTCATATGATTATGATCATGACATGTGCATCTGCAACCCTAATAATATGATAAACATAAGAGCTATGTCTGGTGATTTTTAAGTTATCTCTTTTGAGGTGCATACTAACCATGCAGGTGTATCAGGTGAATTCATAGCCAGGTAAGGGCTATGAGGTATATATGTTTGAATAACACTGCATTGTGATGATCACTCTTGTTGATGAGATAACATGCATCACCAGTATGATGTGATAGGTCTAAGGACCTGATAAAGGCTAAGTGCCTAGTTGAGGTGTTATCCTCTGATGATGAGATCTGGGATTGTTATCCCAAGTGATGATGTAAGATGATGAGAATGCCTTAAGAGGCAGTGGTTTCCTGTGGTAAGGGATTGAGATCCCGGGATAATGTGATGGTGGTATTAATAATATTACAACCTAGCTGCCTCAACAATCCACTTAAAATATACTAACTAATTACAGTGGAGCATATTATGTAGTTTGCCCTGGCCATAGATCCATCATCGTCAGTAGTTGGTGATGGTGAAACAGGTTCTCCTGCGGGTTAACCTAGAAGCGCATATTCTTGAATATGTGTGGTTTCTCCTAGCCGAAAATGAGGAGGTTAGAGTGCAACTTCAGTTGTAGACTCCAGAGCGCGGTTTTAGGCACGTAGCTCAATATGTTGGAACATGGTGAATAGGCCCATGACTCAGGATGTGTGATGAGAGAGCATGAATGCGTTCATGGCTCTGAGCACGATGAACATGCTTGTGGCTCAGTTTCACTAGCGTCGATACTTGTACCAAGGTGGGCTAGGCAGAGGGTAGCCTGCCCTGTGGCTAAGGTCACTTAAGCATGAGACTGCGGTCCTGCTTGTTTTGCACTTTTGCACTGACCACGAGGTGGGGAGGTCATGAAGTTCGGTTCTTCCATCGACCTTTTATGGCACCGGCTTGGGTTTTGCAACCGAAGGTTGGATTTGAGCAGTACATCTCACTTCCTCAGGGTGTAATGATACGTAATTCAGCCGAATAGTATTTATTGCTTAAGGCAAAACACTGAACATTGGTTGAGGTCTTGTCTATACACTTGACCTTGTTATACCTTGCAATTACTCATATGTTCCTTATGTTATCCGGTAAGATATTATAAAGCTTATCTTGTCAATCATGTTCCATAAAGAAATACTTGGTTATATGCCTCTCGGATATCTTGGTAAGCTTGATGGTAATAACAACCTTGCTCAATATGCTACTCTTATCATACGCTTTGTCACTTATCTGTTGTTGTTGTTTTTAACCTTTTTGAGGTTTTATAGTTTCAGCGGGGAGTTATGTTTCTCGCTGGGACTGTGTGTCTCACCCTGTTGATTTACAACCTTTTTAGGTGATCGTGCTAGATGTGGTGGTGGTCGCGAGGTTGCGGCGGAGCAGCAAGAAGAGCAGTAGAAGGCAAGAGATGGATACGTTGATGTTTTGGTTGTTTTGTAGTAGAGTCCTAGAGTCATCCCTATACTCTCAGGTCCTCAGAGGTGTTTTGACGTTGTTTTATGATGTGTAACTGATGAAGCTTTGTATATCCTGCTGCTAGCCAGATGTGGCCCGTTGTGTATATATAAACATGTGATGAACTCATGTGTTGATAGGACAGCTGCTCTTATAAGCTGTGGACACATATCAAGGCTTGTAAAATGTTTATATAGCATGTCTTCTTATAGGATGAGGATCTGTATGTAATTGTTTCTTGGTTTATCTGCTTTCCAAAATCGGTTTTAATTAACCCGTGTTTTTGGTAATAGTTGGTTTATGGTGTTTTCTGCACATTTTTGTGTGGCATCTGGTTGTCTGTGTGATAGTGGGATGTGTCACCACAGATAAGGTTGAGTGTGCTGCTTGTTGTCTTTTGATGTTAGAGTCCTAGAGTCATCCCTATACACTCAGGTCTTGGAGATAGCTTAGTGTGTTTTGTGGTTGTGCTATCAATACAAGTTTTTGGCTTTTATGCCCTTTTGTTGTATATAGTTGGCAGATGTACATGTAGATGCAAGTGAAACAGATATCATGTGTGATATGTATGTTTATGGAACATGCTGTAAACATGAAATTTTATGATATATATGATAAAGATGGCAGGTTATGGATCTTTATGTCATAAGTTTTCTAATGTTGGTTCCTTGTGCAATCAGTTTTAATTTTTAGTGTTTTCCGATAATCCAGTTGTTTAGTGTTATTTCCACATTGGTTTTGAATAATATTGCTTTGTGTGGCAACGGGTGTCACATTTGGTTTGGTATCAGAGCTTTAGGTTCACTGAGTCTACATGGACCTGGGACTAGGGTTTGTATCTGTTCTTGTGTCCTCTAGACTATCTTATAGTGACTTCTGTTGACCTAGAGGTTATACATTGTCCATATTTTGATAATGACATAACCATTCCATTCATATGTATCTAATATGTGTATTAAAGATTGATGGAAGATATTAGGTACATAAAAAGGATCAAAAATCAAAAGCCCTAATTTGCTCAATTTCAAGTCAAAAGCTCTACAAGTGTGTATTTGTGGAAATCTATGTAAACGACCTTAGAAGATTTTTGTAATCACTTGTATTGATGAATTGACTTGTAACTAAGATGAGAAAATTGTTTTGGACACTAAAAACCAAGTTTTAATCACTTTAGATGCACTTTTGAAAATTGACCATAGGCAGTCAATCGGTCGAGTTGCAAACTTGAGTGATCCTCCTGGATCAGTTTTCTAAAGAAGGCATCGGTCGAGTTGTGTTTTCATAGAACTCGACTGATCGAGTACCTGACCAATTCAATCTTCATTGGTCGGTCGAGTTTCCCCAGGACAAATTCGATCGATGATTTGAATATCGTATTTGTATTTTACTCTATTGGTCGAGTTGCCTTTATTGAAACTCGACCGATTGCACCATATGGAATTTGCAGAAAAAGTGATTGTGACAGTTGGTGTGTGTTTTGAGCAAAAATAGAGTTGTTGCTTTGAGAAAAAATGGCTATATTTCGTATCTAAGTGTCCCACAACTTAAAGGGACACCCTCAACTATAAATAGGACCTCTTGGAGTTCATTCCAAGGTTTCTCATTCACTACATGCTTGGTCCTAGCTTAGTTGAGAGTGTTCGAACCCTTTGAGCCCCTTTCTCTCTCTACCTTCAAGTCAAATTTGTGAGTATGAGTGAGATAGGTTCCTTTGTAAGAGAGTTACTCCTTGTATTTATGTAAAGCTCTCCTCCACCATCTTCCTACCCCCTTTCCTTATTGAAGAAAAGTCTGAAGATCTTCTCCGAGTGAAGGAGAAGAAGTTGTTGTTCTTCAACGTTGAAGAAGGCAAGGTGTTCCAGATCTCCAAGTGAAGGAGATAGGCAAGGCAAGCGCTCAAGAAGGATAGGTAATCCCTTGAAGGCCGAAGACTTGAAGAAGGAGTGGGTAAGTCCATGTTGATGGCTAAAGACTCCATGGTTCAAGTGGGTAAGCTCCTTCTATAGGTTGAAGATCCTTGCTTGAGGGACTAAGCCCTTGGATGTTGTGGTTTTATCTTGTAATCTTATTATGGAATATAAGAGTACCAAGATTGCAAATCCTAGAGATTAACCACCTCTAGGTAGTGGACTGACATTGATCCTAGTTAGGACATGGAACCACTCTAAACCACCTTGTCCAAGTGCATGCTCTTCCTTATCTCTTATCTTTTCTATGCTTCCCAGTTAAGACATAAAATTGTTGTTTGTTTGAGTTCCTTCACTTAATATGATTTGGTGGTCTAATCCATTTTGTGAGAATTGTGAATCTCTATTCACCCCCCCCCCCTCTAGAGCCCTTGATCCAACAAGTGGTATCAGAGCAGATCTTCTCCAAGTTACTTCTACAAGTAGGATAAGATGGGTGATTTAGCACTTGGATCCCTCAACTTGGAAGGAAGCTTCTCCATGCGACATCCGGTCTTCGACGGCACCAACTTCCTCTATTGGAGGAGAAGAATGTAGTTCTACCTCTAAGGTGTGAGCTATGAGATGTGGAAGGTGGTGCACCTCAAGTATGAAGATCCAAAGGGGGAAATCTCCACATGGACGGAAGCCCAAATGAAGCAAGCTCAACTCAATGCCAAAGTTGTGAGCATCATCTATGCAGCCCTCACCCCATCCTAGTTCAACCGGATCTCCTCTTGGGACACCACACATGAGATTCGGAACAAGCTTTGTGTCACCTATGAAGGAATGGAGCAAGTGAAGGAAGCCAAGATCTACATGTTCGGTGGTCTTCTTGAGAACTTTAATATGGGTAAGAATGAAAGAGTGGTTGATATGTACAGTAGGCTCAATGTCATCATCAATGGATTGGTGGCCCTTGATAGTGTGATGGAAAAAGGCACTATCAACTCCAAGATCCTAAGATCTCTTCCAAATATATGGGAGCCCAAGGTTACATCCATTGAAGAAGTGTACAAGCTTAGTGAATTGTCAACCGAGGAGCTGGTTGGCAACCTTCAAGCCCATGAACCAAGGCTTGATAAGCAAGAAGAAGAAGAAGAGATAGAAGAGGAGTCCAAGAAGATCAAGGACACAACCTTCAAACCTCAAATTGAAGAGATGGTTCGGCAGCAACAACTTGCTCTCAAGTCCCCTACTCCCTCCTCAAGTGAAGATGAAGGCCCAAATGAGCATGAAGCAAACTACTTAAAGGGCAAACACTTCAAGGGGAAACCTTCTTCATAAACTCCTAGATGTTATGAGTGTGGCCAAAAGGGCCATTAACTGTCCCAAGGCTAAGAAGAGCCATTACAAGAGCAGCCACAAGAAAGACAAGGAGTACAAGAGAGAAGTCAAATACAAGAGAAAGGAGAAGAAAGAAAGAAGAAGCAAAGATGCAGCTCATGTAGCTTGGGAGGAGTCTTCCTCAAGCTCTTCAAGATCCAAAGATGGAGAATGCCACCTTGCTCTCATGGCCTCTACAAGTGAAGATGTAGGTGAGGTAAGTGAGATAAGTGAGGTAAGTGAAGTCAATTTGCATGAATTATCTAAGGAAACTCTTATTGATATGCTTAATGATTGTCGGTCATCTTTTATTAAATGCAAATCTAAAAGGAAAAGACTAGGCAAGATAGTAGATGATCTTTATGCTAAAATTGAGATTCTTGATAAAAAAAGAAAAACTTCTCCTTGATAGCATAGATTCTTTACAAGGGAAATTTCTTGACCTTGAGCTTTAATACAATGGAGTAGAGGTTGAGAATGGTGTCTATCTTAAGACTATTGTAGATCTTAAGGAAGATAACCAAAGATGCCAAGATGAGATAGATGTTCTTAAAATTGAAAATGTAGAACTAAATCTCATTGATGAAGCTAGGACGTAAGAAATTCATGTCTATCAAAAGGAAAGTATGTTGCTTAAATCTGAAAATGCTAAGTTGCTTGCTCAAGTTAATGATCTATCATCTAGACCTATTTTGCAAAGTAATGAGGTAGCTAGCACTGCTTTAGAATGTGATTCTTTTCATACAAAATCCCTCTGTTTAGAGGCTGACATATTGCATGCTAGAGATGATCTTGCTAGTTTATCTTCTACTGTCATTAACCTTAGTGTTGTTAATGCTAAGTTAAGAGCTTCTTTGCAAAAGTTTCTTGTGGGAAAGAAATCCCTTGATGTTGTCCTAGAACACTCTACCAAACAAATTGGTACTAGTGGTTTAGGATATGATGGGACTACTCCCAAGGGTAAGAACAAGAACAAAAGTAAGGGTAAGAAGAAGAGTGTGGAACCTACTATCTTCCATGGAGAGACTTCCAACTCTAAAAACCCTATGGTATGTGTTCATTGTCAATGTGATGATCATTACTCTACTTATTGTCCTTACAAGCCAAAAGGGACCAACCCAAAGATGAAATGGGTTCCCAAGCTAACCCCAGATCCTAAAGTTTGAGTTGGGTACCGACATCCTTCTTTCATGCAGGTCAAAAAGAGGTGGATTGTTGATAGTGGATGCTCAAAACATATGACAAGTGAAATCAGCCATTTCAAAAAATTCATGAAAAAGAAAGGAGGGTCGGTAACTTTCGGGGACAACAAGAAAGGTAAGGTTATAGGTGAGGGTGATGTAGGCAACGAGCTATGTATCAAGAATGTTTTTCTTGTTGATGGCCTACATCACAACTTGATAAGTGTAAGCCAACTTTGTGATAATGGATATCTTGTTCTGTTTACATCTTTAGAATGTTTGCTTCTAGATTCCCTCACTTACAATGTCATATATAAGGGAACTAGAAATGGTAATCTTTATGTTATTGTGTTTGATGCTTTAAAGCATGTACTTGATAGATGTTTGGTTGTGGATAAAAATGATATATCTCTTTGGCATCGCCGTTTGGGTCATGTGAATATGCATCAAATGAAGAAATTGAGCAAAAAGGAATTGGTTCGGGGACTTCCTAAATTGGATTTTGAAAAGGATGAGGAATGCCAACCTTGTACACAAGGCAAGCAAACCAAGTCCTCCTTCAAATCCAAAGGAGTTCTTAGTACCAAAAGAGCTCTTGAGCCTCTTCATATTGATCTATTCAGACCAATGAGAATGCAAACGCTTCGCGATTCTAAGTATTGTCTTGTGATTGTCGATGATTTCTCTCGTTATACTTGGACTTTCTTTCTCATTTTGAAAAGTGATACGCTTGATATTTTCTCAAGCTTTTGTAAATGAGTTGAAAATGAAGCTTCTTTCCAGATTGTTTATATTCGTAGTGACCATGGGGAAGAGTTTGAAAATGATCTTTTTGAGTGTTTTTGTGAAAAATCTGGTTACTCGCACAATTTCTCTTCTCCTCGTACGTCTCAAAAAAATGGGGTAGTCGAGAGAAAGAACCGGTCACTTCAGGAGACGGCTCAGACTATGCTACTTGAATATGACATTCCTAAGAAGTTTTGGGCCGAAGTCGTAAGCACCACTTGTTTTGTGTAGAACTGAGTTTTTACACATCCTTCTTTGAAGAAAACCCCCTATGAGTTATGGCATGGTAGAAAGCCATCCATTGATTTCTTTCACATTTTTGGATGTCCTTGCTTTGTTTTGAACATGAAGGATTCTCTCGACAAGTTTGATCCAAAAGCGTACAAGGCTTTCTTCCTAGGCTATAGCACTACAAGCAGGGCTTATAGAGTTTTCAATATTGAACTATCTAAAATTGAAGAATCTATCAATGTTAAGTTTATTGAAACTAACCCTATTGTTGGCAAGAATGTTGTTGATAATGATGTTGCAGATGACTTGATTCCTATCTTGAAAGACCTCAACACCTACAACAAAGGTAAGCAGGTGATTGAAGTAGAGGATGAAGAAAAGAAGGATCTCACTCCTCGCTTTGCAAAGAATCATCCCAAAGAGCTAATCATTGGCAACCCATTTGAGAGAGTGAAGACACGAGCAGCCTACAATAAAGAACAAGCAGACAGTGCCTTCATCTCACAGCTGGAGCCAAAGAACATCAAAGAAGCTCTTGGTGGTGACGAGTGGATCCTAGCCATGCAAGAGGAACTAGAGCAATTCGAGAAGAATCGTGTGTGGACTCTAGTGCCAAGACCAAGTGATAGAAAAATCATTAGCACCAATTGGGTCTACCGTAACGAGCTTGATGAACAAGGCAAAGTGGTAAGGAACAAAGCAAGGTTAGTGACACAAGGTTACAATCAACAGGAAAGTATTAACTTTGATGAAACTTATGCTCCTGTTGCTAGACTTGAATCTATTAGAATGCTACTTGCCTTTTCTAGTTATAAAAATTTCTTGCTATATCAAATGGATGTTAAAAGTGCATTTTTGAAGGTACAATCAAGGAGGAAGTATTTGTTGCTCAACCTCTGGGCTTTGAAAATGACAAGCTACCTAATCAATGTTTATTTGTTGCAAAAAGCTCTCTATGGACTCAAGCAAGCACCTCGAGCTTGGTATGAGAAATTAAAGAACTTTTTTTTAGACAATGGCTATGTCATGGGAAAAGTCGATTATACTTTATTTCTAAAACACACTTCTAGCAATTTTCTTATCATTCAAATTTATGTTGATGATATCAATTTTGGTAGAATTGATCTTAATCTTTGCAAGGAGTTTAGTTCTCTTATGCAGAGTGAGTTCGAGATGAGCATGATGGGTGAGTTGACTTTCTTCCTCGGCTTCCAAATCAAGCAAACCAAAGATGGAGCACATGAAGCTGATGGACACACTCATGTCCAACACTGCCAAACTTGATAAAGACAAAGAAGGTGAGAAGGTAGATGAGAAGCTCTATAGAGGTATGATTGGAAGTTTGCTTTATTTAACTGCCTCTAGACATGATATTATGTTTAGTGTTGGCTTGTGTGTTCGCTTTCAATCAAGCCCTAGGAAATCACATCTAATTGCTGTTAAGAGGATTTTTAGGTACTTAGCCAAAACTCAAAATGTAACATACTCGAATTGAGACGTATGTATTAAATCTCTCTTATTTTAAGGTCATATTCCATTATGTTAACATACAGCATATTTCAGACAATACAAAGCACATTATGAATAATTGGTGTTATGGATATATAAATACCCTTAGTATTTTGTATGCAAGGTAAAATAATTATAATACACTCAATAACAAGACTTAAGGAACACATATACCAAATACCATGCTTGACTCTAATTTGACATCCTAAAATATTCTTAGGGGTATAAAATGAAATGAATCAAATTAAAGTGTAATAAGTGTTAAAATGAGTAAATACATTAGATGTATGTATGGTATACAAGTAATGAAATCTTTTAATTAAACATCTTCAAAATGTGAAATTGATGGCACCATTGTATTTCTCACATGTTAATTGGTCTACTTATCAATTTTGGTATCAATCGGACTTCAATTGCCCAACCATTTATTAGTTTGAATTCCTAACTAGTATACACCCTTGTATTCATGTTAATTACTTTTCCATGCCACTGGTTCTCTTTGTCTATGAGACTCGATCCCTCCTCTTGACGCGATCAATGCATTCTCTCGTATCTGTGAATCGCAGACGGCCGGTAGGGTTGTTTCTTTCTCTTCTCTACCTCCCCTTTCTTCTTCTCCCTTGATTCCTTGCCTCCTCTCCACTACCCCTCTTCCCTTCCTCTCTCTTCTAGTAGCACACAGAATCCTAGCACCCCATCTTCACTTTCACCTAGCCCTTGATAGAAACGCAGCTCCAGGATGAACCCAGAATTGCCAGGCGGTGCCTCTACCTTCTCTTCTTCTTCCTTCTACTTCCTGCTAATCTGCCATCCTTCATCTGCCCAGCCTCCTTGTTGAGAGGACGCCGCCAGCAGCCGCTAGGGATAGAGGCTATGGTGGTACCATAGTGGTGGCACTGCCTTCCTCTTCGCCATCACCCTACACCCTGACTCTGCCTCTGCCCGCGCCCGACCTTCACCAGCCTCAACCTCACGCCCATACGTGGCCAACGCCAACTCCAGGGGCCACAACAGCCTCCTACACCTGTCTGCACTGTCGTCAGCCATTTCACTGGCATCTGTTGTGTCATCATCCCTCGCAGAAACTTCCACACCACCTTTCACCTCTTACTTTCATCCTGACATCCCCTCTTCACTACTTGATCTAGAGGCAACTAGGTTGCATATCAGAAGCTTCTGCTCAGTGTACAACTAGCCTCCCTCCATTGGTGTCACCATTACATCACTGCCTTCATAGTGGCAACGTTGCCGGTCAGATGCAGTCCCTCTCCAGTAGAAGACCACCTCGCCAGCAACCCGCAGCCGATGACAACCAGAGGAACCCATCACCCATGCCCTTCAACCTTCATCGACTCAGTAGTATCCCCACATGGTTGTCGGCCTTGGCAACACCCTCTCTCCATAGATCTGTTGCTACCATCCTCTCTGATGGACATGCAACACCATGGCCGCCACACGGAACCCCAACCCTACATCTTCGACGGCCGACAAGCAGTCTTTGTGGCTGGTGACATAGGAAACCACCAAAGGAGAAGTAGCATGGATCTGAAGCATGTTGCGACATCAAGATCTGACCACATGAGACCTTCCATGGACACCGACACCCTACTCTTCCTTTCTCACCATCTCCATATTCCGCCTTACCCTTGTCTCCTTTCTTCACCCCTCAGCCCCACCCCCAGTCTGACCTCACCATCAAAGACCCACAACGGTAGGTAACTGACCACTCACATCACCCATAACTCCTTGCCAATCTCTACCCTACCTACTCGTCGACAACCTTCAACTATCAGTGATGCCACCAATGAGTCATACTCCTCACATCACTGATCTAGCAGATGGACTCTTCAACCGTCCCTTCACGATCACAAGAGATCGAGAGAAAGGAGATCCTTGCCCACACCCCTACTTTATCTATACAAGTACCCTGACACCGCAGGCCTCAGTACAAGGGAACTCAAGGGTGTTTGTTGCCTCGTGCCATACTATGTGCAACATAGATCGTCTCTCATTTGCCTCCAGCATGAGGTGGCCTAAGCCGACCTCAGTCCCTTAGCAGTCACCAAAGGTCCACCAGCATCCATAGGAAATGATGAGGAAGTCAAATACTACTCCACAGATCATGAGTCTTCATCAAAGATTCGGTAAACATCCTCTTCAGTTTTCGTTACGACTCTAGCAAGTCAATTGAAGATACTAGTCCAGATAACATTTATTGCATTAGAGAATAACAACAATAATAATCAAAATGTCTCAGTCACATGGTTTACATATGTAACTGTACCA
Organism: Alisma plantago-aquatica; assembly: GCA_963693085.1. NCBI lineage: Eukaryota > Viridiplantae > Streptophyta > Magnoliopsida > Alismatales > Alismataceae > Alisma > Alisma plantago-aquatica. The sequence goes on along the minus strand of OY856409.1, from coordinate 1,058,956,520 downwards.
TTTCTTACTAATTGTATATGTGTGTATGCAGTAGGGTAATTAGTCTGGTATGAAACAAGTTAGCAATCCTACTAGTTTATTATAAATGACGTACATAATTAGTTATCAATGCAATATGTAATGTTATATATGATAATACAATGAAACCTACCACAGATATGTAATTAACTGGCTCACCTTTTGCAACCCATATTACATGTATCATTAGTTGATTCCTAATGAGAAACTATTACTACCAAATATGTTAGGGCCCTAAACCCTAGATATAAATATGGAGTATATTTTTTATAAAATACATGGTAATTAATGAGTCACTTAAATCCATGCATATTCATAATCTGTTTAAACAAAAATTATAAGGGAAGGCTATACTTAAAGGATTATGATGTGGATATGCATGTAATCCTAGTTGACTATACTTGAACAATATGCTACATATAGTGAAAGAGGAAGATTGCATGACCTAACTTTACAGAATATGTATTATTATCCGCACATATATGTAACCTAGACATCATAGGGTTATGTATCTCAAGATGGGTATAATAACTAAGACATATATGTAATGAACCTTATGACTACTTTATAGGATTAAGAGCTATGATTTATCATTACATGATCCGGACTAATATAAGAACAATATGAAAATCTTTAATAGGAAAATATGCATATACCAATTTTGGTTTGACTAACATATCATATGTTCCTAGGATGAGTATTTGACTTTGGGGACCAAGCATAATTGTTGATTTAACCATTAGTCTGTAAGACAAGGTATGTACATCCTCTATTTTGTTTTTTACATTATTTGACTGAAGCCTACATTCATTTAATGAGGCATCTCTTGAACTATTATTCTCCTTGAAAATCCAAATGCTTGGACATTTATATTTCCTGATCTTAATACATCATATATTTGTGGTTGTTGAAATACTTTGTTCGTATGGGTCCTTGACCCCACTTTCTATGATTGCCTTTTTATGAAAAGTTGACTAAAATGCTAGTCTTGCCTCTCTATTTTATGCATGCTACATGTTTGACTAGAATATCTAGAATAGTGGTACTTATGTACAACCATACTTATATAGGGCGTGTGTATTCTGCCCGGGGTGTGCTTTTCCACCCTTATTTCTTTTACCTATTTTAGGTATATTTAGTCTACATTGTTATGCATGCAAATATTTATTGCTTCAGTTGAGATTTGGTTAAATGCTATGGCAAGACATTTTCATCTGATGCTTGTATTCTAAATCTTTATATGCCTCATTTCTTTTGTTATATTCCTTTTGAACTTACCTAATTGCAACTAGCCCCCTTCTTTGTGGGAACATCTCTTTTGCCACTTATAACCCTATATAATGCCCAAAGTGTTTATTATATGTACATACTCAGCTCTTTGTTGATCTCTATGTTGTCTCCTATGCTTTGGGTGATGTTCACTTCCACCCAGATTTAGGTACATTAGAAGACAAGATGCTAAAGGATTGAATATATGGACTAGGACATTGAGGATAGCTTGGGATAGTTGGTTTTCCCTCTGCAACTGGCCTTATGTGTTTGTAGGTGTTACGACCCCACCTTCCGGTAACCCCCAATTAAGGGAGACTGAGAATTCGAAGCCGCACACATAATTTCCAGATCAAGGTTCGGTAATTAAGCAAGAACAATTATTAAATTTTAACAGACTAAACTGGAAAGTTGTAAGAAAATAAACTTTTGCATACCTTTTGAAAACTTGGATCTCTAAACTTCTATCCACATACGAATTCTACTCTAATGAATCCTCCTTGTATTTTAATCCATGTATTTCACAATATGACAATTTACTGTTTGTCCTTTTGGCTTTGTACCTAAAACGCCGACAAACAAAACGTCGGTCAGCATAAAGTCGGTAAGTGGGGGGAACCAATAATCGTGCAAGTATTCATAACAGTGTATTGCATCCAATTACCATTTAGCAAACAATTTTACATTTTAAATATAACTACGCGATCCATGCATTCCCTATCCACTACGTTGTCCCTACAGTGGACCTAGATACTACTTTCCTTATACTAGCTCCCCATTAAACCCCTCATGGTCCCGCATGTATATGAACCAATTTCTAGGGTTGAGTCACATGACACTACCCATAAGTAGCCCACTCCTTAACTCATGGCATGCTAAAGGGTCTCATGGCACTACACTTGGTAGCCCAATTTCTAACCCACGATAACCTAGACCTTACTCTAGGTTATCCCTTTTTAGCCTTTACAAGCCACAGAGGTGGATTTGGATCTAGCCAGTTATATATATATTCATAGTGATAATCATAGTCACTTTATAGTTGCATGAAATAAAAGACATCCAACAGTTATTTTCAAGCAACTGATAAACATGTTCAGAAATCACCGTGAAACTAAAGGGATTATTCATAAGCATAACCACATACATGTTCAGTAGATTTCACAAGCTAATATCAATTCCAACCAAGAAAGCCATCCAAGCAAGTAGTTCAACCACACAATCAAGAATCCTAAAAAACACATGTACTCTATTTACTATACACTTTATCAAGATTCTTTCTATTCAACTTGAAATTACTTCCTAGGGTTTCTGTATCCATTTTAGGGTTTTGTTTGCAATTAGGGTTTACCTTCATCTTTTACCATATTAAACCCTAATTATCTCATCTATTCTTCAATATTAAGGTTATCTTAACAAAATATAACCCTATTTTCATATTAAAGGCACCATTAACCATCGATTAATTTCATTAAGCTTCTTTTACATTAAAGCTAATATTTTTATCCTTTTAATCCATGACAAGATCATTATACGCCTCTATCATCAATTCAAAGTTCATTAGGGTCTAATTAACATATGAACTCGTTTTGCCATCAATTCTACCTTTTATTCATGACAAAACCCTAATTACTACTTTTAGGGTATTTATCCAGAATTAGGAATCTTTGTACTCTAAAAAGATTAGAACCATCATATCTCAGCTTTGTACATGAATTTGACCAATTAAAATCATTAAGGATCGTAATTACCAAAGTTAGGGTTCAAGGTTCATTAAATCATATGGAACCTTAAGTTAATCAAATTATGTATGAAGATCATCCCTTTAGATCTAATATGCCATTTTTATTAACAATAGGTTAATGTCTATTTTTAACACTCACATAACCCCTTTCTAATTCCTTAATCATCAAAGGTTAGGGTTTTTCATTGATTAAACTATTAAAGATAGAATCTTGATATAATTTTTGAATAGGAAGCGAAATTAGGCTTCAACAATAATTTCTTTGTGTTCCTCTTGTTCTGAGGATCAATTTTCATATATTACTTGTCCTAATTGGAGTTGCCAATATTTAATTATGATTTTTTCAAGATTTCACTTACTTGGGCCAATCAGGACGTGCCACGTCACCTATCCCATGCAAAGCGGGTCGATATTGAAAATATAACCAATTTATGAGTTTGCCCCCATGTAAGTCGGTTGTATCTTCAGCCCACGGAGGGCAGAACCGTCCAACGACCTGTAGGTCATCTTCCTCCCCGCGATGGCACACTGTGTCACCCTAGTTGCACCTCGTGCGGCCTCTCCTTCCTCTCCTGGACCTCGACAACCACCGGCATTGGTCCCTTCCACTCCGTCATGCCCTGGTGCACCTGGGGCGCCTGCCATACTCGGCCAAAGCGACGAATTGCAAGCGTGGTCAACTGGCGTTTCTCAGTTGGTCATGTAGCCTGTTGCGGGCGTCTGTGCGAGGTTGAGTGGAAGCGGATGATGGCGGATCGGTCCTCGATTGCTGTGGGGGCGTCCTGCTTCCATTAAGACCTCCACACCACACCCTGGTTCCCTCGGATAGATCTATACCCTTGACTAGGGTTTGCAAGAAAAGTAGATGAAGAAGAGAGGGATGGCTGCGTGGGACTTCTTTTGGCACTAGCCAGGGACTCTATCCTTTTATAGAGGAAAAGAGCAACGCCCTAGGAAACTTGCTCACAAAGACAATAAGGTCCCTTCTCAAAAGGAAACCTTCTTTCTCTTAAACCTGCATGAGATTTCTCTTTATTTCTCTTTTATTTTCCTCATTGGTATTCCTTTTAACATTAGGAATCATTGGGATACAAAATCCCACTGAGGATAACTCAATTCCACCTTTTTCCACTTATTTTCCACATTTTATCATTATTTTTAATTTCTTTCTTAATAAGGAAATACTTAATTGATCTTTTCTTTTCTTATTGCATTCTCTATGCAACTTTGGACTCCTTTGAACCCAAGAGGCACAAAATACATCCTTGTATTACATTCTTTCGCCTTCCAGAGGTTTCCACATTATTCTTTTCTCAAAAACTCAATTATTCATTTACTAATTTAATAATTGAATTTCCTTTCTTTATTTCCTTGTTGTTGGGCCCAATAGCCAATAAAGCCCACAACACAATTATCAAGGCTATTGTAAATGAAATCCATTTATTCAAAACAAATTATATCATTATTTTTTCAATTATCTTTAATATGATAAATTACATTTCTCACCAATTGAACCCAAAAATTGGGGTTGTAACATCCTTTCCCTCTTACATGATTTTTGTCCTCAAAATTCTTATCAAGCAAATAAACAATTCAGGATAAGACTTTTCCATGTCCATCATTGGCACCTATGTGGCTTTACCGTACTCATGGTGCTACCAAAGAACCTTTATCATCACATATTCTTTTCTCTGAGTTCTTTCATCCTGGCGTCTATAAATTGCACAGGTAACTCAGGCCATTTCAGCCTCCCTTGGGGCTCACTAGGTTCATTGCTCAGCACATGGTTTGGGTACCTCACATAGTGCTCTAAATTGGACACATGGAACTCATCACACATTACTTTATCCTTAGGGGTAAGATCAAACTTAACCTTCTCCACCAAACCATCTCAAATGAACCCATGCATCGGGGACTTAGCTCTCTCTTAGCTGTAACTTAGAGGGGTCGGATTTTCATGTCACATATTCTCCCACTGTGAACTGTGTGTCAGTCTACTTTGCATCTGCTCATGACTCCCGTCGTCTCTAGGCTCCTTTCAGCCCTTGCACGATCAAAGCGACTTCATCTACACACAATGTGGTCCTTTTCTAACCATCACGTGGTCCTTTCACCAACATCACCTTACTGAAGTGGTGACCAACACAACCTCCCTTACAGAGCTTCTTTCAATCCTGATACTGGCTATGGTGGTTATCATCACATCTTTCATAGGACAAGAACTGTCTCTAGATATCACCCTGAATGAGCACACATGCTCTCATCAGACCCTTTAGTCTAGATCATACTATCCATTAGTTAGAGGTGATAAACTGTACTAACATAGAGTACTTCATGTTTCTACTTCCATCTCACGGAAGTGAACCTTTAGGTTATACTCAAGAACTTTTGAACTCACATCATGGTGTAGTTGAACCATCTCTCTCGTATGTAGTTCAACCAGATTTGTCCCTTGACATAACTCTTTCTTTCTCATGCCATCTAGGTAAGGCGATCTACCATAACCCACATTGCATCTTGACCTTCCTTGGTCTAGGGAAGACTTACAACCTCCATAGTGATGAACTCGCTTTCTCTTTTGGGGACTTTTTATCCATTATATTAATGCACTGGGTTACTGGTGTTCGTCCTTCACCCTCGGCTTACATGGCCATATACCCCATGCAACTTTATCTTAGGTATCTATAGTACTACTGTAACTTATTATATTGGTAGTACCACGGTGTATGGTGATCTTCAATCATGATTTCCTGTATGTCATGATTCCTCAAGATCGATTCCTCAGAAACCCTAAACCACTCTAGTCGGGGTTTCATCATCTTCCTTTCCAAAGAAGTGCATTTGAGGTTCTACAACCATCCCTTCATTATATCAAGGACTAGACTGGCTAACCAAACAACCATTAACTTTTTCAACATATCTCGTTAAGTGTTAGCCAAACACATCTCCTTTCCAAACTTAGGGTTAGCCTAACAACCTCTTCTAACCAAACTAGGCAGCTATATCTCAATCGGAGCATCCATTACCACTTCACATCCTTAGGTATTAGGTAACATTGAAGACATACACTTCCATGTATTTCACTTATCATCTCAAACTCAAACTCTAAGTCTATCTTTATTGAGAACACCTAGATCTCATCTTCTTGGTGATCAAACTCAACCTTGTATGACTCATATCTCATGATAAAAACATCCTCATAAGGTGACCACCTCATTCCTCTTAGTGGTTGCAAACCATCCGTGTATCATTCACTTTCTCAGGGTATGTTATCTTCTCTGTCCCCATATCACGTGGCAATGTTCCAACCCACATCATCTCTATCCTTGGTGTATGGCATGTGTACTGTCCTATCTCTCACTCCCATAACAAGAGGAAAAAAGCATTTGGCTGCAGTCCAAATACAGAGTTCTTCCTATTCCAAGAGTAGAGAGGGTACATCCCACCTTGCCAGTACACCTTTAAATCTAAGTTGAAACGTGTCGTTTATGCCTCTATATTACAATCGTCTTGATATCAAAGTTACCTCCATGGAAAACTGGTTTCGAACCTACTTGGGTCCACACATATTCCTTGGTCATCACCTCTAGGTCTATAGGGTGTCGACACTTTTGGGGTCATCCCTCTTCCCTTATGCATTCAGAGAGTGCCCTACTCATCTGCCCTTTGGGTCCCATGAGTTCATGAAGGTGATCAATCTCCTAACCCATGGCCCTCAGACAATGATAGTTGTTACCTCCCGACCCTATGGTCATGTGCAACTAGGAAATTAGGCAGCTCCTACTTCCATCGATCTTATCCCTACCTGACCCTAGGATAGACTTAGGATTCTCTTATATTACATGTTCAACTTAAAACCTTACCCAAGCCTTCATCATCTCTCTCTGCATTTAAGGGCTTACTTTCATCTATTCATAGGGGTCATGGAGACCTACCTACCTTGGCCAGGCCCCTATACCGATTACCGTCATGGTAACACATCCACATGCACTTAGAGATGGTTATCTATGGGTCTATAGGTTCATTCTCATACCATGTACCTTTCACTTAGCTTCTCAAGATCCTATGATACCTCTTTAGGTTAACCTGGACCCAAAAAATAGGTATATACCCTACCAAAGGGTCCCTCTCCCAGGATGGGAGGAAAACTTCACCTCGATAACAAAGGCCACAAACGTCCTTGGGTCTAACATGCTTAACCCTAGCAAGCTATGCAAGGCACAAGTAGACCACCTACTAAACCATGTTAGGTCATACTTGTTCTCATCCTCCATATTGGATCAAGATCATACCTTCCCATGTCATCAACTTAGCTATGAGGGGTTTATCAAACATACCTTTAATCTTAAGGGGTTTCCCTTTTCCTCTATACATGAGGAGTACCATGCTCGAAACTATAGCAACTTAATTCTCGTCATGAGCATTAGGCACACCACTTCCCCTCTTAGGCCTAGGAACCCTAGGTTCAATTTTGGGTGTCCAACTGCATGCTCAATCTCTTAACCACGAATCAAGCATGTCCAAGGTATGTCATGTACTCCCATGATCCTTTTATATAAGGAGCACCTCATAGATAAGTCCTCCTCAAGGACAACCAACTAGGTATAAAGCCTCACAACTAGTTACTTAAATCTCCTCAGGGTCTAAGGCACTCTTTGTCTCATCTCAGCAAGTAATCACTTATACCATAGGTACCAGAAGCATTATCCTCTCTCCAGGGTTTGGTTCCTCTAAAGGCAACCAATATATCACCATCATTCAGGGATCAAGCATGAGGTCACCACTTTCATCCACTTAGGCCGCATCATTCTCAACTCCCCACTTTTCCTCATATCTTAGAGTCTAGGTTTACAACCTTCTTGCTTGGGGTCCTACTCTTCCTCTCTATAACTAACCCTACAAACAATTTTACTATGTGAGACTCTCTCTCCATGAAGGTGGGTCAAGCTTACAAGCATTCCCCTTAAGATTATGTCTTCTCAAGGTTATCCATAACCCTTTTTTCTTGTCTCATAAGCTATCCATCCTACTTCCTTGGCCAGGGTTTTAACCTTCTGCTTATACTACTAATGTACTCTAGGTGCCTACTATGCCATGCTCATATAAGCTCATGGGGTTTCCATGGGTTCTTCTCTAACCTCATTAATGAAGGAGCTATCCTTCACTCTAACATGCACGACCCTTCCCAAGGTTGGGTCGCTAAAGGTACTCGGTCATCCAACCTCTCATGGCTCATATGGCATCCAAGGCATGCCCACACACCTGGTCCATCAAGACATCTAACTCTTCGTGTCATCTCTCTCTCTAACCTTCACTTAGGGTTAGGGTTAACATCATCCTTAGATGATGATGCCAGGTCTCTACTTATAATGGAGATCTCTATCTCTAAGACTAACTCTCTTATTTATCCTCCTGACAAGAAGGTCTAGCCTCAGGTCTCTTCTGAGGGCATGACAACTTATGTCATATGACCTAAGCATGTATCTATCTTTTAGTTTATGCTTAATCTATTAAGCTTATGTCCATGACATCTTATTTAGATGCTTCTCATTAATTTTGTGGAGGATTCCTTAAACCTTATCAACCTTACCCATACCTCAAGAGGGTGAGGAGAAGAGAGAAAATCCTAATCCTTAAGGTCCTTAATAGAATTTGAGTTGAGAAGGTATGAATAAGATGAGAAAGTCCTAAAGGTATCTTATTTCGATTCATACCCTAAGACTTTGGCCAGGAAGTCACACGGATCCAGGAGTCCTCGTATTTTGACTAGCGGTGTGGAGGAAAATATTGCCAGCCCCCGGTCGTGATCCTTTTCTAGACACCTCCGTCTTTCGGGTAATCCTCTAATAACTCCCTTGGGTTCTATGGAGTTTGTAAAATTTAATAATTATTACTGGTTAAGTGAGGAACCTACGCTCTGATACCAAATGTTACGACCCCACCTTCCGGTAACCCCCAATTAAGGGAGACCGAGAGGTCGAAGCCGCACACATAATTTCCAGATCAATGTTCGGCAATTAATCAAGAACAAATATTAAATGTTAACAGACTAAACTGGAAAGCTATAAGAAAATAAACTTTTGCATACCTTTTGAAAACTTGGATATATAAACTTCTATCCACATACGAATTCTACTCTAACGAATCCTCCTTGTATTTTAATCCATGTATTTCACAATATGACGATTTACTGTTTGTCCTTTTGGCTTTGTACCTAAAACGCCGACAAACAAAACGTCGGTCAGCATAAAGCCGGTATGTGGGGGGAACCAATAATCATGCACTTATTCATAACAATGTATTGCAGCCAATTACCATTTAGCAAACAATTTTACATTTTAAATATAACTGTGTGATCCATGCATTCCCTATCCACTGTATTGTCCCTGCAGTGGACATGGATACTACTTTCCTTATAGTATCTCCCCATTCAACCCCTCATGGTCTCGCCTGTAGATGAACCAGTTTCTAGGGTTGAGCCACATGGCACTACCCGTAAGTAGCCCACTCCTTAACTCATGGCATGTTAAAGGGTCTCATGGCACTACACTTGGTAGCCCAATTTCTAACCCACGATAACCTAGACCTTACTCTAGGTTATCCCTTTTTATCCTTTACAAGCCACAGAGGTGGATTCAGATCTAGCCAGTTATATATATATATATATATATATATATATATATATATATATATATATATATATAGGTGTTCATTCATTGCCCGCGTGGGTAGCATGGATTTTCGCTACCCTGCAGCCAAAAAAGTAACTCTCCTAGCTAAGAAAGTAACTCTGCTGTAAAAAAAGTAACTATGGTGTCAAAAAAGTAACTCTGTTGGCCAAAAAAGTAACTCTCTACAAAATATACAGCAGATATATAAGGACGGGTTTTTTTATTTTGGAGGGGCAAATGATATTATTTTTGGCTCAAATTTTTTGGAGAGCTAGACAAAATAGTCCTCTACAATTTAGAAAAAGAAAATTTGAAAAAAAAACGTGATCGGAAGGCTGGGCGGGTAGCTACCCGCGCGGGCAATAAAGATGAGCCCTATATATATATATATATATATATATATATATATTCATAGGGATAATCATAGTCACTTTATAGTTGCATGAAATAAAAGACATCCAACAGTTATTTTCAAGCAACCGATAAACACGTTCGGAAATCGCCGTGAAACTAAAGCGATTATTCATAAGCGTAACCACATACATGTTCAGTAGATTTTACAAGCTAATATCAATTCCAACCAAGAAAGCCATCCAAGCAAGTAGTTCAATCACACAATCAAGAATCCTGAAAAACACATGTACTCTATTTACTACACACTTTATCAAGATTCTTTCTATTCAACTTGAAATTGCTTCCTAGGGTTTCCGTATCCATTTTAGGGTTTCATTTGCAATTAGGGTTTCCCTTCATCTTTTACCATATTAAACCCTAATTATCTCATCTATTCTTCAATATTAAGGTTATCTTAACAAAATATAACCCTATTTTCATATTAAAGGCACCATTAACCATCGATTATTTCATTAAGCTTCTTTTACATTAAAGCTAATATTTTTATCCTTTTAATCCATGACAAGATCATTATACGCCTCTATCATCAATTCAAAGTTCATTAGGGTCTAATTAACATATGAACTCGTTTTGCCATCAATTCTACCTTTTATTCATGACAAAACCCTAATTACTACTTTTAGGGTATTTATCTAGAATTAGGAATCTTTGTACTCTAAATAGATTAGAACCATCATATCTCAGCTTTGTACATGAATTTAACCAATTAAAATCATTAAGGATCGTAATTACCACAGTTAGGGTTCAAGGTTCATTAAATCATATGGAACCTTAAATTAATCAAATTATGTATGAAGATCATCCCTTTAGATCTAATATGCCATTTTTATTAACAACAGGTTAATATCTATTTTAAACACTCACATAACCCCTTTCTAATTCCTTAATCATCAAAAGTTAGGGTTTTTCATTGATTAAACTATTAAAGATAGCATCTTGATATAATTTTTGAATAGGAAGAGAAATTAGGCTTCAACAATAATTTCTTTGTGTTCCTCTCGTTCTGAGGATCAATTTTCATATATTACTTGTCCTAATCGGAGTTGCCAATATTTAATTATGATTTTTTCAAGATTTCACTTACTTGGGCCAATCAGGACGTGCCATGTCACCTATCCCATGCAAAGCGGGTCAGTATTGAAAATATAACCAATTTACGAGTTTGCCCCCACGTAAGTCGGTTGTATCTTCAGCCCGTGGAGGGCAGAACCATCCAACGACCTGTAGGTCGTCTTCCTCCCCGCGACGGCGCACTGTGTCGCCCTAGTTGCACCTCGTGCGGCCTCTCCTTCCTCTCCTGGACCTCGAGATCCACCGACGCTGGTCCCTTCCACTCCGTCGTGCCCTGGTGCACCCGGGGCACCTACCATACTCGGCCAAAGCGACGAATTGCAAGCTTGGTCAACTGGTATTTCTCAGTTGGTCATGTAGCCTGTTGTGGGCGTCTGTGCGAGGTTGAGTGGAAGCGGACGATGGCAGATCGGTCCTCGATTGTTGTGGGGGCGTCCTGCTTCCATTAAGACCTCCACACCGTGCCCTGGTTCCCTCGGACAGATCTATACCCTTGACTAGGGTTTGCAAGAAAAGAAGATGAAGAAGAGAGGGATGGCTGTGTGGGACTTCCTTTGTCCCTAGCCAGGGACTCTATCCTTTTATAGAGGAGGAGAGCAACTCCCTAGGAAACTTGCTCACGAAGACAACAAGGTCCCTTCTCAAAAGGAAACCTTCTTTCTCTTAAACGATCATGAGATTTCTCTTTATTTCTCTTTTATTTTCCTTATTGGTATTCCTTTTAACATTAGGAATCATCGAGATACGAAATCCCACTGAGGATAACTCAATTCCACCTTTTTCCACATTTTATCATTGTTTTCAATTTCTTTCTTAATAAGGAAATACTTAATTGATCTTTTCTTTTCTTATTGCATTCTCTATGCAAATGTGGACTCCTTGGAACCCAAGGAACCCAAGAGGCACGAAATCCATCCTTGGATTACATTCTTTCACCTTCCAGAGGTTTCCACATCATTCTTTTCTCAAAAACTCAATTATTCATTTACTAATTTAATAATTGAATTTCCTTTCTTTATTTCCTTTTTATTGGGCCCAATAGCCAATAAAGACCACAACACAATCATCAAGGCTATTGTAAATGAAATCCATTTATTCAAAACAAATTATATCATTATTTGTTCAATTATCTTTAATATGAGAAATTACATTTCTCACCAATTGAACCCAAAAATTGGGGTTGTAACAGTAGGTGTTTACCTTTTATTTTATTTTTCATTCCACCTTATATGGTGAGGAATAATTGTACAATGAAAATTTTGTAACTGTGTAATAGTTTTGTTTCCGCTGCTTATTCATTATCATGCTCTGTGATATGCACCATTTGAGAAATGAATGAAATTCCTCCTTTCCTTCTTACCTTTTGGTATGTTTGAGATTGAATGGACTTATTCTTCAATTCAGTGAAGAGTGGATCCCCTATCGGGTCCCACTCTTTACAAAATGGTATCAGAGCCTAAGTAGTCGGTAACTTGATTATTTCAAGTTATCCTAAGATGACCCTTAATTAGGTAGGTGACCCTTAGAGGTTATTGGAAAACAGATTACCTAAAGTAGTAGAATACCAATTAGGGTTTTAAAACCCTGATTATTTTGGGCACTTACACTCCTCAACCCACCAATGTGGACGGTAGTTAGCCTCTAGTAACCCTTAACACCCATTCCCTCTTTATCGGGATGGGATGAAGCCACACATAACTGACTCTTGTAGTGTTGGTTCACATGTCATAATTTTCTAGGATTCTTCCTTAGAGCTATGAAATGTGAGTTGATTGAATAGTCATAGATTGAAATTACCTTAGTTCTCACCTTAACCCCTTCTATTTGTTGTTACCTAGCACGCCTCACATACATCCATTTTGGGTTGAGCATGCGTGAAAAACAACATAAAACCCTGATGTAATTTCTAGAGTTGAGATTAATTCCTTGACACTATGTGATGATTAGAATTAACTCTATTATGGTTAGGCATGACTTTCCCTCTACATGGAGTACCTCATCATAGTTATTCCCCATGGCCATTTATCTAATGGCAGGGTACCGATCTCGTTGAGCTTGTTATGCCTCAAACGTGAGAATTGTTTGATGAAAGTTATAACTTTTGGTAGATATCCTTAAGTGTTCACCTCTCTAACCCAAAATAGTGCACTTAGTTTACCTAGTGATTTATATGAGTAGGTTGACTATATAGGTTACCTTATCATGGGAGGAACAATGGATGTAAACCAGCTAGTGATGGGAATAAATCCATCCTATAACATTGGGTAATTTTATGACTTCATTAGGTCCCGAGATGAGGCATTTTGAATTATGATTAAGAGTGACATGGGTAATGGTGTATGTCATGCATTATTAGGATTTGATAGATGTTGATTGTGTGTAATAAGAAGTTGTTGCCCTCTAGACATGATATTATGTTTAGTGTTGGCTTGTGTGTTCGCTTTCAATCAAGCCCTAGGAAATCACATCTAATTGCTGTTAAGAGGATTTTTAGGTACTTAGCCAAAACTCAAAATGTAACATACTCGAATTGAGACGTATGTATTAAATCTCTCTTATTTTAAGGTCATATTCCATTATGTTAACATACAGCATATTTCAGACAATACAAAGCACATTATGAATAATTGGTGTTATGGATATATAAATACCCTTAGTATTTTGTATGCAAGGTAAAATAATTATAATACACTCAATAACAAGACTTAAGGAACACATATACCAAATACCATGCTTGACTCTAATTTGACATCCTAAAATATTCTTAGGGGTATAAAATGAAATGAATCAAATTAAAGTGTAATAAGTGTTAAAATGAGTAAATACATTAAATGTATGTATGGTATACAAGTAATGAAATATTTTAATTAAACATCTTCAAAATGTGAAATTGATGGCACCATTGGATTTCTCACATGTTAATTGGTCTACTTATCAATTTTGGTATCAATCAGACTTCAATTGCCCAACCATTTACTAGTTTGAATTCCTAACTAGTATACATCCTTGTATTCATGTTAATTACTTTTCCATGCCACTGGTTCTCTTTGTCGGTGAGACCCGCTCCCTCCTCTTGACGCGATTAATGCATTCTCCCGTATCTGCGGATCGCAGACGGCCGGTAGGGCTGTTTCTTTCTCTTCTCTACCTCCCCTTTCTTCTTCTCCCTCGATTCCTTGCCTCCTCTCCACTGCCCCTCTTTCCTTCCTCTCTCTTCTAGTAGCACATAGAACCCTAGCACCCCATATTCACTTTCACCTAGCCCTTAACAGAAATGCAGCTCCAGGATGAACCCAGAATTTCCAGGCGGTGTCGCTACCTTCTCTTCTTCTTCCTTCTACTTCCTGCTAATCTGCCATCCTTCATCCGCCCAACCTCCTTAGTGAGAGGATGCCACCAGTAGCCACTAGGGATAGAGTCTATGGCGGCACCACAGTGGTGGCGCTGCCTTCCTCTTTTCCATCACCCTACACCCTGACTCTGCCTCTACCCGCGCCCAACCTCCACCAGCCTCAACCTCATGCCCAGACGTGGCCAACGCCAACTCCAGGGGCCACAACAGCCTCCTACGCCTGTCTGCACTGCCGCCAGCCATTTCAGTGGCATTTGCTCTGTCATCGTCCCTCGCAAAAACATCCACACCACCCTTCACCTCTTACTTTCATCCCGACATCCCCTCTTCGCTACCTGATCCATAGGCAACTAGGTGGCATATCAGAAGCTTCTGTTGGGTGCACAACTAGCCTCCCTCCATTGGCGTCACCATTACATCACAGCCTTCATAGTGGAAACATTTCTGGTCAGATGCAGTCCCTCACTAGTAGCAGGCCGCCTCGCCAGTAACCCACAGCCGACGACAACCATAGGAACCCATCACCCACACCCTTTAACCTTCATCGACTCAGTAGTATCCCCACATGGCTGTCGACCTTAGAAACACCCTCTCTCCATAGATCTGCTGCTACCATCCTCTCTGATGGACCTGCAACACCATGGCCGCCACACAGAACCCCAGCCCTGTAGCTTCGACGGCCGACAAGTAGTCTTTGCGACCGGTGACATAGGAAACCACCAAAGGAGAAGTCGCATGGATCTGAAGCATGTTGTGGCATCAAGTTCTGACCACATGAGACCTTCCATGGCCACCGACACCCTACTCTTCCTTTCTCACCATCTCCATACGCCACCTTACCCTTATCTCCTTTCTTCACCCCTCAGTCCCGCCACCAGTCTGACCTCACCATCACAGACCCACAACAGTAGGTAGCTGACCACTCACATCGCCCAGAACTCCCTGCCAATCTCTCCCCTACCTACTCGTCAATAGCCTTCAACTATCTGTGATGCCACCAACGAGTCATACTCCTCGCATCACAGATCTAGCAGATGGAATTTTCAACCGTCCCTTCATGATCATAGGAGATTGAGAGAAAGGAGATCCTTACCCACACCCCTACTTTATCTATACAAGTACCCCGACACCGCAGGCCTTAGTACAAGGGAACTCAAGGGTGTTTGTTGCCTGGTGCCATACTATGTGCAACATAGACCATCTCTCATTTGCCTCCAGCATGAGGTAGCCTAAGCCGACCTCAGTCCCTAATCAGTCAGCAAAGGTCCACTAGCATCCATAGGAAATGATGAGGAAGTCAAATACTACTCCACAGATCATGAGTCTTCATCAATGATTCAGTAAGCATCCTCTTCAATTTTTGTTACGACTCTAGCAAGTCAATCGAAGATACTAGTCCAGCTAACATCTATTGCATTAGAGAATAACAACAATAATAATCATAATGTCTCAGTCACATGGTTTACATATGTAACCGTACCATTTCTTACTAATTGTATATGTGTGTATGCAGTAGGGTAATTAGTCGGGTATGAAACAAGTCAGCAATCCTACTAGTTTATTATAAATGACGTACATAATTAGTTATCAATGCAATATGTAATGTTATATATGATAATACAGTGAAACCTACCACATATATGTAATTAACTGGCTCACCTTTGGCAACCCATATTACATGTATCATTAGTTGATTCCTAATGAGAAACTATTACTACCAAAGACGTTAGGGTCCTAAACCCTAGATATAAATATCGAGTATATTTTTTATAAAATACATGGTAATTAGTGAGTCACTTAAATCCATGCATATTCATAATCTGTTTAAACAATAATTATAAGGGAGGACTATACTTAAAGGATTATGATGTGGATATGCATGTAATCCTAGTTGACTATACTTGAACTATATGCTATATATAGTGAAAGAGGAAGATTGCAAGACCTAAATTTACAGAATATGTATTATTATCCGCACATATATGTAACCTAGACATCATAGGGTTATGTATCTCAAGATGGGTATAAGAACTAAGACATATATGTAATGAACCTTATGACTACTTTATAGGATTAAGAGCTATGATATATCATTACATGATTTGGACTAATATAAGAACAATATGAAAATCTTTAATAGGAAAATATGCAATACCGATTTTGGTTTGACTAACATATCATATGTTCCTAGGATGAGTATTTGACTTTGGGGACCAAGCATAACTATCGAGTTAACCATCAGTCTGTAAGACAAGGTATGTACATCCTCTATTTTATTTTGGGCATTATTTGACTGAAACCTACATTCATTTAATGAGGCATCTCTTGAACTGTTATTCTCCTTGAAAATCCAAATTCTTGGACATTTATATTTCCTGATCTTAATACATCATATATCTGTGGTTTTTGAAATACTTTGTTCATATGGGTCCTTGACCCCACTTGTTATGATTGTCTTTTTATGAAAAGTTGACTAAAATGCTAGTCTTGCCTCTCTTTTTTATGCATGCTACATGTTTGACTAGAATATCTACAATAGTGGTACTTATGTACAACCATACTTATATAGGGTGTGCGTATTCTGCCCGGGGTGTGCTTTTCCACCCTTATTTCTTTTAGGCCATGATCCTATGGTGTTATGGCCCTATTTTAGGTATATTTAGTCTATATTGTTATGCATGCAAATATTTATTGCTTCAATTGAGATTTGGTTAAATGATATGGCAAGACATTTTCATCTGATGATTGTATTCTAAATCTTTATATGCCTCATTTCTTTTGTTATATTCCTTTTGAACTTACCTAATTGCAACTAGACCCCTTCTTTGTGGGAACATCTCCTTTTGCACTTATAACCCTATATAATGCCCAAAGTGTTTATTATATGTACATACTCAGTTCTTTGCTGATCTCTATGTTGTCTCCTATGTTATGGGTGATGTTCACTTCCACCCAGATTTAGGTACATTAGAAGACAAGATGCTAAAGGATTGAATATATGGACTTGTACATTGAGGATAGCTTGGGATAGTTGGTTTTCCCTCTGCAACCGGCCTTATGTGTTTGTATGTGTTTACCTTTTATTTTATTTTTTGTTCCACCTTATATGGTGAGGAATAATTGTACAATGAAAATTTTGTAATTGTGTAATAGTTTTGTTTCCGTTGCTTATTCATTATCATGCTCTGTAATATGCACCATTTGAGAAATGAATGAAATTCCTCCTTTCCTTCTTACCTTTTGGTATGTTTGAGATTGGATGGACTTATTCTTCAATTTAGTGAAGAGTGGATCCCCTATCGGGTCCCACTCTTTACACAAAATTTTGGACTATGGTATCCTAAGTCAAGGGACTTTACTCTTGTAGCATATAGTGATGCAGATTACGCGGTTTATTTGGTAAAGTGCACAAGTGGCACTTGCTTCCTTCTAGGACCATGCTTGCTGTCTTGGTTTTCTAAGAAACAGAGCATCGTGGCATTATCAACTACCGAGGCTGAATACATTGTAGTCGGCAGTTGTTGTGCCTAGGTCCTATGGATGAAGCAAATGCTCCAAGACTTTATCATACATTGTGATGCTTCTCCTATCTATTGTGATAATACTAGTGCAATCGATCTTTCTTATAATCCTATATTGCATAGTATAGCTAAACATATATACGTTCACCATCATTTTCTTCATGACCACATTGCTAAGAAGGATATCTATATCACGCATGTGGACAGAGAAAAATGGTTGGCGAACATTTTCACTAAACCTCTAGCTAGAGAGCAATTTAACTTTATTAGATCTAAACTACTCATTGTTTCTTTGGATGATATTGACATGTTGTCTAGCTAGTTGTTTTTATCCTATATGTCTGGCTCATGCTTTCCTCATCTTGCTTGCCTAAAATTTGTTTAAAATGTGCTTAATTTGCTTGTTGACATGCTTAGTTCACTTGTTTTTGGGCTTTTCTCGAATTTCTTGGTTTTATCGCAAAATAGTACCCAATGATGAGTGATATGTGCCTAAGTATGTTCAATATACATAATAGACTCAAAAAATGAATTTAATTGGCATGCATATGGCTAGAAATTAAGTTTGATGGTTTTAGGTCAGGTTGACCATCG
The DNA here is from genome assembly GCA_963693085.1 of Alisma plantago-aquatica. Classification (NCBI taxonomy): domain Eukaryota; kingdom Viridiplantae; phylum Streptophyta; class Magnoliopsida; order Alismatales; family Alismataceae; genus Alisma; species Alisma plantago-aquatica. The sequence goes on along the minus strand of OY856409.1, from coordinate 1,058,937,869 downwards.
GTCGAGTTTCCCCTAGGACAAACTCGACCGATCAGTGGTTGAGAGTTGTTCTCTAGAGGATCAATCGGTCGAGTTTCTGACTCTCAGAACTCGACCGATCCGCGGGTTGAATCAAACTTAAGTTTGGATCGGCCGACTATTCTCCCTCTCAACTAGAGAATAGACGACCGATTCCTCTTCTTCTAGCCCTAAGCTCTCACCCCATCCCTAAACCTCCCTGCCCTAGCCCTTTCTTGACCTAGATAGCTCAACCTAGACCTCCCCAGTTGCTCCCTGGTGGTGTTTGGATGTCTTTTGAGGTTTGTTTTGTGTGTTTGTTCATTTCTCTTTCTCTTTTTTGCCTCCATGGCTTCCCAAAGGAGAAAACGACCTGCCCCAAGCAATGCACCTTTGTCCTCTTCATCTAATCACTTGATTCCCTTCGATGATACCTCTTTTGTCTCAATAGAGGTTGTTAATAAGTATAAGGACCTTCTTCCTAGGAGACCTTTTCCTTTTTATGCCTTGTTTGAGCCAAGCCCTAGGCGTCAAGCGGTTATTGATCAAGTTGCTAGGTTGCTTGTCGTCCACCACCTTTCCACCTTGGTCGTCGAGCGTGACTACTTTCATAATTCGATGACAAGCACAAACGCAGTTCATGAGTTCTACACTAATTTGAGTTGGAACTACGACTCCCTCGTACCCCCGTTGAATTCTCAAGTAATCCTAACCTCGATGATCGTGGGTAAGCGTTTCCAAATCTTCAAGGATATTTTAAATGTCTTCTTTTCTGGAGATGAGGAAAACGATACTTGGCATAAGGATTATGGTGAGTATTTTGATCTTTTGGACCCAGAAGTTTTCTACAAGAAAAATGAATTAACTCTTGCTAACATTCATCACTACTTGAAGAAACCTGACGTTCCATATAAGAAGAAGAGAACCCTACCTTCCTCCTCCCTAGATCTCAAGAAGCGCATTCTGGCTTTAGTGATCAACTGCAACATCCATCTGAAGAAAAATCAAACGGATATTGTAGAGAACACTGCTGTCATTATGTATTGCATCCTAGAGAACATCGGTGTCAAGTGGGCCAGATACATTCTACACCACATGAACTGCTTTGACACCGGTAAGAACACTAAAGGCACCCATCCCCCCTACCCTGCCCTGATCTATGGTTTGTTTCAGTCTGCCACTGAGAAATCACTCTTTTCTGACTTACATTACAAAGTAGCCAGGAAAGGTGTATGTATTAGTGAAACCACGATTCAAAAGTATGTGCATGTGTTTGCTTCCTCCACCCCTGGTGCTTCTCCCTCCACCTCTACCTCTACAGCCCCTGCCTCCTCTACCCATGCTCCACCTCCTCAGCCCCCTCCTCGACCTAGTCGTGCTTCATTCCATGTATCTAATGAAACCCTTATGGGCTACATGATGCACCAACAAGCATACAACCAATAGGTCCAGGAGCACCTGCATCAGGATTTGTGTTCTATCATGTTGACCATGAACCTATCTTGTGATCACCCCTACCCCTCCTACCGGCCCTACCCCGATAGTGATTATGCTTCATAAGCATACAATCATTACTATGCCGCACCCGAACCTTCCACTGTTGCTGCTCCTCCACCCTTCGCTGCTGGTATTTATGCTCCCACCTACCTCATGTTTCCTGTTGGCCCCCTGGCCACCTTGCTTGCCAACCTTGGAGACTCTACTCCATCCTTTCCTCAGGCCAATGAGCTTCATGCTCTTGGTATGTCTTGGGCTGAGCAGAATGCTTGTTGGCCCGATCATGTTTTTGGTCCTCCTGTTGATGAGGAGATGCCTAACCAAGATGACGATGTTGAGGTTGATGATGATGATGACAGTGATGGCGAGGATGCTTTTGATGATGGTGATGGTGATGGTGATGGTGATGGTGATGGATCTGATGATGAAGGCACTACTGCTGCACCTTCTGATGGAGACAAGAACTATGAGCCTAGAGTTGATGATGATGATGTCACTGATATCAATAGTTTAGATGTTTAGCTTGTTTCTTAATTTTTAGTCTAGCATGCTGATCATATACATCTTTCTAGGCTATTTTGTAGAAGAAACATCTGGGCACATTATCTGAGCTATACTATTTTATCTTCTTTTTTTTCATCGCTTCTTGCTTGTAGTTGCTTTCATGAGAACATGCATATGAGTTGTAATAGATGTGATGTGCACTCTTGCTTTTTACTCTAATATATCTTATGCGTTGGTGCCATCTTTCACCATATTTTGATTATGACTGAGATTGTATGTTGCTTTCGTCTCTATTTGCCATATGATATGAGATTGCTTGTATGATTATCTGGTGGATTGTATTTTGGAGAAGACATGGATATATTCTCTTCTACCCCCCCCTTCTTTTTGATAATGTCAAAAGGGGGAGAGAAATTTTCAATGTCTTGAAACTCAATCATATTGTTATTCGTTGTTATAATACTACTTATTGCTTATAAGATCCTTTTCTTTTTCATTTACTATTTTATCATGTGACTTATAAAGGACCACATAGTACATATACGTTATGATTGCTATGTGTAGAAGACTAACCATGCAGGTTAGAGGAATCATAGATTGAGGGGGAGTAATTCACATTGTTCACATCTTGAATCCCCTTAATTCACAAGGCAAAGGTATAACTTCCATATCCTTTTCAATATGTTTGAGGAATGGTTTGTCATTGTCAAAAAGGGGGAGAATGTTGACCTAGAGGTTATACATTGTCTATATTTTGATAATGACTTAACCATTCCATTCATATGTATCTAATATGTGTATTAAAGATTGATTTCAGATGTTAGGTACATGAAAAGGATCAAAAATCAAAAGCCCTAATTTGCTCAAGTTCAAGTCAAAAGCTCTACAAGTGTGTATTTGTGGAAATCTATGTAAACGACCGTAGAAGATTTTTGTAATCACTTGTATTGATGAATTGACTTGTAACTAAGATGAGAAAATTGTTTGGGACACTAAACATAAAGTTTTAATCACTTTAGATGCACTTTAGAAAATTGACCACAGGAAGTCAATCGGTCAAGTTGCAAACTCGACTGATCCTCCTAAATCAGTTTTCTGAAGAAGGCATCAATCGAGTTATATTTTCACAGAACTCGACTGATCGAGTACCAGAACAATTCGATCTTCATTGGTCGGTCGAGTTTCCCCAGGACAAACTCAACCGATGATTTGAATATCGGCTTTGTCTTTTACTCTATCGGTCGAGTTACCTTTATTAAAACTCGACCAATTGCATTGTATGAAATTTGCAGAAAAAGTGATTGTGACCGTTGGTGTGTGTTTTGAGCAAAAATAGAGTCATTTCTTTGAGAAACAAATGGCTATATTTTGTATCTAAGTGTCCCACAACTTAAACGGGCACCCTCAACTATAAATAGGACCTCTTGGAGTTCATTCCAAGGTTGCTCATTCACTACATGCTTGGTCCTAGCTTAGTTGAGAGTGTTCTAACCCTTTGAGCCCGTTTCTCTCTCTACCTTCAAGACAAATTCGTGAGTATGAGTGAGATAGGTTCCTTCGTAAGAGAGCTACTCCTTGTATTGATGTAAAGATCTCCTCCACCATCTTCCTACCCCCTTTCCTTATTGAAGAAAAGGTTGAAGATCTTCTCCGAGTGAAGGAGAAGAAGTTGCTATTCTTCAACATTGAAGAAGGCAAGGTATTCCAGATCTCCAAGTGAAGGAGATAGGCAAGGCAAGCACTCAAGAAGGATAGGTAATCCCTTAAAGGTCGAAGACTGGAAGAAGGAGTGGGTAAGTCCATGTTGATGGCTAAAGACTCCATGGTTCAAGTGGGTAAGCTCCTTCTATAGGTTGAAGATCCTTGCTTGAGGTACTAAGCCCTTGGATGTTGTGGTTTTGTCTTGTAATCTTATGATGGAATATAACAGTACCAAGATTGCAAATCCTAGATATTAACCACCTCTAGGTAGTGGACTAACATTGCTCCTAGTTAGGACGTGGAACCACTCTAAACCACCTTGTCCAAGTGCATGTTCTTCCTTATCTCTTATCCTTGCTATGCTTGCTAGTTAAGACATCAAATTTTTGTTTGTTTAAGTTCATGCACTTAATATAATTTGGTGGTCTAATCCATTTTGTGATAATTATGAATCTCTATTCACCCCCCCCCCCTCTAGATCCCTTGATCCAACAACTTCTACTTATATAGAAAAAGAAGAAAAGCTCAAAGATGTGTGGAGAACATGAAGAACACGTTACTGAAACCAGTTTTGCTGCACCAGGTGGTGGTGCAAGGAACTAGGCATGAGAAGATTGGGTGCCTGAGGTCCCCCAGTTCGACCTATCCATGCTTGAGAATTCTGCCTTTCAATCTTTTTTTGGGCGGTTCATGGCTACCATGATGCATATGGCGGATAGGGTGCTCGCACCTCAGTCTAGGGCACCCGTTTCCAATGCGGAATCCTCAATCTCTGGGAATGCTTTCGAGCGGCTTAGATGTGTTGGGGTAGTAGAATATGATGGGACAACAAATCCAACATATGTGGACCTCTGGTTGACAGATCTAGAGAAAGCCTTCAAGATCCTTAGTATCCTAGAGGTTGATAAGGTGAAGCATGCAGTATACCTTCTGAAGGGGAATGATGGTCATTGATGGGCCATAGAGGAGGAAAAGATGCCTGGAGTTGGTATAGGTTGGGAGGAATTCCAACATGATTTTGTCAGTCGGTACTTTCCTCATACCTATATGGACAAGAAGATCATTCAAATTGAGAGGATCTGGTAGGGATCCATGTCGATTAATGAGTATGAAGCAAAGTGTATGGAGTTGTTGAGGTTCTGTCCTTACATGGCTATTAGGATGAGGAGAGAATCTGACATTTTAGAGAAAGGATTGAACATTGAGTTGTCAACGTCGGTGGATTCCTTGGAGAACAGAGAGCATTTGCTATATTTGTTGAGTCAGTTCAAAGGATAGAGAGGTATGTGGTTGAGAAGAGAGAGAGATAAGTGTCAAGAAGAGGCATGTTGAGTACCAAGGACAATCATCAAGTGGCTTTAAGGAACCTAGGTTGACAGCACCACCAACACAATAGAGGTCTAGTGCACCGACGCAGTGGTCACCTAGTAAGGGTAGGAGCCATATTTTTTCACCTGCAGGTAGGGCTATAAACGGTGCGGGTACGGTACGAGTATGATCATACCCAGAACCATACCCACTTAATTTTGCGGGTACGGGTACGGGTCTGGACCCGTATTAATAAAAATCAGACCCGCACCATACCCGGACCCACATATCATGAGGGTATAAGGTGTGGGTCCACGGGTATATGGTTCTACATAGATTGTTATATCCTAAAATACCAAAAGTATCATAGTTATACAAACATTATATTTAATATGTTCATCTATTATCATTGTTTGTGTATCTGTCATAAATAAATCATGTCCATCGTTTAATCAAAAAAATGATGTTTCATTGCTTCAGTAGTATTTTGTTACTGGATCGTCACACAAAGATAACATACATCTCATTGAAACTTGAACCTTACATCATTCGAAACCATATGATATACAAGAAACAGGAAGCAAAAGATAGTATCAACTACAGTCAGAGACAAAATAAATTAAAGTGACCTTTTTGGAACTTTGGGTTTACTCGGGAAGCACTAGATGCTGGAAGGATCTGGGACGGTAGCAGGACTTCTGTGCTTCCGTTGACGTATGAATCCGGAGGTGGTTGGGCACTGTCACTAGTGGCTAGGTGTTGTTAGTGTCATGGGTGGCATTTTCGGTGGGTGTCTGATTCGGTGTGTCGGGGCTGGAGGTAAGATCGCAAGAGTTGGATGCCCATCTAGAGTAACAATGTGTGGAATCTGAGCGTCAGATCGAGCAAGAGTTGAGTCTTGGGCGGCCGCAGGGGACTCGACAACGTGGGCAAACATGGGCGTGCTGGACTCTGGAGCTGGTTGGCCTAGACTCTGGAGCTCATGTCATCGTTGGTAGGGTTGCAGGGGCGGCTGTGCTGGCTGGTGTTGATGGACCAGTTGCAGTTGCCCACCGGAGTGCTAGAAGCTGAAGGATAGTCGGTCGGAATCAGGGCGTGGTCGACCAGACCAGACGGAGGGAGATTGGCCACTGGGATGATGGAGTCGAGGTCCTAGGCTACTGAGCCGGAGGTTGGAGGTAGCGAGCCGTAAGATCAGAGAAGATTACTGTGAGAGCAGAGAATGTGATGGCCTAGTGATGCTCTGGATCGGCTGGGACCTAAGAGCGGCAACCCTAGACCAAGCGTTGAGCAGATGCGGCTAACCTAGAAACCCTATCTTGTGTAGTCATTTCCGCTGACACCAGAGAGAGTGGAGAACTGTGAAAATATGAATCGAGTTACCGAGTAACCGAGATGGGGTAAATGTTTAGAAGAACAGACTAATCTGAAAGCAGAGGCACATTGACCGTTAGATGATGTCTAGGTGGTCTTTTGACCATAGATTCTGACAAATATACATGTGTATATAATATATATATATATATATATATTTACTAAGGTGGGTACACTGGTATAGTGGGTACGGGTACGAGTATACCCATTACTAGAACCGCTCTAATACGGGTATGTAGGTAAGCGGGTATGCGGGTATGCGAGTCTAGAAATCTGGACCCATGACGGGTTTTAGCGGGTAAGGGATTGCGGGTACACGGGTAGACCCGTACCCATTTACAGCCCTACCTGCAGGAGCCCAGAGTGATGTATCACTATAGGTGATAGGGCCACCTAGGCCTTGGTATGAGAGCAAGATGTGTTATAAGTGTGGACAGATCGGGCATACTAGACCGTTTTGCCCTGTGAAAGATGATGAGGTAACCCAGTAGTCGAGGCAAAGCTAGAAGTGCTCATAGAGATAGCATTACAACAAAGTTGAAAGAGGTCATGGACAAGCATCACATGTTGGTTCCTTAGGATAGGCCAGAATGGATGAGGACAACAACATGCGACGGCTCGACTTTTTGCCTTGAGTCAATCAGAAGGAGAAGTCAACCCTCAAGTTGAGACATGTCAGATGTAGTTGTTTCATTTTGATATGATCGCATCTGCTTATATATGTTATGGGTTGGCCGAGTGGGATCTCAAGGAAGATATGAGGAGGAAGTACCCCTCTCTTTTCTCTTAGGATTTTGGGGGTGAAATCCTTGCTAGGGGCATATGGCTTGTAAGACCCTTGACCTAGTTTTGGGGTAACCCTATTTGATTTGGATTAATCATGTGCTTAGAACCTTTCTCTAATCTTTTGAGATGTAATTAGGGCTTTTGGATTGCTTAAGTTTCAAGTTTGAGCTTGTTTGAATGTCGTTTGTGCTTTATGTGCTAGTTTTGGTGCAAAATGCAATTTACCCAAGATAGGGGTTGATGTGCGATTTGTCACCTCAAGAGTGATCCTTCTCTTTCTTGACATCATCTAGAGGATAGAGAAAGAAGTGGTCACCTTGTGTGAGCCTTGGCTGAGGAGTGTCACCCTTAGTGGTGATTAGGGTTTTTATGGGTGTTGAGTGTCTCGACCAATGTGTGTTTGGTGTGTTGTCTCGACCTAGGGTCGCGAACTAGGTTGGCTTTAGTGGGTTTTGTGGTCAAGACACCCCCTCTAGATGTTGGGGTCGTGACCAAGGAGGTATAGGGCAGTCTTGGGTCGAGATGGTGGTCCTTACATAGGTTGTCTTGACCTAGGATTTGTGGAGGACCCTTGTGTCGACCATGTGGTGATGATGGTTGGTGGTGTCGTGACCATGAATGGTACACCAAGGGAGGGTTGCAATTGTGACCATGTGAGTGACCAAGGTGGTTGAGACCCAATCTAGAGTGTATCACCATGTCTTGCATGAATGGTTAAGGTGGTTGCATGTGGTTGCATGTTGGTCCCTTGAGTGGACAAGTGTCCCTTTGGTACCTTGGAGTGTTGACACATCATCGCTTGCCTTCTCTCTCATATTCCACCTATATAACCCCTTATCTCTCCATGCTTGTAACCCTTTAAGCCCTTCATCTTCTTCCTTCTCTTTTGCTTGTTCTTGGATCTTGGTGGAGCAAGGAGATCTGACCTTGGAGCTTGGTGACCAAACTCTTCTTGCATGCAGTGCTTGTGGTGACCATAGCCCATCTTCAACACTTGGTAAGTGTTTACCTTCTTTGATGGCATTTCTTTTGATCTCCTACCTCCATCTTCCTCTCTTTTCTCAGCCCTAGACCATGGTTCCTCCATGGTGGTCGTTTTGGGAGAGAAACTCCTCATCACAAGGGGTCATAGACCATGTTTTGACAAGGTAGACCCAAGTGTGAGGAGGGTTTCTTCTCTCTTTCTCTTTTTCATTCGGCCTAGATATTTTTTCTCTTTTTTTTGTTATCTTTGATGTGGTTACCTTATTGTTCTTTAGGTGCTCTTGTGACTGAGAGTGGAGCCTTTGGTGGAGCTTCTTCAACCTTTGGATCGTGTGCTTGGAGCTCTTGATCTTGGAGCTTGGAACCCTTAGTGGTGATCTTCTTAAGGCAAGTTATATAACTCTTTGCCCTCTCTATTACTTGCACTCTTTCATACATTCAATATATTGTGTTCTCTTTTTAAAATGGTCCCCTAACATGATAGTAGATGATGATAGTCTCCAGAACTTGTTTGGTGGTGATTACCTTGCTTGGTTTGGATGAAACCCAAAACCCTAAGTTCATATATCTAATTTTGATGATTGTGGTGTTATGATGATCTTCCTCTATCCTTTTAACCTTGAATTTGCTCACATGCATGATGTTAGAGTATCTAGATGTAATGAGTATTTCACATTCTATTTTGGGTGCCTTAAGCATAGTTTTACCTATCTTGCTTGAGATCCTTTCATGGTGGATTCATGACCCATAACCTAGGGTTCTTGGTGATTGTTTGCATGGGATTTTCTTTTTTTAATGATCATGGTTTTTCCTTAGTCTTGTTTCTGTTTTGAGACCAAGACATCATCCCTTAGGGTGGTCGAGACACCTACCTATGTTGGTCACGACCATAGTTAATCTTGGTCGAGATGCTTTCCTTTTGATGGGTTGTACCTAGTGTTGATGGAGGTTGCGATACTTGAGGATTGATGGTCATGTTGACCCTTGTTTTGGTTTGGTTGTTGCCCTGGTTTTGGTACTTGACCTTGCCCTAGTTTTGGTCATGACACACCCTTGAGAGAGGTCATGATATGTGTTCATGGGTCGCGACATGATGCCATGGCTTGGGGTCGAGACTGCCATGTCTGTTCTTGAGGTCGATATACATATGATCTAAGGGGTCGTGATAGGTGCTATGCTTTTGGTGATGGAACCCTAAGCCTAGGTGTTGTGTTCAAGACACTCTAGGTGTCACAGTCACGACATGGTCTAGGTGGTTTGGTCGCGACCTAGTGATGTATAGTGGTCAAGACATATGATGATGATAGTGGTCGAGACACATGTGGATGATGGTGGTTGAGAGGTATGCATGGACACTTAATGGTAATCTTTCATATGTAATGTATAATCCATGTAGAGTGATGTTTGGAGTAATTTCTAACCAACCTTAATGATGTTCTTTGGCCCTAAGGATGCTCCAAGATGGTGGGAGATGGTGAACCTAGGATTTTTTATTGAACTTAGCTTAAAACCCTAATCGGCTATGGAGGGAAAACCCCAATCCTAATGATGAGTAATGTGACATGTTTACCTCTCTTTCTTGGAATGACTATTAGGTTATGATATTATCTCTCTTGTCTTTGAACCCCTAACCTTGTAGGTTGAATGCATGCCATTGCTTGGTATGCTATCGTGATGGTTATGAATAATTGAGGCATGTGGGGATGATGATGTGACATATGGATTTAGGATGTTTACTCTTTCCAATTTATCAATTTTTAACCATGCATGTAATATGAACTTGAATATCATATCTAGTTCATGATATGATGAGTATGATGTGACACAGGTTGAATGAGCCTTTATGGGGCATGTTGAAATACTTGTGATACAGGATTGATGTGAACGGGTCCTATGACCTAGTGGTGGCTTAATGCATGTTGTGATGTGATACCGTCTAGTGATATGATTAAGGGATTGATATCCCACATTGATGTGACATTAGTGATAGCCTTGGTTGTGTAATACTGATGATGGTCTTGTGAATGGCAATGTACATGTGTTATGTGGTGATAGTGTGACAATCTCACACCTTATATGTTTTATTTCTTTGAAAGTTATACCATGCCCTTATCATTTTAGTGCTTGTTATGATTTTTCACATTATAACTCAATTGATGCTAAAAATAATTAGCATAACTAAAAGACGGCCATGCGTGAGTTGATCTCGTTGTAATATATGGAATGGCCATGTGTGATCTATTTCCTTGTTAGACATGAATGGCCATGTGTGAGCCACTCCTTCTTTTTGGGATGGTCATGCATTAGCTGATTGCCTTATGATGTATGGACGTCCATGCATGAGCCGATTCATCTGTTGACTAATATGACCTTGTAGTGTCACTCTCATGCTATCCGGGGGGTGTTAGAAAGGTCATGGAATCCGTCTCTTTCATTGACCATGTGTGGTACCAATAAGGACTTAGTAGTTGTACTTTCATAAGATCAAATATGAAAATATTGGATGATCTTTGCTTGCTTTTGTATAGTTTGGTTAGTAGAAAATATGCATGTTCTTTATATTCCTTCTTAGTCTATAAAATATAGTATTGCTCTGCATAGATGATAATAACTGCCTTGCTTATATCAGTAATTGAATCTGCTTAACATAATTGTAGATTTACTTCTATTCTTTAGTTACTTTATTTGTGATTTAATAACATTGGCGGAAAGTTATATCTCTCGCTGGGACGTTTGGTCTCACCTCATGGGTTTCCACATCTTTTAGGTAGTTGTGCACGAGGAGGTAGATATCGTGCAATTGAGGAGGAGGAACAGCAAGATCAATAGTTGATAAGGTTGAATGTGTTGCTTATTGTCTTTTGGTGTTAGAGTCCTAGAGTCATCACTATACGCTCAGGTCTTGAGGATAGCTCGATGTGTTCTTGTGGTTGTGCTATCGAAATAAGTTTTTAGCTTATGTGCCCTTTTTTGTATATAGTTGGAAGATGTACATGTATATGAAGTGAAACAGATATCATGTGTGATAGGTATGTCTGTGGAACATGTAGTAAACATGACGTTTTATGAGATATATGATAAAGATGGCAGGTTATGGATCTTTATGTCACAAGTTTTCTAATATCGGTGCCTTGTGCAATCAGTTTTAATTATTAGTGTTTTCTGATAATCTGCTTGTTTAGTGTTATTTCCTCATTGGTTTTGAGTAATCTCGATTTGTGTGGCAACGGGTGTCACATGTGATTTCCCATAACATCGGGTCCTATAGACCAACTTTTCGTTCTTCTGTGGAAGTTTTCACCGCACTGTCCTAGTATCTCCCTAACCATGCAAATGCTTTTGATGGCCTCGCCTTTCCTCCTAGTTGGTTTTTTCGGGCCTTAGTGGAGGTTTTCTCGCAATTCTTTGAAGGTTTGGTTCTCAAACTACTCCCTTGTTTTCATTGCTTGGATGGTCTATTCTAGGGCCATGGTTGTTCTTTCACAAGTGGGTTTGTTGATTTAGTCTCTATGTCTCCTTGCGGACGTGCTCTCCTCATTTTCCCTCATGATTTCAGTATGCTTTAGTGCTTTGATCTTCTGTGTTTTCATCAGCCATGGTTGTACCATGGAATCTAGTGCTCCAACACACCCCATGGCATGAGCTTAAGCTCATTAGCTTCATCTTGGTGCATGGAGGGCAACTGTAGATCTCTACTCCCCCTGAACGAACTCCCTTCTCCCATGTTGGCTAGAGCTTGGATCGTATGGCTGGCAAGCGCCATGACTTGACGAGAAGATGTTGGGGGATAAAAAACCCCATTCTCCCCAGGCTATCTTAGTAGAGTGATTTATACCGCAAGGTCATTTTTGGGTATTTACTCGCACTTTTGATTTTTCAAGATGTGAACTATGTTTTATGGTGAATGGCAAGTTTGCCCCCGTTGACTTGACTTATGGGTCAGTGTCCAATGTTTTTCAGTCTTTCAGCTTGTTATACATCAGATTTTTCTTTGATTTAAATCAATGTCACGCTATGGTTTCCTGAGTTCTGATTGGTCCACATTGCAAAATTCATAACTATTGTATATGACCTCAGAAAATGATAGGAAAATATGCATTATAAAGCTCTTTTGATTCTCTATCAAACTAGCATGTTTTCAAACATTGTTTTCACATTCCATCTCTTCAATATTTTAATGAACAAAGATTAAGGTTTTATGACTATAAAGTAATGTACACATTATGTTATTAATCAAATTACAAGTGATTAAAGGCTCAATCAGAAGACTTGACCTAAGGTGGTTTATTCTATGTAGGTGGGCCATGCATATTTAAATTTGGTTGATTGAATATTTATTTTAAGTTATGCACACTATTATGTTTCATGAAATTATGAATGCTTTTTAAGATAACATCATGTATAAATATCATTATGTGATTGATTTCTTATGTTCTATTATAAAACCTCAATTATGACCATGATCTAGGATTAATGAATTAGATTCAAAAGGGGAGAAATCCCATTATGGCACTAAGATGGAGAAATCTCATTGTAGTCAAGATTAAGAATAAGGACATTTAATGATTATGCAAAAATCTAAGATAATGACTAGAGTTAAGGAATTGACTAAGTGCTAATATGCACCTTGATCATGGACCTTTGGGTCGTCATGGGATTTCCTAGAATTATGGGCTTCCTACAAATCATGGGATCCTAGGGGGTGTTAAGAGGGGTAGCATATATTCACTCATTTAATTCATCATGTTTAAGATATTGAAAGAATGCTTAAGATAAGTCATGATTAAGTTCATGTCATTTTATTTCCTATCAAGTTAAATTTACTTTGTGTTATATAAAATGCCAAGTACAGCTTACTGATGTGTTATGTTTGTTTTGCATGACTAGGGACACGATGTCTGCAGGACTTGGAGCAATTGAAGGATAGAAAGGGCAATCAAGAACTAGAATATTTTCAAAATTTTCTTGGTGGGGTTCCATTTACTAAGTCGATTCAAACTCTTAGATATCTTTTACTTTATGAGTATTCATGTTATCTCAAGCCTAGATTATAAATTTAAATTTCAAGATGGACTAGTTGTAGTTTCCATGACCAAGAACTATGAATGAATATGTTTCCTGGTACTTTAATTGCAAATATTAGCATATTATGACATACCCCTTGAGTAAAATGCTTCTTCTCATTGATGTATGTATATATATATATATATATATATATATATATATATATATATATATATACACACACACACACACACATACATACATACATATATATATATATACACACACAAGGGAATAGCCCGGTTGGCGATTTCCGCTGCTCCCCAATGAAGGGACCCGGGTTCGAAACCACACGGAGAAGCATCTCTTGATTTACCACCCTCCCGGGCGTCCGGCCTCCTCCACGGGTTATGGGAGAGGGGGAGAGAAATCTTTCTCTCTTAATCCCATATATACACACACACACATGTGCATATATACACACACACATATATATATATATGTGTGTGTGTATGTTTGAAAAGTGGGATGTTACAATGAGAATGTGGATTTTATTCGATATTAGGTTTAAATTTGAGCTTCCATGTGAAAGGAAAAGTTTACATGTGTTTCTACTTAACTACTTCAATTGTGTTTGTCCTTGATTCAGTGATTATTTTCTTAATTAAGGTTTAGGTTTAGAGACTCCCCCTAATTATTTGCATTTATACTAATCAAAGAGATCTTTACATAGTATATTGCTTTACGTGATATTTTAGGGTTGATATGGATGTATAAGAGTGTTAGGCCAGAGTTTTGATCGTGGGATATATGATAGACATGGGTACAAGATTAGGAGATAGGATATTAATGTTTTTATAGGAGGCATTAGGGGTAGGCTTAACATTGATGTTACCTTTTTAGTGTTAAGGTGGTTTTGGTAGTACATTTCCAAAATGGATAAGTAATCATCTCTTTTAATCTTGTATACAGTTTTAGGGGTATTTAGGATGTCAAACAAAATTGGATAAGGATGAAGATTTCGTATGGTTTGTGTCAAATGTAGGCCATATAAAATTAAGGAAGAAGTTGTTGGATTAGGATTCTAGAGGGTGATCTATATTATTCTCAAACTGAAGTCTACAAGATGATGTATAGCCTTGACATGGTTGATAATAGGTTATGAATAACGTGGGAGGGTGTGCCTTGATCTTTGAAGATAAAGCTCAATTTTAAGATGTTGTTTTATGCCTTCAAAAGGATAAGGATCAAATTTTAGAGGTTGCATATGTACCTTATAATAGTTTTTGTAAACTTATAAATGTTGTATCCACCTCTTGTCTAGATAAAGTGTGAATTGAGAGTGACGCATGAATAAGCATACAAGGTAGTAGGCATGCATTGTCAAATATGTGAAATGAATAGTGGGAGGTGCATGTGGATAAGTGTTCAATTTAATAGACATGAATGGGTAATTTTGCACAATGATTAGGTTACATGGGTAAGCTTGCAAGATCATAAACATGTACATACAATTTTGTATTTTGATAAACTATTTAATATTAAGGAAAAATTACACAGAAGGAGTAAATAAGTTGTAGAGATAATTTAGCACACGTGAATATTTTTATTAATATGGGTGATTTATTTGATCAAATCATTTAGCAATATATTTGGAACAAACACAGTTGCATGTTTTGAGTTTAGTATGTATACATATATCTTATATGTGATGAACTAATAACTATAGGAATAAGTATATTACCATTATTACCATTATTATTGGGTTTTTTGTTACTACTTGTGTTGGTATTTTCTCTTAGTTTTTGGTATTATCTGCTATTATTGTGCTTGTCTTATATATATATATATATATATATATATATATATATATATATACTATAAAAAGAGTGAGTTTGATGTTGCGCTCTCCTTGATTCACTCTCTTCTCTCCTTTTTTCAAGGAATTTTGCTCCTACAAATATTTATTCTCACTTTCCTATTAACTTTTATTTTTCTTAATTTTGTATTTCTCTCTCCATCCTACGGAAACGGTTCCTTGATTCTCTCCTTTCAAACAACCAACATAAATATTTTTACCGTATGGACCCTTTTACAGACGAGTCATCTCTCCGCATATTTCCAACAAATTTTATATATCACGTGCATATGCACGTGTGCGTTCCCTAGTATGTGTGTGTGTATGTATATATATATATATATGTGTGTGTATATATGTATATGTGTGTGTGCTTCTCATTCCAACATATGGTTAGGTTATTAAAAATACAAAGTTATTCAAGATATATTTATAGATGTTATGTTACAAAACTAGATTATTCTAACTTGACACTACAATATGTCCATATTTGGACTATAAATAAATATTTTTATATAGAAAAATAAGAACCCACACCTAAACATTATTTAAGTTTGGTATTCAAAATACCATAGGCTAGATTTCTTAGCATGCTATGTAGTCTTCTCTTCCCTACTATGCACGATAGTTTGTTGCAATTGGGTGAAACCACTAAAGAGTGTATCAAGGGATATGTTTGTATGTACTTTCTAGTGTTGTGTGTTACTTCAAATAAAAGCACTCAATTGAACCATGCTACTAGAAACTTCCAAAATAACTACTTCTATTAAAATTAAAAAGTGATGGTAGTAATTGTGGTTTAAACAGACAAGAAAACTTCGTGATTGGACTACATATGGCCATCATATGGATTGTATATAATCACACCTTCTATTAATGGTTAGGTAATGTTAATGTACCTTCTATCAAATACAAACATGAGAGGGCACACATGTCACTGCCCTCCTATTCCAAACCACCATGAAGGAGCAGCAATAATGCTAGCATACACATAAGATGGTATCTAGTGTCCACTTTCCCCTAGAATACACCTATCTTGGTTCTCTACTCCTCCTTTACCAATCACATGTGACGTCGTCTTTTAGGTGTTGAGATGTTGCAAATAGAAAAGAAGCTATGTCTTTGATCTAATAGAGTCTTCTTGAAGACATTTATCAATTTTAGGTATATTATTAGTATGTTACTTAAGTTTATTAAGTTGATACAACCACACAGTCAAAGTAAAATGCAACTTTAAGAGATCTAAGAAAATTTGGTTACATATTTATATAGCATGTACTTCTGGATAATATTGAAATATTAAGACTATTTGGGGCATAGTGGAAACCTTGTGTACTTGACATAAATAACTTTATAAGTAAATTTACATTCTGAGCTACAATTTATACTATTAGAAGATAATAATTTCTATTAGAAAATAAAATTATTATTGAATTGCTTTCTAAATCTTCTATTCTTCCATGCAAAGTTGATAATAAGAAATGTCTTCATAAGAAAACTAATTATTATATGTGAGCACCTTAAGATAAATCAATGTGTATACTCATGTGTAAAACTATACCATTATCATGCATGTGTATTCACATATTCACTTCCTAAATAAGGTGTTGAGAAAAATATGACATTCAAAACTTGTTTGATTAGATGAAAAGAAAATGCTTTTTCAATATAGAGAAAATATATTACAAATAAAAATAAGGCAAACATACTTAATATTTTCATTCATTTGCATTTTTCTATTGTCGTGACCGATTACAAAGAGAATAACTATTGAACCCAAAAAATGAGTTTTACACATAACCAAAATTTACTCTTATAAAAAGTTTTCATTTTTTTATTTGGTCATCCCATTGTATTAGATGACTAATTGTGCATCTAAATTAACACAATCACATCATGCAATCTATTTATGTTGTTGCTTTACAATGGCATGCATGAGATTGTATTTATGAACTAGAGTACCTAATATGAGTTAAATTACAATGTATGGGGAGAAATGTTGATATCAAATGAAGAAATCAATCCACCCATATATTCATTAGAAGTGAAGTCCATAGGAAAGCAGAAGTTGAACACAAGAACAATATAGAATAGTCCAAGAAATAAGGAGGGTAAATCAAAAGGAATCCTAAAAAAGAGCATATGATAAATAATAGAATGAGTCCAGAGTGGTCCCATACAAATAGTGTCTAAAAAAGAATGCCTAAAAGCAATCAAACACATGAGTAGAGACAATTGGTGGGGAACAAGGACCACATTATCCATCAAAAAGGTACAAGTCTCTTCAGGCAACCTTGGGTGAAGGGTTAGGTTCACTAAGCTCAACTAATATATCAAAGGCAGTGAGCATCCATGAGTGAGGATCCATCAATGACCAATTTCTTAGATTTTGAAGCTTTAAAGTAAGCATATACAAGATAAAGAAAGAGAAAGCATAAGTGTAGTTGTAAACAATATTTACTCCCAAGATTCATAGTCAAAAAACTTTATAGATATGATGAGTTCAAGAGTAAAGGTGCAAGAATGTTCAGGGACCCATATGATATGATTTTAACATTTTGGATGCAAGTGTAGGCCAAACACATGACAATCAAGGTGCCACCAAGAAGTGACAATATTTTTAGCAATGAATAACTTAAGATCAAGAGTAGGTTTTTTTGTATAACTATAACCACATCCCAAATGACCATGGGAACATAAGAATAAGACATTGTAATATGATTAATTCTTGTTTCCAATATAGAAGGCAAACGAATGGCCCATATAGAACCCTTTCCATTAGGTTATGCCAAAGAAACAAACCATACATGTCGATAAGACATAAAAAGATTTTAACTTGAGCATTAAAATTAATATTAAAAGAAGTAGACATGGGATAATGTAGCCTTCATCTTAGAAGGGGTGAAGGCTTGATGTGTGGAGAAAGAAGGATCCATTTTTAAGTAATATTCATACATAGATAAAGAGGGAAGG